>JAVKLA010000021.1:19770756-19797664 GCA_034782735.1 Sagittarius serpentarius | reverse complement strand
CCCCCCCCCCCCCCCCCAGATCTGCTATCACAATAAATGAATAAGGAATTTTCCAACATTCAGTTTCCTTGTATCCAAAGCTATTTGCAGCCATTCTGGCTTTTCACTCAATAAAAAAAATACTCAAATTAAAGTGATTCATACAATGTTTGATAAGGATTCTTTAAAATTAGGCAACTTGAATTGTTTTGTTCATATAGGCAGATTTAATTGCTTTGTTCATATAAGCAGTAATTTTTGTGACAGACACCTGTGATTTTCTGTAATTTCCATTTACCAAGGGATCAATCACATATTTGTATATCAGGTAATGATTCCAAAAATGTCTACTTAAATCACTGCTCACTTTGAATACTAAATTACTTGAAATGCATATGGAGACTTTAACCACAGCTACTTGGATAACAGCTTTTCAGATTTCTTTCAGAAGCTACCTGCTTTTTTTCCATCAGCCTAGGGAAAAAGAGTACCTGGCGTCTGTTTGAGAGCATTTTTAAAATATGGTGCGCTCAGTAAAAAATTACCATCTCTACCTAAAGGTAAAAAAAAAAAAAAATGTATTTATTTCTACCTGTTTTGCTTAAAGCATTATTATACAACAGCCTTCCAGTATTGCTGCAAACCTGCTCAGTTACACAGAGCAGTGGTCCCTAACCTTCGCCAGCCATTGTGCAGCAACAGTGAGCAATTATGCTGCACACAGCATCCTCCTATTTGCCTCAGTTTTAACATTTTTATTTTGTGCAGCTGCAGCCAGTCTCAGAGGGTCTAGCAGGCAACATGTTATCCATAAGCCCTGACTTGGAAATCACTTCTGTAGGGTAGCAATGCCAGGAATTTATTAATTTACCTTATCTTATATTTCTTTGATTAAAATACATATGTTGTCCCAGTACTGGTATTGTCCCGGTATTGTCCCAAACTACTGGCTGCCCATGTAGTTTGTTTAGCTGGTCCTTGGATGTGATAGGTGTGGGCTGTAAGAAGACAGCATACGTGCCTTCCAAAAAGAAGTAATATGATTGACAATCAAAGGGTAGTACATCATTGACCAAATCCATCTTGATTTACGTAGTGAGTTTCATTGACTTATGGCGAAATAGCATTAAAAAGCCCTGACAGCTGATCCATTCACTTTCCAGCTGCTAGTGGTCTAAACAGAGGGATGTGAAGAAGACCTGTGGTAAAAAACAGCATCTTCTTAGCAGAATTAGGCAAAAGATGAAGCCAGCTATCCTTAACACAACTTTCCCCCCTCTCCCTGCCCTGTGTGAAGGTGATGTGCATTAGCCTGAGTAACTTCCTCTTAGGCCAGCCAAAAGAGCTATCTAAAAATGTGTACAACTTTGTTAGAGTTGAGAAAAGTGTGCAGCTAGAAAACATACATGATTAACTTTTGTGCAGGAATTAAAGCGTTTCCGCATGCTTATAGAAGTTCTTCTCCAATAAAGTGGCTACTTGCCTAAACCCAACTACATGGTGGATACAGATGATTTTACAGCACATTTGGTTTGAGCCATTCATGTATGTTGGCTCTGTTACGAGTGGTATGGGGGGCTGTACAGATGCGGTAGTTACTGGAAAATCAAACCCTAATTGAGGGAGGGAGGGAGCTCAGCCTGATACCAGTGTTAGTCTTCAAGCTTAACCTCCCGGCACCCCTCAGCCCCAGCACTGAGCCACCAGATCCCTGGAGATCCACTCGTTTCTTGCCTGACGTTTGATGCAGTTGGCTGTGTGGTTCCCCGCTCTCTTGAGTATTTGTGTGTGACTCAGACCGGGAGGGCAGGAGGGAGGGGGATAGGAGGGGACTGGGTGCTCATGGTATGCACAGCATCTTTATTTTTCATGTAACTTGCCGTATTACGGGAAGTACTGTACAGTACTCAGAGCATAAGTTTGAGGGCTAATGAGTTCCGGGTTTAACATGCTGGTCTGCTGGATTTAAAGGGTGACATGGGTGAGTCAGATTTTAAAGGTTTTCAGAAAACTAAAAATGCAAATTAGGCATTTAGTGAAAAATCTTCAATTAGTTCAGTAAGAGTTGTATGTCAGAGCACCCTTGAAAATCCCAATAGGCATCCTTAAGCATTTAGATACCTTAATCAGCTGGGTCTTTTTCTGTTCCATTCCTCCATTCCCTATTTGTAAAATGTTGATAATATTTTATATATCATAGAAGGGTTTTATGAGGGTAAATTGCTAAGTCTGAGCACACCAAGTATGTAATACATTCGTAAGTGAGAGTCATATGGACCTTTTAGAGATATTCAAGTGAAAACCCTGTTAGTCATATGGGCATTTGAAAACAATCACTCAAACTCATGTAATACCACCCCACAACACCAGATAAAGCAAATACTGGAGATGAGGAATGGAAGTTGCTTGACTAGAAAAATTATACTAATGTGTAAATAAACCAAAAACACCAAAAAAACCCAAACAAAAAAAACATGAAGGCGGAAAATCTTAATGGAGAGACTGACTATTAAAAGAGGAATTAAGACCAAAACCAGTTGCGTTTCCTTGTGGACCATTTCTCAAACAGATTTACCCTGCAACTTAACTGAAAAACTTGGTGTGGCATGAATCAAGCCTGCCAGAAAGAGCGTACATGCTTTTGTACATGTGACTTTGGACTCTTTAAAAGACGTACACTTTGGGGGGAAGAAAAAATCAAGAGGAAGAGTTACATGGGTTTGATTTAGGATAGTTTAGAGTTTGGCGTAGAAGAGAGGAAGAAAGTCTTTTAGTGGCTGGAGCTAGTGCTGTGTTCTCAGTCTACCTGGTACGTGACCGTGCATTACACTTCCACTGTAGCTGGTTTGGCTGCTTTAGAATTACATTTCAGAAATCAACCTTAAAGCTTTTCTCACTAGCTTTAGTTCTTGGGTGTAGGTGATTCTGGGTCTTTGGGGGATTTTTTTTTTTGTTTGTTGTTCTGTAGTGAATCTTTGTTTTTAAAAAAACAGCTTCCCAGAGATGGCAGTGGTAGGCTGCCGTTGCTCTTTGTAGACCCGATGAATTTCTGCACTGCCTGTTGTTGTAGTGTTTTGCCAACTTTGCAGCAACTCATGCTGCCTGCATACCTTGCAGTGACTGCTAGATATAGCAACAAAGTGCTTAATGCATAGTTATATGTTTGTTGGCATTTGCTGAATATCATTAAAATTAAGTTACGTAAAAGAAAACTACAAAAGAGTTGCACACCAAGACTGCCTTACACAAAACTTCATTTCCTTAGCAGATTCTACAGATTGAATTTTTTTTCCTGTAGTTAAAAAGTATGCAACCCTTGAAAACTTGGAACAAAAAATTTATAAAGGTCAGAGAAAGCTGTTATGAACCTGAGGACTGGATTAAAAAAGATCCTTACGGAGATAAGGGATATAAAAAAAGTCTAGGCCATTAATCGTAATGAATTTTCATTAATTTTGTAGTGGAAAAATGAATAGAAATAAAAAGTGAAGTCTGCTCTCCTTTTCTGTTGTATTGTATTGCACATCTTGAGGATAAGCCAGTGAGGTCTTAAAATATTCTCATTTATGTGCTTTAAAAATTTACTAATAAATGCTTAAACAGAATACATGGTGAATATTGTAGGTATAGCGATGGCCATTAGGCATAAAGTATGCTACAGGTCATAAGTACAAGATCAGTATTGCACAGTGACAGAAAGTCGGATTTTAGTTCTTGATGGAGGTAAAGGTGGTTGACAATCAAGAAACCAAAAGATGCAGGTATGGAAATGTGATGGATATTGAAGACACAATGTATGAGAAGGTGCAGTTACGGTCTTGCAGTAGAATTTAAGAATCTTGTTAACCAGTACTTTATTTTTTAATGTATACTTTCAACTTCAGGAAAGAAAAAAGCACAAAGAAACAAAAAGGCCTAACTGGCATAAACGTGGCCTCCCAGCCCACCGGTGGAATGTGAGAGAGAAGGTTTTCTGTGGAGAGTATCATTCCAATAGACTGGTCATTCCCCAGGAAGCTAATACTTCCAATTAAATAGTATCCCAGCAAGCCTCCCTTAAATTCACAACTGAGTTTAAAAACAAAACCTGTCTTCAGAAAGTAGTTTAATTTCTTAAGAGGGTATTTTTAAATTTTTGTAACTCAAATCCCTGCCCCCCCCAACCCTGCAAACTTCCAGGAACGTACCAAGCTGCAGAGTTTCATCAAGGTGCTAAGTACATCTAGATTTATGCAGATAAATGCAAAAAGCATTTATGAGTTGTAAAGACTTGAAAAAGATTTGAGTGGGTGAAATAACTTTCAGTATGTTTTTTATTTTATTTTACTCATTATGAGCCATTGCTTTCCATATTTTTAATTTTCTTTTCCTCCTGCAGAATGAATTTAAAATGCTGCCACTCCAAATTGGTAGTATTCTATTTGTCGTGCTAGTGCAAAACTCGTTGCAAGATAGAGGACAAGTGTGAATCGTGTTCACTGACAGGATGTCAAGTGAATGAAAAAGTGTGAAGCCCAAGTTCCTTTGGGTTTCAAGAACCAAAGTGCTATTTGAAGAGTTTGAAAAAAATACAGTGATGTTATGTATTTTAGGCTAAAAATATATATTCTTTTTCTTTTTTGAAAAGTCAGGAACAAGTTTGCAGAAGGTAGAAATAATTATTTCCTGTTGCTTGTATTCTAAGATGCTCTGCTAGTTTAATTACCTTTAAACAAATAGGCTCTCAGAGATTTTCATGTCATACTGAAAGACTTTAGTATTGTTTTTTCCTGGGAATTCTGTTTTAAACAGATAACTAAACTTTGAAACAAAGTGTAGAAAAGAGCAAATTAATGGTCAGAAAAAAAGGGACTACCTGTGTGCTTAATAACAGTTTGAAGCTGCAATTAAAGTAAATTAATTTAAATAAAAGTAAATTGAAGATTTTACTTTAATATAACTGCATATAACTTTTTCCTAGAATAGATTTTTGTTCTTTTTACAGGTAACCTAAAGATGTATAGATGTTTAAGTTACAATTTATACTTCAGAACCAGAGAAAAGGGAGGCTACAAAGATCATTGTTCCGATAAAACTGATCAGCTGATCAGACTGGAGCATAGTCATATTAAACACTGTTCAAACATGAAAGGCCAGATCCTTGCACAACTGAAATCAGTTTACATTTTTCAGTGGTGCAAAGCAACCTCAGTGTAGTAGTACTTTCCTCTAACTTGAGAAGACAAGCACGAGTAGGTTTTCTGTAGTCCCTCTGACCACGGCTGATGCCACTGCTGTCCTGTGGCTGCTCTTGGACGTTGTGGGGAGACCAAGCGTAACTGTATGAGAAAAGGACAAGAAGAAGGTCGCTTCTAGCCCTTCTTGGCCTCTGCATCCATATTCGGTATAGGTGTGGAAAGTAAGAGCTTTCTGGAGCTTCCATTTCCATTTTGGTTTTACTTGTCACTTACATGGGATTTATACCAAATGTCTGTTGTTTACAGTACGCACTTATGCACTGGAACTATAGCATAACATCGTGTTATGCTTGTCTTAAATAGACTGATGCCAACTACACACCTTTGTATTTAACGAAAAGAAGTATGTTTACTTGTATGCTATACTCATTGCATATATATAAAAATAATATTTATTTACTGAAGTCATTGCAAGCAGATATGTGAAGTAATCCTTAAAGTTAGAATAACATACTTATTGAATCAGAAGTCAGTTATCTCTACAGTCATCCCACAGTTCATGCAAGTCTCTTCCAAATGTGCGGTGAATGTTAAAGAAAATGGTTATTTTGAATTGTTAGTAACAAAAATATGTATCATTGAAAATAACCTAAAGAGTAATGACAAAAACATCAACCTTTTAAAAAGTAGGATGGCTAAATAGCGTACAGTCTGTCTCACACCTGAATTCTCATCTTAAATGCCAGTTTTGCTGATGAAAGACAGTAGGCTAAATTTAGCCCTTGTACATACGACTCTGTACTTGCTGCTAAAACTTTATCACTGCATTTGTCATAGTTCTTATTTCAGTGGGATTTGCACATTCCCCCTAGATGGAGGGAGAGGGGAAAGCATTTGCTAATTATAGTTCCCTAAGAATTATCCATAAGCTTTCCACAGGCAACAGTTTACATTTGGAGACACTGTACTGTTCACGTTTTTGTGTGATCCATACATTTAGTGACCCAAGTACAAATGATCACCCACATGTCCCCCCAGATAGCATTCTGGAAATTTCCTTTCCGGACTAATTTGTGAGAGTTTAATTACACTGACAATTCAGAGAGCTAGAAATGTAAGTCCAAAATTATTGCTGTCATAACAGCAGATCTGGTTAAATTCAGTCTTGAGGCTGTGCAGCACTATAGCATCTTTGGTGTGTAATAAGTAGAGGTTGAACATAAACTGCAATTTATGTATTTATGTTTAAAACACATTTCTAGGTTTTAGTTCTTTCCTCACTGAAAATAATGATCATTGCTGGTTTAGTGCAAAGCTGTACTTAAGAACATTGTATTGTGCCTCTGTTGCTATATTTTGTCATTAATTTAAGCTCTTTTGTGGCTGTATTTAGACCAAAGAGATAAAGAGAGATTATTTTGGTCTAAAGCTTTATGTCCCTTTCATATTGCTAAAAAAATTTTAGTTCAAGTGATAAGAATTTAGAATAATTAATTACAGATGGAAGGATTTTTCATTAAAATGCTGTCAGTTGCAGCTTATAAAATCTGTAATTCCTAAAGTTCATCATCTTCCAAGATACAGCTTTTTTGCATGTTCTGTAGTACTGCTAAGTAGTGAGTACTTGATCCATTTATTTGGAGAGTACAGAAAAAATTCTGTCACGTAAAGAAAATGTTATGTGTAACAGCTGGTGGTTTGCACATTTGTTACATTAGCTATTGTAATCACACTGAATCGTGTGTGTTTTAAGTTGCTCAATATGTTCAGCTGCAATTTTTTTGGATTTTAGACATTCATTAGCCAGCTAAAATCAGTTTGGCTTCCTTTGGCAGACATGTACGCTACAGGATTTTATCTTGCATACTTCCTATGGTTAGTTGTAATTCAGAAATACAGTGGATGCAGTCGGAACTGGCATATGCATCTGTGTATCTTGAGCTGATTTACAGTTGATGTGTGTCTACCAAAGATAAACATTGGAAGAGTCCAAGAATACGTAATCCATCAGAAAAGGCTTTTAGATTATTGATGTAAATCCACCATACTAACAAAAAAAGTCAGGTACTAATGATTTTGGAGTTAAAACTTTCAAAGGGCATGTAAAATAATAAGAATTCAGATTTGAAATAGGATCATTCCTTCCAGTATACTTTCTCACTTTTTTTTTTCCCCCAGTTCAGTTTTACACGGACACAAAAAGAAAGCCTTACAGACTGCCCTTGGAAATACATTTCCTCAGTTTGCTATGTTTCCATCAGGAAGTTAGTTCAAAAATTCTTAATTCTATCTTACTGTCTGTGAAACTCCCCAAATGTTTCCTTCCCCCATGTGATGGACTTTTTTTATGTGTATACAAAACACTAAATACTTATCTTTTAAAATTTCTTCTTGTAAACCAGCCTTCATCATTCCCGCCCAGGTTACTTTGTGTCTGGTTTCTCCATTTGTTATCTAGATTGTGTGTCTTCTATACCTGTGTTTCAGACGATTTTTCATCTGGGTGTTCCCACTCCATTTCTCAAGCAGCATCTCATTTTATTTACTGCCCGTATTTCTAATATTTTTAATACATCTGTGTTTCAATTCTTTGACCTCAACAGTATGGTTTGTTTTCTCCTCACATTTAGTGTAATTTCAGAATGTAATTGTATAGCTGTTTAATCAATCAGTGTATGATGTTTGACCCATCTTACACACAGATTATCTCATTGGGCATCTGGCCGTAGCTATATACAATTCTCTTTAGAGTTCCCTTTTAAAACTTTCTATGTATTTTGTAATTTGCAAGAGGTTCACGCCTATGGAGTTATGGTTTCACTAATAAATATTAAGATATTACAAAAGGTTTTTCTCACATCTATCAAATTATACAAATCAGTAAGAATTATCCTACTATAATATACAGAAAGGAATGTACAATGCTAATTAGAAAATGATCCAGACCAACAATCTTACGATCTTCTGTTTCCATTTGTAGCAGATGTTTTACCCATTTAAAAGAGTTTGGGTTTGGTTTTTTTCCCCTAGAGAAGTTTAATGGATAAATTAATGCCTAGTTATTCTATCTTTTTTTTGGAGGCCTACCATAAATAGGGTGATCTCAGGTATTCATTATGGTGAGGTCTCTCTGCACAGCATAAAGGAAGAGAGTGTTTCCTGAGTCTGGCTACAGGGAAATAAAGCAGGTACCGAGTTGGTTCTCGCCAAGTGTTGTTCTATTCCCCGTAGTAGGGCTGATGTAGGATATGTAGCAGTGGCATTATGGCAATTCCTACCTGCTGAAAAGAGCTTTTAGGTCCATTAGCAACCAAATACAAGAGAAAACAGATCTGTTATTGCTTAAAAAATACAGAAAGCTCTGAAGAGAAAATTCTCTTATCGGTACTATTTTTTTTAAGCTTTACCAATTTGCTTGGGGTAATAGAAGAGACAAATCTAAACTAATAGCTCCAGTTTTGTTTAATTCTGTGATTGTCCTCTCTTCTGCAGTAGATCATGCCATCAGGAAAGGCTCCTATTTGTGCAGGTGCCACTAAGGTAACAGAAATCTAACTTAAACTTTTCATCTTTTTTTTTTTTTTTAATTGACAAATATTAATGATGACTAATGAGTCAAAAAAAAAAATGGAGACCAGAAATTAGACTTAGCTGGTAAACAGAAAGGTGAGGGGTTGACCTGTTTTTTTTCGTTTGATTTGTTTGTTCTAAATTTATAGATGTTCCACAAAGAAAGAGAGGTGAAACCTCATGGTGCAGCAGGCACGAGCATGAAGTCTGTCACTTGTGCTGCTCAGGAGATGAACATGAGGAGCAGATCAGGCGGCCAAGCCTCTGAAGAGGGAGACATCACTTGTTTTCCAAAGAGTACCAAGCAGATTCGCTGTCGCTCAGAAATTAGAGTTAACTGAGTTGAAGCCTGGGATTTTGAGGACCTGCCTACAGGGACATAGGTAGACAGGAAAAGTTGTGGATATACCTTGTTATACCTCTCTTGTAAGGAGTTATATTTCTGTTTTATATTACACTAAAATTTGCCTTTTTTTCTGAATTTAAAAGCCTTTTGATCTTCTCTGGGGGGTCCACTGTAGAAAAAGATAAAAGCAGATCTGTCCAAGTGCTTTGGCTGTCTTGGGGTCCCATCAGATGCTCACTGCTTTTTTGTTTGTTTGTTGGGGTGGTTTTTTGAGGGTTGATGGTTTGGTAAGCCAGTGTGAGAACGCGTGATCTGACACTGACATTAGGGCCGTGGCTAAGCAGGAAAGAGAAAGCTTGGCCATCATGGCTTCATCTAGTAAGGAAGACCTGTCACCTTGCCTCTTTCCTACGCAGCAGTATCACTGTTCCTGCCAGCTTCTGTGAACTGCAGAAGGTGTAACATTTTTATATCTGCTCTCATTCTCAAGTTAATGTCTTGTTCCTGCCTACCTTATTCATTCTCTACCTGTCTCTTGTTCTGTTGTCGTTGTTATAAAGAGTGATTTGACTAGTCACGATGATTTCCTTCATACTGCTACTATGAGCCAGCGATGATAAAATAGCTAAAAGCAGTGCCCAAAATAGCAGTGCACAGGTATAGGTTTGCCAGAGCAATTTGATAGTAATTACTGTATCTGTCCTTCTGTGGTGTAGTGTTACAAGTGAGACTCAGCACTGTGAACAAAAACTGCTCTTTCTTCCTTTGATGTATTTTTCTTCCTTCTTTTCTGTTTTTTCTTGGGAGCTAGAAACCAGAACAGACCTTAATAGCAACAGAACCAGCAACACCTTCAGCCACCTCAATTCTTTCTTTTTCTTCCCAAATTGAGGGGAAGCAGTTTTTCACCTTCAAGAACATCTAAAAATCAATCTCAGGACTCACTTCTCATCCTAAAGGCTCTGTGCACCGAGAGAAGAAGGAACAGAAATTTTGTGAAAATGGAAGTCTTGGGATTTGACATTTTCAGTGGTTTGGCTGTTTTACCTACTTTTTTTGGTACCCCTCTTTAAGAGGAAGATTTCCAGTGGTAGCTGTTGCCATGGTACTAAGCAGGACAAGGTGTCTACTCCAATCTTAAAACTATGTGTATGGTTGTATTGTGAAAAATTATCTCTTCTGACAAGTCAGGCTTGTTTACGCAGAGTTAATACAGCACCACGTCTCTTATACCAAAGTAGAGAGAGGCTCTTCGGGCCATTCCCTGTGTGTCAAGGCAAATGTGAGCTTCAGCAGGGCTGGAAAAGCCTTAGAATTAGCTCTGTCCTTCCACTCCCTCGTTAGCTGTTCATATGAACAACCGCTTCACGCCCTGCCGAGCAGCTGATTGGCCTTGGAGGGAAGAAGCATCTGAAGCAGTATTAATGTTTCATTCAAAATCACGAGAGCCAGGGAGGAGGGAAGGGGAATTAGGGAATTCAAAACCCCAAATCATCACTGCCTTTTATTTCACCAGGCCCTTTTCTCTTGAGCAGCATCCCTAATTGTCTCCCACGCTGGATTTCCTCTCAGGACAGTCTTGCTGACTTTGTGAGATGTTTTTGCCAAGGGTAAATTTAACAGTGTACAGAGAGGAGTTCAGCCTTCTCTCTTCCCTTTGCTTTTCTCTCTCCATTCTCTGTTCCTTCTCCCCAACCCTGTTAACAGTATCTAGTGTGACGTATGCTGTATAGGAGATGGAGGAGCAAAGAAGCTGTGCAGTCCCACCATCCTGTGCTATTTTCCTTTCTCAAATCATCAGTGCTGCCTCAAGACCAAGTATGTTTACTATGTAAAAATCCCTTTTTTTTTTTTTCTCAGAAAGCAAAACAGATCAGAAAGCTGTAAAATTAATGCCTTAAAATGCTACCTCAAAGATATATGAGCAAACTAGATGTGATAAAGCAGTCAGTAAAGGAGTGTAGTGGAATGCATGACAGCAAGAACAGCCAGCTGCATCTGGGAAATACACAAGTCCTTGGACTCCAGTAGTATAAAATGTCCAAAGCTGTAAAAGAGAAGCAATTCTTAGTTTTCTGTAGCAGTCCCAGCAGTTTGAAATGTGGATGGCAGCCATCCCAGTGTATTTATTGCAATCATAACATCATTGATGTTAAAAGAAACATCACCTCAAAGTGGGTGTTCACATAACGTCTTAGATTCATTGTAAATAGTATAGCACGTGCCAGGGTTATTAAATCTGGAAATGTTGCGAATAGATAAAGATAGTTTGCTTAGGATAGGAGTAGAAAAAAATGTTAGATACAGAAGTGTTGCATAACTAGCCCTTCATCAACAAGGAAGGACCCCTTTTACAATGTTTAAAGCAGTACTGTTCCCAGTAAATGACAGCAAATAGATGCTAAATCCTTAACTACTTCTGAGATAAATATTAATACTGTTGGGTTTAAAAACTCAAATGTTGCTGATTCTTTTACCTAATTGTCTTTGGAAAAAAAAAAGAGGGGAAAAAAAAGCAAGCTTTTACAGAGTATTTCCTGACTCAGCAATTGAATGAAAGGAATGATGCTGACAGGCATGGTTCAAGGTAATGGGAGGACTTAGCCCCAGCTAAGGAGAACTATGAACATACAGAACAGCATAGGAGATGCCAGGCTGTAAATCCTGTGAATCAAATAATACTCTGTAATAGGTTGATACAAACTTGTTTGACTCAGAGATGTTGTTCAGAGACAGTTGTATGGTTTAGTTGGCTGGAACAGATTACTAGTTGGGGACTGTGAAAACGAAGGCTCTTTTCTTAACTGTGCCAGTCACTTGGGGTATTATCTTGCAGAAATCTCTCAGTGCTGCTTTTTCCCTACCCTTTCAGTTGCCTTTTCAGTACTGATATGCAGTTAAAATTGCAGCTAATTCCCTGTCTGTAATCAGCGGAGAAAGCAGGGCATGCCTCAAGTGTGATGTCAGTAAAGGACTGAGCAGAAAACTGCCTAAAAAGCAGCCAAGAGAAAACAGTGGGCCCAAGGAATTAGGTGGAAAGTAGCCTTCCTGAATATGGCTCTCCCTGTTTTCGTAGTGAACAAGCAACAAGAGCCTGTGCTTTGTGGGGGCCTCTCAGCACTTTACTCTTATAAATAATAAACAGAATATATTTTCCTCCTGTGTAGGTTAGCAAATGGAAATGTGCTTCTTTTATCAGCAAGGAAGCCATAATTGAGAGGCAGGGATTTGATGGAACACACATTGAAATGGGAATAAATAAAAGCATAAGGGGGATTTCAAAACCTCTATTTCTGTACTGGGCTTAATGTTTAGCTGTGGAATTTATTCATGATATCTGTTTGCAAGCTTGGATTTATGTTTTCAGACCTAAATCCTACCACAAACTCTAGCCTGCATCTGACTGTGCAACAGTACTAACAGGGTAACTTTTAGTTATCATTTGCATATCCCAGCTTTTTGCTGATTACTGCCCCTTTTTCAGCATAAGAGTTTCAAACATTTGCTTTCATGGCCTGGGTTGGATTGCAAATGCACATCTTAGCGTGATACCATTTGAGACTGAAACTGAAAGGACTACTATAATGGTAATCCTGTTCACATTATTGTAGCATAAACGCACAATACAAAGTATGTTTCTTGGAGGGAGAGGCCTTTTTAATGTGCCCCCGTTCTCCAGTTTGCCACACACGCACACACACTTGGGATTAAACAGTATGTTTTTACTGACTCAATTTACTTGTTATTAAGGATATGTATTTGTTTATCAATTTCAGTATACCTCAACATGCATGTTTTGCTCATGTTTAAGAAGCTTATAAACCAAATCACCCACCCCTTATGTAAAAGTCCTCTAGAGAGTTGTTTAACAGTGAGGTAACTATCAGCAAACTGCTAACAGCCCAACTTTCACAAGTCTGGAAGTTTGGAACATGCAGTTCTTTGAGGTACATGGTCCTTTTACCTTCTTCTTCCTTTCCCCTTTCCCTTTTTCTTCCGTTTTGTCAGTTTTTTTCTTAAGTGAATGTAATCTTATCCTTAAAAGTGAAATGTTTTCTGTTCTCTTAACGTTCACATTTTAGTCATTCAAGAAATTATTCCTTTTTACTACATTCATATGAGTTTCTGTAATTTTGGGGCAAAACTTAATCCTGCTGTCAGTCAGATTTCAAAAGCTGCTAAACCAAAGCCACTAAAACTGACCTCATGACTTCTGTAGTAATACTTTTACTCAAAATAATCTCAGAGAGTAAAATTTTCAAAGAAACATACATGAGTGAAACTACTTGTACCCCACTGAAACTGAGTGGGAATTTGATATATAAGCCCTTCATGTATTTTTTAAAATCCAAGCCTTATAGTTTGTGGTTGCATAAAATAAGAAATGACTGCTTCTGTTCAGAATACTTATCCCAGTATTATAGTGATCCATTTTGAATGATCTCATCTCATTTATTCCATCTTACTTGAATAATAAATGTATGCTATAATAAGCATAATTACAAGAATTAACAAATTCTTCCTTAAAAATATAAGAATGTGATAATTTTCCCCTCAATGTTATGCACTGTCAGCAAAAGTTAGAAATTTACAGTGTGAAAGGTGATCTTTGCTAACTTAGTGAGGCAAATATAGGTTGTTAAATGTCAACCCAGTGGTGGGAAAAGTGTTAATTTAAAGGATATAGGATCACAGACATTTCCTGAGAGAAGGATGTATACAAGCACCTGATTCTAAAGAGATTATTTAAAATAATGTTCATGTAATACAGTTTTATGTATGTTTTTTCATACTATAGTCAAACTATTGGAAGTGGGGGGTTTTTTGGTTTTTGTTTTTGTCTTTTTTTAATGCCATTTTCTTTATTTACTTTGGGGGCCATATGGGACCCAGATAAGCAGTAGAAATTGGTGGGTGCCTTATCTGCCTAAGGATGTTTGATGACAAAGAAAAAAGTACCAAGTGTTCAAAAAAATTACCCTAAAATCATTCAGCTGAAGTAGCTGAAAAATTAGCAAATCCCATCAGTGCAGTCGAGTTAGCAAGGAAAGTGGGTTGTGGCTGTCTCTGGGGAGCTGAGAAGAAACCCCCATTACTGTTTTTAGTTGCATTTTTTTTCTGTGCAAGAATAAAAAATGTAGAGACCAGAAGATGGAAAAACAGTGGCTAGAAATTTACCATCAGTTTACTCTGTTACGTGTGTTTGATTTTCCCTTAGAAGTAGGAGAATTCTTGGAGTTCTTCAAAACCCAAGGAATTCCCCAGATCTGAGAGCAATCCGGCTGAGCGATTCTTGGGGGAGGAGAGAAAACATGAAAGCTGTGGCTGCGTGTTCCATACTGTTTTCTTAAGCATCCCACTGTTGTGGTATTACGGTTTCTGGGAGCAAGGGGCTGCTGCCAACATTTTCTTCTTTACACTCTCTTTGTAATTCTGAGAGGGAGGTAGGGAGAGCAGTTGTTCCCCCTTGGAACAGGCCTGAGGAAGAGCAGCTGTGAGTCTGCAAGAGGAACACTGCAAAGTTGATGGTCCCTTCTCTACATCCCATTTGTTCATGTGCAACCACCTGGAGACACTAGTCTATAACATGGAGCGTATATTACTGATTATAATTGAACTAGTCTTAAAAAAAGACTATGCTGTATACCATGATGTCCTGGTTTCGGCTGGGATAGAGTTAATTGTCTTCCTAGTAGCTGGTACAGCGCTGTGTGTTGGGTTTAGTATGAGAAGAATGTTGATAACACCCTGATGTTTTCAGTTGTTGCTAAGTCGGGTTTCGACTAAGTCAAGGACTTTTCAGCTTCTCAGGCCCAGCCAGCGAGAAGGCTGGAGGGGCACAGGAAAGGTGGGAGGGGAGACAGCCAGGACAGCTGCCCCAAACTGGCCAAAGGGGTATTCCATACCATGGGACGTCATGTCTAGTATATAAAGTGGGGGAGTTGGCCAGGGGAGGAGCGCTGCTCGGGCATCGGTCAGTGAGTGGTGAGCAGTTGCATTGTGCGTCACTTGTTTTTTGTATTCCAATCCTTTTATTATTATATTGTCATTTTATTGTTGTTATTAGTGTGTCATTGCTAGTTAATTCCTTTCTGTTCTATTAAACTGTTCTTATTTCAACCCACGAGCTTTACTTTATTTTCCGATTCTCTCCCCCATCCCACTGGTTGGGGTTGAAGTGGGTGAGCGGCTGTGTGGTGCTGAGTTGCTGGCTGGGGTTACACCACAACACATGATTATCATTTCTCTCTTTGGTAAGGTTGTTTATCCTCTTTTTCTTATTTATTGCTTGAGTGAACCTAATACACTTGAAATTATGTTTTAGAAGAAGTAAGATACTGTGCAACTGGTGGTATTTCACTGCAGAATAACCCCTGAAGGGATTTGTAATCCCCTGGTACTAACACCATCTAATAGTGAGCCAAATTGAATAATAAGCTCAGTACTATGAACACAGCTTCATATTCAGCCTCATTCTGTTTTAGTTAGCATTCCCTAGTAATTAATTTTTATTCCATATTTATGCTATCAACGACATCCAGAGGCTGGCCTAAACATGCTCAAGCTGCTGGCAGCAGCAACAGCAGTATATATACATGTGGATATTTTTTTCTCCCTCTACAAATGTATGCTGTAGACTGTGTCTTAGATTTGTTAGTAAGTCTTCCCTGTAGCTAAACGTTAACAAGACAGTACATGCTGGACATCAATCAAAGACGCACAGTGACACATAGCTTACTAATTACTATTAATGTTTACAGAATCTGGAATGTCCTAATTGATTTTGGCACTGAAAGTGCAGTCTAGTAAATTGCTTGTCACCTTCGTTTCATCCTAGGTCTCATTGAGAATCTCATATGCAATTAACTGTAATTGCTATACTGTATTTATTCTAAAGTGAACAATACATTACTATTTTGTTGTTTGGATCTCAAAATTGGGGAGTTAATTGCTTTCAAAAATACAATTCAAAATGAGAGGATCTTTGTGGTGAGAGATTTTTTTTCAGAGTAGAAAAACGGGAAGATTTTAACACAGTTCATGTTTCAAACTCGTAGTCCTCCTGTACTTGAAATCTCACTTACTTCAGGGAGAGTTCTTGTGCCTAAAGACACAACAGGTAAGTCTACATTACCAGCTTGTGTGGCACAACAGAAGGAGTTTGATTTGCTGCACACCATTCTGGTTATATGACCAAACCGAACGTCCCTGTTGTGCTGCTGCCAGCAGTGAAACTGGAGGCAGTTGCCAGTTCAAGGCACGCATCAGGCAAGCCTAGAGCACTAACTGCAGGAGGACCCTGCATCCACGTTGCCGAACCATGGAGTCTAGCTTCAGCCTTGGTTCCACCAGGAGGAAAACTACTTCAAACACACCCGCCAGTGGTGTGTCTCACTCAGGTGAGTACCGCCAGGCATCAAGTAGAGATACAAGGCAAAGCTGCAGCAAAAAGAATCCTTCCCCCTCCCTCCTCCAATGCTAAATCACTGGTGTGGACACATCCTGTGTTATTTAGGAAGACTCCAGCTAAAGATGCTGAAACAAATTGTTGCGCTGTCTGTAATACAGGGCAATAATTTTCTGCATATGGAACTGTACAGTAATTCTTGAAAGGAATATATTTCCTCCACATATTTTAGGTTACAAGGTGGAAGAAGCAGTGAATTGCTCCCATTAATTCATCTGCCAGTTTAGCCTGGCAATATTTTCTATTTGAACACCCAGAGCTCCAGAATTAACGTGGGCTGTCCAGAAACCTCAATAAAAGAAAGAGCTTTGCCAAGAAGCAGTCTGGGACAGCAAGAAAGGTGAAGCCCTTCGTACAGATAAAGGACGGGAATCTGCAAAATTTTCCTTCACAGGAATGGAGAGCTGCATTGTCTCCTGATACCACCCAGGGTTTGGATGTTGGAGCACAGGTCTGTTTTTTAAGTTTAGAGTGACAGCACCTGCTCTTTTCATTTCATAGTGGACTGTTGAAGGAACAGCTAATCATAAGTTTCCTTGCTGTCTTTGTGAAAGCAGAAGATACTCTTTAGTTCCTCATATTAAGAAACTAGCTGTTCTAATTTTTCTGGAGAAAATAATTTCAGGAGATAAGATACAGATCTGGCTAAATTAACTTAATTAAAGAAAATGCAAATCCAGTAGAATGAGAGTGTAGATTCTACTTGCTGCAAGCACAAAATCTCTCCAAGTGTCTGGATATGACAGCTAATGATAGTATTTGTACATGTAAAATATTAGAAATGTCTTGTGTCAGAATGCAGGATGAGAACAGAGACTATTTGATCTGAATTTGTTTTACCTACTGCAAGTGGAAAGACAAGCCTAAATATCATGGACTGATTTCCAGCACATTCAAACTATTTTAGAGCTTACTTTTAATCCAGTTAATTATTTTGCTATTCTCCATTCAGTTGATTATCAGATTAAAGTTCTTACATATGTAAAATAGTTTTGATAATAAAAGATTGTAAAAGAAATACTGCAGAGTTTACTTTAGAAGAAAGCATAGCGAGATTGAAATCTGCAGAATTCCAAGTTAAAAGAGGCTATTAACTTTGATAGCAATTACATGTACATGTATATACCACAAGAAGATGTGATATATTACATGTGGTATAGAACATTACTACAAATCTTTACTGTAGGAATCGTTTAGGGTTGTACATAAATACCATTGCTTGGATTTTCGCTTAGATCTTCCAGCATTGTTACATTTATCAAAAGCTATGTTTCATTTTTTTATTACAGATGTTGATCATAATTGCTTTTTGTGGTATTTCAGGCTTCCTGGGATCTACTCTAGAAAAAAAATAAATTCTTTTGTTTTACAGCCTAAGATGTGATGCTCAGCAGTTCCTTTATGCTGCAGAGTATGGTGACATGGCTTTTCAGTTGTCCCACTTTCTGTCTCCAAAGGTCCGTTCACTGTGTCAGTTGGTACTTTACGTGTTGGCAGTATGCCTACTGTCTCACAGAAAGCAGGTGCATTTGGAGAGATGACAGCTTTCTCAGAACTCAATTATTTAGTTAACTCATTTATAACTAGATTATTTGAAAAGGCCATACCATCTGTTTAGTGGTCAAAATCTTGCTTGTGTGCTAAGCAATGCTTATTAAACTCTTTGCATCCCTTCTATTTAGCTGCATGCTGTTTCACTGGAAGCAACTGGAAAGTTGCTAGGCTCAGAATTAGAAATGAGAAGATCCAGGTTCCATTTTTAACTTTTCAGCTGTTTTACCTAATTTCACCGTGAGCAATTGGGCTGCATCTTGGTTTCTAGCCTATTTGTAAAAAGACATTTGAGTAACTTTGACATATATAAAAGGAGGGGAAAAGCTACTTAGTGATAAACAGTTTAATCATTGGGATAATTTAACAGCTTTGTCCTACAAGCTACTTGGTAATGTGGATAGAAAAACACTACAAACAATTCTTCAAATATCCATTAGGGTTTCTAAACACATTTGTTGCACTGTTTACATGCCATTAACATTTGTCAGATCCAGATTTACTCCCAATGGTTTTAACTGTGTATGTCCAGACACTCAGAGGGAACACATGCAGAGTTTTACATGTTTTCTAGCAGCTTTTATGCATAAACTTTGATTTAAAAAAAAAAAAAATATTTCTCATCCTATCAACAATGGCAACATTACTAATTAGTTAAATAAGGACAGAAGGCGGCTGTTTATGTCTCGGGTATATAGCAGAGGTCACTAAGCTGTTAAATAAAGACAATCTGAAAAAAGATAGCTTGCAAATTTCTCTTTAAAATCTTTTAAATTACATCTTCCTTAAAAATCTGGATTTGCATTTCTTTTCCCATTCTTATGAAGGGAAAAAAATTATTTTGTATAGACCTTGTCATCATCCAAGAGGGCGGGAGGCATACTGTTAGTTGATGGACAGTAATGATGACTACATCATGCATCAGAGAGGTAGTCTGAAGACTTTGACAGGAAAGGTGTCAGATGACCCCTTATCTTAATCACTCCTGAAAAATTACACTCCTGGGCACACACAAAGCCTGTATCTAGTTGCTAGCAAAAATCAGGGTATCATAGGTGCACAGAGGATTTATTTCTGTAATTCTGAGGTCACTGTGATGAGTCATCAACTGATTACTTTTTTAATAGAATCGTTTAAGTTGGAAAAGACCCTTAAGATCATTGAGTCCAACCGTTAACCTCACACTGCCAAGTCCACCACTAAATCATGTCCCTAAGCGCCATGTCTACATGTCTTTTAAATACCTCTGGGGATGGTGACTCAGTAGCTGTATGATCAAGGAGGGAAGCTTGTATTTGGCAATGCTTTCTCATACAACTTAACAAAACTCAGTCAAAACAGAGCAAGGTCCCTACAGTAAACAGTGGTTCCAGCCTTACAGATCCGAGAATTATTGTTCCCCTCAATATCTATTTTACTCATCAGAACTTAGTAATTTTTTAAAACACCAAAGCCCTAGAGGCAACATCATTTATTAAGCTTATGTCAGTGGTCACTTTCTATGAATTTCATACATACTTCAGAATCTTAGCTTTGCACCCACGCTGATAGATCTTAGGCTTGGGATATACACGTGTGAGTGTGTAAATCAGAGGGGAGGGATCGAGTGAGGGAGAACAGAAAGCAAAGGGGAAACCGTGGAACACACAAAACAACGTGAATCGGTGTGGAGCCATCTGCCTGAGTCCACAGTGTTTGAAAAACGGAGTGTATGAACTGCTCCTGTTCATTACCATTGAGGGAAGTAGATCAGAATCTTCAGGACACTTTTAAAATATTAACTGTTAATTTTTTAATTGCTGAACATTTTTAGATGCATTGAAGTAACACGCTTCTTCACAGTGGTTGATACTGGTAAATAGGGTTCAATGGGAAGTCATTGCTATAAATGACTTACTGTATGAAATGTAAGAGCTTCTGATCCTTCCACTGACCTTAGAGTCTCTGGTGCTCACAAGTGGATGTTTCCTTACTTGTGCAAAAAGGCTCACAGTGTTTCTTAAACATCTAAAATAAAAACACTTCCTGCTTTTCTTAGGTGCAAAATGCACCATGAGGCCTCTTGCAGCTTTTGAAACCTCCAGACAGAAGCAAAGCTAATGTGTTCAGTTAAGTTACTCTTAGCCTTAAAACCTTGAAATGCTGAAGCGTTAGTATCTTGACCTTTATGTCAAGATGAATGAAAAACAAATTGAATTCTGATTCAGCAGGCCTTTCTGAAGGACTGTGTTTGTTAGAAAATGCCGCTGGTTTTACATACAGGTGTAAGGGCAAAAATAAGGTGTTTTCCATAAAAGCTGAAACATTTTAGTCTGGACAGTTGCCAGAATTTCTAGCCTTAAGAACAAGTTATTGATACTGTTCTTTGGCATTTATATTTTGTTACAATCTGATTGTTTCTATAGTACACAGTTACGGGTATTGTTGACAGAAAGGTACAAGAGGGATTGGCAAATTTAGAAGTCAACAGCACATAGGGTTATATCAAGCTTTCATCTTTGTCCCTTGTTCCCCACCTGTCTCCTAAAGATTTGTTTTCCCTATGAATCCAACAGGTTCTCAGAAACTCCTGACCTTTCACAGTAGCTGGTTTATTGAGCATGCCCCTTTGACCACGTAGTGTGGCCACGTTTCTCCAGGTATAACTCTGCCCAGTTTTACTCAAGGAATTTAAGGGCACTAATCTTCACCAGTCACTGGCAACAGTTCGCATCGTATCTGTGAACTCTGACATCTAGATTTTGGAGAGTAGCAATCCCATGGTTACTTCACTGATGCTAAAAATGCACTGTTCTGATTTATTCTTGATTTTTTTAATTTTTTTTATTTATTATAGCTAAATAGAAGTGCTTAGACCAGCAGCTGTAGAGAGTAAAGCCCTGAATTTATCCCTGAGGTCAACTATAGTACAGCAAGCTGCCTGCTAGTTTGCTATTCAGTGAGAAAGCTGCATATTTGGATGCCTTTTGCATGATGTGGAGTAAGAATACTGACAAGCCTCAGAAAGTAACTGTTGGGCATAAAGATTATTACCAGCCTTCTCAATATCAAAATTTCAATGCATTCATTTTTGTAACCCAGTGTGCAGTTTGGGTGCACTCACTGGAACAACAGAATCAGACTCTACTGCTTTCTTCTTGATAACAAATATTGATCAGGGTGGGTCTGTTAATCTGGAATGGGTGGGTATCTGTCACAGTGTTTAATATTTGCTTTATTGGTCATAATTACAGTATATCAGCTTTCCTTTCCATAAAACTAGTTAAATACAAGAAGAAAAACCCCTCAAGCTGTCAAGTTCCAGTTTTACATTCACAACTAAGTACAACATGAAATTGTGTAGTTCGTAAGAAAACTTCAAAGAGTTGTTGCTACTAGTTCTTTTTACAGATTCCTTTTAATATAAGGAATGTCTTGCATGACTGCACAATTACACCCAGGAAAGCAGAAATCCAGATATGTTCAAGTCTTACTCAAAGCATACATTATTGAGTATATACTTCGTGAAAATAAGCAAGTTGAAGTTCTCCTTTGTATTTGGATTTGCCAAAATTAGGAAGGCTTCCAAGAGCATCTCAGCTTTAAATAATCAGTTTCTAGGAATGAAAAAGCAGAAGAGCAATCTGAACAATAATTTTTTTATCAAATCTGTTTCTCAATTCTATTCTTCAACTCTACATTTTAAAGCTGTTTCACTTTAGATTTCTCTCGATTTTCTGCTCTCAATTTCTCTGTTTCTATATCTGTTCTACAGTTTTCTCTTAGTATTTTAGACAGGCAGGATTTCCAGAATTACCCACTTCTAAGTCTGTAGAAGCCGTGAACTCATTTCTTTTGCTCTCTGGAGATGAAGAGGAGTGTGAATGGGAAAGAAGTGTATTCTGTGTATTTTTTCTAACAGTAAATTCATAGTAAACTCCATCTGATTGTAAATTACTAATTCATTATCTTTCCTAGCAGTAAATGTCCCTGTCAGTAAGACTTCCATCAGACCCTAATACATAAGAAGCAGACCAAAAAGCTTCATTTTATAAAATGGGAACCCTAAGTTGACGAAGAACAACAGATGTATTCACCGTGGTTGATTTTCTGAAATACTTTTTAAAAAAAAGTCAATATGAGCATTACATCTGGCTCTTCATCTGAGAAGGATAAATGCTTTCAAAGCTGTCTTCATTTCCCTTTATGCCAACAGCACCCTCCTAAAAGAAAAATCAGGCTATTTAATCACTTGAAGATGCTAGTGGTTTTGTGATAGCTTACTTTTCAGGAAGAATAATGTGTAAAAAGTCCAGGACAATCAGTTAGTATGAAGAAGTCCTAACCAGAGCAGTTTGAGATTATTGTAAACTATCTTTCTAGTCTAGATATTATGTAGGGGTGAGAGCGTAGTCATTCAGGAAAAAAAAAAATACAGACCAGCCGAACTGAAAAACAGATATAAACATCTGATTAGCTTCATGAAGGTCAAGATAAGTAATAAATTTCCTCTTTATCATATCAGTCTATGCAGGCAACTTTCCTGAGGTCCCTTGTGAGGTTTCAACACTTGTGGCAACCTTTTTATGATCCGCCAGTATACAGGAAGCAAATGAATTTTGGCTCTTCCTTAAATGTAAAGCAAGTATTGTAAATATTGAACCACTGTGATGTGCCAAACTCCCATAATACAGTCTTAGAGTAGTTGATTCTGAAAAGGAAGCTAATGAAGTAATTGACCTCATTTCCATTCCAATCTGACTTTAACAAGAAGCTTGCACTTTTATTCTGCATAAATTGCCCAGAAGAGTAATACTGTCTTATTTCTTACGTATTTATTTCCTAAAAAAAACCAAAGTGAAGAAAGTAAGTTTAAAAAATAGATAATTTTTTTAAGCTACTCAAAATTAGAAAGGCTAATGCTTTCCATTGGGCTTAAGAAAATTAAAGGGACAAGTAGCCAACTGGTAGGTGAAATTCAGTGCTTCCAATAGAAAAGAAAATCGAAATTTGAAAGAAAAATATGTTATATAGATTTGTTCTAGAACTATATTAGTGATGCAACTCCTATTAATCGTTATGGCTAGTTCTGTGAAAATATTTTCATTACATCATATTCATCACATTATAGATGTGTTTGTATATATATATATTTTCATACACGTCTTTACATAATAATGTGAAACTTAAATTTAGCTAAAGCTCCTTTAAACACTTTAGTGGTCTGTTGACATCTCCCATGGTCCTTTAAAATCATTTAATTCCACAGATTTTCCCACCAAAAGAAAGTCATTCAGTGAAACATTTGGGTAAGTACTTTTTTGTTGTTTTTCCCCTGGAAAGATTGTGCCCTAAAGGGGATCAAAATTAAAAGGAATTTGTTAAAAATGTGTAGAAAATGTTGCTACTTCATTATTATTTTTTATAACCTATCTCTGTAACTATTGTTTTGAGCACTTTGGTACAATATTATCGTACAGATACATGCAAGTGGGAAATGAAATGCTCCTCATTTCTTTTAGTGCTCTCAAATGCTTCTTTACTACTTTCTGCAACTTACTGGGCTTTCAAGGACTATAATGGAATTTAAAGCTTATTGGCATGGTTCAAATAAGCTCTTTGCTGTTCATGACCTGGATGCTTCCTGCTACTGGCTATATATTGAAGAAATAAATGGCAATTTTTCTTCATTATTATTCATAGGGTCATAACATTCAAGATTAATGTGTGCTCTGATGGCTTATTTATGAAGATGTTCACAAATCCTGGAAGTTTCATACTTCTTAACACATACAATTTGTCCAAAAATTTCTACTAGAAAGCATGGTTGCTCTTGATTCATGCTTCATCATTCATCTCTCTATTAAAACCTTTATTCTGCCAATGAGGGAACATACACAGTATTTGCCAAAAGTGACTAGTTACTTTCTATGACTAGATGAGAAGTTAAATTCTTCAATAAGCCTATGAAATACTATTTTCCATCCTCTAAAAAAAACAGGATAAACATTTGCAAATTATTGATTAGCAACTCAGTTCACTTTGTGAATGATACTACAGGAAAAAGAAAAGTCTAAGTGTATCATATTATTTATACCAAGCAAATAATTAATCTGATTCTACTTAACATATCCCAAGAAGTAGCAGAGAAACTGGGTGGGTGGAAACATGCATTACAGCTCTTGACTACAGTCATGGGAACTGTAACTCTTACAAAGTACAGCTACTCAGTTTTTGCACTATGGAGGAACTAACAGGCCCAATGGTCATATGAATTTGCAGTATAAATGTATGCTCCAAAAATTTCTTTCCCACTCAGCATATCGCCAGCTTTCCCTTTTAGCTAACAAGCTACAAGCGTGTTTCAAATGCCAAATGGCTTTTAGAAGATTCCATATTCATTTGCTCTGGCTACATTTCCTGTCCTGCAAGTGTAGCACCCTAACTGGTTCTGCCTAACAGGATGAAATAGAGCCGTTTGAGCCATCTCCGTGTCATGTTACACATAGAGTACTTGACAATCTGGCATGATATCTTTAAAACTGGTGTCCTCTCTTCTGTTATATTATTATTTATGCATTTGTTCCAGATCATACTGTTTTTCACTGGATATTAGAAGACCAAATGTATACAGTAATTTTGCATATTTTGTTAGTTGTGCAAAGTTTGTATTCAAAGAGAATGTGGTAATAACCAAAAAGAACCAAGTCTGAGGCCTGGGAACCTGGATAAATCTTATTATGGTTGTGTATACGCAGTCATGACAAATTTTATTTTCTGTTATTTGCTTGTATCCATGTTGCTTGTGAAACAGAAGCTTTAGTTTTCACAAGAGGAACAACATAATTCTTTGTCAGTAGATACTACTGCAAGATGTCAGAAAGAAAAATGCAAGCCCTTGAACATATGACTCCTCTCAACTGTGTCTTTAAGAATCACTGCTCATTCAGCCAGCTGTCTCATTAGTAAAGATATCTTTTGTCACTCACAAACTCTAGCAGAATATTACATCAGCTAAGTTGTCAAGGAAATGTGCATTAATGCAGACTAAATTATTAAGAGGAAATGGATGTGCAAACGAAGAAATTATTTTTATAACAAGTTTAACTTATGGGATTACAGATGCTAAGCTTTACCGTAAAGACTGATCAGTTTTCTTCAGCTAGTATACTTTTGAGTGTTGTGCTCATATACAATTTTGATTGCAATTAATAAACTATCTCAATATGAAGTCACCTTACCTGAATTACAAACAAAACATTCTGCTTACGTAACTTTTCTTCTTAATAAGCAAAACTAAAATATTTTTGCTGCTATAAAATAAAACAGAATATTTTGCTATGAGTCCTTTTTTCCTGTTTATGAATGTCCAGGAACAATTTGCTGTATTGGTTTTTTTTGCTTAAATCTCTAATTTTGTGATCTTACCAATAAACTACTATGTCAATCTTGTGTCAGTTTTGAATTATATCACTGCAATTGCAGCTGGAAAAATATTATGAGCAAACAAATCTCTATTGCTCATGCACTTTTTGTTGTGAGTATTTTGTATGGCCATTTAGTAATTCTGATTTCATATTGAAATTGTGCTATGGAATTTATGTACATTTAAACTAATTGATAATTACCTTGGTGAAGTCTTAGGATTATATTTCATTGATCTAGTTCATTTATGAAACTTAGTTAATTTTAAGCAATACCTGGAAAAAACATTACACAAATTTGTAACCCAAGCAAAGCAGATGAAGAGAAAGCACATATGGATATACTGGAATTTGTAAATAAAAATATATGCAAGTCACTCAGAAGATTAGAACAGTGTCTTAACCAACATAAGAGCTTTACATACCCTAAGGCCTGCCTATAAGATGTAGAACACATAACTTAAAAAAAAAAAGTCTCTAAAACCTAATAACAGCCTCAAATACTGGCAAAGCCCAGTTACAAATACATTTTTAGATCATGGAAAATGTTGTTACTCTATGAAAACCTGTCACTGATATCACTTAGGCCTGTTTTGTTGATCCACATTGATAAATTTCAGGGTCAGACAGTGAAGAGCTGGAGTATGTATGTGTAATAAAATTAATACAATCTGAGATTCACACCCTTGGTTTTCAGCTGCCTTACTTTAAAGAATTTCCCAGAAAGTTTCTAAACACAGTATTAAGGATAATTAACTGTGTTCAGGAATATTTCGGGGAAGACTATATTAGCTGAGAATTATTCCTTTGTCTCAGGAGTCTTTGCAAAGAGACACCTTTCATCCTGAACAAGTGCCACCTGTGTTAATTAAGAAAAACTTGTGAGGCATAAATGAAACTACACTGCAATATTAGGTTAAAACTGCTTCAGTAAGTACTTCCGATACTTCATCCTAACACCACTTCTCCTCTGGAAAAGTTAGGGTCTTAAACTTCTACATTAAAAAAAAAAAGGTTGCTCTTACAGTACAATTACTGAGCCGAATTATGGCTAACCCTCTGTAGATGTATTTGCATGAAAGAAAGACAGTTTAGATTTTCAAAAGCACAGCTAGGATTTAAACAGTAGGCACTTATGTTTCCATTGTTTTTGAAGAAGTTAGAGGTCTAAACTCTTCATATTCCTTAAAATCTCCCCTTAAGCAACAAAAAGTTACATGAAAGGAGGAACATTTTTTTCTCAGGAAATGACAGCTTGAAATTACTATTGAATTTGGACAGAATCACATTCGCAAAGATTGACTGATCTGTCCCAATATATCCTAAAGATTAATAACATGATGTCCTGGTTTCGGCTGGGATAGAGTTAATTGTCTTCCTAGCAGCTGGTACAGCGCTGTGTTTTCAGTTCAGT
>JAVKLA010000021.1:19749351-19769794 GCA_034782735.1 Sagittarius serpentarius | reverse complement strand
TCCCACTGGGTGGGGGGGGAGCGAGTGAGCGGCTGCGTGGTGCTGTGTTGCTGGCTGGGGTTAAACCACGACACATGATTATTCTGAACAAGTTCATTTTACCATTTTAATTGAATGCCTTTTGAAATTTTGAAATTTGAAAACTGAAATCTTATCCCTACCAAAATAAAATTACGTTATTAGCCTATTTGAGGGTCGTCAAACATTGGAATAGGTTGCCCACAGAGGCTGTGGAGTTTCCATCTTTGGAGAAATTTTGTCTGGGCATGGTCCTGGTCAGCCTACTCTAGGTGACCTTGCTTGAGCAGCATGTTGAACTAGATGATCTGGAGGGTCCCTTCCCCAATGATTCTGTGATTCTGTTTAATAGGGTAATCTGAAGACAGAATTTATATTCTTATCATACATTCGATTGACATAAAGAGTGGGATTTCTCTTTTTTGTATAACAAATCTGCTTTAAAATGAAAGTAAAAAAATTAACAAAGATCCAGCAATGACTCCATAACCAAACTGAGTCTTTTTGATAAAGCTGTCATAAAACTCATTGTCATAAATTCTGTCCCAGAGACAAAGGCCATGCTTATCTCTCCAGTCTGTGATAATAACTGATGATTTGATCCATAGGTAGAAAATTCCATTTCACTTGCTATTTCTTCATTATTTTTAACCTTGTGATTGCTACCAAAAAAAGAACAAATGCACTAATTATGCTGATAATTATAGGAGATTGATAAGAAATTGAAAGTGGGTAGATTAAAAATGATTCAAATATGAAAACCTGGTCGAAAATTGATTAGTACATCAGAATATCTGTAAGACATGCCATGAGCAAGATATTCAGAGAGCCTATGTGTCCAGGGCCTTACTGCAAACCACAGCTGAGTACCTGAGTTATTATAACTGCATGAAAATAATGGCAGTCTCTTCCAAGTCCTCTAACAATGAAGTTAAAACCTTAATAGACAAAAAATAAAGTGAAGCTCCCTAGTCTCAAGAGTGTTTAATCTGAGGCCACCCTTAACATCTGTCTTCTTATTTTCTGTCTATCAAAAGGCCTCTTTTACTGGTGTATGAAAGCACATTGCAGAGGATGTGCCTAGAAAAATTAAGTGTATGTATATGCAATTGCATTGATTGGTTCCTTTAACCCATTTTAAAAGGACATGTTTTTAACAAAAAATTTGGGCTTACTATCTATGGAACAATTTACCCATTATCAACACATAATATTGTCCAGGTATTCTAACCTGCTGGAATTTGGGAGCTCAGGTCACTCTGCAGCCATGATCAAGAAGCTGTAGTTACGAAATTTTGACTTGGGTTCATACTAACACCTCAAGACACTTGGCTGACATTGTGGTTGCACCAGGAAAGAGATCAGTGCAAGTACCTGTGGCACAGGGGCCTGCCTTCTGTTCATGAGGTTCTGCACTGCGGAGCATCAAGAGCTCGTATCAATGCAGAGTAGGTACAGAGAGTAGGTATTTTAGTCAGCCACTAATGGAACTGGCCAGATGCTAAAAGTGAGCACAGATGATCATCAAAAACATGGCAAAACATGCACACTGAGTTTATATGTTGCAATGCTACTGAAAAACCCTTCTGAAATAGTCAGCACCTTTCCTCACTGCTCCCAAAGCCCATGTCTGCCTGTAAACTGCTCAGCCTTGTCTATAGTGCTTGCCTGCACTTTGATTCACAGTTGCAGTGTAGACTTACATCACATACTGCTCTGGAAAACACATTACTCTAATTCTTATGAAAGCAGAGTGAATCGAGAAGCAGCTGGATTTCTGAGGAACACTTTTTGTGCTGCAGGTCTCTGATTTTTGTCAGGACAAACAAGTAAAGACTTCCCCTGCTTTCATTACAAAGCAGAGGAAATCACTGGCATCAGATGAGTACTGCTACCGCATGGGAATACAGTTAAATAGGCTTAGAAAAACTGAGACATCTGGAAAGATGGAGTAAAAACTATACAGAAAATACAGTATGTAACAGTACAAATGGCTAATGTAAAAGCAGCTCCAGGATGCAGCCAAAAATCTGATCACTTGGGACTGCGCTCACCCCAGCTATTCACACTGGATCTGCCCAGGTACTGAAAACTGCCAGCCAGGTGTGCAGTATATGAAAATTACTGTCCAATGAAAGGAAACAGTTTAGACCACTGCCCTTTAGCCCCACTGTCTTTCATAGAAGTAAGACAGATACATAATTGTCCCTTTTCCACCCACAGAAACAAAAATTTCACACAAAAATGGTTCCTAAGGAGTCCGAAAGAAGGAAAGCCAAGATAATGAAAAATAATCCCCTTTTATTCTGGAACTTGGCAAGTTACCTGAACTGTTTATTACCCAGCTTCTCTGAAAGTAAGCTGTGAGATAAGGGTTCTCAATGTTATGTTATTAAATGCAGAGGTGCATTATTAAAGCCCTTCAAACTCGCAGAATGAAAAGTAGTTTGTATCGCACTCATGCAGTTTTTCTCATGATGTGAGTTCTCTAGATGACTCTGTCCTCTGCTGAAGTCATCCTCAAGGTAGCGGAATGTTGGTCTGCCTTTCAAATTGTTCCTCGCCTTCACACATCCTTGGCATTAGGCAGTCTTCAGGTGTCACCTTGAAATCTTACGGCTTGTTCTGACGGCTCCCCATTTCTCATTTCTTTCAATGCTGGATCATTTACTTGAACCAGTTCTTTGAAATAGTGGCATTTTTGCAGACCTCTGATGTATTTCTTCCTTCTCCTTCAGGGAATCCAAGACAAATTGCTTTATTCTGAAGGTCTTCTTTCACTACTGCATCCCAGTTCCTCTGCTTTTTAATCAAATGGAGAGGTTGTGCTCTGCCTCCACTGCCAGACTTGTTTACCAGTAAATATTCCAAATATATCAAGAACCACCATTCTGCTTTCTCCCAAACTGCCTTTTATGCATGGGAGGTATTTCTTTAATTAATGTAACTTCTGAAACTCTTTACTATAATTCCAAAGAGCTGCTGTGCTGTCCCCACTTTGTCTTCATATGACTGGGAGAACGACAGAAGTGGCCATGCTGACTAAAATTGTTTGAAATTGGTTTTCAGCATGCAAAATAAACAGGACAGCTCCTGTGTGAAACTGATTGTAGTGTCACTCGTCGCTCTGCAGAAATTTAATCTGTCTGGCTAGTGAGAATGAGACTCACAGCAGGGGCAGAAGGTATTGACTTTTCGACTTTTTTGACAAATATTCTCTTTTTTTTTTTTCAAATTGGCTGAGGCTGTTTCATCTGAATTGTCATTCTTAAATAATTGTCCTAGTAGGAGCAGTACATTTCAACCTCATGCCATCCTTTGAAAATTTAGGCTAGCTGTTAGCTAGAGAGATGCAGCCTGACATTCTGAACTACACGTCGTGTGAAAAATTGCTTTGATCAGGTTGTGTTTATAATTTGAGGCAGTAAAATAGAATTCTTACTAATTGTGTTTAGGGCATGATGTGTTGTGTAATCCACAGAGAAACTCATTTCAAAAACACTGTAACCATAAAAGCAGCTGTTCCACTGACTCATTTTCCCAACGTGCAACTTAAAACAAAGCAAAACAGAGAAAAAGCCTCTCCCAGTTGTAACTTCTCTGTGTTGATAGGCTGACGGAGTAGGATAATGCTAGGAATGTGGGGAAAAACAACAGAAAACTCATCTCTACATTCCTTTTTATACCAGAAGTTTGGAAACAGAAAGAAGAGTCTTTGGAGTTAAGAACCAGAAAAATCTCAGCTTCAAAGAGATATTGATACCTAAACTAAATTATGAATAGCAAGCCATGTATTGATAGTCCAAAATAATTTGCAAACATAACAATGAGTCTAAGATTAGAAGGAAGGGAATTAAAATAATGAAACAAGATACTTCAGCTGAATAACTAAAAAAAAAAAATCCATGTCACGTACGTGCATGTGTGCATATTTTCATGGTGTTTAAGTATAATACAGCCTCTGGAAGAGAAGATGGTAAGATCTGGTAAAGGAGGTGGAGGAAAATGCACTACATAAAAGGAAAATAAAGAAAAGACAAAATATACTGCAGGCACTGCTCTTTCGTCAGTAGAAAGTTGGGTGAACAAATGAACAGCCCTTTTCTTACTTAGAATGACTGTTCATCCTACGCAGCTTTTGGAGGGAAAATATAAACTAAGTTCTATCAAGATAAGCCTTATAATGAATTCCAAACAAGGTTAAATTTTTTTCTTGGGCGGGGAAAGGAAAGAATAGAACATTTAATATGTTTCTACTGCATGACTGTTACAGGGACCAGAATTTAATTTTTGTAGGTCTGCAATCCAGAGATGATTACTTCACATATTGTATGCCTTGGAGATGCAGAGCTCCAAAGAGCACAAAGATGTGACATGCATGTGTTTTTCTTGTTTGCAGATATCTCAATAAGCTTGCTCTCCTTAGTTGTCACAGCCTGTGGTCTTGCTCTGTTTGGTGTCTCTCTGTTCGTATCCTGGAAGCTTTGTTGGATCCCTTGGCGAGAGCGTGGTCTGCCATTTGTGAACAAAGACAACAAGCAAGAATCACTCAACTACACAGATACAGAGACCAATGACTACAGCGAGGATTACCTGGGTCAGCCTACAGCCTATCCAGAGTCCTCCATGAAGATCAGCCACACCTCCCCTGATATTCCATTAGATGCTCAGGCGGGAACGAAGGAGAACTGCGTACACAATGCGCGAATGCATCGTCAGATCACTGAACCAACCGCTTCTGCTAGGTCAGTAACTCCAATTTCTGACATTAATGAATACAGCTACAGTCAAAAGAGCAAAGCTTGATTATCCAGTACAGTGATCCATTAAAAATGCATAATTTACTTGCCACATTCTTCTAAAAAAGTTACACAAAAGTTACTCTTTGAGGCGTACAAACCTCTTGGATTAAAAGGACAGGATCACAATGCTATTCCAGTCTTCTATCAACTAGTGTCTCATTTGTGCCTTTCCCTCAGAAGCTGGACAAGACAGAGCACTGTACGTCCCTTAAAGCACCAGCCAGCCTAGATTTAGCTTGTAAAGCATATTCATTTGCACTTAGCACTGATGCTGAACACTCAGTAATATCTTCTCAAAGATTTTTAAAGCAGCCAAAGAAGAAAAGTAGGACAAGCTAATTAAACACTTGCAAGAGTTAGAAATAGGATTAAAAATCCTAGATTTTAGCCACAATCATGACTGTGGGGGGAAAAGTGACTCAACAAGAGTCAGTGAGGTCTCCAGGGGAACTGGAGAACGAGTACAGGAGGGAAGAGGAAAGAGGGACGGTGAGAGTGTGTGCAGGGGCAGGTGATAAAAGGATTATGTTTCATGCAGTAAGAAAAAGGATCAGCATGTGAAGAGACAGTAAATTTCTGAGTGAAAGCACATGCACTGCAGCTGGAGAAGGTACAGCACTAGCCCAACTGCTCTTTGCTACCCTCCTTTCTGGCCATCTTGGAAGAGTGAGTTTAGCCAAGACTCTTGCCTGCAGGCACACCTGAACATGGGTAAGATGAGAGCAGCTAGCAGCCAGTTCAGTAATTGCTAGTCATCCAAAATGTGTCTCAGAATTTGAGAAGTCCCCGGAATATTATTAATGCTATGCAGCAAAAGCTCCAGGTGCCCTTCCTCCTTAGGTTAGCATAAGAATGGCTTGGGTTTATGTTGTTGTAGGAATCTATGGGGAGGTCAAAGCCATAATTATGGATACTGAAGCTTGCACCCTACCACATACAAGGTTGAATTCCAATGAAGGACTAATAGCCCAGAAATACAGTACAGGGCTGGTGCTGCTGTGTTTTCAAACTGCTGGGAAATAAGCGTGTCATGAGATTCATTAACAACAGAAGATTCATATCCAGCATCTAACACCAAGGGCTCTCATGTGTCCGGTGTCGTGAAAATAATTCAGTTAGGTACAGGCTTTCTCTGCTACAACAGGGCAGCAGTTCTGATAATCAAATGACAAATGCACAGTATCGCCACAGCATAGTCATCTCACAAGAAGCAGCAGCAATCCCAGTCTGTAAAAGAACTTGCCTCAGCATCCTGAGTGCATGGACAATGTCTTCACCCCTGTGAATCTCTGCAGATCTTCTGGCAACTGTTCCCAGCCTGGCCTTTCCAGCAGGTATTACACTGGCTCTCTGTCCACAAGGGCATGACTTGTCCAGGTCCCACCCCTACCCTATGCCATTTGCTGATACAGGCTTTGCTCTTTACTCCTCTCTTTCATTGCCCCTTACTTGTGCCCAGGTCTTCTCCAAAAGACTCTGTCACTGAGCAGGAGGGGCCCATCTTCCTTGTACTGCATCCTTCATTTGTTCACCTTTGTCTCTGCTGCTTTCTGGCATAACTGGGTAGCCAGCTGTGGCTTTCCTCTGAGGGCACAGAAATCAGGCACCTGCCCCTGCTACAATCCTTGCTAAGCTGTCTCTCCAGTGCCCTCCCTGTTTTTTATTCCTCCCCAGGATATTCTGCACCTCCCGCTGTGGTGAGGAGCTTAAGGGTTGAACAAAAAAATCTTTTTTTGTGACATAATATTTTATCATGGAAATGACTAATGTATAGCTATAAAATGTATTTATTATGCAACAAGAGAAAAAGATTAGGATAGTATGTAAGAGGCTGTTCCTGTTTTAAGCATGCATAAACACTATTTAAAAGGAATGAATGAACAATGATAGCAGAGGAATTATTGCTGATTACATTCAACATAAATAGCTTTGGACTAATCCTCTGCTAGCATTTTCCACATGCTCTTTCTATGTTCAACCACAGCTCATGGCACTCCAATACACTGAATGATTGCTGCATATGAACAGGACAAAAAGGTGGAATCCAACTCTCATAAGATTAGGATTTTACCTAATCCAACTTTCACAGCCCTCTACCCTGCCAGGGTTTGCAAATTTGATTTCTGTTACCATCTCATGAAGTGGAAATTTCAATCACAATAACTGAGTGACTCCAGGTAATAAATTTCACTGGACTGAAGCTAAAAGCAACTTTCTCTCCTCAGAGTAATGAAACTAAAGGAGCTTGTCAGCCAAAGTACCACAGAGCTTATTACATCAGGTATGACAGAAAAAACAGTTGTTGGGGTGGTCAACAAACCATTTCAGACCAGAACAGCTCACTTGTAAATGAAGTAGTTGTAGAGATCAACAAGTAATTAAAATGCAGAGATGTCAGGAATTATCCTCCTTTGTCCAGCTTTACCTTAGGACCAAAAATCGGCAAGCTCTGCTGGCACAGTAGGCCCGATCCTGCTGCCATTTACATAACGTAACTGATTTCATAGGCATTAATCCAAAGGATTCAGTTGAAAATGGTAACTGGTAAGAACAGCTACAGTTCTTACCACATTATACTTGCCAATAAGGCAGATCCTTTGGATTTGCAATGGCCATGAATTTGCATTTGTCACTTTCTTCAGCCACGTTTGGAAAGTGCATACCACTGGCTTGAGACATAGCAACAGAAAATTATGTGATATTAGCAGTCTAATGCTGAAGGTGGGCTCTCACAACTGTTGGGTATCATGCTTTATCACTTTATGTGAGTAAAAATCTGACCCCACTGTACATTACAAAAATATGACAAATGAGAACAGGATCTTTAGTGTGTGCACCGATTCTTATCATCTTCAACACAATCATCTGTTTCAATTCTTTCATTTTCACTTAAGGCATAATTCAATCCGAAGACAGCTCAACCTCTCCAACCCCGACTTCAACATCCAGCAGGTTCAGAAACAGGAGCAACTGACGGGGATTGGCCGTATTAAGCCAGAGCTATATAAACAAAGATCAGTGGACACAGACGATAGCCGGAGGAGTAATAGCAAGGCATGTGGAAAACTGAACTTTATTCTGAAATATGATTGTGATTTAGAGCAGCTGATTGTGAAGATACACAAGGCCATCAACCTGCCAGCAAAGGACTTCTCTGGAACTTCAGATCCATACGTGAAGATATATCTGCTTCCTGACAGGAAAACAAAACACCAGACTAAAGTGCACAGAAAGACCCTAAATCCAGTATTTGATGAAGTTTTTTTATTTACTGTCCCATACAATGATCTGAACACAAGGAAACTCCATTTCTCTGTGTATGATTTTGACAGATTCTCCAGGCATGACTTGATTGGCCAAGTGATAGTGGATAATTTTTTAGATTTGGCAGATTTTCCCAGGGAATGTAATATTTGGAAGGATATTGAATATGTCACCAATGTAAGTATTATAATTTTTTTTTCTGGGTTTATTTCCTTAATCTGATTATAACTGAAATTGTCTGATAAATTTATGAAGGAAAATACTCTCTTCTTTCTCTTTCTCAAGTTTTGACCTTAATCCAAGGACACTGACAGTACATATTCAGTCCCCATTTCTTATTCTTTGGATATATTAAAGAATGTCTTATATAGGAGATAGTGGGTTTAGTCATTGCCCTGCTGATAGGTTAGAAAAGCTGGAGAATGTTTTTCTTTTAATCTTACTTAATCTAAAACTTACTTAAGGAAATACCACTTTTCTTATTTTGCCTGTCTTTCTGTGTTTTGTGTGATTTGCCACATAAATTACAGCATACTAATCAGCCAGAACTGCAGATTCAAGATTTCTTATGTAGTAATCTTCAGTCCTTCAAAAGACTGTGTTCTCATAAAGTGAGATAACACCACATCTATAATCCAGGCAAACAGAGTTCAGACAATGCTGTTCCATGAAAGCAATGAAACACACTAAATTGGTTTAACTCTTTGTTTGGCATCACTTTGTTACATAGGGAAATGGGAAACATAAAATAAGTCTCTATTTCTGTTATCCCAAAGTCTCTGGTATCAAATTCTATGCAGGAATCCAGTTAGTGATTAGATATAAAATCACAAATTACTTTTGGAAAAGAAGGAGCTTTCTTCTCAAAACATGAGCCAACCTCCTTGTAATGCTATTAGAAATTAATCACGCACATCCTATGGAGAACAGACCTTCAATAAGAATGATACATTACAGAAATCCATAAAGGTGAATGTACTAGTGCCAAGAGTCAGTAAATATTTCATTTGCTATGTCAAACCGTACTCAAACGGAGTGCACATTTTAGCGCCAAATAAACCAAACATTATTAACAGTGAGATCAAAGTGTAAGTTTGTTAGACCTCAGTTCAGAAAAGCATTTAAACATCTGCTTAGCTCAGTGTAAGAAGCCAATGAAAAGTAAAGGATGTTCTGAGACAAATACTTTCCTGAATTCAGACCCTCACCTTATACCTCTGTGGTCTGGTAGCATGCCCATATTACAGACTAAAATGATTAAATCAATTTTTTTGTTTGGAATTTATTTTTGAAAATTGAAGTTTTCCTGTTCTAAGGTGATTTCTCAGTGTTCTTAGTCAGTGTTACATATTCGTGTGTGGAACATACTGTGCACCCACTGCACAATCCTCTTCCACACTAGCTGCAGTAGCAGCACTAGCAGTTCCCTCACTCAAGGTACAGGCAGGGGCATGGACGCTCAGTGTCCCAAGCTCAACTTTTCAGTTTTACAAGTAACTGAAAGTTGAATGCACATGCACACTGCAGTTACTTTGATACGTACTCGTCCTTCTTCCATGCTTTAACTTAGGCAAAAGATTGGCTCTAGTATTTTCTTTTTAATCACTTCCCCTTCCAAATTTCAAAAGCGATGCAGCATATAGTTTGTATTCAGATTTTCTGTGATCTCTGAAATTAAATTCAAGACTGAAACATGAGTCATTTATTAATTCCTACTAATATTAATTCCTGTGTGAAGTGTAACCCTGTTTATCCAAACAGAACACATGACCTGCCATCTAGACTTGTCACTGGGTTTTCAGCTAACAGAGACCTTTTCAAAGCAAATGACTCATAGTACATAGGAGACACAATCCAATTTTGGCTAATGTGAGTTCCAAGATAAGAGTGTCAGATAAATGAAAGTGTGGAGTACTCAGCTTACTAATTAACATTTGCAAGATTTCAAAGGTTAGAACTTACTCGATGAAGTTATGAGAAACCCTCCAAGCATCATTTAAGAAACCAAGTTTCAGCACATTTTCTTGTCTGTGTAGCTTAGATATCTCACAGACTGACAGCAGAAGCTGTATCCTACGGGCTACTCAGTGAAGCTGCTGAAGTGAATACTCCTGTGGCTGCACCCCAAACCAGGCCAGCAGGCAGTATTAGTGAATCTCTGCAATAAATTTTAGCAAAGTTTTGAGCACCATTGGGCAGATTATGGTTACAAACAGAAACTGTATCAACTGTAGCAGGTTTTCAATAATTTTATCTTATTTTTTCAAATAATAATAATTACAAAACAGACAAATGCTGGGCAAACTTACTGAAGGAAATTCACTCAATGTAGATCAACAAAGACTGCAACACAGGAGGGATAAGCCAAGCAAACGTCCTGGAAAAAGGGAAGGTCCACACAGCTACACATGACAAGTTTGTCATACTTCTGAACAGTACATTCATTTTAATTCCTTGTGCATCTTATTACACTGCATAACCAGAGAGCTCAAAGGCCTTTATTTTACATTCTCCATTTTATTATGTTCTAATCCAATTTGACACAGTAATATAAAAGAATGTATCAAGTCCTTCTCTGCCCAGCAAAATGGCCTACTTCAAGTGAGCACTGCAGATTATGCCTGAAATGTCAGCTTTACTGCAAACAATGCCATTAAATTGACCTATTATGCCATGTGCTTTCTTCTGTTTTCTAATAACACTGGGAGAATTTTTTTATCCAAAACTAACAGTTTTGATTCTTTGGACTATAACATCTGCTACCATCCGAGAGTTTGAAATTTTCATAACAAACGTGTATCAGCATAAAAATTGTCTACATGCTCAAAAGCAATCTGCCTCCAAACACAAATCTCCAATATCAAAATGTTTGTTCTTCTAATTCCAGGTCCTCTGAGCATAAAATTTCTCTCCTGTAACACTGACACTTTTTCCAACCAGAAAAAAAGCAGCAGTGGGCTGTTTAATGTAAGAAATAATTAAGTGGATAAACTTTAGATGAACATGAAATGAATTAGATAAGCTTTTTATATATCTACCAGACAGATTACACTGGTTTCTGGCTCATCAAGAAAAAAAGATACTTTTTATTTTTAGGCTGGGTTTCAGCAGTTGGTATGTTTTCTTTAGTAGCCTCTAAAACATATTCAGGGTTTGGGGTGGGGTTTTTTGGCTTGTTTTTGTAATGTTCATAGACTGGTGCCGTGTTTTGAAGAGAAAGGAGTTGCTAATATTTCCTTGGTTGCCATCTTCAAACTCAGATGTGATGAGGCAAAAACACATGGCTTTGCCACAAAATAAAATAAACAACTATGAAGGACAAGAAGCTGTCAGTCCATTTCAGTTAAAGGAGAACCTTCTCTTTCAGAAGATGCTATGTAACCACTCACATAACTTGCATCCAGAAAGGAACATCTTTTCTCAAGAATTGCTTGTTAAACATCTCCAGGCAGCTACAGGGCACAGAGAAGGATTTCTGTGAACTGGGTATCTAGCTCTGGCTCATAGTTTTTGTTTGGATTCTCAAAATGCTCAACCTTTGTCACTTGCTAAGAAGGTGATCTTTCTAGACAAGAGGAGTATTTAAAAGTGGCCTCCGCTTAGAGCAGAGGGATAATAGGAGTAAGAAAGAACAATGTAAATTTCCATTCTTACCTGGGCCAGCATTTTCCAAAATGACTACTCATTTTAGGAGGCAAATTTGTGACTTTGGTCTTATAGTATATATAGCCTGTGACACTGATGCTATCTTTTCAGTGGTCAAATATAGTTATAATTGAGATCTACGCATGGTACAATGAAAATGTTCTCTTTCTGAATGTGTAAGCTTATATATACACTGTAAAAAAAAAAAATCTTATTCACAACACCCCACTGACACCTTTCTCTCATCTCACCCCGAGACTGAACATCCCAGACTAACCTGTTTTCATAAATCTTTCTATAACGTTCTATTCTCAAAGGATATTTACAACAAAATTTGCAGTGTTTATGCATCTAATATTCTATAAATTGTAGCTGCTGTATTGACTGCTACCATTTATCCTTATCTTGTGGTTCCTTTGAGGCTCTTTGCCATATCCGCCTCCTGTGAAGGTGTGAAGTAAACTGAAACTCTGATAAAGGTGAAAGCAGTTGGTCACATTCAAGCCATGGTTTATTCTTTATTTGCAACGAATTGGAATACTAGAAAGGATTTTGAATATAGCTATTCTGAAGTACTTCTGCTTTTGTTTCTAGTTAAGCCTTGAAGAGTGTAGCATCCAGCCCCCAAGTTTAAAAAACAATATATCAGGGTACAAAAGGAGAGTGAAAATATACAAGAAAAGTATTTCCAAAAGAAAGAGAGAAGAGATTACAGAAAGCAAACCCTGGGTAATACATGTAGAATTTGAGAAGTGACAAGTCACAGACTGTAGAGAATGTGGATGGTTTGCTGAGAATCCAAAAGATAATTATGAAGAGTTGAAGCTGTAAAGAAACATGAGCTATACATCAAGTTGCTTACTCTGACATCCAGAAAGAGCCAGCATATGCTAGAAGTTGCAAAGCCAAGAATTTGATTGCATCAGTTTTTAGGAATCTTCAAGCTCCTTTAGGTCATATGTAGTGGTCAAGAACACAAAAGTGTGTCAGATAATGCTGAATTCCTTTTGCACAGAAGCAGTAAACAAAACCATATTTTAAAAAAATTAATGAATTTAAGTTGCGTGTTGGTATACATGCTAGTGTTTTGGAAAAGAGAGAGTTAAAAAGTAGGATGGTTATCAATATTTTAAATTCTGTATTCTAGAAATGCTAATTGTTCACTGCTGCTGTTCTCAAGTTTGTCCAAGAAAGAAAGATTTGAGAATTTGTATTTTTAGGCATTTATATTGTATAGCTGAGATGCAACTGGAATCATAACATCACCGGAAGGAAGTTCCAAGTTCCCTGTTTCAGAGATGTTAATGACAACCACAGCATGTGTGGAAAAGAGACAAAAAGAGAGTAAAGTATTTCAGTCAGTTGCTTATGGAAAGCATAATAAAAGACTGAAACTTTGAAACCTGACCAAACCTACCAGATTTTCTGCAGTTCAAAACTCTGTTTTGTCCTCAAACTGAAAAAAACTTCCCCAAAGGTTGCATTGCTCAGGACCACTCCCGCTAAGAGGCTGTGAGCCATTTATTGTGTGCCAAATGCACATGCATAGGTGCTGGTCATAATCCTTAGGGCTTACATCCTCAAAACATGAGGAAAATAAACTTCCTTCATGGAAAGAAGTAGGTAAATACTGTCCCTAATTCACAGACAGTGGAACAAACTCAGACAAAAAGGATGTGACTTGCTCAAGACACAACACTACTTAATGGCAGAAATGAGACCAGGTCCAGAATCTGCAGATTCCTGGCACCAGCCTTAATCCACTCTGTGTAGCGCTCCTTATCTTCTTCGGCAGTGTAGAGATAGTGCAGCTGGCGGTAAGTCAACTAAGTGCACCTACTCCACTTTTAAAAAATGCTTAGCTTGTCAAGATGTTTTAGCCAGTATATAAAATTCCTGTTTTGGCAACAGTCGAGAATGGCTGCAGCCAGTGTTTTTCCTGTGGTTTTCACATTTTTTAATAACCACATATTTAAATGGGTTCATTTCAAAACCCGAGCTTTTCATTTTGTCTTTTTGTGTTTCTTTTGTAATCTAATGATTTTGCTAATTACTTTGTCGGAGAGAGTTTGTCAGAAATGACATACATTTAAATGATCAGGAGACAGCACTCAGCATGGCTAAACAAAGGACAGAGTTATATACTATGGTATGGGGTAGAGATAAAATATTGATATGTATTGTCAGAAAACTTAAAGACAGCAGATGCCTAATTCTGTTTGGAGCAACTGGGTAACCATGAGAATAATATTCAGTAATACTTGGGAAGGGTCTGAAGTAAAAAAAAAGTCAGATGCCTCAAAGAGCAATGGTGTGAGATGTAGCTAGGCTGGTCCCAAGTCAGTGGTACAAGCACTCCAAGGTTGGCTCTAAAAATAATGGTGGCTATTCAGTGCAAGTGATTATCTAACAGCCTTGTAGCTCCACAGGCATGGTCAGAAACAGGATGAATCTTGTAATATCACTGAAGCCACAGCTAACATTTATTGGGGTTTTGGGACTAGTTTAAGAAAATGGTAATTCAGAGAATTGTGTATACGTGTATGTACAACTTGAAGTTTACAGAACCCAGGAGTATGGCCATCAGAGATTCCAAGTGAGCTTTTTCAGTCTGGATATTTCTCTACAAAAAATACACCTACAAACAAACACACAAACAAAAGAAAAAAAGTCAAAATTAAAGCATAGAAAAAAAAAACAACCACCAAAACAAAACATAGCAGAAATGGGACCATTTCTGTTAAAGAACTTAAAAGAAAAAGATTTTTTTTAATGTCAGTATTTTGAGAGGACTGAAATTTCAGAATAAGATGTTTTGATTTCTCATTTGGAATGCCCTTCTATTGCAATATTTTCAAATATTTTGAAAGTTAAAATGCGAACAAAACATCCTGGCTTTTATCAAAGCAAAATGTTTCAAGTCAAGTGAGGCATCTTCTGCTTCAAAATTGAAATAACTCAAAATTCCTCATGAAATTAAAATCCTGGTTTCCCCACCAGTTCTTCCCCTGCCCATCAGTGCTGCATATTCTTGAGTTCTCTCTTTTTTTCTTTATATCATACATGTTTCCCTGGTGCAACAGCCCCAGAACAGCAACAGTGTATGAAGAATATTTTCCTCCACACACTAGCCACATGCTAAAAAAGGTTAGACCCAATCCTAAATTCCTGTCTTTCTAGATTAGTGGAAGAGTCTGTTACTATCCCTGTTCTACACATCCCCTTTCTCCTTTCTTCTCACAATCCTCTGCCAATTCTTTTTTTCTAGAAATCTCTCTCTAAACAAGGCTCTCGGAGATAGCCTTCAGTGAAACAGCTCACAATAACATACAGACTGCACATATAGCAAAGCCAAAACGTGATGCCGGTCAGCCAAGCCTGTCCTTCAGTTATACGATCCAAAATTGTTAGTGGGAGAAGCAAACACAGAAAAAATTGCTCTACTATTTTACAATTCATAGGCAGCAATTCTTCAAGATGAGCAAAGAGCACTTGCACAGTGTTAAGGCTGAAGTAGCTGTATTAAGGTGATTTTGGCTGTAACTATTCTGCGCATAATTCGAGATTAGACTGTGCCATAGCCTTTTTTCTACAGGGTTGTGTAACTTTCAATTTAAACATGTATTTAGCCAAGCAGGGAAAGAGATCGCTTCAAACACGCATTTAATTATTGAACAGTTTTGGGAATGCTTACTTTTGTCTTTTTTTCTAGCAGAGGTCACAGAAAGCATTTCAATATCTTATAGATTCATCAAAATTTCTGAAAAATCCTACTCTTCAAATTTAGTTTCAATATTTGGAGCCAAACTTGAAAGTATTCCTCCCACTGACGATACTGTACTTCTGTGAAAAGCCTCAAGCCATTTTTAGTCTTTAATCCCCACAAGATACCACAGCCATCAGGCATCTTTCTCCACCAAACAGGGTATTTGAGTGTTTTACAGTTTTCCTCTGTGTACAGTCTGTTTATCCAGTTCTCATGTTATTTTCCCATGGTCTTATATTTAAGCAGTAAGTGGACTTTTTTGTTATTGTGTATTATTTACTGAGGGATTAACTCCCTAAGTGCTCCGAGCTCTTGCCAAGACATACTGGATATTTGTGCAGGGGATAGCCTAGCTACTTGGGAAGCACCTCCTGCACACCATAACTGACAGGCTGGCATCCTAACACTGCCTGAAATGTGTGCTTGCTGGGGTACAGTCTTGACTTCATCTTTTGTAGTACACTCGTGTCCCAGGTAAATAGGTAGAAAAGAAAGTGCCACTCTACACAGGCTCTTCTCACCAAAAGACTTGCCTGTCCCCTTTCAAACTTTTGTTAGAGGATGTATAACCTGCCTCACATTTTAACCATTCAGGACTCCAGGATCTTTCCAGAGTCCTGTTGTGGAGGACAAAACATCGTCCATACAGAAGGAAGGAAGTACTGGACCATAACTGTAGTGCTTCAGAGGCATGTTTTTTATGCTTACAGGCTAAATTATAGAGCTTGCCAAAATTAAGAAAAGGCGATACCATTTGCTAAATAGTCACACAAGGGCTCTCTTCAGACCTCCCCACTGACTTTGTGGGAGGAAAAAATTAGAAGCCACAGCTGAGATTTGAGCTGACTGGTGGAGAAGGACATACTGTGGGAACATATATCCTATATATGTATCTATAGCTCTTCTAGCTTTTCTCCTAAAAGTCTAGGAGGTTTTTAGCAGCTCATCGTGTAGTTTGAAAGAAATAAAAGATGAATTGACTGATGTGACATAAATCAGAGTACAAACTTTAAAAGACACACACAATACATTTTGCTAAGATTTGGTTACATGGTCGACAAGTATAATACCAGATAGTAGATAGGCCCTAACTGTCCCTTGGCAGCCAAACTATCCAAGGGAAGAGGGACAGAAAGACGTTATTCTTTCATAGCAACTGAGATGTTTTTTCAGAGAGCAGAGCTAAAGAAACAATGGCAAAACTGGGGGACCTATAACCTGACTAAAAGCTTTATACGAAGATTTATTAGTCCTAAGTTTACTAACTTTTTACTGCAGAGATCTTCATTTTAACTCACTATTTTAATTTCTCCTCATGCATATACATTTCTCTAAACATTCAGAAAGATATATGTGTATCAGGAGCAACATATGAAGCGTTGTGTTCCCTGAAAAAATCCAACAGGCCACTACAACATCACTTTGTGCTTGCCTGGGTAGAATTAAATGACAAACACATGCAAACTTCCGAATTCTGCACTGGTCCTCACAAACACTGAAAGGCAATTTGCAATGCACACTCAAGTTGTAGAATTACGGATATAGTAACTTCTGTAGTTAGTCCCACTGAAGTCACTGGAAGTATTCACATGGGTAAATGAAGCATACAGTCATCTGCAGTCTCCCTAACAGAGAATTAGAATGAGTATTTCACACCATATACTTTGGTGAAGTGACGGGCTCGTGATGAGACTGCATTAGCAACGTCTGTGGTATCATGACATTTGAGATTTGTATAGCTACGTGTTTCTGGCACTTCATTGCTTGATTAAACGCCTTGCTCTATTTACTCAAGAAACTAGTAGTCAGAAGCTACAGCTTACCTTAGTGAGCGCTTAATCATTCACTGCTCCTTTCATCAGACAAGCTCAAAATTAAAGCTACATACACCATCTGGAAGAAGATTTCCAACTAGTGATGGCATCTTGCTTGTGATGGGCAGGGAAGCAGAAAACAACTGAAAACAACTGACAGCTGGAGGTTTTCACAGTCGATTATATGAACTATTGGGATAAAATTCCCCACTCAGATTCCTGGGCCAAAACTGGCATCTTGAAAATAGCAGTTTATCACAACATCAGAAAACATAACCCTGCTTGCCAGGCAACCAATTACTAACAGCCACAGTACGAGTCATTGAAATCCACCACTCCTCCTACCTAACATTTCCTCTTCTGTTTCCTGCAGTAAAATTATTTTAAAAGGAGCAGTGAATAGGAGATTAGCAATACCATGCAATATCTAATATTTTCTATTCATATAGAAACTGCTACCCAAACACTATGAAAGTTAAAACAGAAGAGCAGAAGAACAATTCCCCATACTGTATTTTGTATATTTGTTTTCAGAATTCATAGAACTCTTCACGGTTTCTTTTTAAAAGCATGCTGGGGTTTTATAATTATTTTTAAAAGCCAGCTGTGGTTTAATCAACCATCTGATCTACATTACAATAACTCTTCTGAACAACCCAAACAATAAAATAAATATGTAGGCAGTAAAGGGAAACAAAAGTGTGTACAAAAAAGATAGAAAGAAAACAGCAGACTTCAGTTTCAAGCCCCCTAGAGGGTTATTTATGATCATCAGGAAGAAAGGAATCACTTTAAAATAATGAAAACCTTTCAATGTCTGTACTCCACTGAGCACAGAATCTTATAGTAAATGCTAATCTAACAATAAAGTTCACTCTGTTGGGACCGCAACATTTTATGCAGGTAGAAATGAGTAGTACTCAGGATGAGATCTTAACTCTACTGTAAAGTCAGGGAAAGAATTCCCACTGAAGCTCAGATTTCATGCCTATTCTTTTGCTATCGTTTGGGAATAGTATCTTGTAAAGAGAACAAAAAGCCACATGAAATAATCTAAAGAATAACTTCAGATGTACATGAGAAAATTCACTAGAACAGCAGAACAAACAAATTACCATCCTTTTATTCCTCTCTGCAAAATAAATACATGACAATGACCTGCTCAACAAAGATTTGAATCTGCTCCTCCTGCCCCAAAATTTGATGACTAAAACATGAGTGGACTATAACATTTGGTCCTGGAGAAAGCAGATAGAAATATCTCTGTCAGGAATGAACGGACTTCTACATCCACTTCTTCAACTTTTGACTGGCTGCGGCAGTCCTAATAAAATGAAAACAGTATAGATTATTTTCCCTCAAGGTTTCTGCAGTGAGCACCCCTGACCCATTCCTTTCAGTAGCTCAGCAGCGTTTCTCATTTGCCAGCTCCTTTTCAAATTCTTCACTTTAGTCAGTATATAGGCTGTCAGCATTCTTGGGAAAGCAGCAAGAAACACTTCATTCAACACAAAGCTTTTATGATAAAACAACATATAAAAAGCTTTTCATCCTATCTATAAATGTAATATTTTTTTCATTAAAATACAGATTTTTTAAAAAACAAACCAGCAGATAGAGCAGTAGATGCTCACTCTCCTCACCCCCATCCAGCCACTCTCTTGTTCTTCTCAAAAATAATTTATATCAGGAAACCTTTCAGTGCTAAAGCAGCACACACAAAAAAAGGATACTATCTTTCTTTTCAGACAGTCTTGCTCCAAAAGTTATGAGTCAGGATTGTCAGAGATAACTACACTAAATTCTTTCAAAATCATACTTCCTTCCAAAAAATTAAAGTCAGGCCCTTTTAAGGTGTCAAATTGAGCACCCAAAATCACTGATCATTCTCAAAGCAACAGAGTTCTAAAATGAACACACCATTTAAAACAAGTCAACTCACAACTTTGATTTAATTTCAAAACTATCATATTATTGAAATTATAAGCAACTAAACTGAAAATTTGAGAAGGCATCTAAGTGACTGTGAGATACTGTTTAATAAATCACTCACAGACCTTCTAAGAAAGCTACTTTTTTTCCTACCCATAGGCTAGTATGTACTTAATAACACTAGTTATTCTGAATATAAACATAGCCAGGTAAAAGTCTGGGCAGCTCACCGGACCCATCTCACACAACTGCACATGACGCCAGAGAGTAAAACAAGCCACAGAAAAACATAATTTTCCTCTCTAGGTACATTTCACATGTAGCACATGTAAAGTAAAACAAGTTAGAAGAAAAGTATTCTAGGAGGAGAAAGTTCTTTTGACTCACTTTTATGGACTTAAAGCACTAAAGCACTGCTATATTTAGTGCTTTCTTTATCTCACATCTTACACTACCCTCTCTGCATTCTTTAAGACAGAAAAACATGCTCACTAAAGTGGTCCTAAAATTGCCTGCGGTACACATCTAAATATAATAGGGAGGCACGAGCATATCTGATAGAGAACAAGTATTACAGAAAAAGAACTGTTATCACACTCTACGCAATCACATCTTCCCCTGCTCACACTGTAGACACCGGGATGATACACTTTATTTCAGAGTCTGCATTTTCTAAAATGGATTTCTGTCTTCTTCCTTCCCCTCCCTTCAGCTTCCTCACAATCTTTAATTTTATTTTAAAGCTGTTTTTTCTGTACAGCTCCTAAGTAGATGTAGTACTGGATTGCTAAACTGCCTAGCAGCTTCAAGATTAAAATATTCTATTTATTTGCAAGGTAGGTGAATGATACACGGCAACAGTATAAATTCTCCTTCACCAGATCCGCATAGCCTAAGTGTTCTAACGGTGATAGTCCAGAGCTGCCTCCAAAGAAAGGAGGGTAGCTGGATTTGCATGAGCTTTGGGACAGCATCAGCAATTAAGATACAGAGAAACACTGAAATGTTCCTGGCATTGCCTAAGAGAAGTCATGAACATAACCCCTTGTTGCTAGATCACCACAGATTCCGTGGCATTGATTCAGGAGGTTAGGGAGGGAGGTTTGCCCTTAGAGGGTTATATACCAACAGCATACTGCCGTGTTATGCAGTCAGAAAATTTTACATAGCAGTCTGTTACGAAACTGTCAGTAGCATCTCTG
>JAVKLA010000021.1:19713907-19749302 GCA_034782735.1 Sagittarius serpentarius | reverse complement strand
GAACCACCAAAATCCCAACTTCTCCTCTGATTCAAATGCAAAGTTTTCTTTGTAGCATGGTTTAAGAAATAAAGGATGAAAGCAGTCATCTTTTTCACACTTCTGGAATGACACTGTCTTGTTATCATTAATTTTATTGTCATTCTCATTCTTCCTTCCTCCCTCTATTATTTTAATTCCTTTTGTATTTGAAAACCAGGGAGATTCTAAGGTATAAAATGAGACAATTTTGCAGTATTGAAGATTTAGTGGTTTTGTCTATTTTGACATATTTAATACACGTGTTTTGTAGGATTAACTTTAGTGTCCATGATTATATTCTTCCATTTAACTTGCAATTAAAATGGAATTGCTATGCAAGGACAATCAAAGCAGTACAACTGCATACCTTTTCATCCAATTCATTAATAGAATATTGCTAGCAGTGAAGTAGTCTCTTTATCTTGGCTGCTTCACTTTGAAATGTGCAGTGGTTTTCTTTTCTATATGACCCATTTAAATAAATTACTAAGAAGTTTCTGTGAAACTTCTATGGAAATTGCTTTTCTGTTGTTAAAAGTGGGTAATTTTATGAAGAAGTGTTACTAATAAAATGCATGTTGTGAAATTTAGTTGTGTTTTCAGTCGAAGGTTACATGGAATGCTCTCAGACATGTTTTTAAGCCATAATGATCCCTTTTCACCCTTTCTCTTATATTGATACTTTCTGTGGATGGTGCGTTTAAGTCTTGCAGGACACCAGTGTTATTGTTTATACAGGTGACAGATCACAAGCCAACATTTTGTATTTAGTTGCACCACTTAATAGTAACCAAGTCAGTTTCAAAGGTAACATGATTTCAACATCAGGGAGCTCTAGAAAAAAAGCTACTTTTTACCAGAAAAACCATGAAGTATTCTCAGTGATTCCTGACACTGAGGGGGTGTATGACACGTCACGACAGAATTGTCTCTGGAGAAACAAAACACATGGAGAAACTTCAACAGAAAGATACCTGATCCTTGGCTTTAAAAATCACAAGGAAACCCAGGAAAGGGACCTATCTGAAAGAAAAAATAACTTTAATTAAATCATGATGGAGAAAATGTCTGTGTAACTCACAGAAAAAAAACAGGAGAAATAGATTGATAAAACCATGCTTCTTTCCCCACCTGCTAAATGGGCACCAAAATTAAAGGGAACTGCACAAAGAAAATACTGCTTTTGAAAGGCCTGCCTTAGGTGTACTTGATTAACAGAGGTAATAATTCTTTTATTACTTTTTAGTGGGATGAGAAGCCAGAAAGGATCAGAGAGAGAGAAAGGGCACACCAGGGATTTCACTGAACTTGGATGTGATTTCCAGATATCACAAGAATTTCTAAATTATTACACTGAGTTTGGATTAATGGCAATACACTAATAGTTATTCTAGTGGTCTGTGAAAGGAGTCGATTATATTCAAGTGGTCAGACTCTAGAGGAAAGTGCTTCTTTGCTTCCTTTTTACAATGAACAATGCACATGTGCTTCTCCAGCTTCTGCATTCATTACACTAGAGTTCTGAGCAGAATGATCCCCTCCTGGCCTTTCCAGGGCACGTACACAGAAAAGTGTATAGCAGATCACCATATCTTCTCTACTGAAATTAGACCTGGGATGGAATTATGCAGCAAATGGCAAGATCCAACAAGAGATAGCGGATTTAAAAAAAAATAAAAAATTAAACATCTCTCAGATAAAAGCTCTGGAATGGCAAGAAAGACATGCTACTGCAACATGGAGTTTGACATTAGCTTTCTGTTTCTCAAGCACACTGTATTATTTGGACCGTTCTCTTTTTCATATCAGCTTCTTGAAAAACAAAATGGTAGAGCAAACTTTTACTTAGACTAAAAGTAGATTCAGTTTTATAAAAATGGCCTTTCTTTATTACCCTTTTTGTGTACAACCTGTGCTAAGCCTGAGTAGCAAGGAAGTCAGTACAGAACACCTCATGTAAGTATAATGAATATGTCCACAAAACACTATAGGTGCTCACCCAGACTGAAAAGAACATGGGGTTTTTTTCCTGATACTGTGACTCTCTCTGTCTTTTTTCAGCACTACCCAGATACTTAGTTTCTCTCATTTTCAGAATGTTGTGCTCAGAATGCATGATATAAAAGATGGCTGCTTTACACAACACAAAACGCCTGCACTGAGAATGACATTCAGTGCTAAGGAAAGGTGAGGAACTGTTAGTAGCGCCCAAAGCTTTAATACCATCTCATTTCAGCAGCATGACTATATTGGCTTTTTTTTATGCAGAATGGCCACTCTGCAAGACTTTATCCTTAAGTGAGACTGTGTCAGCAGGGCACAAGGGCTGGCTGCTCCCTCGGGGCTGAGAGGCCAGGAGGAGCAGGGGATGCTGGTGCTGCTGGGCAGGACCTCGCCAGCCAGGTCCCATCCCACCACCCATCCAGGGAGCAGGGCAGGCTGGGGAACTGGGGGGCAGCCCCTGCCATCAGCCAGCTCCCTGGGACAGGGCAAGCCAGGCGGGGACAGGGCAGCTCTGTGGGCAGCTGGAGACCAGCACCCTATGGGGTCACTGGGGCAGGGACCAACAGCCCCGGGCCGGGCTGAAATGGGGACCTGGACCATAGGCAGGGCAAGGGGGAAGCCTTGGGGGGTGGTCAGGGCCAGTAAGGCCTGTTAATGCCCTTGGGGCCCTGACATACTGGTTGCTTTCAGTCCCTGTACATGAACAGGTAATTGAGTGGGGTTAGAAGACAGAGTATCTTTTGATATTTTAGTGGAGCTTAAGTTCACATGTAGCCATTGTAACTCAAGGTAGAGTGAAAGGCCAATCCATTAATTTGCATACAGATTCAGTTTAAATTGACATTTTCATTTAAACTTACTAGGAAAAAAAATATTAACAAGGGAGACATTTTGTGTTAAAATACTTTGATTAGCTACCTTATTTTTACAACCAGCTTCCTCCCTTGCAGTTTTTCTTGGATGTATGTGAGATTTTCTTTATTAGTGGGATATTGAGATAATTAAACATTACTTTCAACTTATGTCAGAATGGAAGCAAGAGGTAACTGGCAAATAATTCATGGTAGAAATAATTTTATGCCTTAGAATGCATTTGCTGCTTCATTTTCTTCAAGATCACGTTTGCCTAGAGATAGTGAATACTTAATATGTAATTTAGCCTCCCCTTCTTACAGCAAGCTACCATTTAGCCTTGAAACCATGAGGGTTTATTTTCTCATCTCTTTCCATCTGTGTGATGTTCATCAAGAGTTTTCTTTTAAGTCAGCAAGGTTGGCCCACCCAGATTAAATTGTGTGGTAAGGTACTGCACACTACAGTGCCATTAACCTCTGGTTTTCTTTGTTTTTTCGATCTCAGTATTCCACAAAAAATTGAGGTCTAAACCAAATCAATTACAGCCTGTTCAAAAATTATTGGGTTTGACATGATAGGTTCTGATGGACATTCATTAAAAGCTTTGGTCCTTACTTTGGGAAACTACTGCCCATTTTTCCACATTACACTGTCAGATTGTTTTGTGAAACTTCCCTCTGTGAGGCATGCCCTGTCTGCCTGACCTACCTGTCCTGCCATTTTGCCATCTTCACCTAACATCAAAACTCTTGCATTTCCCAGCTGAAGCTGTTGCTTACATTTCTTTCTGAGAAAACAGTTTCCCTCCAACCATCTATTCCTATATAGAACAATTTACATTTCATTGCTTTTCCAAAGCTTGTCAATGTTTCTAAAGCACCACTGCCTTCTCCGCAGGGGAAAAGGCTTCAGTCAGCTCTGTGCTAAAGTGCTCTCCTGTATTGAAGCACAATACCAAAGGTGGCAACATATGAGCACTGACAAGGTGGGATACACTGAAGTGGGATATACTGGAAGAAAAGGGGGAGCAAATCTGTCCACAGCACCTCACTTGTAAACTCACGTCTTACATTTTCATTTTTAAATATTAGATCAGGAAGATGCAATTATCTTCTCTAGCTCTCAAGCATTCCCTACCCTACACACACACATGCACCCCCTGCCTCCCAGGAACAATCAAAATGATAAAAGGCAGCCTGCAATGCCTGGAAAAGAAGAGTCAGGGCAGACTTTTTTCTATTATTAAATCTATACTGAACTTTGTATTTTGTAGAAAGCAACAAGTCATAGAAGAACTGCAAAAAGCAGTAATGATTCAAGAAAATAGTTTTGAGAGGAATAGTTTAACTTGCAAGGAGAAACTTAAACTTTAATTAACTTCTTTCTCTGACCAACAATGCCATCTAGCAAGCCTTCAGAAACAACTCTGTACACACTCTTTCCTCCTCTTAACAAATGATGAAGTTAAAAATTACTTATATTAACTTACTACAGAAGTTTCATTTTCAGAATGCCTCATTTCTGTTTTTCCTGTGAAATCAGTTTCTGACACGGCCACACACACATCAACAGGACGAGTACTACAGCTTTTCTAATAATGTCTCTACTAATTTTCATTAGTTCAATTCAGACTATCATCTCCCCAGTTCATCAGTTTAGTTTGGAACAAATTAAGACATTATCTCTATCTCAATAGCTACAGGATAATTCATTAGATTCACTCTTAGGCTCAGATTCAGCAATGCACTTTAGTTGTTGGGAACTGAAAATCTATGTAAAGAATTCAAAGCCAGTAAAACCTATAGGATTTAAGCATATGTTTAAAAATAAGTATGTGTATGAAGTTTATCTTTACTGAATGGAGGCTTTTTTAAAGTAAGGATCTTATTACGGAATAATTTATCAATAAAGTCTTAAATGACTCAGTAAGAAAAAATATATTCTGTAAATGCATTCAGATAACTGAGGACAATATGCAGCTAACTGATTGGAAAGGCGGTTTCAGTTAATCACTGCTGTCCTATTTATAGGATATAAATTATGACAATGGAGATGTTGGGTCTTTAGAGAGAGAAGTACGTTGACTGCCTGCAGGAAAAGGCCTCTGTCCTTGACTTACTAAGGACATTGTGGCAAGAGCAAGTTAACGTGTATGTTCTTCTCAAAGACATTAACTGGGTTTGTTCTGAAATGTGCATGAAGGTGAAAGGCTTATCCTTTGACTCCAGCTACCCACATTCTAAGGTGTCTTGTCTGACTAGCACAACACAAAGTCATGTCTGGAGGATCCTCCTTATGTGGACTGCAGTGGCCTGCCTTAAAGAAAAGCAGTCATGACACAAGGATGATGGAAACAGGAGAGAGAAAAAAAAATCCCTATCAAAAGATCTTCAGGCTCTGAAGTAGAGACGGAGGATATACTGTCTGCTGGATTCTTTACTTTTGATACTGCCTTTACATAGAAGTCACCTAGATGCTAGGCAAAACTATGAGTAACTTAAAATAAGAATGTAAACTCCCTGAGCTGATAATCATAGTGGCTCTCTATGACCCAGTCTGCAGGAAGGATTCCTGCTTCTTTCAGTCCCTGCAAAGTATAGCAGAAAGTTGTGGTATTCAGAATTGGTCTGTCGGGCAAGATGTCTGTCTGACTAAGAGGTGCTCCAGAATACCTCTGAGAAAAGGTAATGGAAACTCTGTTGTGACATTACTAATGTAAATCCTAATAGAGAAAAATCAAGCTACATGCTTAGTTAAGCAGCAAAGTTGAACTTAGCTGTCAGAGGGCTTTTTTTTTTAAATAAGAATGTGCAACACCTTCTGTTGGCTGGCTGGCCTAAGTGCTTTCTTTCCCCCTTGTAAGGGTTTTTTTGCTTGGGTTCTTTAGCTGATGATACTTTTCACTATATTAGTCATGCAAGAATCTCTCAGGTCCAGCATTTTTATCAATGAGTGCTAAGCAGCAAATGCTGTGCCTTAGACAAGCCCATGGAGAGAGTACTAGGGATTCAAAGGTGCACTTTCTTATCCTGCCTTTTTGTGCATCCCTTCAGACTAGGGTTTATATTTACACTTCATACAGTTGTATAGGCGTAAAAGCTGATAACCAGTCTGTGACTTGACATGAAAATTATATTGTGTGCCCACAGCAGTATAAAATCCAGAATGAATTACATGCAAACATTTCAGCTTTCTTATACTCATTCACTGTAGTGAAACCAAGCTTCAGAACTGTTTTTAATGTTCTTTCCTAGTAAGTGAAATCAGACTCATTTTCACATACCTAGTTCTAAAAGCTTCTTTACTTATTTGCTTTCCATTTTTAAGAAAACCATGAATAACAGAAATAAAGACAATGAAATGCAAAAAAATGGAATCACACTGAGAAAATAATACAATTTGCAAATTAACTTAAAACATGAAATATAGCCTGACATCGATGTATCGGAAGAATAATTATAAAAGATAGGCCATTCCCATTTTCCACAAACTTTTCTTAATCATATCTCTGTAGATATAGTTTGATTGAGGCATTAATAAATACCTGCTTTACTAGAGTTCATTTCTTTGATTTAAGATGTTAAGAAAATAGAATTTTCCAGTCATATCTTCTCTATTCATCTTAAAATGTGTAATGAGAAAGCAGCTGGCACTCTTCTAGTCACGTGCAAATTCAATTAAAATCAAACATTTCCAAAGCATTTTTCTTGATATATTTTCTCATAGATACAACTCAAAATAATTTTATGATGAAATAATAAAAAATGTAGAGCTAACTCCATGAATTCATCATGTTAGATACTTTAGATTTACTACCATTCTCAAACAGATTAGTGTCTCAAATTTGTTTAGTATGGTATTTGCATAATATTTGTGTCCTGGACATGTACCTGAACTGAATTAATATCTTAGCTTACTCAAATCTGAATCCAGACTTCTCAACACAGATGAACAATTTAATAAGCTTATATCCCAAAAAGCAGATAGCACTTCTTATTTTTAATTCATTTAGACTTAACAAATATACCTAGTATACTTAAATTATCCTCATCTTAGCAGAGTGAACCTCCTCTAAAATAAATCCTTGCAAAATTCAAAACCCCACATTATCAAATATTAGAATGATGTGCAGTAAAATGTCTTGCATTACAGAAGTATAATTCCATTAATTCCAGGAAAGATTATGAAATAAGTAGGAAGATTTTTTGCTTGTTTGTTTAAGATACAACTAATACTCCTCAGCAGGAAGGGAAATAAAAGAAAGAATTTAATTAAATACTGGTAATCAATCCTTTCTGTGCCTCAGAAGCTCAAATGATATCACCTCATTTCATGAAACCTCTGCTATTTTTCTGTTTTCCAGTGACCTTTGCAGAGACATGTATGCATGTCAAGGAGGTAGTATGCAAAGTTACCATTGCCAGAGCTGTACATTGCCGGAGCTGTACAGCTCTGACATAGCAATAAGAGTTTATAAAATCTCTAAAATCACTAGTGCCTTGAAAACCTCTTTCAAAAGTTAGCAACTTTAAAAGAAATAAGCAAGGGCATCACTGCCTGAAAGTAGTCCCATTAATGAAAAGTTGATGAGATGCATAAAAATACGTTTGAGCACCTCACAATCCATAATTAGCATTATTTTTGCAACATACCAGAAAAGAAAAAAGTAGTGCCTGTCATTTTATAGGTGGGGAATGGAGGAGTCTGGTATAATTGAGACATATGCTTTAATTAGAGTGGCACAGGCACTGTGTAATAGCAGGCCTATCGCAGCTTGTCTGCTCCAGAAATACAAAATGCAAGTTTCTGAAGAAATGGGCACAAAACTTATGATTGCCTGACTCAAGGATAGCGTATCTTCTTCTAGACCAGAGGCAAAAGTTGTAACATATAATTTATCTTGTTTCTTTCCATCCTTTGCTGCCTGTTTTGCATGATTTTACATACCCATTCTCTGTAGCCAAATGTATTTATGAGAAGGGAGAGGAGAAATCTGTTCCCAAACGTCATCCCCATTTGTCAGAAACTGCCTGACTACCAGGTAACTTACAGGTTTCACTGAGAAGGTTTGACCCAGCCTGAGCTTCTTAACACAGCCTCCAGAGAATCAAAGGCGAAGCCATTTAAGGGCCCATTGTTGCAGTCCTCTCTAAGATTACACATCCCCCTGTTTGATATGCTGAGTTATACCCACCTAAGCACCAGCATGGAGCTGTTGACACAGTACTAGGGAGTGATTTATCCTGCAGGCTTATCTCTAACGAAATTAGTAATTTTAAAATCTAGAAACACTGTGTGACTATAGACTAACAAGCTATTAACATTACTATTAGTATTCAGCATTTTAAAAGATATTTTAATTTTGTGTTAATTTTACAGGGGGGGAACTAGAAATGTTTTCCGGGAAAAGCAGTAACAATAAACCTTTTGGTAGAAGCCACTGAAAATTATTCAAATAGTATGATTTTTATGATACATCAAGTATTTCCACTAGAAATTGAACAAGGAGGAAGCATAATGTGAGGGAGGTTTTACATCCATGCTCCAAACAGCAATGAAAGGGTCTTACTTATCTTGACGTTCCAGTAAGGGATTCGTTCCCTTTGTGAAGATACAGTTTTCAGGCAAACTTTGTGATTTACACCTCTGGTTTGAACTCTCCAGCTGACTGCTTACCCAGTATTGAATACATCTAACTCCCCCAGGTAACACTGGGCAATTTTTTAAGGAAGAAACTTCATGCTTTTGCCTTGTTGAATAAAGGACTGAATTAACAGAACAAGGGCTCAGAGACAAATCTAGGTGGGATTATCAGAAACAGACAGGTTGTGTGGCCCACTGTAAGGCACAGCTAACATCGAGGCACTCAGCTGTCACCCCAAGCTTGAAGCTTGGGGCACTGGAAAAGCAAAGCAGACACCAATCTTATTCTACCTTTTTTAGAATACAGGAATGAGCATTTTATAGATGAAAAATGGAGGCAGTGCTTTCTTCCTCTGAACGTGGACAGTTTGTGAGGACAATGGGAGAGAAGCTTGGACCTTAGGTATGGTTATTATAGCATATTTGTTCAGTTCTTACAATGTGCTTCCTGCTGATCAGGACCAAAAGAAAAATAATATAGGCCATACTCATATAAATAAATTATTATTGAAATTTAATTATCTTCTGAATATTTTCTTTGAAGTTATTAACACTATTAACCAGCCTTTTGGTCTGGTTATATTAGGGCTGTCCTGGTTGCACTGTAACATGCACAGTATGGTATTACTACCACACTAAATAAAGTTAGACACAAATTTGGAATGTACAAAATGCGTGACTTGATAACCTACAATATTATGAAATCTTTTCCTAAGCAGGAATTTTAAAATATCTCTGGCAGTGTAATATTTATATTGCCACATTTTGTCAAGCATACATAGTAACACGTAAATACTCAAACAGAAGCATAATCCTTGCAGAAGATCCTACCATCTATGCTTGTTATTGCTGTTCCTTAAAGCTATTTCTTGATAATACAGTACAACTTTAGTGAAAATCCATGGCTGAAGCCATGTGGCTCAGTGATTTTAACCTAGTGAAGATATTCAATAATCCTCTCTGTGCTCTGTTACATAGACCCTGGTTCTGTTAAGAAACTGAATTTATAGTAAGGCCCTGTGGTTGCTGGACATAACGGTCATGCCTGTGAGACCACTGATCTCTAGTCAAAGCATGTTGCCTGTTCTACTGCAGTAACCCAGACAGATGAACACACACATGCAAATTCCATGGTGCAGCCATGGTTTGTGGTACTCTTTGAAGAACATTCCCTCATTAAGTCGAACCTTGAAGCTCCAACAGCAAAATTTACAGTGTTTGGAACAGTTAAAAATGTTGCCCTTCTGTTACAGAAAATAGGGGTAAGCAGGGTGGAATAACCAGGGCACAGGGAAAGGCTCATTCTGTTAGAAAATCTATCTTTCCAAAATTAAGAAAACATTTACGAGTATTATGGAGTAGTAGTTAATTCCCTACAAATCAAAATGAAAGTGTGAGAAGACAGGGCTTATTTTTCAGACTCAGAGAAGGATTTGCACGCTAAAAAGTATGTCTCTTTCCTGCTGCTGCCTGCAAGCTTTCCTTCAATTACATTCTTAGACTGCCATGGTTAGATTACTACTAGCACTGGCTTATGAACAGACAATCTCAAAATCATCTATGGTCTACTGCTACAACACCTACAACCTCTAGAACTGGAAAAGACTTGAAGAAATAACAGGCTCTGTCTCCAGTTTAACAGTGTTTTTCCTGTATAACGCCCCGTGCAATTTTTGAAAAAGAATTATCAAAGTATTATTGTCATTGCAGCATTTGCTAAAAAATATATCACAGTGCAGGTGACAATTATTTTTCAAATGTAAGGCAAATCTTGTGGATAAGTATATTATGGCATAATTCCTAACGCTGCATTCAACACATGTGATCTGTTCTTTCCTGGTCAGTTCGTTTATCCTCATCACTTAAATGTGTTTCATCTCCAAGGACCGAGTGCTAGAAACTATAACCACATTTACACTTGAGAACTTTGGTGGTCTAGCAACAAACGTAGCGACTTGAACCTTGTATGCAGATGGATGTCTGTTTTTTCAGACATGTTTCAGAATGAGAATTCATCTTTGCTTGCATAACCGTAGGTCCCCACAGGTGTATTTTTATCTTTAGTTCCTGTTATGGGTAGGGAAAATTGTTATTGTTGCTTCACATTATCTCTCTTTCCTTGGAACAGGATAACGTGGATCTTGGTGACCTGATGTTTTCACTCTGCTACCTTCCAACAGCTGGTAGACTAACTATTACAATAATAAAGGCAAGAAATTTAAAGGCAATGGATATCACAGGAGCATCAGGTAGGAATAAATTTAATGTTCACTGTGGATTTCTGTCTCATTTCCCTCCTGAGACACAGAATTCAGCACTGTCATACCCCAGAAACTAATTTAAATAAGAGTTCATGGATTACTTTTAAATACTAGCAGGGAGTTGTAGAGCTCCTAGAAAGGAGCTACAAAGAACTAGCGCTTTTTTATAACATTCAGGAGTTTAAAATAATTATAATTCTCTTGAGAAATATAAGCCAGTAATTGTTACACTTTGAATTATATTTAACCATATATCAGTAAATCCCACTGTGTAAAATATTGTCATCTTCTGACTGTCCTACAAATCTGTACAAGTAATTAGGCCGTTATAAATAGGCTGATACACAGGCTGTTGTATAAAAGAGTCATGTATAACATGGTCCAGTGGATATTTTAATACCCTTTGAGAAGTCGGTACACAACAAGGAGCTTCTTGAACCTAAACTATTCATTATAAGCAGTCAACCAGGTAAAGCTTTCAAAGCTCCACTGCCTCCCGGGCATTCCATGGTAATAAAGAAGCTCAAATTTCAGTCAGGTCCAGGTGACTAATTCTGCAAGCAGGTATGGGCATACAAAAAGGCTGCTCTCTTCACTTTCCATTTATGTTTGCTTAAAAACAACAAAAGAAAACCAGCGTTGTTCTTATGATTCACACAGATCCCTACGTGAAGGTTTCTTTAATGTGTGAAGGAAGGCGACTAAAGAAAAGAAAAACTTCCACCAAGAGGAATACCCTTAATCCCGTTTACAATGAAGCCATAGTCTTTGACGTCCCTCCAGAAAACATTGACCAAATTAACTTGTCGATAGCTGTTATGGATTATGACCGGTGAGATACCTGTAGCTGTAAAATAACATCATCTATTGGCTTATAAAATCTTGCACAGCAGATTTGCATCCAGAAACAGAGTTATCATTCTTTCCCAATAAATGGGAAATTAATGTCATGTTGAGTTTGGTAAAAACTAAAATTTCTTGTATCGTAAGGCAGAATTTCCTTTCTGAATTTTAAAATATAGATATGAGTCCATAACTGACATAACTAAGCTGCATATATGGTTGCCAGGACTGAAATAACTGAACATATAGTCAGACAGTCCGCACACTGATGTTCTGTTTGTGCACAATTATGCTAACCCCTTAGATACATGCCTCCAACTCTAAAATTGTGGCTTAGAGTTTACTTGTATTTGCAACTAATTACAGAACAGAGGCAAAAAACTTTTTACGTTTTTCATGCAAAAATAAGAAACAAATGCACACAGACACACAATGTGTTATAATGGGGAAAATATTAAATTATTCTGACTAGTGGGAAATGCAAAGAGCAAACCTATGTATTTTAGAGTTCATTATATTTTGGGGGCAAGAATTAATTCTAAAAATACATAATTAATGTTTCTAATAAAATATGTAAATGGTATGGTTCTAAAGGTAAAATTTTAAGAAAAAAATATTATGGAACATTTTCACAGTGTAGGTCACAATGAGGTCATTGGAGTATGTCAAGTAGGCAACGATGCAGAAAGTCTAGGTCGCGACCACTGGAATGAAATGCTCTCATACCCTCGGAAACCCATTGCTCACTGGCATCCTCTTGCAGAGGTAAGACTTTTATTTCTTGCTTCCCCATTACTATAATTGTGAATATTCTTCCATATGGCATTAGACATTGGATAAAATTTTCTGAACAAAACCAAGATCCACATGCATGCACTAAATCCTAGAAAAGGGCTTGGAAACTCTGATATCAAAGCCAAACATAACATGCAAGTTAAGTCTGCTCCTTTCAGTTTTAGGGAGACAGTAATTACTGTCTTTAACATATACATGAAAACACCAAACATTATACACTGGATTAAGGGTTTGGTTTTGTTTTTTTAAATAAGATCTTGGGTAACTTTCACTGATAGTTGATAAAAAGAAATGGACCTTGTTTACAGAACAACCAAGACCTATTTTTTTTTATATATAACAACCTAATTTGACTCCTTCTCTCGTAACAATATATCATCCATGCCACTAGCACATCACAAGGGATGCCTAACTGCACTGAGAAAAAAAAATGTTTAAGTGTGGCTGGAGATCTGAGGCGCTGATAAGAAGCGACACAATCAGAAAAGCTTTTCAAGGTTCCTATGTTTTTTTTGTTTTGTTTTGTTTTGTTTTTTGTCTTTAGGGCCCTATTCAGCAGAAATGTTGTGCAGGTCTTCTGCGCTTGGATGGCTGCCGAAGAGGCTTCCTCACCCTTTTAACCTATTCAGCAGAAATTTGGCATTCCTGTTGAACTCTTTCTTAGCCATATCCTCAGGGGCTATTCCACAGAGTCCAGTGGGGTAAAGATGTCCTTTTAATCCCTCTGTCTAATCCTCTCCACAGTACAGGGAATACTAACCCTGATTCATGAGACACAAAAAATCATCAAAGATCTAACTAAATTGCTTCCTAAGAGTTACTGTGACTTACTTTTATTGTTGCTATCACTGGCTAAAGTCAGGCAGTAATCCCAGTCAAAAGAAACTACTATGTTTGTGAACAGCCACAAGTTACCCCAATGCTGAAAGACAGGAAAGACCATAGTATTCGTATGAAGCCACAAAGGATGCCATAAGCATCTAATATACAGAGGCAGGTAGTTAGCAGCGTCCCTGAGTACACTTTATGCATCAGAGTGCAGCCGTGTTACTAGAATGCAACTGAGGACTTTACCTACTTGGTTGTAAGCACAAACCCTAGGCAGTTCCATAAATAATTGTCGGGCAATAGGAAGATGCTATAACATGGCAAAAATACCACAGTCTTGCCCTGTGTCCATAAGCAATGATATTTACTGGCGCCTGGGGGCCACAGCAGCACAGTTTCGGCAGGGAGACCCTTGAGTGCTCACAGGCTCTGTTGCAGTGGGAATGCACCATGCCTTTTCAGAGCATGGGTGCTGCCAACGTGCAAGTATTCTATGAAAGAAGATCGAGCAAAGTGCGGGAGCTCTGCCTATATGTTTGTGCCCTCAATGACAAGCTAGCTACTGGCTGTAGTGCCACACTTGAAATGCCTACCTGGGCATTTGGGAGCTGGGTTTAAAAAACACATCACCAAGCTCTCAGCTGTAGCCAAGCATTGATAGGAATGGCTTGACAAAGCACGTCAGGAGTAGTGTAATGGTTACTTTTTGCCAGAATAGAAGAAGTGTCTCTAAGCAGAAGTTGTCTACATGCTTGTATCCAACCTGTCTTCCCTCTTTGATAAATTTTATTGCAGCCAGAGCCCACAATTAGGTTTTGACAGCTCTTCCCTTTCTACAGGCATCCTGTTCTTTTCATACATGCCTGGCTAACTTCTTTAGATTTCATTACTGTGGATTGCTTTTCATGTCACTGAGCTAAACAGAGACATATTTTTTTCCTTCCCAGGAGTCAAGTGGGGGAGGGTGTCCAGCGCATCCAGGCTGTGCAGAGAAATATATACACAGCATATCATTTTGGTTCCTGAATCAGGATTAGACTCAGCGAGAGCTTCTGGAACCTCTGTGGCCACAGCCATAGGACCCTGAATATTTGCTGAATAGGACCCTCAGTCTTCTCCTATGTGAAGAGCTATTGGTTTCAAGTAGTGTAATGTTATCCACTTGTAGCATTAATTCTCCAGCTGACACTATTGCTACTGATAGATTATTTGTATGGTCGTAAGCATTACCGAAATTCAAGTCATAATTTCTGTTCATTAGAAAAACCCAGGTTTTACAAGCAACATGATAGCAATGAAAACCAACAAGTATGGGAAGCAACAACAAATATGGTTCTTGTATTTGCAAAAAAGGTGCAGTATTGTGAATTATTGCTTTCTAAATCATTTTTTCCAAGAATTATTGTCATCAGACATTTAATATTTGATGACAAGTTGCGTCCTCAGTCTCAGTTGGTGCCTCCTTTCACTTTACATGAAAAGAAATTAATATGGTTCTTTGCAGAAATCCTTCAAATCTGAAAAACTGAAAAAAGTTCTCTTGGGTGAGAACAAGATACATATGGTATTTATAATAACAGTATGTTCTTTTAGAAAGAAGATAACCATCTGTATAACATGGAGGCTGTTAGTTCTCAACCTTTGTAGATGATTTTCCAGTCAATGTTTCTTAGTTGTGTCCACGATATTGCAAAAAGTTGGAAGCATATCACCTGTGGCTATGCTTTATCATACAAACAAGCACACACATGTGCGTGCATGTGTACATACACACACAATGTCATTTTTAAATGCTGTTCCAAATATATAGTGCCTGTGAAGACCTTCTTTATTATTTGTAGTAGAATTAACAGGGCTATTTTACATGATGGTATATTGTAAATGCTGACAAATTCTGACCATTAAAAAAAAAAAAATCAAAACACTGAACTCCTTCATGTGGTGATATCTATGCCCCAGAACAAGAGCCCCTGGGATAAATTTTTGCTGCTTACTTAGCCATGCATGGAGTTCTCTCTTCCTTCAAACTTTTCTAGAGAGAATTTGATTCAAGCTTTTACATGGAGATTTTTATTCAAAAAATGCCAATGCAAAGTATGGGTATTTTATACAATCTAGTTGCCTGCTATGTACTTACAGATAGGGAGCCCTGGTCTTCATATGTAGTTTGGATAAGTTTATGTGCACACACATTGCTTCATATCTTGTATGTGTTGAATGCTCACCAAGCATTTTGGATTTGCAATTTTGCCGACACAAATATGCATGCACAGATTGAAGAAAATATTTGAAATTTTGATCCAAAATCTGAAAAATTAGTTTTATAATGTACCAATTGAGGATCTTCCAGAAAATCAGAATTATTAGTGGGTAAAGCACAGCTTGGCACTTGCAGGAAATCTTGGGTCTGTTGTAAATACGTGCTGCAGCTATAAAGCAGAAGTCCTGTAAGTACAGTGATTTTTGAAAATCTCATGCTGTGCTACAGAGAATACAGCTACCGCATACAAGCATACACCTGGCAAACTAAACAACTCTTCAAAATCTGCCCGAGCAAAATTTCAGATGGATAACTGGGCATTTCCAGGAGAATGAAAAATGCAGATACAAAGTTGCCCTGGCAAAACTATTTCGCTACACTTTCAACTGAAGCTTTGTATCAGCAGGCCACTGGCACAATACAGTGTTCGTACCTGCTCATGCAGGATCCTCACTTCAGGCAAAATCCTGCACTCTTACCCAGGCTCATCTCCCGTGAGCCAGCATGGGGAGATGGGCAAGAGCAAAGAAGGAGGATCTCTTCCTTTGGACTAGAGTTCTTTGATTTCCTGGACAAATCGTTATACGTGCATCCCTGCCTGGAATGCAGAGCAGGCAGCGGCACGCTTTCCCACTGCAATGTTAGCAACAGCAACTTCTGTAAACAGGAAAACACCTGTGCAGCAGGCTCATTTTGTGTCCATGGAAGAGTGCAGAAGCCTTTCTAAGATTTTTCTCTAGCGACTTAAAGGGGCATCAGCTGAAAAGTAGTATCATTGTAATAGCCAGTGCTTTTTTATTTTATTACCATACACAGTTTATTTAATGCTCAAGGGTCTGACACCAAGAGAGTTATTTTGAACACAGCTCTGTTAAAAAAAAAGAAATCTCTGTTCAGTGAGCATTTGAAGTGGAATCCAGCACACCTCAAAGGCTTAGGGATGAGGAAGAAAAGCTAATTTTTTATTAAATTCTCCTAATTCTTGCTGGCTCATGATTTGCAAACTGGTACTCAGGCTGTGGCATTACTATCTGATTTTTACAAATACCTGCCTTATCATTGCAGTGCATACATGGAATGATAGTTATTGTCTATATTTGGATACTTCACTCATCACCATTATACTCCACTTAACTAATGATGTTCCCTAGAGCTGAAATATTTTCATGTTATGGTTCTGGTGGGCCAGTAGACTGCTGCTGTCTTTGGATTGTAGCACAATAAAACAGCACATCGGAAGAAACAGAGGATAAAATGCTACAAATTCACCTGAAGACCCAGAGAAAACAGTGATCCCAGTACTGTTCAGCCTTCCTTTTCTGAACTATGATTCTCAGAGGTAAATTAGTAGAAGGCTCACAAGAATAATTTCAAAGCTGCAACCCTCATTTGCTTTCTTATTTCCTGGGAACGCGTAATTATGCTATATGACAAGTATCGTAATTCTAAAATAGAAAAGGAAATCTCTTAGAAATGCATCTCATCAAGATTTTAATCCCACTTCACTCATTAACAATATGCTATTAAACTGTTACTTTTAGTTTTCTATAACACCCATTTCAGGTGCCGTTTTATGAAAAAGCAGTGAGAGTCAATGGGAAAGTCTTCCAAGCTACTGACACTGAGGCAGAGTATAATGGGCAGTTATGTGACATTGCCATGCCAAAATACTCACAGCACAACCCTTCTGCAGTTGAGTGCTCAAATATTTCTTTATCTGTTTCCACTGAAATCACCAGGCATTAAAAGCATTTCTGTTCTCTTTTGTTTCATTTTTCCCTGTAAATAATCCTGGCAGTGGACAAACTCACATGCATCTCAATCTGGGGAAGCAGGGACTACCAGAACAGAAAGCAAATGTAGTATAAAAGACCCAGCACTCAAACTGTTCCTACCAGTCAACGCACACTTCAGCTTTCTATGCCAGCAGATCCATAAAATATCACAGCAGTACATTTGAGAAACTTGTTATATAGAGGTCCAATGTAACTAGCAGTAGGGGAACTGCTAGTTCAATCCAAAGTGAGACAACAGCAATGGGCAATGCAAAAGAGTGAAAAATAAGAAGTTATTCAAATAACTGAAGTCAACCCTTCTTGGCTTGAAGAGACAGTTGTTGGGGGTTTTTTGGTTGTTTTTGCTCTTTGTTTTTTTGGTTTGCTTTGCTTTTGTTTCATTTGTGTGTTTTTAAACACCTAACATGACATGTAGCTATATTATCATGAGCACCCAGAGGTATGAGAGACATATTTACATGTTTATCACTTGGCAACATTCGAGCACTGAGGGGGCCTATTTGCCCTTGGAAAAAAATAGCTGCAAACTCTCTTTTAGTTTAAAAGTAACAAACAATAAACAGGAAGGGAGAAAGAGGACTAGAAATTCAGCTGAAAAAACTGTTTGACCCAGTTAGTTAGAAATCTATCTGAAATTACTTCACTGTTAATGCATTTTGTTTGAACAGAAGTGAAAAAACATAGACTAGGCAACTCAGTCTGAAGCATCTTCAGTTAAATGCTTTCTTCCCTTTAGAACAGTGCATTGTCAAAGGATTACATCTCAGTATCAAGTGAGAAAACAATGGCTTTCTTATCTAGAAGGAAAAATACATGTGCAGAACATAATCCACAATACTGTAGAATTTAATAGAAGCCCTCTGTGCTGGAAAAAATGGCAGCAGGACAGACTTCCTAACAGCATCACCTTGAATCTTGCTGTAATTAGTGCAAGGCCTTGCTTGCAACCATAATTCTGTTCTGAAGTGACAACCTTAGAATATGTGAACCAAGCTGTGCAAGATGTGAATTATCTTCTAAGGGCACTGCACGTTCAAGGCTGAGTAGTTTGAAGAGCTGCATTTACAGTTAATTTCTGATACAGTGGGTTGGGCAAGGAACTACAGCTGGAAGTTCTCCAGGGTCCTGCAGTCTCTGAAAGGACCTCCATCTCCTTGAAGGTCCATAAAGTGCACTAATCCAGATGGCGGTGATGGTCACTATTCAGGAAAGGTATCATCAGGACATTCGTCAACTGCTGACCGAACGCAGCACACGTGGCACAGAGGGGAAGATGACATGAGGATGTGTAAGCATCTGAGCTGTTTGTTTGTTTTGTCTGGGTTTTTTAGTTCCTCTTTCTTTTGCTCAAACGCAGACATTGTAAAACTGGAATGTTTTACTCAGTTGCATGCTGGCCGGTTGTCATTTTTAATACCCATTGCAAAGGTGCGTGAAGAGAGGTGTGTTGTTTTGGTATACTTTTGTTTTTAATAACACATAACATTATACTATACTTTATTATTTCTTGTTCAACAAATAGTCCTGGTATCTCTATGTTTCATGTCTAATTTTGGAGAGTAGAGCCATACCTGTATCAAGGCTCTCTCAATTAGGTGGGCATTTTATTTGTTTAGTAGAAATAATGCATGATTCCTTTTGCAGTGATGGTTTGAGGGACAAAAAATTTCTTAATTTTATAATATGTATTACAATATTCTAAACACAAGTAAAAATGTACTGTGATTTATTTATATAAATCTACTCTGAACAAATAAGTTTTGATCTTAATAAAAACTCTGTAAGAAATGGTGCAATTGTAATTTATTACTATTTTGTATTTAATATATTAAAGTTCTGTTCATTATTCAGAAAGCCAGCAAACACTTTGGAAATGTTTTAACTCAGTTTTTCTCCATAGATATTGTGTTTTGATAAAATAAATGAGATCAGAGAGATGAAGCTGTTAACATGACAGTTACTTTACAGTACTCAAACATAATTTGGGGGTTTGGATACTGAAACATCCTCCTGTTTCATCTCACAGCCACAATCCTCATTACAGAAAAATTTTTAAAGATATCAAACATGAATCTCATATACACCTAATATTAAGAAGAAAATCAAGAAGCTACAGAAGTGCTTCTGCCAAGTGACAGTGTGTTAAATTACCAAAATTAGTATTTAGCATGGCAGGCTAGCAAGATTAGCAATCTTCCTGTCAACACCTGACGTGTAGCTCAGGGAAATTCCCAGGGGTCCCCTGGCAGAGCCCAGAAACAAATGGAAAAGAGAGCACAGATGTATCTGGTATGACCACAAAAACTACACATAAAAAGGCGATACTTTTGTCCTTTTTTCTTGTCTTTTTTCATACCAACTGAAATTACATATCCATCAGCAAGGGTTGTGCATGACATCTAATTAAAGTAAGAGTTTCTCTGTCTCTTTAGGAATAAGTTCAGTCTCTTCTCATTTGGAAGATCTAGCCTACTTGTACATATTGCATTAACAAAGGGCCACTGATGTACAAAATGTGGCACAAAACAATAATTCCATTCAACTAAGAAAAAATATAATAAAGTTCTGTTCTCGGGACTATTCAATATTACGGACACATGGAAAAGAAATGAGAACAGGCCTGTAGGTCTGAAGTTGATGCTGTCCTTAATAATGGCAACAACTTTAGGCCCTGGCTAGACTCCCGTTTTTGTGCATTACATACAGGTACCTGTAAATGGTGCTCCAGACCACTGGTGTGCTAGGATAACAAGAGAGGTGTAAGATTAATGAGGGACACATGTATAGGCATTTTGGCCCTGGCAACAAATGTAGTGTTAATTATCCCTCTCTGCCTTTTCTTTCAAAACAGGCCCACACATCTCTCCTTTCAAGACACTTTTCCAGCAGAATCATCCTTTAAGTCTTTATAAGTAGCCTACAGACTTGAGACAAAAGTCCATTAAGACTGGGACAGCTGAAAGACTGATTGCAACAGCCTGTTAACAAACTGAAAGTGAGAAGCCAAAGGTTGAGAATCCTCACTGAAAAAGTCTCATCAATAGCAAATAAGACATCCCACATTAACGTTAAACCTGAGAAGCCTAGTGATCCTGCACAGCTAATATCCAGTGAAATGAAAATTAAGGGAGATACCTTATTAATAACAAGTTTTACCAGCACCTGACTATGACTTTCCACAGGGGGAATCCTAGTGAGGACATGCAACAAAGTCTAAAAAGAACCTAAAGTGAGGCAACAGGAGTGCGAATGCAAAGTAATGTCCCTGAAGAGCCAAAGACATGGGCTGTCTAAGAAATCAGTAACTCAGAAAGTAGCAGAGACACAGAACGGGGACAAACCTCTGCATCTAAAGACATGATCAAGTTGGCAAACTTTGTGACTCCAAAAGTAACCTTTCCAGGGAAGGAAATCACGTAGTGTTTTGTACCTTAAACTAATTCCATTCACATCTGACAATGTTGTCACTGAAATTCGGCATGGTGGGCCCTAACAGAGGTTTCTAATATAAGCAAAATACAAATTTTTATAAGGCTTGTGGTGTAAATTCTAAGCGAAATTAAAAAATACCTCTCTGCCTTGAAACAGAAATTAGTAGATTGATTGGGGCTGAACTGATTGTGCAAATAGCAGGTTCCAGCGTTCAGAATAGAGGCCCAAAATTGTCCCTTAGCAGTGACAAGAACAAAGTCTATTTCAAGCAACTGTTTTTATCACCCTGATCGGTATTCTAATATTGCCATTTAAACAGCATGAAATACTTATATACTTACGCATTTATCATTTCCAGATTAATTAACCACACACTTCAGTCTGGTCCACCACACCATCCAAAAGGTCAAGGCCTTAAACCGCTTAATAACTTGCAAATAACATTCAGTGAATTTATGTTCCAGTACAAGCACAAGTAGGAAAATCTGTAAATGTTCCATAAGGTAAGATGTGCCTGAACAGACAGCCTGGTCCAAAGAGCCTAACTAACGCAGCTTTAATATTAAAGAATCATTCAGAAGTGTGAGAAATGTCAATAAGCCAGCTAGTGTTAGGTCCTTACCCAAAGGAAAAACTATCAATAAAAATATCTTTGTTGGGGAAACCATTCTTAATAATAACAACAAAATTTTATACTGAGTCTTTATAAAGTTTTGTCATTTTCAGTTTAGCAGCCAGAATTCTGTTTCTAGAATGTTACTATAATCATATCATTTATATCCTGGTAACTGACAGAAAAACATTCTTAAAACAATAGATTAATAGAGTTCAGCTACATTAGGATTCAAAAAAATGAAATCTAATTTTAAAAACCAGCTTTTAAAAAGGCAACAGTTTTGGACCTTTTGAATGACTTTAGCCTTTTTTTTTTTTTTTTAAAAGGTGATAGTTCACTACATAAAATAAAAAAAATAAATCACTAAATAATATTTGGTGAATAATCACATAACTTAGCTTAAAAAACAATGCCAAACTCATCAATCAGTTCTTGTATCTCAGTGAAATTCAAGTTCAAATATTTACTGTTCTAGTAGAAATACCTCTTCCTTTTTCCAGAAAACAATCTTTTGATCATACTACTGGTATTTCCTTACTTCAAAACCTCAGCTCTCCAAACGTGATGGCATTTTACTTTCAGTTCAAAGTATTTTAATATATACTACATTTAAGGAAAAGAACATTAAGTATTCAAAAAGTCTTTGCTAAGTCTGTCCCTGGTCCCCTCACTTCAGTCACCCTTGAGGAATCTCACCAGCTTCTAGCTTAGGCAGGCCATGCAACAACATACATAATTGTGAAGTTCAAATAACTTTTTAAAGATATTCTGCTTCACTTTGAATTTCATTACTAAAATCTTACAAATAAATAAATATTTTAAATCTAATGGAAAAGGAATTTGGGAGCTACAGGAACTGCAAACACCTGTAAGTCTTACAGCTGCAGCAGTTAGAAACCTAAGTACATTTTTGGTCAATAAATAAAATCAGTTTAGGCCATCATAAACAGTAAAAGACTCCCTAAAGTGGTACCATGCATCAAAGGCTGCAGAAACCTACGGTACACCTGGGATGATAATTACACTCTGTTCAGTACCACACAGTTCCAGCAACAGTAATTGGGAACGAAAATTTTACTACTATGGATGGTTTTCTTGTAATTGTTAGCAGGAGCTAAGGTTTTCTGTCATATTTTCCCAAATTAATTCATTTCTTCCATCTTTATCCAGTTGTTTGTAAATGTCCCAAGACTTCTTCCCTTTCTATACTGCTTGAACTACTTGAAAAGTTAGAGGATTGAAACAGAAGGAGGAATTCTCCGTATGACACTGGAGCTGAATCTCCTCCCTGTGAGAAAGGACAGGAAGCTATTTCCTCCTCCTCTTAATTTAAATCCACTTTAAATTAAAATTCATTGTTCCAAACACTGCCAAATAATAGGTTGAGCTCACTCAAAAAAGCAAGTCCTTCCTTTCATCAGGAGCATCTTGAGGTTTGCATGTGGGGCTCCGCTGAACTGCTTATTCGTTTCCTCCAACCTGTCTGAGAACTGGAGTGCCATTCTCTCCCACTCCCCTTTCTGCTCTCACCCTGTCCAGGCAGAACAGCACATTTCAGCAAAACCTTCAAAATCTCTGGAGCTTTTCAGACAAGATCTAACATGCTTTGCCTTGGAAATTTCATTGCAAGTAGGAAAAACATCTAAGTTGCATCTAGATAGCTGCCTAATAGATTTTCATTTTAATTGTCTACTGGTTTTAATTTTTTTTTCCACTTCAGATATCTGTCTTTTCTTCTCCTCCTATTCTTTCCTCAAAACCTTTCCCTCATCATCTTTCCCTCAGTGATTTTTACTAGACAGATGTCTTCAATCATTCTCATTCTTCATATATAAGAAAACTTTCCCAAGCACATTGATTTCTCCTGCAGTTTTCCCAGTGAGACCAGATCCAACAGACAAGGCTGGTAATGAGGTGATTCAGCCTTTACTCATGTTTCATCTGCTATTACGCACAGCAATAACATTTTCATTAGAAAGGTGTGTATTTTGTCTTCAGGTAAAAGACCAAAAGTGTAGGGACATAAGGGCTACTACAGAATGTCAGAACATGGTAGGATAAATTGCCAGATTGAAATGTAATGAGTTAATAGTAACAGCCAGGCCTGAGCCACTTCTGATGAATGTTGCAAAATCCAAGGTGACAGCAAATCACAAAATCAATAAAGACATCAAACATTTGTCAATACATGTGAAGTTTGAAAAATTACATTAATAAAATGTTTCAGGCCATAACATTGCCGGAAATGTCAGAGCATTCTGACCCTTGTCCAAAGTAATGTTCGGGAACACAGACAGCAAATCGACAGGTGAGAGCGCTATGTTTAGAAAAGGTGTTACCATAGGATTCAGATGAACTGACGTAATACTTATGCTATCCAACTGCCCAAATAACAACAATTGATTAAGAAATACCTTCTGGAAGTTTTATTTAAACCAAATGCACAGCAAACTTCTAATGTTACTGTCCTTAAGAGAAAGGACCTCTAAAGAAAGGAGATTTGGTTTTTCTGCTCTATATGAATTTTCTTTCCCCTTTGCCACACCGTGCACCTTCTATGAACTGTTTCAAAAAGGGTAATAACATGAGACAAAGCAAGAAAATATGAAACCTCTAAATCATTATTTGTTTGGGATGCTTGAGTAAAAAGCACATTTCAGGGGGTAAGATGAGTCAGCAGCTCTTCAATGTGTGAGGAATGCAAAACATCACTCATTTAGTACTAATGCTTGCTAGCCACTCACAGAAGTAAAAGAATTAGCTTATCTTCTGTTCTGCTGTCAAGATGACATTACACATTGTTTTAGGTATATGCTTCTGAACACCTTCTTGCAAACATGCATGGAAACAGCATACATACAACATGCATGCTCATATGCCATACAAAGAAAACATCTGTATGTACATCAGAGAAATATTTGGGTACATAGTAACCCATGGAAAACAGAACCAGGGAAATCCCAAGTCAGGAAGACTGACAAAATTGTAGCTCTTGTATAGTATGAGAAACATCAAACCAGCTTACAGCCACCATTGCCCTTCTCTCCTAAATAGGTTTCCTGTAGGAATATAAATATAGTTTCAGACCTTTGCTCACATCTCCTGTACTTTAGTCCTTTGTTTTACAGATAGAAACATAGTACTATAAAGAAAAATGCACCTCGGTAGTTTCTTTCTACATCATTCAGAGCAGCAGATGACAATCAAGCAAGATATAGGAGTGGAATAAAATCTTCCTATTTCCTTAGCAGCTGACATGTTGGATTAGCTTCCCCTCAATTCTTTCCCATGTAGAATAAGCCAATAGAAGGAAAGAAATTTAAAGCCAGTCCCATATGAGCTGACTCCATGATCAGCCTCAACAGCATAGAAACAATCTGCCTTTTAAATTTGTAACAAATTTCTATAGCACATTCTAAGAGAATTCTCCTACATGGCTCTCCAGAACACAGATTTCACTTTGCTTGTCCTGTACTCAGAGCAATAGGTATAAATGAGCTGCTGTAAAGGAAGGATGACAGTACCTTGGTATATCATTTCCATTTTATGTATGGAGTGCAGGACCATAGAGAAAATAATATTAACATATTCATTCAGGTGGCAATTCAAAATTTAAGGGTGCGAGTTTGTAATAACAAGCATCTTGGAGCAGGTTATTTCCTCAAAATAGGGTTCTGAACAAGCCCAGATGCTATGCTAAGAATAGCCTCCCTCTAAGGAAAGCACTCTGGACACAGACACAATGCAAGACGTGATGAATTGTGAAATCTGCAACATAAATGACTTGCTTCGTATTGTATAGGAACTCTTTGGGAAAAGCAGGCACAGAGCACCCAAGTTACTGCCTTCAGCCAGGAAACCCTCCTTTCTCTTTGGAGAATTCCCAGCCTGATACACCATAGCTTTCCTGCTGCCTCAACAAATGAGGAAGCAGCCTAACAGACAACTGATTACCACACACCCTTCATTATTCTAAGGAATGCAGTTTGCTTCGAATATGGCAGGAGCATGGGGAGCAGCGGCAGAGTATGACATTATCTTGTTTCTAAACTGCATTATGTCTCTTATACTGACTCTCCTAACATAGTATTACAGGAATGGCTTTCACAGTGTGTTAACAAGCCTCAATTTTTATCAGGACACAATTTACCCTGACTTTTCCAAGCCCCCAAATACCAACATGCAGTGTTTTTTACGCAACACAGTCTGCAAATGAAACCTGTGGCTTTTGACCCAGAAGATTCAACACAAAACTTAAAAAAAATAATTCCACCAAAACCACTGTCATGCTCCATGACAGTGAACCCAGGTGGAGATTATTATAATAATATATATAGTACTCTTACAGCAATTCATGTATCTATGCATGATGCCACATTACCTTAAGTGACTTTAATTCATCGTTCTGCCTTAAGTGCTCCAATGGTGTTTTTATGTTTGTTTTGAATTTCAAAATAAGTACCATGGGTGTGCTGCAGACTGTGCCTAAAATAGCATCTGGTTTGTAATTACTGTCTGAGACCTAAATTACAAAAACCTGTAGCTTCATGAAAAGATAATTACTGAAAAGATCTTGTATGCATAGTTAGTCCGCATGCTCAACCATCAATTAAATCATTACCATCTAATCCTGCTCATAAATAGAATTTCACAGATTCCCAAATTCCTGAACCTACAAAAATTTATTTTGAAGTGAAAAATTACCACATTTATTGAATGACTTGAGAAAAACATACTTCTCCCATGGAGATGAGGGCTGCAAGCAGAGCCTTTTATCTCTTTTCTCAATGAAAGGACACACGGTTGCCAAGTTGCTAACTGAGGGGTAAAATCAAGTATTGTTTATCCCCTGCAGGTAGGTGAGATAAAGGCCAATTCAACTCAAACCTATGTGCAGCGCTGAGTTTTGTAGGGCACCACACAGATCCGAGTTGCATCTGCCATCACAACTTCAGTCTGGGAGCATGGCTTTTTTACTCCAGAATTTTGTGCAGACTTCCCAGTTTCTACCTTCACTAATGTCAATCTTCTTTTCCTGCAACGAGGCGCATACATCTGACACTCTTAAAACTTTTGAGTCCAATTTGTCATTCTGATATGCTTGCCAAAGTAATAGGACAGCAGAACAGTAGCAGAAACATACATCATCTTTGTGCTGCCCAGGGCTGTGTGTCAGACAAACTCAAAGGACTGGTATATATATGAAAAGCCTAAAAAATATGCTTGGTCTCTTCCTGATCTCCTTCCACCTACTGACACAATTTCTATGCCAAATGTGACAGCTCAAAACCAGTGTAACGCCAGGGATGCTCTGCGGGGAGTCAGCGGAGAACTCAATGTTCCCTTTTGGGGAACTTGTGGAAAGAACCACCAGACTAGAGCAGGTGGAGGAGGCATTTATTCTTCTCTGATGGGCCTTTAAAGCCTTCACACCACTCTCAGTGCCTTGAAGCTGCTAGGAAAGCTGGGTGAGGCCTTTTTTTCCCATTTTTTTCCCTTATGCTGCAATGTCTTAAATACAGATCATCTCCAACAAAAAGACTTCTTTTTCTCCAATGTAAAGAATTCTTCATCCCTTTACTGATGGCCAAGGAAGGTATCTAGAAAGATAACTATTATCCCTTAGTGTCATTCTAATGACTTCAATCTTGCTGCAATAAGATTGTGGCAAGCAACCTGCCAAAAAATTTCAGCTATGCAGACATTTTATTAATTCACTTAAGATAAACCTAGCTACTTTGTTTACTTTTCAACAGCATGAGAAAGAGAGCCTGGGAAGTCAGCCGGCCAGCTGGTCTGGTTTTTCAGCTACCTAACCTATATTGTACCGCTAAGGGAGAAGAATTATAAAAGATAGCATTGCTGAAGTCACTACATTTCTGTTGTCTGTCAGCTGGTAAAACTGCTTTATTGTTGCAAAGCTACTTCAACAGAAACCAGGGACTACATATTTATCTTTGAAGAAATGTTAATCTGATCCATTTCACTACTTACATCAAATGTTCTCCAGCGATCTGCATAGATACTTGGCAAACACACCTCTCAACAGAAATGTGAACAGAAATCAGTCACAGATTTACTTCTAAAAGCAGCAGATAACTAACGCTCACTTACTATGTGTAGCCTGGCCCATGCTAAAAAGAACTGACAATTTCATTTACAGCTGTGTCCTCATTTAACAAGAGATCAAAAAGTTTTAGGACTATTTCTAACTTCACATAATCATTATTATTATTCAGTGCTTATGTTCTGTTAATTCTGAGAGGCCTACCATGTTAGGCATTACAAAAATGCCTGACTTCTTTTCAGAGCACTAGTTGAAAAAGCAATGCACCAAACATTTGGAAAGTGAGTGAGAGAGTGAGGTTTGGATAACACAAATAGGAAGAGACACTGACTACTTACATACACATGGAGAAAGGACTTAAGACTGTAATTTTATCTTTTATGGTATGGCCAAGAACCACCTAACTCTAGATCATTTTTCAGGGGACAAGAATGTGTGCATATCAGCCTGCACCATCAGTGGCCGTTAATACTTATGAACCACGGATCTGAGATGCCTAGTTCTTTTAATCTGAATCACTCTGAGATACTCACCCAAAAGCTAATAAAGTGACCAGGGTTATGGTTGTGGGTTGTTTTTTTTAAAAAAAGTATATCCATCATTTGTACTGTGCATGGGTGTTTTGTTTTCTTTTTCTTTTTTTCCTCTAGATCTAGAAATAGAAGTTTTCAGCTTGTTACAGTTCTATTTACTCAAGGATTTCTTGCACACTCGGACAAAGATCACTGACTAGGAACCCACTGTGAAGAGTCCGAAGCTGGGCATTCAGAACATCAGCAGATTTCCTCTCCACTTATTTTTTTCCAAACTGTGATGAATTCTTCTGGGATTGGCTATTAATGATAAAAGTAATAACAGCAGTAACTTTTTTGATCTTTCAAATCTGAAGCGTCTGAGTGCTTCCACAACACACACATATATATATATACATGTGGCATCACTGAAGGGGGCTAGCATTCTGGCAGAATGCACTAGGCACAACAACAGCAGTGACACAAAGTAATGCCCCATTTCTGGTAAGTACCAGAAATACAGAGACCTCAGGGCTTTGCAGTATTTCCTTTGGTCTATCCTTAACTATTAATCACAACCTTTATTTGCTAGGTAATCCTATAAACAAATTCTCTTTAATGTTATGTTTTTAAATTACATCAGTCATAAATCCATTTTCAACTCCTTGGTGTCATGAGTGATGGACATCACTACTGATTATGCAGAGGATACTGAACAAATCAAACCAATGAAGGTGACCATTTTTCCATCATACATCCTCATGTCATTCACCATGTCTCTGAAAAAAGCCTCTCTGAAAGACGAAGATTTGGGTTTTGCTGAACTGGATGAATGAATTCCAGCATCACTTTAGACAAATGAATGCAATCTGATATGAGTATTATGCCTTCAGCCCCTGACGCTAGCTACTCTGGGCATTCCTCTTCTGTGCCATGATTTCTATTTTGGAAATAAAAGCTAAATTAACTTCCTTTAAGCCAATAAAATGAAAAACACAGGACATATCCTGGGAAATACTAAGAAAAATACTGTGTAGGTCTATTTCTCATCTCCAAAATAATCTTACTTCATTCATCCTTTTACAAGTAATTTCCTCCTTCCGCTGCCTCCCTGTAACTCCTTTGGCTGCACATACTTAGAAGGTTTTCCCTGGGTATGTGTATTTTCCATTAGAAGAGTATTTCTCCTACAGACACATAGAATTTATTCAAAATCTGTCCCACTAATAATGTCTTCTCTAGCAAAATGTTTTTCAAAGGATCAGCCAGTTTTATCTTCTCAGCAAGAAGTAATGTTGCCCTTGTTCCTACCTACTGCATCATAAAAGGTCCCTGAGAATAACACCTTTATAGAATGAATTTTGCATGGCCAATTCATACAAATGTGAATATTCATACAAATTCGTATGAATGTGTTTGAAGCTCTAAGCTTTAAGTTGTTTGAGAACACAACCATGGAAATGAAGATCAAGGAGAGATCATTTCCAAGAGGCAGAGCTGCGAGTGTTTCTAGTATTTCCTGTCACTGAAACTGGACGTTAGATATAAGTATTTAAGTTTAGCTCCAGATGCAAGCCTATCCATAAAAGTTCTTAGGTATTTATACTGAGGTCAGACCTAATGCTGCCTCACAGTTATAAGCTGCTGTCCACAACTTCAGCTGGAATCCCATTAGGTGGTTTTGCTTCTGTCAGGATGATGAAGTGGACAAGGTGCCAGTAACGGAACAAGAACACAGGCTTTTATTCCTTCATTTATGATGCTGGTTTCCACAAGCCTAAGTCATCAATCCATGCCTCATTTTCCCTCTCTGTAAATCAGGGATAAATATTTTCACCGGTGAAATATATCAAGCTGTGTAAATGGCAAGGGCTACAGAAGTTGAGTGACAGTTTAATCTATAGTTAATAAAAAAAAAAGTTATTTTTGCTTTATTAATCTAAATTACTGCTGAAACTAATACAGAGAAAATGGAGACAGATTTTTAATATCCCACCATTATGTGTTCCCTATTGTAAATAAGCCACCATGAAATTTCAAAAAGCATTTGAAAAGTGAAGATTTACAACACATAATAAACATTATTTAAGAAATTATAAACTTCAAAATTTTTTACAGGTGTGATCAACCACATTACTGGCAATGTCAAAGGACAGTAATAATAGAAATCATTAAAATACTTGTAAACTTATAAAATAACACAAAATGTTTTGTTACAGAATTTTTGTCATTTAGTATTATTTCCTAAATTAGCTCTTAAGATTTGAACAAGCTCTGCCAGTGTACAGTCAATTAAATACGACTTCAGTAATTAATGTGAAAATATTCAAGCTAAGTTCCAGTTAAAATGAAATAGTAATATGTACCATAGATTGTAATTTTTCTGAAGTAACAACAATTTCTTCTGCTTCAGATCTTTTAACATATCATTGCATAGCTATTTGCCTCTTTTCAGCATTATGCAGTTATTTGGCATCAAATGACAAATACAACATTTGACAGTTATGAAGGGTGTTGTAATGAATGATCACTTTTGATGTTTCATGAAAACAGCCTCTTTGGAGTTAAGATGATGCACACTTCACAATGGGATGCTAATTGGAGGTGAGTCAAACCAGCCAGGCATAAAGTAGATTTTGTAATAATGGTAGATATTAACCAGCTATGGCCAGATGCTGCGAAGAAAATGTGAACTTCTGATCTGAATCAATGGCCATGTACTTTTATAATTGCAGTAGATAGTAGAGAAATAATAAATGTATATAGGATCTACAAGTTCTTTGTTAGCTGAGGGTTTTAAATCTACCAGCTGCCACCTCCCAAAATATTACAAAGCCAGTAATTAATGTGGTAATAGGTTAAACTATAAAGTAATAACAGGTTATGTGAGGAGACTGTGGTAATACTGTCCATTTTTTTGAAGTCTGTGGGGAAGAAATTGAGTGAAATGGAGTGGCTGAAAAAGTGAAAGAAGGAAAAGAAAACCACAGTCAAGGTTCTGTCTGTTAACTGGAAGAGTCAAACCCATGTTCTGGTCCATGACCTGGTCCAAGGCTGTGTCTGTATTTTATTCATTGTCTTCTTCATATAAAATATAACTAGATATCCAGGTCTTCTTTAGTCACTGATTCTCCACAAACAATTTTGACAAGTCACTTGGTATCCCCCAGATCCAATGCTTTTGCAAACCTCACATAAATATCTTAATAGAGCAAAAATATTCAAAACTGTAGCTTTGGATTTAGGCACCTAAATTGCACCCAAATGCCTATTTCATGCCTTTACATCCATTCTGATCATTAGTGACACAAAACATCACCATTTTTTCATCAGTGTTGCATGTTGAGCATTTCTGCTTAAAATCAAGGTAGAACCAAGACACTGAATGAGTACCTTAGCTTTCACTTAGTTTCTGAGAAGGTGTCTAAAGAAACTTGAGTGTTCAGAAATCAGAGAGTAAATTAACCCATCCATATTAGTTACATCTAGACTTCAAGTGATTTTCATGTGATCTTCACATGATTTATGTTTTTTGAATTTGTGACTGTCTAATAAACTTTGGCTTTTCTGTTTGAATAGTTTAAAGTATCTGGTAGGTGTGGAGCTCTCACGGTGGATTCCATGGTGCTCTCAGGCTGTGCTATAATCCTGTCATAGTCATAACTTTGAAATGTCAAGTCCTTTGAAATGGCAGAATTAGAGCTCTTCTTTCCTACTTAGTTTTTGGAGACCTTCTGGCCACCAGCTGAGAAACTGAAAAACCACAAAGTGCTACTGACTCCATCTAGTTTCTGAAGGAAGCTTTCCATTATTTTTGCTAGAAGGCCTTTAGTCTAGACTAAAGTCTAGACTAAATGGAGTCTGTCTTTCAAACAACTGTTGCTGCTTCCTAATTGCAGTGAACAGTTCCTGTTAGAGAGCTACATTCTGTTTCAGACAACTGAGCTTGAATGATAGAGTCCTTCGTTTTGCATATAATCTGATAAAGGCATTAGTACAGTCCCTCAGTGACTCATTAAAACATTTTAGTCAAGTTTTAGTGCACTTTTCATGCAAACATTGACTGCATGTTGCACTCTCATAAAAAAAAAACCACCACAAAAAACCACAAATGTTTTAAATAGGCTCCAACTTCATGAAAGAATAATCTATTGTACCCTCATTTAATTCAAGCAAAACCAGCTTTCTGGCGTATTCTTGCACGCACTAACACTACCAGGAATATTGCCATTGACTGCAGTGAGGAAAAAGAATACCTAGTTCAATATACACTTCAGTTTATAAAACACTAAGTCAACAAGTTGCTTAATATGGTGCATATCTGTTAATTTATTTTTATACATAAAATGCAAGGACCTGAACACATAGGGCAGACAGAGCTAGGACATTAACAAAAGATTGCAGTGCTTCTTTTTGTTCAGTATTAAAAAACCTAAATCCTTGTTTAAGGGTATTATTAACTTGGTATTATTAACTTGGTAGTGTGCAAGTCATCCTTATTGGAGGGATATGTTGCACTCACGGATGTCAGAATAGAAGTAGCATGACTGGATGGTAGCAAAGGAAAGTATTAATAGTCTCTGTCAGATCCATCATGAACCACAGGCAATTTCTGCCACCTCAGATTTTTAGCCATTCAACATCTATATTCTGTCGCCTCTGCCTATCAGAGACTGGAATGACAGTGTTCAACAACAAATTAATAACTTTGCCAAGGGCTTATCATTCATGAATTAGCAAATGCAATCTAACGAAAACAGCTCTGTTATTATTAAGCAGTCATTCTACAATGTAACTCACTTGCATTTTTGACAAGTTACACTGCAATCATATGAAGACTATACTGCAGAACCTTCTTGTGCATTTATCCCCCTTATAACATATTATTAAATGGAAACATTTTGCCCATATCCTACCAAGCCAGTCCATGGACACCACTGAAGGAGTGGTAATTAATAGTGCTAATGATTCTTCTTACTAGTCTTGTTCTCTCCTTATAAAACCCCTTATCTTCTTGGCCTTTCTGCATCAGAAGATCACAGGTGAGGAGGCTGAGAATTTTCTCTATCAGAATTCGTTTCAAAGCAAAATTAACAGGTTTTGCTGATTCAGTGTGCTTCTATTTTTGGTGCCTTGCTGGGAATATACTTAGAGGAAGAGATACATATAACTTGCAGCAAGGGGTTAGCACAAGCCCCTTTGAGACACAAGAATGTAGACACTCAAGGTTACTCATTACTTCTGAAAATCTTGTCCCAAGTGCAACAAATTCAGGGATATGATTTTAAACAGCTCCTCTTGCTCAAGACATTTTACATCTATCTATCTATATTATACATAAACAGTATTTATATTTACTATTTATTTATTATTTATATTTATATATTTCCCTGTTATTCAAGAGATCATGAGTAAAAATATCTAAGTGTTGAGCTTATGCAACACATGCCATAATAAATACACCCCCAGCTTTAAGCCTGGTTTATTTTTACAAGGGCCTTGTTTATTTTTACAAGGCTTTGCTATTAAGGGATTTTATTTTGTTCCAGTGTGCTTTCTCCTTATATCAAATTCAGAATGGTCTTCCCACTTATCTTTTCTTTGCTATATTAATGACAGTCTTTTTAACTTCGAATGACGTTATCGGAGTAGTAATCAATGTTCTGCTGAAACTCCAGGGATTCAACAGATACTCTTAAACCACATTACTCAGAGACTTCTGCCCACAATTTGGAATAAATGTCTGTATTTAAAGAAAGCAAATATCATGTAAACCATGCCTGTGATTCTTCATCATACGGAGAGAAATTTCACTTCAAATAATGAATCAAAAAGCAAAGCAGCAAGAGAGCTGGAAAGAAAAAAATTAAAGACAACAGCAAAAGAGACAGAGAGGAGAATATGATGGAAAAAATGAGACAGGACTAGAATTAAAGGCAATGATGTAGAAAAAATTCTGACATCTTTAATGGGTTGTCAAAGAAGATCTCCAAAGGCTCCAAAACAAATGAAACAAAAAAGCAGAGACATATAAATATACATAGAAATGACAATGGAGAAAAGTATATTATCTGTTATTTCAGTATGCCAAAATCAAACCACTCTACCTAATAAACTAAAAATGTTTATGAAATGCTGCTTTAGTTTATCACATTTGCAGCCTGTATTGGTTCTAAAGATGAACCTGCATCAAAATCTCTTCAGTCTGTTTCTCCTGGAAAATTTTCTGACCTTCTATGGTCTCTGATGCTAAGAAACCATATTAATGTTATGCTTTCCATCTTTCTTGGATACAACTGAGTTGATTAATTACTCCATTTAACTGCACTACAAACAGTAAATGTGCATGCATGTGACTGCACATGCATGTGTGGCTTCTTCCCATGCTGGTGAGCAGGAGGAATGTGTTTTCTTAATATTATCAGTTGTAATAAACATATCTACAATACTAAAGAAGAACATTTCAGCAGAAGTGAAAAGTACAAATCATGCATTGAGGACCCTGCTGTGGTCCTTAAACCCTAACCTACATCAGGATGATGTGGCACCATCAAAGGAATGTGGGACCGACCGAGTCTTCCGATACTTCATTACATCCTCAGGCATATCAGAGGGAATACGCTTGTTTCTTTAACCAAGAGGAGAATGCTTATTTCTCTGATAATCACATCTGCTTTTATGTGCCTCTATAGTACAGAATAACCAACCACAGGTGGATTTAAATTAGCAGATGATGTTTGTAACCAATGGAAAAACAATACAGGTTATTTTCCATTACCTTTCTAGAGAAATTTAGCTTTAAAAGACAAAATCAGATAAAGTTTAAATAGGAATTAATATATTTACTAAATGACTGAAGCCATGCTAAAAAGCTTTCAATATTAGCCCTATGTATATTTGTACTCAAACACACACTGTACCATACTCAATATTGGAAAAAAAGTTATTAGATAAGCTCTTTTTCCACAGTAATTGTCACCCGTGAAAAGTGCTAAAAATACAGCCATAAAAAGCAATCTGTTTCTGTGAGTTCTGTGTTTTCTTTCCTCCCCCTTTCCTACCCTTTTTTTTAATTAAGGTCTTTTTATGGAAACTAGATTGTTTTTCTTACGAGTTACTCTGTTCCTACTGCTCCTTCCCTATCTTTGGTTGCAATCCCTATGTTACATGGTATTTCTGCACGTGTGAATTGTATGGGGTAGCAGCAATAAAACTGAAGTTCCAGCAGGGGTTGTGTTTCCAAGCTAACATCCAGATGTTACCACGTAACTACATTTCTTCCATAAACTTCCTCTTGTACCTAACATTAACAAGTCTATTTTAAGGTTTGTGACGGGTTGACCCTGGCTGGACGCCAGGTACCCACCAAAGCCACTCTCTCACTCCCCCCCCCTTAATTAAACAGGAGAGGGAGAATATAACGAAAGACTTGTGGATCGAGATAAGGACAGGGAGAGATCAC
>JAVKLA010000021.1:19692431-19713807 GCA_034782735.1 Sagittarius serpentarius | reverse complement strand
AAGAAGCCACCCCTGTGGCCCCCCCGCTACCAAAACCTTGCCACGTAAACCCATTACAAGGTTATTAGTCAATTAATGGCAATCATACAAATTATCTCATCATTTTAGTATGTGGACAAAAGGAACGGAAAACTAACAAAATTTTTAAGAAAAGAAATCATACCCCTTTGTCCTCAGTTTTCTGCATTTTCCTCTGCTTCCGTCTTTTACAGCCTCCCACAATTACTGCCCCAAAGTTTAGTGCTGTACTGATAAAGAGGGTCAATATAGCACTAGTCAATAAAATGAGGTAGCTACTGCCTGTGAGAGCTACTATTTTGATGTTTGTGCCATCAAAACACTCTGACTTTTGTTTGTATTCAAGCTCCATAAAAAAAATAAAAGAACACCAATATGTTAGACATTACTGATACCAAGTTTTTGTGTTTTGGGTTTTTTTAAACTGACTTTGAGACTTTTAACAGTTAAGGGCACCTTGGGCTGTAGGCAAATTATAAAAAGACCTCCAGACCACGAATATTACCAAATGAGTGCTAATTAACCATTTGGTTTTTTGTTTCTATTCCATATAAGTTTTTGCTTAGGAAAAAAGGAGTTTATATTCTTATTTAGGATCATTTTAATTTATTCAGTATCTCTAAACCAAATCCAATTATTTTATATTTAGATTATTGGTCAATGATCATTGCTCCTTGTGCCCTTCATATTTATGTTTTAATTGGTATCTAAATCCTTAATTTGAAACAAATATTACTTAAGAAAGAGAGATTTTCACTGACTATTCAACTTCTGTTCATTTCAAATTAAGCCTAGAGGGCTGAACACAATGTAAAAGCCATCCTCAAAATGCTTAGCGAAGTCAGCGTTTGTGTTTCTGAGGCTGGACTTTCACCAAAGGAGTTAAAATTACTATTAGGAGAGGATTATGAATTCTGGAATGCTTTTCATTTTCCTTTCTGTTTTATACAGTTTCATTTTTTCTTTCTTTTTGGAAATATCCTCTATAATATAAGGGACAAACCCCAGCATTTCTATAGATGTAGAATCCATTAGGATCACTAAAAATATCTGAAATGTGTACTACTATTAATTCTGAAGGCAGATTCTCTATTGTTCTCTTGTGCCATAGGAGCACTGAGAACGCACCAGAAAGCAGCCAGATTTTTCCCACTAGGTTTTCTGTCTGCAGAGATCAGTCTTTAGGAGGTGTATAGTTTGTATTATGATTTCTACAATTACCTATGTGACAAATAGCGTGCAATTCCTTTGTTCTCTTCCGGCTTCTTTAGGACTCTCAAAAGCTCCTAAAGCAGATCACTTTTTTTTTTTTTTGATAAAAACAAAAGCTGAAGCCTTAGCTCTGAATGCTCCTGATCTAAAGGAAGACTGTAGAGATGGAGACGTCAAGTATAAGAGATGTCATTTGTAATAAATAAGGCATATGAACAAATCACAATTAGATTAAATAGATCATCTGAGAGTCTCAAGCAGGGACTGTTGTTTATTATATATTTGTAATGTTCCTAGAACATGAGAGCTCATCTCTTTGGTGATATTAAATGTAAACATTAAGTAAATACCACCAAGGCTATTGCTACTAGGTTTTAGAAAAAGCAATGCCATTATGAATGGTAGGCATTCATTCTGTAGCATGTTCTTGCTTATTACTGCTATTAGAAAAACAAATAAAAAAGGCTACAATAAACATGTTTTAAGCCAATACTTTTCTCTCCTGCCAACTGTTTAACAACTAGTTTGTGTTCAGTTTCATGGAAATGTACACATTTATAACTATGTTACATGTGCAAATAAAAACCACAAGCAAGTTGTTTAGCTGCTTTAATGGAAGTATTGTCGTCAACTGGTGTTCAGGCATATACAATGCATATTTAATTCTGCTTTCCACTATATTTCTCTAGGACTAGCACAGGAGACTGAAATTTCTTATTAGTACAAGCTAGAATATAGACTGGCAGTTTGTTATTATCAAGCTGCCACAGATAAATGAATTATTACCATTACACAGTTGGGGGAAGGGTGTTGTTTGTATATTTTCCATAAAATTAAATTACAAATTCTTTATAGATGTGATCATTACTGCATGATTACTCTGGGCCAACAATTTAAACTCTCCAAGCTGCTTGGGAACTGCTTCATCTATATTAGGTACCTGAAGTGTGTTATTTTTGGTCAAGGTCACACGGCAGTTTCACTGTTCCCTGATTTATTAAAGGTTAATTCAAACAATAGGAAATGTTGTTAAAAATATTCCTCACTGATGCATCTAAACACTACCACAATAGCGGCAGGATTAGTCATCACCATGCTGGTCTCATATTTCTCTGGGAGAGGGTGAAGAAGGCAGAATGGGACACTGAGAGGACAGACTTCAATTCGACAAAGCATCTAAATAAGTCCTTACATTTAAGCCTGTCATTAAGTGGAGTTTTACTCACACAAACTTTAAACTCAAATCTTTGAAGGAAAAAAAAACTCTCAGTAAATATTAAAGCAAGAATTTCAAAAATCAAAAGGAAAAAATTAATTAAAAAAATACCTTCTTGAAAAGTACCATAAAACAGTAGAAATAGGTGATGAGGGGACTCCACTAGGTCAGAGATGTCTTGCCCATCCTTATTTATACAAGAGAATCAACCACATCTAAAACATCCTTGACAGATATTTGCCCAGAACTGCTCACAGATCTCACTACCACTGCTTCCCCAAACTGATTATTGAATTCAGTTGAATCCTGCTATGAACTCCAGAACCATTACAAGACTAGGAGTCACTCTCAGTTATCCCTTTTCATTCAGTTCACAGTCCCTTCCAGAAGACCACACACAGAAGATATAATCCTTCCCAATCACTTTAAGCTCACATAATATGAGATATGTTGGCACAAATTTTAGCTGTGAGGTGAAAGCACAGGTAGTAACAGCTGGCCAAAAGCTTTCCAACCACATCTTTGTCAAATATGAAGAAATACAATTTATGAAGGAATACAACTAGCAAAAATACTGTGTTGACAGAAATGAGCAGGAAGCCAGAACTCAAATTGCTGAGTAGCTCTCTAGAATGACTGCAACTACAAAAGCTGTGCAGGTGACTGAAATGGCCGCGGTCTTGGTATCATTAGCGTAAATAAACACTAATGGGCAAGAACTGGTGATGGCAAAATATTTCCAGAAATCAAAGCTTTGAGCTATAATTAATCTCTTTTCCAAAGTGCAGGTGTTGCAGCGGTTTGCAAAAACAAATCATTAATACCACCTATAAATGCAGGAACTGAGTTACAGAGGTGAAATGAGTTGTCCGCAGTCATTTAGCAAGTTCGTTTGGAAGGCAAATACACTCTAGGTGTTCATCTCCCAAATATGCCAGCCTAAACATCGGAGAGAGATTTTGCAGGTTCCTCTTCACCTCAGTAACTTGAGTTCCCTTTTCAATTTCAGTGTGTTAGTCCTAATTCTGCTCCAGTTTGTAGTCAGTGAAATAGCCAGGTACGAATCATACAATATGGACTGAAAAACCAAAAAGAATCTGGTTCATCATGCTCAGATTTGGGATTGATGTCAATCACTATCACATCTGTGATACCTCTGTTAAATTAACATGAAAATTGCACACAAATGAAGGGCAGTTAGAATCTGCTGAATTGCCACTACCATCATGTAAGAAAATATGTCATCATTTTCTTTATTATCAAATAAGTATTTTGCAGCGCAAAAATAAAATGTAATGATCACTCGATTATAAAAACCTAGTTAAGATCAGAAATCACAACTGTAATATCTGCACTAGGCAAAATACTGCAAAAGGAAAAGCTGCTGACTATCGAACTTCTCCAATATTAGGTTTTCCTTATACCCGATAGTATGTGAAGTATGAAGCATAAACACGTTTTCAAATAAAAAAGTAAAGAACAGTTTCCATGGAGACATCATGAGTTGCCTTGGGGCTTGAGGAAACACAATTAGCCTACGAGATGGCTTTCAAACACTTTAATTTGAACCTTTTGGAGTTTCAGCAATGTAATGATCTGCTGAAATAATTATTTGTGCTCTCTGTATTTTTTCAGCCAATCTATATTATTCTGTGTTCAAAAGTAATGATTGTGGAGGAATAGCTTTCATTCTGACATTTTAAATTGAATTTATGGAAGGGAAACCTTCAGCTTTGACTTTTTAACAGTAGATTAAAAAAATACAACTAGTTAGCAATCTTCTTCTTTCTCTTCAAACCTTTCTGATTTTGCAACCATGCAAATTATTTTTCTTTTACATAGACTGCTCCTAACAAAAAACAAAATAGTGTTCCAAACTGACTGAAATATTACCTGAAAAAGTGCTGCTTGCTAATTTTCAGTCTGTGAATCACAACCCATGTTCAACAGGATGCAACAAAGGGCAACAGAAAAACATGAGTTCTGTAAAAGTGTCTGTAATCCATGTGCTAAAGACTTTATTCTTTGGAAATGTTTGCAACTTTTGTATTTGTAAAACTTAGTAACTTTGTTTTTTAAAAAACAGAGATTGGACTAGATGATCTCAAGAGGTCCTTTCCAGCCTCAATGACTATGTGATTCTAAGATGTGCAATTTACATAATACAGTTGGGATTTCTGACGCCATGTCACCTGCACCCAAATTCAGTAAGTACAAAAGCACACATCATATAACAGGAAGCAAATAATAGAAAGTAAGTTTAAACCAGTACTCACTAACAAGCTGCATTGTCAGACTAACCTTGAAAGTCAGGGATGTGCTTTTCTCAAGAGTTTCTGACACCTGCGTATCTATCTGTGAGCATATTTACTCACCTACTAAAATTCTGTGCTACTTTTAACATTCAAACACAATTCTCCCAACCGTCATCTTGTTCATGCCACATCTTCTGTTAAATTCTTGTCCCTTACTCTGGCCACTGTAAGGTGTGTAAAAGGACTACAATTCTCAAAGCTCAGAATCTGGCTGAAGAGGACTATTTCAGCACAAGAGCTGACAATATTTCTGAGAGTGCACAAGAGAACTGTCACCTTGCAGGGCCTTCACGCATGAAGGTGCTGTAGAATAATAGTAGGATGAAGGTGCTATAGAGATAATAGTACTAGTTCTAGGACTGCTGAAGAGAGCTACCTTAACTTGTGTCACAAACTGAGCCTATGTCCTAAGCTAACCGGGACATTGTACATGGAGATCAATGGACCAAACTGCCAGACATCTCATTATTTAAAACTGAATGAGTCAGGGAGAGACAATTTCTAGTTTCTGAGGCTTTGGAGGATACAACTGGGCTCATCAAGGTTGTTTTGGTTGTGGGTTGGCAATGACAAGCTGTTGCTGGTCACATTCCCTCACAGCTCTGCCAAGGCCCATGTCATTCACAATTTACTGCTTTAGAAGGGGTTTTGTAAGCACAGGACATTCAGTCTGCCTAGCGTTAGTAAGGCTCAATCAGAGCGGCTTTGTAGAGTAAAATCTACTGCTGGGGACCTGACACTTACACTCTTTGACAGTCATTTGAGTTCTGTTCTTCATAACATTTTACACAGACGTGCATGGATTAGATTCCCTTTGCACCTATATAATACCAGCATGTAAAAAGTAACATATCACATTCTTGGCATAAAGTGCTATAAAGTGTAGAATTATGTTCAAATGCATTCCTACCTATTTTCCATTTTCACAGACAGAGGATATCATTAGCTGATTTAGACAGCAACCTAAAAAACAAAACAAACAAACCAGCAATTAATTTAAAAAGTCTCATCAAAGAAACTATCTGTAAAAAATGTTAGGTACAAGAGAAATGTACAATTGGCAAAGCATTAATAGGAATTGTGAAAGCTGCACTATACTGAATACAAGTGAAAGATACAGATGGTATATATTAACAGAAGTCAAAGCAGACAAATATAAACAGCAGTAACACTCCTGTGTAGAAAGACCAATAGACTTAAACGTCCTGCTCATTTATTTTATTAAGCACTATGTTCATCTAAAGCGCCTTATACATAACCTTCTTTAGGACAGATTTTCTCATTTTTACAGAAAGCCGTTAGAAAAATACACATTTAAAGTGATTGAACAATGGTATTCATTTAAATATGATAATTATCTCAGACTACTTTACCTCTGTATTTTCATTATAGGAAAGCAAGCAGGTGCAGAACAAGCACTAAGTTCTTAGGTGAGTCTCACATGATTTTAAATGACATTTTTTAATATGGCAACTCTGCCTCCATTGTTATCATCCAGGGGCTCTCTGCCTGCTGATTTCAGCCTTCCACAGATGATGCCTATGAACTTAGCACTTGCTAAATGTCCAGAATCAAATGGCAGATGTTGGTATCTGCATTGAGATCATGGCAAGATCATATTCTCCCACAAATGTCCTTGGTAGTGAAAAGTAAGGCATTAAAAAGGACCACCATAAATGGATTTGAATTAAGACATTTACTGCTTTTATTTAAATTTTCAGTGAAGAAAACAGTATTTTTTCTTGGCTATTATCCCAAGTCAGCTCTCATTAGAAAAGAGTAATCAACAATTTGTGGAGAAGAGTATAATTCCAGCAGATAAACACCCTGTTTCTGATTTGACAGTACTCTCTTCATGATTATACAGACTGAAGTTGAATTCTGTAGCCTTCAGGATATCTATGCATCTTTCCTTCTTTAAAGGGTGCATGGACGTAGTTCTAATAACTTTTTAACCTACATCTCTGTGTTGAAGTGCAGACACATTATTATTAGCAAGGTCTTTTAGAAAGAATATATGCTTCCAAATAGAAACCTCAAGAGATTAATCTCTCAGGCTAAAAGCTGTTATGTGCTTTTAACACTTCAGATGAAATGAGCTATTCCTGACTGTAAGATCTACCTAAAACCTTTGTATTTCTAATGATTTACACCTTCCTTTAATCGTCTGAACCTGTTTCTCAAAGGAAGCCAATTAACTTCAATACATCTTCGCATATCATTTAATAAAAATAAAAGAAACACATATTTCTTGGTAGATTTTCAATATGATGGCAACTCCATCTCATTTTCCCCCTTCTTTTCTTTAAAACAACCTGGTAGGTCATATTGGAGACTAATGCTCTGATCTGAATATGCAAAGAACAGGTCTCCAGAAATAATTCTGATTAGGAGAAATATGGATAAACTTTTCATTTGTGCATTGGAATAACGTCATGTTAGAAAATGTCTTGAGATTCTATGCAGGAAAACAGTACTGATTTTAAAATTATTTCTTTATTACTTTTGAAGTGCAGATATAGCTCAGAAGATCATTAGTAATGGCACTACACAATTGTGTGATTAACAGTAAAATAACAATTAACCACACACATTAGATTACACTTAAGGATAGATACACACTTAAGGATTAGTCTGCCTTTACTCTGTGGTGCTGTAACTAACCCATTTGTGGTACCCCAAATAGCTTCTTATAGTTGCACTGAATTTCAGAATTCAGTGCTGACAAACACAATCACTCTGAAGTCCACAATTTAAACATTATTCTACTTATTAGCAGAAGCTGAAGAAAGTTTCAGTAAGTTAGCAAATAGGGAACGAACAGCTCAGGAATCCAGAAGAATAGAGGTTTGTGAAAAATTCAGTAAAGAGTGAAAATATACCACATTATACCTTGATTGCTACTAGCTTCTTCCCTATCCATATTACACATATGCCGAATGTCAGAGATGAGAATGTATTCAGTTAAACGTCAGCAGTAACTAACAGTCACTCCCACTGAAGAGGAGTTTTTAGTCCTGTTTCTGTCTAACCCCCACTGATGTAATGTACATTCAAGGAAGACGGGCCAAGCCTGTAAAAGGAATGACTGCTCTGCAGAAGAAATGCTGGGTTTGCCGATTGAGCTATGCTTGCCTTAGACACATCTCCCTTAATTATTTCTTCTAGCAAAATACATAGTTTGAACCTACCAAATATTTTATTCTTTGAGAGGAAAGATCTGATCAAAACAAATTTTATCAATAACAGCCAAGTACCTAGTCACCAAAGCCATCACATTAGCCATCAATAAGGGAAAAATATTTCCTGAAATATTATTTGCTAAAGATATTAAATGGATATGCTGGAACGGAACTGTAACTTTAATACTGTGAACAGGAATTTGGATATCCTCTTTAATGGAAGTGTCATGTTTTCTAAACTGACATATGTTCCAATATAAATTATATCAAACATTTTAAAATACACTTTTTCATCTCTTAGCAGTTGGACAGGAGAGGTGTCTTCCACCTTAGTCTATCAAACTCATTAGATGTTTTTTCTCTACAACACTAGTTCAATTGTAGGACATTTTAAAAAAGAAAGACTTCCTGAAAACACTGCAATGGTTCTATAATCAGATTTCATGAGGTTGAACCTGGAAAGATTAGGTCTTTCTTATGTTGACCGTTTTCTCTCCTACACCTACAACCATTCAACCACGTAGCACACTCCTGTAACATACAAAAGCATATTAACTTGTATTACGTTTATATTCAGTTTATTTTATAATCTTTAGAAAAATTAACAAAGAAAGGCATAACAAGGGGAGAGAGAACTGAATTGGAAAATACTAAAACTTTTATTAATTTTGGACAGGGTCAGAAGTGTAATTTTAATGGGTGATCCAGTCATACTGTATGTTTTAAGAAACAACTTTTCTTCTTTGCTATCAACATTTTTCTTTAGAGTGTGCTGCACAACTTGAGAGATTCTGTGACTCTACTCAAATTTCATATATGCATGATGACTCTTTCTGAGACAGATTATTTGCTATACTTAAACTACAGAACAGTTAAATTCTGGAATATGGCAATCCATAAGTTCTTCTTTATTGGCTATTGACATTTTTGAAGAGTATAATTAAAATTCTTTTGCATATTTACAATTTATTATCATTTGAACGTGTTTTTCATAAAATAGAAAACTGTGTATCTGATAGTCTTAGAATGTGAATTAAAAGGTAATTTCAAATTCTTTTTAAGGTGTATCTAATAAGTTATTACACTTAGTCATCAATGATACCAGCAGTGATGAAGTGTCAATTTATTACTTGTGATGCTACACAGTTTCACTTGATTTTTCTGTGATTCTATGATTCTCTTAACCTACTCTTTTAGTACGATCATATCAACATTTGTAAATAGAACTCAAATTTCAATGTAGAATCATGGGATGTAGGAGAACCTGCTTTATGTGTAAGTGTATGTATGTGTAACCAACAATTTTACCAAAGAATAGACAGTTGGGAGGCAGGAATTCAGATTTTTCCTCTTCTACAGACTGGTCAGTAACTACTAATCTTGAGCAACATGTCTTTACCGAGCAAGACATCACACAGCACAGAAAGTCCATGTGTAACTAATTCTGCCATCCATCAGGCCTCTTGCTATTCTGCCATACTGCAGGTATTGCACAGTTTATTCCTTCACTGCAAGATTTCATTGCAGAATCTCAGTCTAAAATAAAAGCACTAATAATGGTGTGAACAAAATGCAAAACAATGCAGGAGGACTTTCATGAATGTATAAAAGATCTGAAACAAAAAGTATAATAGATGTGCCCCATTCAGTTCAGTAACCCTTACTGAAGAAAACTACAGTATAAAAGAACCACTACGAATTTCCTCTAAGCTGACTGCTTAGGAACTACCAGATGTAATTCCCTTACCTTATTTCTGAAAATGAACTAGAAGTTCTGATTGCGTACTATGGGGATCATTAAAAATGTGCTGATATGAATGAGGGTCTTGCAACATTGTACTATTTCCAGCATAGTCTAGTGGATAACAGCTAAGCATGGACAAAAACTGAATTATGTAAATGCTGTGCCTGTCAAACAACAATGTGTGTATGAAGAGCTTCTTTTGCACAGAAAGATCTATAAACTATTATATTATCATAGAATTGCCCTGACCATGACAAAGCAGGTCTGCCATGATTTTAACATGCCAGGACTACTTGGACAGGAACAAGCTGGCAGCTTACGCGACCATAAGCACCTGTCTTATGGCAGCATTGTCATCAGCTTCAGTTTCTTTTGAAAATTGTTGTCCTGGTTTCGGCTGGAATAGAGTTAATTGTCTTCCTAGTAGCTGGTACACTGTTGTGTTTTGGGTTTAGTATGAGAAGAATGTTGATAACACCCTGATGTTTTCAGTTGTTGCTAAGTCATGTTTAGACTCAGTCAAGGACTTTTCACCTTCTCCTGTCCAGCCAGCAAGAAGGCTGGAGGGGCACAAGAAAGTTGGAAGGAAACACAGCCAGGACAGCTGACCCAAACTGGCCAAAGGGGTATTCCATACCATGGGGCGTCATGGCCAGTATATAAAGTGGGGGGAGCTGGCTGGGGGAGGAGCACTGCTCGGGAGCTAACTGGACATCATTGGTGAGTGGTGAGCAATTGCATTGTGCATCACTCGTTTTGTGTATTCTAGTCCTTTCATTATTATTGTCACTTTACTGTTGTCATTAGTGTCATTGTTAGTTTCTTCCTTTCTGTTCTATTAAACTGTTCTTATCTCAACCCACGAGTTTTACCTTTTTTTTACCAATTCTCTCCTCCATCCCACTGGGTGGGGGGAAGTGAGTGAGCAGCTGCGTGCTGCCGAGTTGCTGGCTGGGGTTACACCACAACAATTGTGGTCCAATATTCTTTCAAAAATTCTGTTCTGTTAGCAGGAAATACTAATGGATCAAATGAATGTTAAAGCCCCAGAACACACTTAAACAGAAAAAATTGTCTATACATGAGCTACAAAAAACTGCAATTAAAATTTTGATGGAAAAATAACATAGGTGAGAAACAGAAACTGGTGCATTTTTTGAAACAAGCACATAAGATGAATCATTGTGACTCAGGGAGTCCAATGATATCTCCAGCCCTTTCATATTCACCAGGCTGTGCATCTCCTTATCAGAAACTTGAAAATGGCACAGGAAAACACAAACAATGGATATATACTAGCATTTCTTCAGTTTCATTTATTTTTACATTTTCAGACATGTGAAACCTGAGAAAAGATTTTAGAACATAACAAGCCATGGTTTTGAGTGAGAGTCTTTAGAATTAGAAATAAAATTGTGTTCTCTCACAAAGGATACCGGTTGTTTAACTGCCACCAACAAAACTTTAAAAACAGGGAAACCTCCTGCCCTAGGGCACCAGCTATGCCACTATCCTAATTTGGCTAACAATGACCATCAGATAGGTACAAACAAAAAATGCACGAACCTGAATCTTTAAAATAAGATTATTAATTAGATGACAATGTAAGTAATAGCTAAAAACATTAAAAAATTATTATATAGCCTGCTCACTTACCAACAGGCCTGATCTTAAATCATCAAAGCTTATTGCTAGACTTGGTGACAGTTTATCTAAAAGATGAGAGTCTTGCTCAGGAAATTGCTCCATAACATGTAGATGGGAAGCTCTGTAAATTAATTCTTCATCAGTAGCCTCCTCAAAAAACTATTCCTCCGTATTTCTGCTGAAGTCAAGTTTCCTGATGGTGCATTGACAAATGCTCCCTGGAAGAAACATGGAAATTTGCATGCTCTGTGGGAACTTATCACATCAGTGAGAAAATCTTGTTCTGAAAGCTTTAATCTTTCTCCTTGAACGACAATCATACTTCTAAGTTATCATCTGGAAAATAGTTTACCGGTATTCACAGTTCTTCTCTTTACGTTTGTCATAACAGACTGCCAGCTGAGAAGGGCTTACATATCCCTCTTCTGAATGCTTCTTCACATGCTTACTCTCTCTTCAGATAACAACGAATTTATAACAGATTTAGTTGACCCTGGGTTCCAACTCCATCCCAGGGTATTTTCTGAAGAAAACATACACCATCACATAGCTAGCTACCTTCAAAAGAACCCATTACTGTTTGCCAGAGACTCCAGTGGTTTGCCATGCACAAATGACTTATTTCTGTGAAAACTAAAGAGCTGCTCAATGAATAAATGTATAGAAAGATCTGGAAATGATTGTGACTCTACACTCAAAAAATTGATAGGTCTCCCGTGAAACAACTGTGACCATCTCCAGCCTCTCATTCCCTTTTTTTTTTTTACACTTTTTTTTTTCTTTTTGGCTCGTCTGTGTGTTTTGGGCAGCTTCTTCCTGGGAAACTACATTACAATAATACAAGGGGTGAATTTACTCTTTGAGCCTCGTGGATTTGACCATGAAACTCAGAAATTATATTAATAGCCACATGGTAAAATGCTCTTGAAGCGTACCAAATGTGTAAGTGAAAAGTCAGAAAAATTCACAACAGGACAGAAATCCTGCGGTATTGTTTTTTTCCCCTGAAATATATAATGGTATTGTACTGGTAATCATTAGAACTCTTCTGAAAGTGGATCTAATATTCTGAACAGTGAAGAGTCATCTTGGCCATTACACCTAATGATTAGTTAGCTCACATCTTTTTGACAATAGTGCTTTACATACAAGAATTACAGTTCTAGTACATATTTTTATATATTTTATTGAAATATAGTGCTTTGAATAAAATATATTGGAGAAAGTTGCAGTCAAAGCTCCCTCATTTCTTTTATGTGATATCAAGGTACTTTACTGAAATAATATACGGGCAATTTCTTTTGATAAAATAAAAAGGCTTGACTTTATTTTGTTCTTGTTCACATTTTTATATAAAATATTGTAATAATATTTTCAGAAGCTCTAGTGACTGCAATAAAACTATACAGTTGTAATTACTTTGCTATATTCTAAACAATATTATAATATATGGTATAAAACACAAAATACTATAAAAAATATTTGCACCGGAGAGGACCAAGAAGAGTAGAGAGGGGGCTTTGTGTTTTTCCCGTGTATTCTGACTTTACACTGATGGTAATTGTAGTTATACACAAGTATTAAAGGAAGTAACAAAGACACAGTGGGCTGTAGCCATAAAACTATGGTTTTTCCAGTCCACAGACAGGCAGAAATATGCACTCTGATGAATCATTAGGGATTTGATCTACAGCCTCCTTTACTGTTACAAACGTGAACCTTCCTTTTGTAGCTAGTTCAGACAGACAGCAAGCAACCACAGTACATCACAAATTTTGCTGTGCAAGGCAAACATGTCTGAGTTAAACACCTCCAGAAAGCTTTTAAACCTGTCTGAGAACAACAGGACTCTCCCAGCTTGAAGAAATCCTCCGAGGATGTAAAACTGGCAGGCCAAATTTCATGACAGTCATTTCTCACCCTTCTAGTACAGTAAGAATTTGTGAGTAGGGTAAAGTCGTTGGAGCCAGGAACACAGCAAACACTGACAGTTCTCCCTAAGCCAGTACTTTGGAGACTGTGGTAACGGATACCTTTAAGTCCAGCTCACGTTAACCAGGTGCTGCTGGTTAAGATAAGGTAGTTTTAGTGTTCAAAAAAGTCCTGGGTTGTACTTAGAAAGTATAACACAGATAATCTCAAAGTCTACTTCCTTTTCTTCCAGATGCAATTTAAGCTGTCTCAAGCTTTGCCACAGATTAAGTACTTACATATGTGATTAGACCTTTAAATCTCTGCCCAAATTCCTTTGTCCTTAATATTTTCCTTGCAAATTATATTGCTATTCTCTCAGTGTGACTGTGCGATGTTCTTGAAATGTGTGCCTCAGATTAATTTAGCTCAATCTACCTTTTTACGTTGCCACAATAAGTTTTAGTCTCTCACCTGGAATTTAATTATATCCATACCATTTAAAAAGGCAGGAATACTATGTCTCTCCTATACCGGTCTATTTTGTGCTGTAATCCCCCCTGATATTTTAGAAATTAATCTTTCCCAGGTTGATGGAATGTGAAAGAATATCATCAATTATCTGTGCAGAAAATATTAGCTTTATTACTCTTCTATACATTCATTTATCTTTGAAACAATAGATCATCACAACCTTATATTGGAACTACAATATTAATCATACTTCAGTTATTTGATTCAATGTAATGTAAAGTGTTCCAGATCATTTCAGAGTTGGATACTGAGATTTAATGTGAAGCTAAATTACCATATTCTTTAGTAAAAGAATTAATCATGACTTTTTGAAGCAGAAGTCTTCTCCTTCCCTGCCAGGTCATCTTACAGCATGGTTCTAGGAGAACAAGAACATATATAGACCCATTTTTCTAGTACAGAATATGTCAGATTTACAGATTTCTCTTCACATTAGGCCATTTTACAAATGGGCAGGGAAGCCAGACAGCTTTCCCACAGTCATACAGAAAGTCCATTATAAGGCAAGGATTTCAACTAGCATTGCCATGTCTTGGGCTGGACAACCCTTTCTCTTCATCTGTTCCCTAGCTCTGTAGGAAGGAATACTCCAGCCATGGATGTCTACACAGAGAGGTTCTCCTCATGCCTTTCCAGAGCTCTCTTTCAACCTCATTTCAAAGAATAAGGAGTCATGAGACTGTCAAGTTACACTTTGTCTCTTTCTCTTTTAGAAGTAGGCAAGAGGTAAAGGGATAGCAAACACCACTATCTGTGTCCTGAGTACTACAGGCAAACTGAATGTAACTGGAAAAAAACCCCCACACCAAACCCCCAAAAAACTGTGAGATAATTTAAAGCTAATCAAAATCCCTGGGCATCACTTTCTGTTCTGTTGTTCAGTTCAAACCCCTGTTTATAAAATACCCAAGTCTCTCTCCTGAAAATGGATTTCCTCTCTCAGTTAAAAACTGAAGTAATCCATTTTTCTTAAATCAAAGATGATTTTTTAAATCTAAATCATGTAACATCTTCATCAAATACCTTTTGTATCCCAAAGAACATGAACAAGATGTTAAGAGTAATGAAATGGCCTGAAGGAATCAACCAAAGGATGCATGAGAAATGTAACACTTCCCTCAAAAATGCTGCAAAATTTATTTGTATCTACAGCTCTTTCACAGGGCAAAATTATTCCCCACAGTGATTTTTTTTTCCCCATCAGGAATTATCAATAGCATTTTAAGTGCCTCTTGGAATGGATATTTCATCATTTTCCATGAGAAGTTGCTCCACAGTCTAATAGCTGAAGATCCAGAAAACACATCCAAGTTAAGAATGCTCTTTACTTGGTGCCTGTTCATATAACTTAGTAATTATCCTTTTTCTGAAGTTGAATCCTCAGATGAACTTATCTGGCCTAGTCCTATTAGAGGGCTGAAAGAAACCTTAAAAAGATGACAGGAGATGACAGGCAACGTATCTTTTTTCACAGAGAAATATTGTATGAATTATTAATCTGACCCAGAAAAGATCACAATCAAAGACTAGCAGGGGCCCCTTGAGCACTGTTAGTGCATAATTCTACCCTCTGAATCTTAAAAGCTTAGGGAACTGATACATGAAGGCGGCAGAGCAATAAAGCAAAGTGTACATCACTGATAGGAATTTTAAAGAACTATTGTAACATCTACTATAGTGTTACATATATATAAGGATGTATTTTCAATTATTCCTCTATTAACATTTCTTTTAAATCACAGAGGGAGACTTAGAATCACTTAAAAATACTATTGAACAATTTCATAATTTTGAAGAGTAGGGGACCCAAAGAAAGTGTACCAGCAGAATTTAAAATTTATTTCTTACTAACAGAACCATTCTTTAGAATGAACAAAACAGTTACAACCACATACAAGAAAGACACCAAGAGGATTTTAGCTTTATTCAGAGCTGAATACCGTTAGCACTGTGGGCATCCTCAGACATGGAAACTGCCAAGTCATGGCTTTGAGTGAGTGAAAAACTGAAGAAAAGAGGTAACTAAAGATTTTAGCTCAAGCATATTCAGCAGCTGTAGTAAAGTTGCCTCTACCTTTGTCTGCTATAACCATAAAATGTTTATATGAGTTGCTGCTGTATTTTTATTGCTCCCAGAAAAAAGGTATCTTTGATTACTATCTTCTTTATGAAATAATCAGAGAAATTACCTAAACTAATCCCAAGTTACTGATCTTGTTCCACTGTTCTTAACATGGCAGAACCTGGTAACACAGAATAATGAAAAATGTATAAAGTTCTGCTGTTTACATGTACAAGTAAGTAAAAGAGAGCTAAATTAGTACACTAGATTCTAGATCTTACAGCACTTGACAAATTTTCTGCGCATGTATTAAACGAATTATTTCATCAGATGCCTAAATGGAGGACATGCTATCTATAGCACATTGGATGGATAGAAACAAACAAAACAAAACCTCTTTATCTACTTTCCTCAGAATATTACCATTATTACACTTGACCTATATCAGTATACAGCAGGGTTGATAATGCCTCGTAGTTCATTTGCTCAAAGCATACACAAGTTGCCAGTTGCCTGCTCATCCAAACATGAATATCTGGTATCATACAACACATTTTGAAAACTGTAGCCAAAGAAAAGTGTTTACACTACATCTCATCTGAGAAAGTCAAGTAAGGCCAATCTCTTATCCCATCAGGCCTGAAATCTACAAAATTCTCTAAAGGTTTAATGAAATGTGAAACCTCTGGTTTCTCCTGCCCCTGTGGGATATACACACACAGCATAACACTTAAGGAACCTTCAGGCTAGCTCAGTCTGACATACATTATTATTTATGAAACAGATATAGGATTAAAGATTTACAGTACATATTTAGTCTGGTACACATTCCCTTATCTTTAAAATAAGCTTCCCATTTAATTAATTTCTCATTATTTTCAACCACATGCTTCCTCAGAATCAGATTTTGAAAAGTAAATTTTGTTCTGTGAGTTCAACAACAAAAAGCAGAGGTATATACGAACAAGCCTGAAGCCCTGATTGTCCAGATGACAGAAAAATCTTATGAGCCTTTAAGTAAATAAACCACAAATTACTAAAGAAGACTTCAGAGCAGCCAGTAGTTTTAAGCCAGCCAAAACAGACACTTCAGTATGCACTGCATTAAGATGAAACTTTTTGGTGTGTATCTAAATCGTCCCCATATTACGTACAGCTTTATTTCGAAATGTATCAGAGGGTGTACTTAGATAATCCTTATTTCAGTAGTTTCTGAGCACTTCACCACCCTTTATATTTGTTATTTTCTAAGGAAGTACTATCACAAAGGGGGAGAGACTCAGGTCCAGAAACTTAAAAGACTGCAAGTACATAACTGTCTTCTTGAAAGCAGTTTTCCCATGGTAATTCAGACGTGCAGCATTAAAAATCTGCAGTATACCAAGGGTGCAGCATACATTTGAGCATGGATCTCATTTTCTTGTCCTAATCACTTTTGCATTAACGTTACCAGAAACCTTTAGAAGACAGGATACATGAACAGATGTGGATGGTTATTGGTTTGGAGGTATTTTAAATTTACTTTCTGCAGGCTGTCATCAATGTTTTTATTTTAATTGCTCAGGAATGCTCTACGTAAACACAAGGACTGGTCCTGCAAGCTTCTGAGTTGTGGTCCTGATCCCACCCATCACAAAAGTGCAAGCAGAACTTCATACAGTCTGCTGAAGCTAGGCACATGTGTTACAAAGGGTTTTTCTCAGCTGGCACAAAAATGTTTAACACCTTACAAGGGTCAGCCCCTACGTTTAAAACTTCTGTATGAATATTTATTTGTGATGCGGAAGTCTCTGTCTGATTAGAAGAAGAAACTAACCCAGATAGACGCCAACATGAACATTCCTGGCACACAGTTCCTGTGCAAACTACCATTCCCAGGCCTTGCGTGGTCTCTCTGTCTGACAGCCACTGCTGTTTACTAGATTTATTTTTAAATGCTACAAATTGTTTTTGGAGTTCCAGTCCCAGATACTGATTTCCAAAATACAAAGCTTCTGAAATAGATTTGTGTAGAACTAACTCTCAGCCATGTTATGAGATTGTTTTTCCCCAAAATCTTTCTGACATAAAAGCCATTTATTTTTAAAGGAATCTGCAGCAGATTATGTATAGACAGAAGAGAAGAGAGCAACAAATGCAAATTAAACATTCAGAGGAATATTATTTGCAGAGTTTTTGGAATTCTAATATAACTTTAACTTCTAGCACATTTAGACAGGGGCAACAAACACCAAGCCAAAAAAACATTGCTGTTGATTTCAACACGTTCAATAGTAGTTGTAAAGTTGAATATCCCAGCAACTTTATAGCCTCCAAAATAATCAGAGGCCATAAGAATTCCAGCAATTACAGAAAACATTCTTTAAATCTGGAATCAAAATCATATGGGCATTTATGTCTGAAATCTCATCTAATATAAATTCCCATTGAGTACAAGAACTATTCCAGGCAAGGAGAGGGAATTGGCTGTTGGCTTCATAATCTAACTGTAAACACTGTCAGAACCCACTTTATTATTTCAGGTATCAAACAATGGTACTTCACCCAGATCTACAAACTGTCACATGTCACATAACTCAGGCTCACTTCGGCTACTCCTGCAGCTTTTGTGGAGTTCAGACCAGCTCTGGGAGAGGTCTGCAATCACAGCTACAGCTGCCTCGGGCCTCTCTGGCATGTGTTGAACAAGAATCTCAGTATTCTCTGAAGGTGCACAGGCTTAAACTCCCAAGACACTTTCTGTCATGCTCTCCCTAATCAAGGCTGTCACCTTCCATCTGATCTCAAGAAGTCCTTTAAAAGCCGCTAGTTGTTAGCTTTTCTGCAAAATACTTGGAAACCACATTGAACCCCAGCCCTTGCTCCCTGCACCCAATTCCAAATTCAATTCCCCTTAGCTTTGCCTAGATGGACACCTGCAGAAGCATAGCTGTCCCTAAGCTTTTTCTCCTTTCGGAGAAAAGGCTTACATCCCCTTACTATCAGTTTTCCACGTTTCTCATAGCAATCTGCTACCAAACTCTTCTAGGGCACCTAAGAAACCCAGCTAGCCTCAACAGTATCATAATTTAATTACCCTGTTTTCTGCAACACACAGCCAAACACACACGCAGAGACAAAACCGCTGTTCGCTTTCCTCCAATCACCCACAAAACTAGCCTTATCAGTTCTTAAGTGTTTGCAACGGCACACCTGCTCTTGCATTCATTTCCCCAGAAGACTCCATATGGCCGTAACAGTTTGTCAGCAATGCCAGCCTCCTCACTGGTCATGTTTTGCACAGGCTCCTGCCTAGCCACCGTGAAGTTTACAGTGATTGACATAAAATTTGCCAACGTACACCTTTTTCTTGTGAGATAATGTGAAAACAAATACAGTGACACATGGAGTGTCACAAAGCCCCACAGTTAGAGATGCAGGTGAATGTTGGGTAAGTCAGCCGGAAAAGTGGTTTTGAGGTAAATAGCCCATGGGAAGAAACTCGTTTCTCAGTTTTTGCTCTTAATCTCCATGTTCTTTAGTTTTGTACTTATCTCACCAAAACAGAGATAAGAACCCAGTTGTGCAGGAAAAGACAATGGATTAACAGTTCTGAAAATGCTGAGATCATCATCCAGAATTGCAGAATATTATTCTGTGATATCTCAGTTTTCAGCAAAACTCATTACTGAGAACATATTTACAAGTGAATTACTCATCATCATTGAGATGTAATATAAAGAACGGGGAAAATAGTTGTGGCCACTAAAGAAGTAAATTAGTGTGAACTACCTATTTCTAATAGATTGTCAGTGAACAAAAATCAGCCAGTATAAAAAAGTAAATAATTACTAAATTATCAACAGTTTCTAAAAATTATCTGATTATGTAATGTTCTGTTACTTTCTGCTGATGAATTTTTAAATGGAAAATATTTTCTCACATCTCTGTCACAAATGCAGCTATATTTTTGTGCCCAGAGGCAGGTTGTCTCAAAGGATCTACAAAGGCAGAGACTAACTCACACAGACACATGCTCATTGGTTTTTCACAGAACCCTTTAATTTTTGCCTTTTTCCTTTGTTGCTCTCAGTAAAAGTAAAATGCAACCTCCAATCATTTCAACTTTTCTGTTTATTGCAAATTTGAGCTTTAATGCATTCTCCCCAATTACTTCATAGTACCATCTTTGGCATTAAATTGAGTTGAATTAAACTTTTGAGTATAAACCTGTGTGGTTATTTTGCGGGTTTTTATTTCTTTTTAAACACCTTTTCTCATTCGGCAATGTGAGTAAAAATATAAAATATTTTGCATGCTGCTAAACAATGTGCAGAAAGAAGGTATATGGATATATGAATACTGTAAGGTCTGATATAGTCATCAAGAATTTGAGAGATGAAGCTGCACATCTGTAGTTTTTATACAGCTGGTATGAAAATCCCTTGGCCTTCAGCTTCTTTAATAGTCCCCCTAAACCTGTGTATTTCTAGCTCAAATATTTGTTCAGACTGTTCTCATGGCCCCTCTGACTCTGAAATCCTTGGGAGTTCCTGTGCCAAGATTTTTACAGCCAACATTTCTGCTACTTGACTTGCATAATCTCTCCTGTCTTGTTTTATGACATGCATTTAAGACCCAAAAACCCCAATCATTTATGACAGTGTTGAGAACAGCTAGAACAGGAATTTATTGACTACATTTCTGTACTCACTGGTAAACAGAACTTAAGATATTTTTTTCTGCCTCCTGGATGAAAGTGGTTAAGAAGCTTTCTAACTTTTTATTTATATTAATTTCAATTAATTTGATTTCTAATTCTTAGTGCTCTTCTGTTGTTCAGGTTTTTTATCACAGAAGTGAATGAGTGTTGTGGAATCCAGTGGTGATGGAAGGCATATTAATTACCATTGATACTAGAAATAGTACAAGAAAGCAAAGTCAGTGACAGATTTATGTGAGATGAGACAAAACAGTGCATTGGTAATATATCTCAAGATACGTGCTACATATATGACAGCAGTTTATTTATCTCATTTTGTTTTAATTTTGACATTTAAAACATTTAATCTACCAGTTCAAGTTCAGTAGTATGTATCAGGTGCTAGAAATTCTGCATTGGTAACTGGTAGAAAAAAGTCTCTTCCAGATTGTTAAAAAGCTTCTTTGCACCTACCAGATGTGCTAGATTGTACCATATCAACAAATCTTTTCACATATCCCACTATAGAAAATCCTAATGTATACTAACTCACCAAAATTATTCTTCGCAGGTCTATCAATCACAAAATGAGATCAGTGACTCTTAAGACCCAAAGAAAGAATATTTGGCCACTATTTTCTGATCATGCATCTCAGGAACCCCTCCATCATTTTATCCTTTCCTGAACCCAGTCCCACTGAAACACACTATCCTGAGTCACATAAATCTAGACATATTCAAACTGCATGCATCCATCAGAACTTCTGATACTGGCACTCATGCATGCATTCCTTTCTCCACGGTCCTCAATAACCTTCCTTTGATGGAAGGAAGGAAGGAAGGAAGGAAGGAAG
>JAVKLA010000021.1:19648345-19683288 GCA_034782735.1 Sagittarius serpentarius | reverse complement strand
TCCCACTGGGTGGGGGGGGGAGCGAGTGAGCGGCTGCGTGGTGCTGTGTTGCTGGCTGGGGTTAAACCACGACACAGCATTAACAGTGGTGCACTGAACTTTATGAGATACGATGGCAACCGATGAAACACTAGTTCACTTCTACCTTTCCCAAAAGTACCTATGAGATCTCCAAAGTGCCACACAATACTTATGTCTGCTTCTTTTATAGCCACTTGCAATAGTAGATAAAACAGCTCATTAAAGGGCTGAAGACCATTCAACAAACTTCAGCTAAGACAGATTTTCCACTTCCATGGACTGGCATGCTGTACAGTGAGACTCTGTACCACTCACCATGCAATCTTAATCATTTTTTCCCAACAAAGTGCTATGAAATGTAAAGTCCTCTTATCCTCACTTCACAGAATCCAAAAATAACTACAGTCAATGGAGAACGAAAGAGGGGTCCTTCTAGAAGATGACTGAGGGTGGCTAAGCTAGGCTTTTCCTGTGAAACGACCATTGGAGAAGCCTCTCTCTTTCCAAAAGGCAGGCCCTCAGAGACTGCACAGCTAAAGTTAAACTTCTCTAGCCAAAATTAATTTTTCTGAATAGCTCTCACATCTGTTTATTGCCTCTAAAATGGTAAACAGTACTTCTATATTTCACAGAAGTGCTACAAGGATGAACACGTTAAAGATTATACCAAAGCAAGGTTTAAAGGCAGTATTCTCTGTCGGGGGTGGGGGGGAAGAGAAATGCTTTTCAGGCCAAGCTCTTCAGGACTGAAAGACAATATGAAGTGTTCAAATATTACAGTTCTGTATATGCAGCTAACCAGAAGTCCCATAGACTTGTCTAATTCCCACAAGAGGTCAGTGGCAGTGTTCTCCACTCCTTGTCCAGAAGTCCAGTCACTAGACTATTCCTTTCCATGTGAATGAAAGGTTCTGCAGTTATCAGTACAGAAATAGTGTTGCCTAATGTACAGCACTTCAGCAAAACAGCTGGTGATCTACCTGCAACTTATAATATAAAACAACTCCTAAATTTTGTATGACTTGAAACTGGAGATAAAACATGAGAAAGTTTATAGGCTAAATAACAGGTCAGAGGACAGAGAGAATTTCGCTTTCATAAATACCCAAGCAACCCACAGATATTATTTATTTTACAGTTAAATTTTGCTCTCCACAGTCAAATATTGCTTTAATATTTGTTTTAATTAAGCCTTCTCTTTGCTTATTAAATGAGGTTAAAAAAATACCTAATTTAACAAAGTTCATCTTAGCACAGTGAAGGATTTTTCCATACTAACAACAGCCCTAATCATCCATCTCTTACTGAAAACCATTCTTGCTTTTCACTGTTTCTGCTGAGTTTTTCAAAAGCATCAACTTCAAAATCTTCCCTTCTGCAACCACCTTTCTACATATACTACGCACTGCATACACACAGTATGATCACATCATTCACAAACTTCTGAACATTTTTCAGGGTTTCAGTATCATAATTGGAGCGCTAAGGACCTGTAGGATAAAGTCAGCCTGTCTCTGAATGGGGACAGGTAGAGAAAAGGATCTCCTAGCTCAATATGGAGCATTCAGGATTTGGTGAATGGTCTTCATCTCATTCAGTAAGCAGGCAATTATTGTTGTGCTATGTGGACTGCATCAAGGAATTAGGTGAATCAGGCATCTCTGGGTTAGAATCTTCCTGGGAAACCTGCCAACAATCACTTCCTGAAAGGCTATTTCTTGCCCAATTCTTTCACTCTGACACATCTCCTAATTGCTGGTTTATGACCCTGTTCAGTTTTCTGCATCAACTGGGATGATAATATTACCATAACAACAAGCTCCTATCTAATGAGACCAATTATTCAAAGGTTACTGCTTGTCTTGCGACAAATCATAGGCTGTCACTACTTCCTTTTTCTCCAGTGACAGAATAGCAAGACTGACTTCAAAGTATCCTCATCTCCGGAAGTTTCTTGTAAACACTAAAGTGTGTCCTTACAAGGCAGAGGCATGATGCTCTGCTTCAGCAGAGCAGCAGGGAACAAAGGGGACTTCTGCTTGCCCTAGTGAGTCTCAGGCCCATGGAATCTCAGATGCTTCATTCTGAGTCACATAAAGGCTGAAAAAAGCAAAAAGTCAGCCAGAAGTCATCATGACAAAGGGCCAAATGACAGAACAAACAGATTAAGCCAAGTGAAACCTCATTTACTCCAAAATAACTTACAACCTCTTCAGCAATAGATATCAAAGACTATAAAGAGATCTACCATAACAAAGCACATGCTTTTCCCAGTCAAAGCCCTGATGTGTTTCCTGCTCTAATATCTGACCGTGATGCATACAGAGATTTGTGGAAGGTGATGAGAGGTCAGAATAAAATGGTATGCCAAAATCATAAGAAAGCCAGTGTCCAAGCTGAGAGTATAATGCAAATTCCTTGATTTTTTACTGACTCATGTCTCTTCCAGCATGCTTTTTCCTACTGGAAAGGATGTGCATGCTACATAGGGTACAATGCTCACGTCTAATGACAAAGGAAGATGTTTAAGATATATTAGCCGGCTTTCTAGACATGTCAATATACTGGCAGTGATCTGACTGATGTGACTGTGCCTGAGAGAAGGACTCTAGAGCAAATGTGGGCTTTGGACTGTTCACATCTCAATCTCCTAGCACTCTGAATTAGCATGCTTGTCTTTGCATGTAAAACACACCCTGTAAAGACCAACTTCTGTGTCAGTTACTGCACTAAATTACTTCAACTGTAGCAAAGCTGAGAAGGGATGTGAATTAACAAGAGACAAATAATAAATTGTGTAAATGGTGTCATCACAGAAAATGAAAGCAAAGCAACTTCACGTAATTAAATTTCATTTCCATTTACAATGAAGTAATGGCTCTGAAATGAGCCACAGAAAAATATCTAGAGAATGATGGAGGAGGCTTACCGAACCAGGATTAATAACTAGCAGTAGAGTAATTTTGGCTTGGTTGTCTCAATCTTCAAGCACAAAACAGAGTTTTTTGATGTTCATGCTTGAGTTCACAAAAAGCTTTTATTCTGAGCAATATCACCACCAGAATTACTCATTATCCAACCATGCATTTCTTTAGGCTTTTCTGAAGTCATACTTTCCTTCACATTTCCACAAAAGTAACAATGCAGGTATTTCTGGGTTATTAGATTGATCATATACTTTTGTAGATGAACACCTGAACAAACTTACTGCATACAGCCACAAGATAGATACACCCCTTGACACACTCTACCACTCAGGCTCACACGTGACTTAGCTGTCCTCTGATCTTTGTATGTGTTTCCTTCGCATGGAAAGCAAGAAACGGAGAAAAGGGAAACCTGGCTTGCACTTGAGTCTTGTCTTAACAGGAAGTCATGTAAACACCTGGAGTCACTGTTTAGACATAGCATTAAAAAGTCTATTACCTAAACAATTTAATTACCACTCTGTTGGGAACTGGCTAAAGAAAATACTTACAGATGTGTCTAAATCCATCCCTATTCAAACATGGAATGAAGCATATATTTAAACACGTGATCCAATTTTATGAATTCAGTAAGTCCTACGTATGTATATATACCTGTATGTTTTTCTGGATAGAAATGTTTTCTTGTATCAGAATTTTTGTCTGGTTTTAAGTACACTCTTGTATTAGTTGTGTACATTTAAAATACACAAATATCTCATATTGCAAGGATATATGAGACAAGCTTACTACTCTTATAGTAAAATAAATTAATTCGGCTTGACTGTACATTAATTTGAAGTCAAGTGTGTTCCACAAAACATTAGGGTATCAAAGACAAGAGAAAGTAGAAACTCACAGGATCAAGGTAGTATAGTAGTTTTAGCATAGAAACAGTATGAAAAGGTATAATATTGAGTTATTAATAATGTTGCTATTACTTTTTGGGAAACTTTGGTCCCAATCACATGAATGGAAGTTTTGGTGCAAACTTTGGTGAGTCCTGATTTGGCTTTCCTTGTTTTCTTTCTCCTCCTCTTCAGTCTCATCAGTTGCCCAGAAAGATAAATATAAATATCCATGATAATATCTTGACCCCATGGACTTCAAAGAAATAACTGTATGTATCGAAGCTTTGCTACAATAAGAATTACAGGATTGTTGATTCTATCAAATAATAATGTATACATTTCCGAAGTGTAAAAATAAAACTATTTACACATATGACAATATTGCCCATTTAACCAGAAAAATATTCCAATTCAGAGTAGAGACGATGTATTCCAGTGACAAACAGATAAATTAAACATGAAAAAAAATAAATAGCTCAGTGAGAAATAATGAACACTGTAGCTTCATACAATACATTTTATCTATGATTTAACTTCATAATGAGAATGCAACATGCATGAGCTTTAACAAATCAACTTATAAATACTAATTGGAGTAAGCTGTATAGGCAGGTATGTCAGGCTATGATAAAAATTACCTTGCCAACAATATCCTGGTGCAATCTTCTCTCATTTCAGACTTGCATATATCAGGTGACATGCTCTAATCCTTCCTCAAATGCGGCAGTAACATGTTTCTAAGTTTGGAAAACTGCAGAACTAGATGATAAAAAACCAATATTATTTAATCAGAACAAAGAACAGAAAATAATCTGCCCTATCAACTTTATGTCTTATACAGTATTTGTCAAAGAGATGATATGATTTATGTGAGAAAAAATTGCTTGAGGGTAGGAAACCTGAAACCATTAAATATTAAACAGAGTAAGGGTAGCATTAGTTCTTTCTGCATAAAAAAATATGTTTCAGTTTTTTTATTGTATCCTAACAATATAAATTCTAACAATCCCACTATAGCTATGTCACAGTTTGAGTTGGTTCATGAATATTAGTGTCCAAAGTATGTCATATATCAAAACTGACTTCACATAATTTCTATTTTTCTTTAGTTGCTAGATGATAGAATTTAAGTTCTACTTGTGAAAAACAAAACAAAACAAAAAACAGTATCTTTTTCTTTTTGATCATCATTCCACTATTAGCAAGTTATTCAGTAATAGTAACAAAGCAGCCATGACATACAGTTTGCTAAGCTTTTAGAAAGATACTGAAAAAAAGATATGAAAAATAAATTCACACTAGAGTATGGGAACCTGGCGGAAAATGGTGATGGCATGTCATCAAAAAACACTACTATGTTACACGTTTTTCTGGTTACATTAGCTTTGCATGGATATAATGTGAAGTTCTGGCCAAATACTTGTACCTCTAATTTCATCTGGTACTTCATTCAGCATATTTTCCTCTCTTTTAAGATTTAGGATATTATTTTTTCTTTTTCTCTGTACTTTGCTGTTGCACTGCAGTTAGGCACAAAAATTCATACCTGCTTTATAACTCCTTTTATACTGCCAGAGCAGTCCTTAGACATGGACTTTCTAGAAAATATACAGTGGTGTCACTATTCCAGTGAACTACATTTCTTTCTTCCAAGAGAGGATACTGGTACTAAGCCTTAACATGGGTGCAGTATATATACAAGTGCTTAGTAACTGTAGAACCAGCTCCCTTGTCTGCCCATTGGTGTCTGAGATCAAAATGGGACCTCAGGAATTTCACATATTGCTCTGTAATGCTCTGTAAATAAAACTACATTAATGGACACAAAACGATCATCTATTTATTTTAAACTTCTCACTTGTCTACGTAAATTCACTTACACAGAGATTAACTGGACAGATAGGATTTACTTTTTTTCCAGGGAAGCTTACTGTTAACTAGCAAGCTAGCTTACTAAACTACTCTAAAATCTCCTTTTAGTGTAATCCTATCCAGGCATCCATCCTGAGAAGAAAAAGAATTAAGAAAAATCAAAACAATTTCTTCCTGTAAGAGTTATGTTGCCACTGGGACACAAATGACACACTTTTGTTTTCAGGTTATTTCATTCTCTAGAAGTCCATATCTAGAAGTACCTAGAAGATCCAGTGTGGAGAGACACCCTCAAGAAAAACTTAGAATATTCACAACCCTAAGCTTGAAAATGCTAAGAATAATTTCACATTTTCATCAGGTGGAGATGTAGGTCACATAATGTTGTTGGTACTAAATGATTCCTAAAAAAATTTGCCAAATATTTAATATTTTGCCCAATCTTTTAATCCTATGCTACACAGGTAAGTCCTAGAAATGTCCTTCTGCCACTTTAACGTGCACTCAAAAATCAGCGCAAATTTTTAAAAGTTTTTCAATAACCTATACAAGCTTTTTCCTCACAGATATTTGTGTACATTTATATCTATTTTTTTGCACTTTGTTGTTCTTTTCTGAAGAAAAATCAGTGTTTATGTTTTTTTCCAGAAAGATCTCAGGAAAAAAAGAGGTGCTATAACTAACTATAACAGCTACAACTACATAGCAACTATTTTTTTTTCAAATGGTAATGTTTGGTCCATGGTAATCTAACAATGCAAGAAAGATAAAGTTTGTGGGAAGAGGTACTGTCTTTTATTAGACCAATTAACACAGTTAAAAAAGACAGACTGCCAAAGATGGGTGAGCGTTGCATGATAGCTTGTTTATCTTTCCATATGTACCAGCTACTGTAATACCTTCCCCTGCAAGGTTTCCATCTCAATTAATGGTTTCATTACCAGCGATGATTTCATCAGTTTGGCACCTGCCTGTTCTATCCGTTGCCAGTAAACCTTTTCTAGGCAGTAAGGAAAGACTTTGGCCCATGAAGCAACCATTTAAATAAAACCGTCATTTTTGTTTCTATGGAAACATACATCTTGCAGCTTTCCCACGCTAATAGTCAAGTTAGCCTCTCAGTCGTGTTCCTTTATTTTGGTATATTCCCTGTAACCATCATAAAATATTTTACTCTCATGCCCATCTTTTTTGGAGAAACTATGCTACAGCCACTATTTGCCCTTCAGTTCTGATTGAGTTAGCAGATTGTCTATTGGTTGACAGCCACACTATACAGTTCCTGACCTCTTATCTGACTCAGTCTTTCAAAACCCCATCCATTTTGCTACCTTAGTTGTCAAAGATCTTCTATGACATTGAAACTATAACTGCAGGCTCTCCTTTTTCAATTTTTAAGTGCTCTAGATCTTTTTGATTATTGAACTTTTTCTCCACCTCTTACACAGGCATATTCTCTGGAAAGAACTCCAGACAATGCCTATCCAAATAGTTAGGCCAGCTTCTGGAAGTCACTTGACGTATCAACAAAAATGTGCTCCAGTAACCAAGGAAAAAAGTACACCCATTTGTGTACTGAGTGTTAGTCTGAAAATTTACGACAATATTTCACTAATTTTCCTGACTGCTATAGTTGATAATGTGTCAAAAGAGATCTTTTCTTACTTATTTCCATACCTAATGGTTACCTTTCTTAAATATAGTCTTCAAATCATCTGATCTTCTATTTCCAATTACTTTATTTCCTGCGTGACTGACCATAGGAGGCTTCTCATAAACTTATGTGTCCAGGCCCTTCAGACAACATACTGAGGAACAGGAGCTCTAATTAGAGCTGGTTTGAAAAGCTTTCAAATAAAAAATAACTAACAGAACTGCCCTTGTTACCTTCAGCACCAGATGAAGGTTGCTATCATGCTCCTATCAACCTGAAGAACCTCTCACTTTGGCCTTCAATGAGTCTGCCTGTGCCCATTGTGAGAAAACATGCAGTGTCCTCAGCATCACTGAGGCTAAAATTTTCAAGTACCTACTGACAAGAATCACTTTCAATTATCAGTACATACAGGGAAGTTCCCACAGACTCTCTAGCAGCCATGAACACTCTTTGCCTTTGCAGGGATGCAGCAGCAGATACATGCCTCCCTTCTCTTGAAGTTAACGTCCTTATAATACGGCAAGGTGGCAACAGTCTCATCATACAAAGTGCTTATTGTTGTGCAGTGGAGGAATCCAAGAAAGGCTTGTCCTTCAAGACAGTAATCTTTGTTAGTTACTGCTCTACTACTGTCTGATTTTTACCTTTTTCAGAACCTTCTGCAATTTTAGAATTCTGTTAGTGACACAGGAACATTTCTTTCATCAGAAAGTGTACAATGTCTACACGAAAGGGCTTTCAACCTATGGATCCTAGATGCTGTTGCATTAAACATTAAAAATAATGAGCATAATCATTAATACAGCTCTTCCTAACTGTATATTCTTTCCATACTCCTCCAAAATGAATAATTAAAACAGTAGCCTTGCTTCACCTTCAAAATTCAAAGCATTTTTCTTCTGTTTCAGCAGAGAGAAAGACGGCCTTCCTTGTGTCTTTCAGCTGCAGCTCATTACAAAGGCCTTTGTGACTAAAAAAAGTCTTGATTTCACCACGACTTTCTAACACACAATCCATCATATCAGCAGCGGACGTGAGTGCAAAATGGGTGTCTTCAATAGTTCAGATCTCTTCAATACTCACAGCTCCTTTCTCTGAAGTACATCAGAAAGTTTCAGAGCTCCTTGAACAAAATCTTCCAACTTGGTTTGATTAATTAGTGTAGTCAGAACTCTCTTGCAAGACTAGTATTATATCTTAATTAATTGCCTAATGCTTCTTTTGCCTTGGGAAATTTGATTAATGGTCTTCAAATAAAACATCTGGTCATATACAGAAGCAGTCACTCACTCCTCTAATGGAGTCTACAGATCATAAAGGCAGTAGGTGCAGATAATGTACATGTAGCACACTCTGCTGCTGCTGTGTCTACTGTTCCAGCACACAGTATACATTTTAGGTGATTTTCAGCCAAATGTTTTTCTGTGCTTGATGTACAAGCACTCAATCCCATTCTTGGTTTCATATGTAAATTAGTGCAACTCCCAACTTGCATTGGACAAAATATTCATACATCCAATTTCGTACAGACTGCCTTTCCAGAGCCTGTGCTATCTAACCATTCTCTCAAGCAACCACAAGAAACAAACAAAACAACGTATTCTTCAAGCTTGACGGATCCTAGCCTTCTCTCAAGGATTTTCTCTCTCTACCATCCTGATTTCTTTTTCTTCAGCAAGCCATGCCAGGTCCATTATTTTTGTATAGAGAAAAAATACTGAGTTGTCAGAATAAGACAGTAAGAATCACTCTGCACCATTATATGAGGTCCTAGCACTTCTGCACAGGACGATTTGGATGACCCTGTGTGCCCACACAGAGCTCTTCCACCCAAACATCTGTTAGTGTATGCACATGCCTGTTCACGCAGGTGCACCTGTGAGTCAACCCATTTTATAGTTTCAACTAAAAAGGAGCCATTTCTATTCAGTGCATATCCAGGGTAAGTAGTAGGTTACTCAGCTCAGCGTGAAAATCACACAGAAAATTCCTCTGCAATATTCCATCAGATCTGATGGAACAGTGTTGAGATTGTGCACTGTGAGTGTCCGAAAAGGGTTAGCACAGCTTAGAATGGGAAAGTCTTGCTCAAGACGGCTTCCGGAACACTTTCAGTCTCTCAAAAGCAGTTTCTACCACTGAACTGCAGCTCTAATTCCTGTAATTTTGAAGCACTTCCAGAAGGCCATTTAAGTGCTCAGTCTTTTTGCCAAGGAAGTGTACTACTAGAAATCTAAGAATATAAAATAGTCAAAATTTGTTTTGTTATTTGAACTCTGGCATCTTGGACAAATTGCGTTAAATTAGGAATTTAGTTTTTATATTATAGTTTTTGAAATGGGATTTGAGAGTCAGGTCTTGGGCAGTAACTTTCAAGTTAAAAACCAAGATGATTTGTGTCCTCAGAGATTTTAATAAATATCTGCCACTAGAACTTGCTCCTAATACCTCCAAATGCTTGTGAAAAAATAAAAGGATTTTCAAACTCAGAGAAAGATGAATTAAAATTAAAATAAAATTTCTTCCCCTATATGTATAATTGCCTATTGTTCACAATGAATGTTCATAAAATATTTTGAGATCGCTGGCTATAAACAGACAGACACATGGTGCACTTATGTGCAATCTATTGTGGTTATTAAATACCATGCAGGATTCTGCAAAAATAACATATTCTGATACTAACTACTTTTAATCACATCATTATGCATTCACCTTCTAAAGAAATGGGTTATATTTGCATATATCACAGTGAAAAGAATAGAAACCGATGATCAGTACTCCACTTAACAGCATCAATATACTCTTATCTTTTCCAGGCCAGACACTGAAAAGAAGTATCATTCACTTAATGGGTGGTTACATATGCCCCCCTAGTAGAAATCTTTAATGATTTATAGTGATGCATTTCTAAAATACTTTTTCAGACAGATTTGTGGGAGCTATTCTGGGTACAGGAAGGCACCTTCATCTTCTGAGACTGCAAACCTGAAAAAGTAGTCAACAAATGATAAAGTCATACTTTGGAATCAAGACAAAAATGAAGAGTAAGAAGTACTGCCTAAGGTAATGGCTGTTAAGCTATTTAGAGTGCTTTTAACTGACAGTATCCATTTTTTATCCTCCTGACTTGAAGAGGCCAAATGACAAAATACCCATTTGAGGTAGTCAGTGACCAATCATGTCTGAAGCACTCAGGACAGAAAATTCCAATGTTTATTTTTGTCCAAATTAGTTTGAAGGACATCTGAGAGGTAAAAGATCATCAAGGTCTATCCCATGATGGATATTCTACTCTGATTTGTTTATGGCATTCCCTGAATAATGAAAGAAAAGTGAAAATAGATTGGAGCTTTGTGGTAAAACTAAAGAGCAAGAGAAGAAAGTGGCTATTCTTCCCGGTTCAACAGCATTTAGTAATCTAAATTCATATGTGGAACCACTTTGATAGAGCAGGCTGGTCCAGCTGGCAGCCAAAAGAGCCCATATAGCAGCCCAGCTTGGCTCACCAACTCTGTCTCAAAAGAGGCAAGGTAGCAGATGAGGCTGAACAGAAGAACTTGTAGTGGCAGTCCGTGAACAAGCACTCAGACTCAGGTGGTCATGGTGCAGTCTCCGCCTAGAGCCCAGAACAAGGTCCAGTTCCACAATCAGAAAAGACAGGCAATGCTAGCGGATGGCATAAAGATTGCCACGATAATAAACTGTGCGGCAAAGCCAAAACAAAGCCATAATAAAGAAAAGCAATTAGGTATTCAGCCCTGAGAAAGCAAACACAATCTTTTCTCTATTGTTCAGTTGTTTCAGGGCTATGTCTGCTGTCTGATTCCTACATCATATATAATTCTTCCCTGATAATACATTAAAAAAAAAAGTTTGAAAAATAGTGCGAAAAATAGTGCAAAAAATTATTGCATTCCTATAAATCTGAAAAACATCCCTGCCAAAGCCCAAATCTCTGGTTATTGTATCACTGATTCCATACTGTGCTACCTACATTTAAATCCATGTGACATAAAAACCTTGGACAAGATTTGGTATCCCTCACTTCAGCTAGTAATGAATTAATATTATAAACATTGTTATATATGAAAGCAAACAATTAAATTCCATTCTGTCTTTGTCTTCAGGGACATCATGCCTAATACTTGGGTAGAATTCTATGTTATTTCACTGTTAAGGCTATTAACAAAACAATAAATTGAATGTAATATAAAAATGGAGTTACTGAATGCCTTTTGAATTTCCTGCTAGTAATTCTTATTGTCAAAACATCGTATAATACAGCCTTCACTGAACAGCAGCAGAATGTAGCTTTTAACTGGAATTGTTGAGACTGTTTAACAAACGGTGAGTAGTAAATTATTCTGCTTATTTATTATTCAGATTAAGCATTCCAGAAACATTTCCTATTCTATTAATTAGTAATTTGAAAACTACCCAATGCAGAAAGCTGTGAAGAGACAGCTTTTTAGAATTTGATTGTTTCATGTGCAGAATGTAAAATTAAATTGCAAAATTGCACATTCATTTGCTAAGAAATAAACAAGTAGCCTTCCGACTCATCACTTCTGCTGTGCAGCTTCCCCAGCTACTCCTGCTCTGTCCTGGCTGCCAACTCTTTCCAGCAGCCAGACTAAAATTAATCTAAATACTAACATGTTGTTGATCGCCTAATGTATCTAATTCTATCTACCTTATTTTACACTTCTCCACAACCTGGCTGCAATGTATGTGCAAAACCTGGCAAATTAACTAACGTTTTTGTAGCTACAATAGCCTAAGGATATAAGCCAGGCAAGATTTATTAGGAGATATAATACCTTTTATTAGATCAAGTGATGCAGCTGGGAAAAAACAAGCAAGCTTTCAAACACACAAAGCCTACTTCTAAGTTAATTAGTGTGCATATACATATATATGCACACAGGCCAAGCAGATGGAGTTAAAAAAACACAGAACACAGACCTATGTCCAAATTTAGGTTTTTTGTTCCAATTTTACCGTAAAATTCACATCTTTCTGAAATCTCTGAGATGACAGTGCCACATCAGATGTTTTATAATCAGTTCTGGGAGAACTGAGATTCTTTAGCCCCCATAGGCAGTGCTGAGAATTAAAAGCCACAATCTGTCCAGCTCCCTCTGTTTGCCAGTTGTAATTAAATAGACCTTCACAATTTATATTTTCTGCACAATATTTTGCATATAATTAAGGTTCTTTTAAAATTAATTTATAAAAACATGTTTGCCTTCTATTTATAGTAAGACAGGGCTTCGTTTGTTTAATTTAGTACCCAAGAGTTCACACTGAAGACTGATGTTTGAGATTACAACAAACTATTTGTTTGAAAATTGTAAACTGGCAGACATTCCTGACATTAAGACAGATGCACCAGAAGTACATTCTGCTCACTATTTTCTGACAGTATAAAAAGTACGTTAACTTATAAATAAAAGATTTAACCATGCTTGCAATTGCAAAATCTATGACAGATCCTGCAAGTATGTGTGGTCCAGTGGAATTCAACTCCCCAAACCAATCTTTTACAAACACACAATAAACTTCCTTCAGGGAAGAGAGCTAGTTTTTTTATTTATGAGTATATGGTTAATATTACAAGCAGCTATGAAAGGGAAGAAAAAGGAAATCAGAATATGTGAAGCATCAGGACATTCCAAAATAGGTAAGCATAAATTTCAAAAAGAGGCTTTTAAAATTTATTTGAAAAATCATTCTGTATTGGACACTATTGAGAAAAAGACAATTTGCTGCTTTTGGATGAAAAGATATTTTTATAATGCCAATACACTGGCATAATTATATAGTTCATAGACAACACCACTCTTTCCCAATACCATTCCTAGTTGCATCATTCTCATGAATCACATTATGTGAATACAAAAGTAAGTGAATGATGGAAACCTCGGCAGGTTTGCACAAGTTCTTTAACTTGGTTCTCAACATACTAAAGGACTGGAGAAAGCTGCAGGAGGGGAGCACTGCAGACATCAAAGCTGTCCTGACTAAACTGCACCGCCTAAGAAGGTCGAACTCAAACCAAAAGGAAAAAAAAACTGAACAGAGTGCCAGATCCAGGGATAATTACCACTTATTTCAACGGCATAAGCAAGAATGAAGTTGGAGAGGAATAAATTTCAACTTAATGGGACACTAGTCCTGATAAAGTAGTGGTGGGACAGACTCCATGTAAATAAACCCAAATTTAGTCACCATTTCTACAGAATTCTGGGGAATACTTTACCATCTTAGGAATGTTTCCTAACTTTAGACAGTTCCTTACTTAAAAATACAATTCCATGCAAGTATTGTTTACCCTAAGGGTCTAAATCCAGCACAAACTGTCTGCACACTGTTCTATATTAACCACTTTGTGATGTTTTTTCCACATGCATGTGAACTGTTCAAACCAGAGATCGATCACTATGTACATTCATTTATGATATAGAATCATATTTTCTGAATACCTAATCACCAATTAACTCTTGTAATCTGCAATGCTATGCTTAAACCAGTAGAATTCCATTCTCATTTCATGCTTGACTATAACCTTGACTATGAGATTGCAGAACTTCCCCCCGCCCCCAATGCTACTCTAAGTAAATCCCATCTGATACTATCAAAAGAAGAATTACAGCAGCCAATCATCACCCATATGTCACAATCTGGAAAAAAGGGTAGTTTACAGCTATTCTATGGTATCAAGGGTACTGCTATAGAGAAAAGAAGTATATCATACTAATCAGGTAGTTGTGGGAACTGTGTTTCTCATTGAGCATAAATTGGCAATTGCTACCCAAAGGAATCACCTTAGGTGTTTTGGAGTAAATTAGAATTCTTTTCTAAGAATTAGTCTGTGCAGAAGTCCTGCTGGGCAAACTGATTTTTCCATGTGCATTTTCCATTTTGCCTACATTCAGTTAGATTGTAGGGGATTTGAAATTTCTCATGGGATGATGTTCATTGAAAAAAGGTAATTGGGATAGCACAGCTTGTGAAGCTTTTGAGCAGTAACAATAAAAGGAAATATTCTGTTTGTTTCACTAGTATTGTAAAACCTTTGCATGGCTTTTAAAGTATATTAGCCCAGTTGTAGACAGAAACACTAGGTAATTAGGTAAGTAAAAAAGACTCTCAAGTGTACAATTGCATTCCCAATAACTACTTTGGAAACAGGTCCTGTAATAGCACTCAGTGGTCTGTGGCACCTTTCATCCAAAGTGTATTTCACCTATCATGTTTATGACTGAAATGCAGTAACTGAAAAACATAACAACTGCTTAATAATGCCAAGCAACCAGGTGAGGTTTAGAGGGAGAAAGGAAAATGGGTTTCAACTCATTTCAGTCAATGGCAACTTCAAAAAGAAATTAAGAGTTCACTTTTACCAGACCACCCAGCTGGAGCCACTCTCCGTGTTACAAAGCATATAGTTGGATCTGTAATTACCACTAACTAGTCAACTACTTTTATCCAAGAGCTCTCTCTTTTGATGTCATACCATCTCCTAATAGATGTCATACCAGCTCAAGACAGTTTGCAGGTATCCATATCCCCATTTAAAATAACTGAGGTTATCCACATTCTTATTTAGACCGGATTCAGTCCAGGTTTGTACGCTAACTCACAGCCCACCACTGTGCTTAGTGCACTGATGGCTTTGCAACAGTTTGCTCAGAAGAGAGCCAGCATGACAAACTCAACAGAAGTTCAAGTTTCTATGCAGTGAATGGGCTTTAAGAGGCAGGGCTTTTAGTTCCTGCCCCTACATGCTATCATAAACCATTCCTGTTTCCATTTCAAAGTCAAACAGGCTAGCTTCATTTGTGGTTTCAGTCTCTTTGACTCTACAACGGAGCAGAACAAAAGAGAAACAATGAAAACCATTACCGGTAGCAACTGAGAGGCCACCATACTAGTGGTCCAGTGTCTGTTACTTCCCTTCTGAGACCAGTACCTGCCCGTCCTGAACTGAAACAGCTGCCGAAGGTCAGGACCATTGCTGGGACAAAGCTTAGATCTCACAATGGGGTCACGCATGCAGCATGAACAGCCACCAACAACTTGATGTCTCTTGGCTGTGTATGCAAGAATTTGCTGTAATCCTGGTCAACTGCTGACAAACACTGGATCATATTCCTATTTTTCTACACTTGGCAGAATTATCTTGCTTGCATTACAATATACAGAGGGCACAGGTTTGACCATCTGGCCATAGATGTCAAACTGAGACATTTTCCAGTGGCAGCATCTGGTTTCTCTACAAAAAGCAGTGTGTTTGCAGCTTTGGGCCTGCTATATGGTAGGGCTACAGATGCGTTATTTAGGCTGCCAGATCTTCTTGCATTGCTTTCTTTTGATTCATCTTTAACTCTCTTGTGTTTTCTTTGTTTGTAAGACTATGTACAAGCATATTTGTTTGGTAAAGGTTTAATAAGGAGCTAAACCTTATCCTATATATTTCTCTATATGTGTTATATCACATTCATCCACCTGATACTTGAGCCAAAACTATTATATAGAGATGGTTTTGGAAGTGCTTAGCACTAGAAAGAAGAACTCGTTAGCTTCCAACAGGTTTGTAAAGCAACAATTCCCTTTCCAACATCACTTTCTAGTTGGTCCAAGTTGTCCCCTGTCTGTATAATAAGTATAGATAGTTCAGACATATGGAGGAAAGGAAACTGGGATCAAACATAATTCAGTTGTTTTGAAAGGGAAGGCTATTTGCAAAACTGTCATTACATGAAAGAAAAAAAATCAAAGAAGAAAGAAAAAGAATAACAAATTAGTGAGAAAAGCCAGCTAAAGATAATGATTTCTGTTCCATGTGTGAAACATATACAAGCAGGAAATATGTGGTCTTGCATGGAGGCAGGAAAAGGCACTCTGAGATCCTAATCTATACTTAACAGATCATAGCACATCCTCAGCTATGTAACTACTTTGGCCCTTAGGACCTAAGAATAATACATGTAACAAATGATAGTATACAAGGATGTCATTCAAGACAGATTACAAAGTTGTCTATACTTTCTAATACCTGGCATATGTCAAAGATGGACAAAAGTTATAGTATTTCCTTAAGAGGGAGTTCCAGCAAAAGAAAACACAACGCCCAGAAATAAACATTGAAGTCTCTTTCTGTAAAGTCTCTGCAGAAACATCCCATAGGATTTTCAAACATCCTATGCCATTTCATTCAGTGTGACATTAGTAAATGACAGATGTACTTAAGAGTTTGGAGGACCAGGAATTAGCTTGTAACAAACACCAGGAAGAAAGTCACCAAAGAGCAGCTAGTTGCCAGTTCTAATGTGTCAGCTGTAGTTACACCATGTCAGGCAGTAACATGTTTTCAAACCACCTTTCAGGCAGACATACATGGATAATTTTGTCAAAGGATCTAAAAGAATGTACATAAGCACCCATTCATGTATTAACACTAACACAACCCATAGGAAGATACACAAATTCTCTGCCTAACTCTGCCATGGCAGCACAGCACGTGAGAATGACTGCAGTGATTGCTTATCCCAGACTGTTCTCAAAATTAACCCAACTGTGTTCATGGGCCCAGTACAATGACAATTCTACAGAGACTCTACAATCTTTCTGCCAGAGGTAGAAGCGCACAGAGCAGACAGCGAGTTTGTGGTAGAGCATTTGGATGCAATACTCACATATCATGTGCAGAAAAGGGAATATTTGCTATTATACCAGTAGGCCTAAAAGATGCAGTAGTGTGCTAGCTCCCAAGTGGCAGGAATAAATATGTTCCATTGGAGGACTACACTGCAGAAAAGTTATCCCTTATGTACAGATGCTGCTTGTCCTCTGTTGCAGAGAACCACAGCAGGAATGTTATGTTTGAACATATGGACGAGTTAGTCATGCCCTATCTACTCAGAGAAACAAACAGAGCCAGGCTGGATAGCTTGCAGGGCAGAACAGCTTTTTTTTTTTTTTCCTACAACCCAGTAAAAGGCCACAATGGTGGCACTGAATTTCTATTTTAATCAGTTAACAGAAACACTTTCTGATTGTCTGGACAACTGAGGGCTAGAGAAATGGAAAATTTTACCACATATTTACTACTGAATGGATTCGGTCCTTTTCAGCTTTCTTCTTAAGACAAGTGTTCTGCTTTTTTCCTAAGACTCTATGGGTTGCATATTTTTATGACAAAACTGAATTGTCTTCAGCAGAAACTCACATTTCAAACCACACAAATTCAGTGTGCACTGAGCCCTGACAGGTCAAAAGGAACACAGCAAATCCACTCAATACAACATTGCAGAATGTTATATGCTGTGCACAGATATATGTGACCTTTTTCCTGGATGAAGATAATTAATTTTGGTGATACAACAAAGCTTGAAGAATGGATTCAGTATAACAATGATAGCACTGCTAAACAACAGGCTGACTTCTAAAGAAGAATTAAAGAAATAGTTATCTATTATTCATGACAGCTTAACATGTTTATGTCCTTTTCAATCAGCATAGTGCCTGTACTTTATTATTTATCATGAACCGGCACTAGGACCACCTCATCTGATACACTAACTTTCAAATGTGTTAGCTCTAACCTTAGAGAGAGAACAAAGGCCACAGAATCCATTTCTTGCATGTGTCATGCTTCAAGTTCACTCTGTTGGTTTGGAAGATACTATTTCTAACCTGGAGACTTTTCTGAATGTCTTATTTTTTATTCATTTTCAGAGATTGGGTGCAGCATAATATGAAGCCTACATTAAATGAAAATATGAAAGGGTCTTAACATGATGGGGCTTTGAAAAATGTCAATTTCAAAAGTTGTACAGCTGACTGCTCTGCAGGTCCATCTGATACACCCTCTCCTGACATGGAGCTTGTCTGTCAGGAGATTTCTCTGAACCAATGCTCAGATTAATGTGCATCAAAAAACCATGCTCTCCTATTATGTACTTATTCTGTACTTATTAGCTGAGATCTGCTTGCTTTGCACCATAGTTACTAACAGTTTGTTTTTCTTAGACTCTCTGGCATGCATCAGGGATAATTTTGAGATCATAAATAGACTAGCAGAAATAAAAAAAAAAAAATCAAAGTGATAAAATTTATTTTTTCATAACAGATTAGAAAAAGACAGAAATCTGTACCTGTGGATCTGCATTTAAAGTCAGAGTATGTCTCTGGCTCAATTCCTGAATGCAATTCTTAATTTTGAATTAATCCAGAGAAGTATGCTTGAAGAGTTTAATAATTTAACCAACTTTTCTAGAAGTAGAATTCTCAAGACTCCTGTGTAGAAATCTGAGAATACAGCAGGCCTCATTGATCTTACCTTGAGACCAGATTTCAGCTGACAGCAAGCAGATATAAATAGCAAGAAAGATAATCACAGATATTTTCTTATTTAATCATATTCTGACCTTTCTTTTTAAACTTATAAAAAAATACCCCTTATTTTTAAGCATGACTTTTGAGTTTGGGCTTGGCCCCTATTCCTTTATAGCACTCATTTTTATTGGTAATGTGAAAAAAACAGCACAATAAATTTCAACCATCCTCATCAACTTCTGCATGGCCCCTTCAGGGCCTTCTCTGTCCTAGTTCCCCCAGTTCATAGACATTTTCCTATCTTTTAGGTTTTGGGTAGATTTAATTAGACACTTGCTAGCACAACTCCATTCTACTCAGCTCAAGTTTCTGGTACCATAGCTATCACCATAATCTCTGAACATGTCATCAGTGATCATTTGCAATGTAGGGTCAGAGTTTTAGTTTTAAACAATATAACTGAGCAGTCCCGAGTTCAGTGCTGTCGTCTCATAGCACAGCACCCTGTTACAAACTTTCTTCATATCTGCCAATGAACTACAAAAGTATACATTATTCATAATCAGTAAACATATTTTTTCCATCAGTTAGTGACATTTAGTCATCTCAAAGGGAAAGTTACTTAATAAGTTTTAACAGCTTTCCCAGGTATATACAGGTACCTTCTTTCTTCTTTACAATATGTAGGTAGGTACACAGGCTATGAATCCATCCCTTCAGTAAAACAATAAATAAACCAACACTGAAATAATGATGAAATGTTATAATGTCAGTGTCTACTACCAAAAAAAAAAATTTAAAAAAAAAAACATATTACCATAGGCATTTAAAATTTAAAACATAACTTTTCAGGTTTTCACCCTGGTAAGCTTTAATATGATATTTAATAAACAGAAGTCATGCATCACACCTGAAATATCTGTTTCAAAAATAAATATAACAAAAAAACCACAAATGACATTGTCAACTGAACTGAGCTGGGCAATTGTTATAATCATTTCCTGTGAATACTCTGAATTTAAGACAATGTCATTTTGACTGCTGTACTCCTGTAAATAGGTTTAATGAACATGAACACTGAAGCAAAACAAATTTTAGTGAGAATATTCATGAGTGGATTTCACACTGTAAAACAAGCCAAAAGCAGTGAAAATTTTAATTTTAGTTTATATTGAATTGTACAATTCGAAGTTTGTTTAGTTTCAGGGTTATACAAATTTAAGCTTCAAGGTACAGGGAATTGTCTTGGATCAATAGAACATGTAATTCTGAGTTTTACAACAAACAAACAAACAGACCGTGCAAAATAATTACACATGGTTGATTTTTACATCAGACTATTTCATGATCTGTGTCCAGATGAAGTTCTGTGGATTATTTCAGTACCTAAAGGGGGCTTACAAGAAAGATGGGGGCAGACATTTTAGTAGGGCCTGTAGCAATAGCACAAGGGGTAATGGCTTTAAACTAAAAGAGGGTAGATTCAGACAAGATATAAGGAAGAAATGTTTTACGATGAGGGTGGTGAAACACTGGAACAGGCTGCCCAGAGAGGTGGTAAATGCCCCACCGCTGGCAATATTCAAGGCCAGGCTGGATGGGGCTCTCAGCAACCTGGTCTAGTGGAAGGTGTCCCTGCTTATTGCAGGGGGGTTGGACTGGGTGATCTTTAAAGGTCCCTTCCAACTCAAACCATTCTATGATTCTATGATTTAACTAGCTCCAGCTGTAAATCAGTACAAATTAAATGGGGATTCATTTTGCCTTTGTGATTTCATTTTTAGAGCCAGTCCTCATAAGATGATTAGTTTTTCCTGCAGGTACTGGACATCCCAAGCTTTTGCTGATTACGGGAAGCGCTGGCTTTCACCATTTTGGAAGGCGCAGATCCTTAACGCTTGTGAGCTTGTCACTGCAGCAGCAGATTGCTAAAGCCTACTGGTACCTGGCTTGCTAACAGCTTTCCATCCGTGTGTCTGTCATTTTGGCCCATCTGAACCATACTTCCTCCTGTACGTTTCACCTCATTCAGACAGTATGGAACTGGTGCGTTTCAGGGACGTTTGCCTTCCGATTCCAAGGGCTTGGGAGCCGCCTAGTGGCGGCCCCTGCCGGAGTCCCAGAACCCACCGAGGTCTCCTTTTTGTCCCACTGTGTACGTTCCTCGGTGGTATCACCCCCGAGGCTGTTCTTACAGCTGAACACCACCTAAGGACTTCAGCTGGATTTCTTTTGTTTGTCTTTTTTACAGAAATGTGAATCGCTCTCTAGATACAAAGCTGAAAGTGGTTTAAAAAAAAAATCAGGCAGAATCGGAATCAAGTGTTGATTTCCCACTCTGACAAAAATCTTTTCTAACCTCACAGATCTCAGCATTAGACCACCTCATCAGGCAGTGGCCAGTACTACCGAGGAACTTAATTCTGTAGACCCAAGTCTGAACAAAATTAGAAAATACACAAGAAGACAATGATACACTGTGTATTACTAATATAAAACATCATTATGATTCACCAGTGCCAAAACCTACCAAATTAGGCAACTATAAACTAAACAAAATTGCAATCACAAACAAAATCCCATTATTTCAGATAGTTATCTCTTTTCCTCTTGTTTTGCCTGTAACACATTTGATTAATGATCATGAGATGCAAAACCACAAGGCACACATGCACTGATCTGTGTCACTGATGCGTCAGGCTGAGTAGCAGTTATTCTAATGCGTGTGTGTATACAGTCAGTAATGTGGAAAGCTGTAAATCAGACTATGTCTCTGATGTTTTCATCTATCTATTATTGCTTTACATTTAGAGGTTAACTAAAGATGAAAAACACAATCAACCCTATTTTAAGCCAGTCTGGACTTCAGGAGTAAAATCCCATGTATATGTATATGTATATGTATATGTATATGTATATGTATATGTATATGTATATGTATATGTATATGTATATGTGTATTAGACCTAAGTGACAGGAGTGTGGGCTTCCCACCTTTTTCAGGGTTGTAATAACATAGGGCATGGAATTAGGAGAGCATCCATTGCTCAGTAAAAGCCAAGGAAGAAGGGTGAGGGAGTTGGGGAGTCAGGGATGTTTCCAAAGCTCAGAAAGATAAATGTCAGGCTGGGTTTACAGAGTGCACTGTGAGTCTATTAGAGTCACAGGCATGGACAGACCCAGCAATGACACAATGCGGTTTATGTGTCACGGCTCTCCTGGGACAACAAATGTGTCTCATGATTCCTGTGAGGATCTAAGGCATGCCTGCAAGAAGCCGTAGTGGGACTGGAAGCAAGTCAAAGAACTGAGGAAGACCTGGAACAGGAAGCTATGGCAGTGATGTGGAAGAGTTGGAGATCTGCAACAAATCAGAGAGGCTCATCTCAGACAAGGCAAGGAAGGGCCCTGAACAGTAATCTCAGGGTCTCCATGGCTGAGGTCCTATCTCATGACAGATAACATTTCTCCACCATGAGTGTGATGGAGAAATGAGTTTCTGTGAAGAAGTAAACTTACAGTTTCTACACATTCCCCTTGACTGTAACAGGGTTTGCAGGTACCATAGAGTGCCGCAAATTGCTGCAAAGAGCCTGACTTATTGTGGCACTGCTCTACTTTTACCAATTGAAATGCCAGAAAGAAACTGACTTTTAAAAAAAAAACAAAACAGCAAAACATAGTATGCAATGGTATAAGAGTGAAATAGCTTAAAGAAATTTAATTTTTTCCCCAGATCTAGTATTCACTCTTAACTGATTTCAACATCACTTTTAAAAATGCAGAAAACTCCATCCAGTATCTGAAATCAAAACCACAAACATAGATAAGGAGCTGAAAAGGCCTGTTTCTCATTTGGAAACCTCAAACAGCTGTCAAAACAGAGACACCAAAAGGTAAAAAGGTGAAATAAGTGCAGCAAAGAAGCAGCATCGACAAGAAAAGAATACCATCTTACCCAGAGAGAGAAGGACAGGAACAGTGAAAAGGCATATACACTTACATCAACATACTTGTTTCCTTTTAGAGGTTTGTCTGTCAAATCAAGATAGTAATAGGAAACCTATTCCAGGAGTAGTTAACAAAAGAAAAAGTGTTGCTTGTGATGAGAACAATCTTTCTGCTCTGTTAGTGTGTAACATCCTGTGCATTGAGAACAATGTCTTCCCAGGTACGCCAAGCAATCCTGCTTTAAATCACTACCATAAATATATATATATATTTATTACATATACAGCTAATATGGAGCTGGGGAAAAAAATGTATATGTATATATCTAGGCAGAACAGAACTGGAAAATATATAACAACTAAAGAAAAAAAAAAAACCACGAAAACAACAAAGCTCGGTTCTTAAACCAGATGCTACAGCATGCCCTCCCAGAATACTGCATCTGACATGGACCATCATTGCCCTTTACCATGAGATTATGGTTTAATAAGCATGGGAATGTCTTATTAAGAGAAATCCTTGGAAGCTTCTGGTCGTTCAGTTGCTGGTAGTTCCAAGAAATGATGGAGCAACATTACAAAATCCAGATTCTTACACAGCATGCTTAAGCTTTTACAGGATGTTTAGCAGTTCAAGATATTTTGCTTTGTAGATGATTTGTCCCTGTTTTAAGATGAAGGAAAGAAATTATATATCTATATCCTGACTTTTAAGTATGCTTTCCTGATAGTAAGTTTGTAGTATTTTTCTTAGGGTATTTTATTTGCTTAGGTGGTCTGGATTCAGACAGAAGTAAGGTTGCTCTGAAACTGATAAATGGTATTGTTCATCTAGTGAAGTCTGAAGAATTGTCTGTAATTGTAAAAAATTCAAACACAACCTGTAATACCCCTTCTAAGGAAAGACTTTCGGTAAGGGGTTCTGCTATGACTGATGCTCTGACATACTCCAATAAAATTCTCCAAAGAGACTGCTGCCTTATTTTAGATGGCAACCTAGACTACAGACTGCAATGAAAAAGGATATTAAAAGTCGTAAAGTTGCTACTTCATGTTACCTTAAGGTAGGACTTGCAGTCATAACTTAAGTCAAGCATGTTCCAAATGGCAGCAAACCATGATAGATTTTGTTTTACACTGATATGATTTCTCCCTCCACTAAATGAAGAAATTATCTTATTGAATCCCATAGTCTTCCTCTCCTGATCTTTACCTGAAGGTAATGATCCTAAACAACTCTGAAGGATTCCAGGTTCACCTAGGAGATTAAAAAAGGGATCGTTTTTCTGTGTTCTTCCCCAGTGTTGAAGCTGATTATTTTGTGGAAAAGAAGACAGCACACTTTGTCAAGAATTTCCATAGGACATAATCAAGGAAGACTATACACTTCCTAGGGTGTGTGTTCTCAGTGCGTAATCCTTCTAGGATCCAAGCAGGCAAGCTTTCCATCCTCCCAAGCAGGAGCTCTGGAGTAAAGTGAAATGACACTGGAGACGAGAACCAAGTATTAGCCTCTCTGTGCACCACTGACTTTGCCTGTAAATAGAAACTGGCAAATTGTTTAGGCCTCTTAAGATAAAGCAATATTAAAAGAAAAAATACTTAGCTGTACATTTCTGTGAAATTCACCTGTAAAGCATGCATAACTGTACCTCACAACAATAAGGAAATGGAGGTAAAATTCTGCCTCCTGTGACACATTTTCATGAATTCTGTCACAAGTCACATGCTTACACATAAGGCAGAAAGAAAAGGAAAGCTGTGTAAATGTGAGGAAAAAAAATGTAGAGAAAAAAATGGGGGGAAAAAAAGTGAAGAGGTGGAGAGTTCTGAGAAAGAAAAACAGAGACATCCAGTTTGGCTTCAGGTACAAAGGGAGTTTTCTAACATCCTAACACATGGTTTCCTAGTGAATACAATGTTAGCATAGCCATGTGTATTTCCAGACAAGGCATTCAGTCATGGAAATTATGAAAAAGAAGAAATAAAAATTGCCTCAAATGCAACAGGCTCATGTAAGTTAATTATAATTAATTTTTAAGTAATCCTAAGTAGAATTATTATTCTGAGAGAAGAGACCTATCAAGGACACCATTAAATTGACACAGAACTGTGTTAAGGTTATTGATTTTAGCTGGAAAAGTACTGGCAAGGAAAAAGATTTTTCTAAAAAATAATTTTCTCTATGGTTTTCAGTCCTACTGTAGATAGGCTGAATACTGCAAGTGAAAACAATTGCTTTAGATTGTTTTACAGTAACAGCTGTTGTTGTTGAAATAGCTACAGACATTATGCATCAGATCTTCCCATGAAAGAATGACCAGTTCTCCACTGACTTTGAATCTATGCTGACTTTCACCAAGTACATACTGCAGTGTTGGTCACACGGGAAAGCAGATGGGAGGAGAAAGGAGGGAAAATAAATTATTTTTATTTGTATTTAATAAAATTTGGCCTACAGGCTTTATGTGACTCAGTACTGAACATCTGGGATTGATTATAGGATCACAAACTGGAAAGTAGTCATCTGGCTTCTACAAATAAACACATTCAGTTCCTCCTCCACAACTTTATTTTTTTAATGATGATCAGCAACAGCCATGTTAAGTCTTTTTAATAGTTGCAGCCACAGTATTTTTAACTTTTTAGTAATTTTTAGTATTACTTTTTCACATCACAGCATCAGACAACTGTTAACTTTCATTTAATCCTGGACTGGCAGTAGTGTTTGGGATTGCCCTCCACCTGGACACACAATTAATTCACTACTATTTTGCTTCAAAATTTTATGAAACAATGGTAGTCTTGCAGCTTCAATTTTTATTAGTTCCATTCCTCACAGGCATCATGGGAGCAGCACAATATATGATGCAAGATGCGGCACTGATGAACTACATTGACCGGCGTTTCCTATCTTTAGAGGTATGTGCTAGCTATATCATTCTGTAATACTGCCTAACTGCAAAGAGGTTTGAAAATGCATGAATGTTCTTCTGTGTGTGTGAACACAGAACAGTTTGCATGATAAACAATATCAGGAAGATAAATTTCCAGCTTTTTCAAATAAATACGTAAAATTGTAGCTAAACCTTTAACTATGATGATTCCTAATTACCACGTCATTATTTATTGCAGGATATAATTTTGTAATGTTACATTTTCATTCCATTACCACTTTCATTTTTTCATGACATCAGTGAATTTAGCTAAATATGCAAATGTTTATAGTACTGTCACAGTCCATCCTAGGGAACAGTATAACCATATTGTCACCAGTAGAAGTGCTGCCCAGTATTAACAAGGAGATAGAAATTTATCAGGTATTTTTCCTTTGTACAGATGAACCTACCTGGAAGAGTAGTTCAAGACACATTTGTGTAAACTAGCAGTGCATCTGCACTTTAACTAGGAGTTGAAATAATCCCCTTACAGCTGGGAGACTGCAATAGGTATTTGCTTTCAATTAATTATATGAAAGTACCAATACCTGCTTCATTTTCTGCAGTAGAAAACTACCAGTGCTGCAAAATACTTTTTCAGTATTGTCATGCTGTAATCATACATAGTTTATCTTACATCATTAACATGTCCTTGGCCCCTGACTTGCATGGGCAGACTTTTAGAGAAGCTTTAACTTGCCTGATCTCACTTTCCCTTTTTGTACAAAGGTCCCACTGGTCTTAACTGCACAACATAGAAAGAACTGAAGGATTAGCCTGGTATTCTGTTCCCATTGTGTAGACGGAGATTTAAATTTTCTTAGCCACTACAGGAATAACTTCACATGGTAATTTCCATTCATTTGGCACCCATTAAAACTGATGCAACTCCACCTCTGACATTTGGTGCAAGGGGCCCCAAACAAAGAACAGGAAAATGGGTGAGGCAGGTATTAAAGAGAACACTTGAAAACATTTAAAATAAAGTTTTTGTAGAAAGTAATTAAACAGCTTCCTGGGGATTTATGGTCATGTATAAATGGGGGGGGGGGGCACATATAAATGCGGCAGGGCACACACAAAAACCACACCTTGCAAAAAAAACAACCAACAAACCACCACCACCACCAAGTTTACATGGAACACATGCATACTATACTAATCATTCAGTAAACTCAGATATCCCCCAGTCAAACACCACCTTAAAACAAAACACCTGAAATCTGTGCATAAAGCACCAAATCAGAACACCTAATCTAGCAGTTAGAACTACTATGATTGCATGTTTGGGCTTAAATATTGGCCCAATTTCCTCATTTTCCCAAAGTGGCAGTTGGGCTTCTGTTTTCAGGCCACCTATGATCTTTACAGAAGCGGCTGCATAACAACAGAGAAATCACTTTAGCCACCTTTAAAAATGTTGATAATTTGGATCTAGGTATAAAGAAACATCTGTGTTGTGTTTTTCTTTAAATACAGCCAACAATTTTACAAAAAATAAAACCTTCTCAAACATAGAAATGGCAGTATTTCCATTTTCCCTTTTAAGTGGATGAAAAATAGCCACACTAGATATTGTCTTGGTCACAAGAGGTGTATTTATGTAAAACGTTCACGTTTGTAGATTTCCTGCAGAAAACTTTTTGAGACTGCTTCACCAGTGGTCCTACAGGAAGAGTTCTGAAAAGTTTTTGGAAAGCAAGTAATCAGAGATCATGTGCCCTTAAGTATCTCTGGCTGTTTCCACCAGAACACTTTCCCCTCTTTAGGCAGCAAAACAAAGCACCTGGTTGTCAGTAACCACATCAAGAAAAAAAATGTGTATCCTAGTGAACTGTGAATCCTAGTGCCAGTCTAACATGCCCTCTTTGTTTAGATACAGAGCAACACACCATCAGTTTGAAAGAGATGGGGGGCAAGGGGACCAGAAAGGAGAGAATAGCATGGTTTTTAAAGTAATCATGAATGAGCTTGTAATCTATAGAGAATATACACGTATGTCCATGTATTTTCTTCCTGTGTTCTAACTCAAGAAGAGGCTGGAAAAATGCAACCAAGACATACTGGATTACGTGGAAGAATTCCGAGACTTTTCAAAGATGGTACTGTCACGCCTGGCAGGACTGAACAATTATAAGGCTGAGGTTAAAAGTGAAATAGAGCATTTGCTAACAAGAATTGAACGAGCACAAAGGGACATTGACTATTTTGGATCTGTCACAGATTCTAATACATGTGTAGAAGTACATGAAGACCTGGTGAAACAGCAGCTATTTGAAGAAGCAGAAGAAAAAAAGAAACTAAAACTCATGCTTAATGCAAGTAAGAACAGTTTACTTTTCAGAACTTTGATGTGAATGAGCCAGTCCCCTAGCCAATGCATGTGTGCTGATATAGGGATAACAGTTTTTCACAAGTTATGTGAATACGACAGATAATTGCATGGAGTTTCGGCTGTGTAAATACTAGACTTTAAAAAAAAGAAACCACAAAAAAGGTATGGGAGAGGGAGGGAAGAAAGTACAATTCAAACATTTATTTTGCAGATTCTCTACCGCATATCAAATTGATTCTTTGGAAGCTGCTTTTTATTATAAAGTAACATTAAAAGCCTCTGAAGGTGTGCTCTTGCAAAGTCCCAGAAAAAATGCCAATGCATTTCTGAGTATTGCAGCTATACCAAAGAATTAATGGCGGTCTTTGTTTTTCAGAGTGGGCAGGGGTCAAAATCTCAACTCAAAAATGAATGCATGAGTTAATAAAAATATTTAATTCACTTCTACAATTTGCAACAGGTTTACTGTCCTCATCTGTTTTTCTTTCTCTCCCTTTCCCCTCCATATACTTTATCAAGAGAGTACACTGGATTACATGCTAGCAAAGCTCAGTTCTGATTTGAAAATGAAGTGTTAAAGTGTTAAAGAATATAGACATAACCTATACTTTTTTTTAAATAAATTGGTTTATAATTGTAAGTATCTTTACCTTAAGAAAGTTGAGTTTTAGATGTAAATTACATATTGCAGACATATTTGAAGTAGTTGGTGTCCTTTTCATTCAAAAGTAGTAAGAAATGAAAAATAAACAATAAGAAATATAAACTGCCATTTTTTAAAAAGCCAGGTGAAAGACCTTTAGCATCAACAATTATACAATTTCACTAACTTAAGTAGAATTAGACTGATTTAATTTTACAAATAAGTGTACAATTTGTTACTTGAACTTTTCCAGCAAAAGAGTATTAAGGCAGATGGTAGCAGAAGCAACCACCTATTCTCCTTCTAAGCTCTAATCCTATACCACAGTTGAGTGCTCTGAATATCAAGATTTCCTTTTTCCATATATAGATATTTTGAACATTAGGCATTTTTTTGAGAGGCAGAAAAAATTTGGGATTTTAACTGTGGTAAGGACACTTTGGAAATTATATCTTTCTGAGAGTTTCACAGGGGAAAAAATTACTTTCAATTTTCCCTTGTTGGAAATTATTACTTTTAATTTTATTGTAGCAGTTCATAGCAACTCTGCTTTTATCAGTACTAGTCAGATGCTTGTCCCATTGAAGTCAATGGCAAAACTAGTCCCTGTGTAGATTTTACAGCACTTAGAAAAAGCAGCAAGACCCTCAACTTTAGCAAACAGCTCTGCTTCTCTGCTATCATGTATTAATCAGAAGTTACGATTATTTTTGCTGAGTTGCTGCAAAGCTCTAGCAAAAAAATGTCTTTTTAAGTCCAACTTTGTTACTGGTTTTGGTTCAAGTTCACACAGACTTGAAAATAATAATCAAGTAGAATCACTGGTTTTACATGCACTAGTTGATACCTCATCCTGCTTTGGGTGGGAAAGGGGAAATTATCTTCTGCACATTTTGGGGTATCATAAGAAACAGCGGGCTTTGAAGGTATCATTGTGGAGAACGTGGAAAAATTTTGGTAAACCTTTTGCTCACTGTGAATGTCTCCATTTCTCAGTCTTCCTCTAAGCTGTTATGAAAGCCAAGGGGAGTTAAAAATCTTCTCTCAAGAAGAGAGACACTATTCATAGATTTCAGATAGCAATCTGGTTGTTTCTCCTGCAGAGGAAGATGATGCTACGGCTGGCTAGATATTGCGATTCAATAGTTTTAAGTTTTTAGAATCTATCTAATAAATAAATGTTAGTTTGGGGAAAGTTATTGTGGCTTGCTCAGGGAAGGTGCATCCAGAGTGAGGACTTCCAAGAAAAAAATCCATGCCGTAGCAGCAATATCCAAATGCTTTGGTTAGAGGGTAACAGTACACATAAGTGACATAAAGGTTGCTTTCTACAGGCAACTGGAATCTTGCCACTGACTTCAATAGGTTCATATCAGGCCAAATATGGAGGCTGGTTTTGCTTTCTCCATTTCATCTGCTGCCAGAGCTTCCTGCCTTAGGGCTTTGTTTGTTCTGTTTACTAAAATGTCTGCACTTCACTAAAGGCAACTCTTTAAACTTCAAATAGTGTCTCTTGTAATTTATGAGTGCCCCTGGTAAACAAGCTTGTTAATATGCTTTGCAGTAGAGTTTTTCCTGGAAAGGATGGTAGTTGATAAAGATCTTAGCATCTAAACACCTGAGTCTTCACAATCTTGGTGCTTTTTGGTCTTAAACATCTGTGCAAAGCGCATACAAAACGTAATGAAGCCAAAACTATGACTCGCTCTCTGCTGGTGCCAGTTTTATCCCTATAGTGAGGTAAACAACTATGTAATTCCAACAGCCATGCTTCTAGCATAAGAACTGATAACACAGACATCATACCAGTTCATTTAAAGACTTCCTTAGTGTATGTGCATTCCTGATTTTGTGATCTATATATTTGTTTTAGTTCCTTTGTGCTGCAGGTGTTGGAAAGGGGAAGGGGAAGATAACCCAGTGTTTTGGCTTTCTGTTATGATGATCTCTTTTTATTTGTCTTTATATTATAAATGCAAAAAAAAGAGGCTAACAGAGGATAACAGAATTCCTGAAACAAAAATACTATACACATGGCGTATCAGGAAAATAGATTTTAATTTGTATGCCTTCAGTAAGAAATAAATTTGATTATTTGACTGTGATGATCTAGAACAGAAGTCACTTCTCTAAAGTAAAAATTACAGCCCTGTAAAAGAACTGACAAAAATAACCATAGAATCACTAACTGTGCTCTTGGTCTCCTCTCAGGTACACAAATAGAATCCCTTTTGGATAACACTCATCTAATAGAGCAGAAAATGTAGCTGAAGATACATGGTTTCCTTAGCAGGAGATGCTGAATGTGTCGTATAAAATTAGCTTCAACACCACTTAGCATAGCCATGCTGCTGACACCTTTACTGATAAATTGACCCTGGCCTTATAGTTGGAGTAAAAGGAATCTAAGTAATTCAAAGAAAGGAAACTAGAAAATTCACAGATATTCTAATTTACTTTTTTTTTTTCCTTTTTGTCTTTGGGTGTTTTCTTGCAGGTTGTGACCACATGCTTGCAGGTATTAAGTCCCTAAAGATAGTTAAGAAGACTGGAGATAAGCATGGCTCTTGGATGAAAGATCCTGGCAAAAAGCATACAAAGATTTATTTATTAAATGGTTCTGTCAATACCGTTATTTTGGAATTTGCAAATATCATGACATTCATGGAAAGCAATCACACACTAAAAGCTCGCAGAGTCACTTTGCCATTTCCCTGGGAAGGAACTGGCCACATCATATATCAGGGTTTCCTCTTCTATCACAGATATGGCTCCTTAAATGAGATAATTAAATTCAATATCCAGAAGAAAAATATAGCTGACAAAATGCTACTGCCAGGGGCTGGAAGGATTCCTGCCTATCAGCTCTCTCCATCTACAAAAATAGATCTTGCCATTGATGAGCAAGGGCTCTGGGCAATCCATGCAGAACCAGAGACTGGAGGAAACATCGTAATTACTAAAATCAACCACATAACCATGGCAGTAGAGCACACTTGGGACACATCATGCAATAGCAAGGATGCTGAAGCAGCTTTCATAGCATGCAACACACTCTATGTTGTCTATAACTTTCCTAGTGGAGGCACCTCTCGCATACAATGTGTTTATGATGTTCTGGATGCTGTAAATACTTATGAAATCCCAGTATTGCACTTTCCAAAACGTCAGGGTAGCCATTCCACTATACATTACAATCCTAAAGAAAGGCAACTCTTCGCTTGGGGTGATGGATCCCAGATCATTTACAAGCTTCACACAAAGCAAAAAGTTTAGAGTCTTCAGCAACTTTTCAAACTTTTTCAAAAGCTAGCAGTCCCATGTCAACGTGGTCATTAAAGTGTATTACAATTACATTATTCCCATCTGTTACAACTTTCATCTATTTTACATAAATTTAGGCTTACATACCCCAGTGATCTTAAACTAATGTCCAATTAAGAATATGTAAAGACTCCATTAATATGAATTACATGACTACTAAATGCCATACATGTACAACACACACACACACAAATTAGTCTTAAAGACTAAGGTTAATTAAAAATAATAATAATCCATCTTTAACAAGTTCTCTTCCTATCAAGACCATGTATTCTGCTTCAGTGCCACAGAAATCAAATCAGAAGTCCTTCCTGTCCAATACACATTATCTGACAACCTTCACTAACCGGAAGCTCACTGTAGGAAGCCTTCTTGTAAGCACTATAAAATCACATGCTTCCAGAGAAATTATCTATAAAGTTTTAACAGGAGACATTGAGTATAGCACAAAGCATAAGAGTATACATCCTCACAAACATGGTTTATTTTTAACATATAGTCCTTGTACATTACATCAAGGCTATTCCTAATCATTGAACTTCTAATGTATTTCCATGAAATTTCCAGGTTTTTGTTATCCATATAGCTCTACAGTCCACTTTCAATCCTGCTAATACATTAGCTGCAGCTAAATATTCACTTTTATCAGCTTCAATTTGCATCTTTCAATTTTTTCAGCTTATCACTGCTTGTGTGTTAGAAGGAATGTTCCTAGATGATCTGTTCTGTATCATACACGATTTTTAAATGTTCTACATATCACTCTTTGTTTCCTTTCTTACTGGTCCTCTTTCAGAATCTAGTTGTGAGGCATTTTCTCAATACTCCAAATCACTTCCTTTGCTCATAGTAGAATCTTTCTCATCCTGTCCTCTGACACCAGCAAAATACCTGTACAGAAAAGGTGGCCCTGATGAGCACAATAGTGCAAATGAGGGCACACCACTGGTCAGTCCCGGTTTTGTGAGTAACAGATAAACTCCAGGTAAAGACAAACACATTTTTGTTTCAAAAATAATATTAAAAAAACCCAAACAAACCCTAGACTTTTACTTGTGAAATACAGGTACTGGCTGTAGTTTTTGGAGTTTAATGACAGCTGCATTTTTGTTTAATAACAACAACGACAAAATAACCAACAACAAAAAATGGTGCTTGAAAAGCAACCCACAGCTGTTTCTACAGAAAGCCCATTTTGTTCTTTGCTCTGAAAGAGCTATTGTTCTGTTTAAAAATAGCTTCAACAGAACAGCCAAGTATCAGGGAATGATTTTGAAAAGGAGTTCCAGAATACAACGAAGAGTATAGGGACTGCTGAGTTGCAACAGTGCTACTCTGCTTTTAGCAAAAGAAACTATATCGTTCTAGGCAGCCTTAATGACTATAGCATTACTTCTGTGTTACAGAAGCCATAGGAAGCACAGTTAAAGACATCCTCATGCTGAAAGTAAGGTGGGCTAGCACTGATTTCCTATGTGACCATGGGTCAAAGGCAGATTCAACTATTTGGCCTTTTATTCCTCATTTGTAAAATTACAAACACAGAAATACAAAATGGTGTTAGCCACCTTTGGAATGCTTTGAGATCTTTTACTGCAAAACGATGTGTAAATTTCTTTACTTAACAAATAAAGGCTTTTGACGTAAATATGGATTGAGTCTGCTCTTTAGAAAAGGCATTCTTGGAATATGCTATGCGCCACACTGTTACACAACATAGAAAGCCTATGTTATTATTCTATATAGATTTCAATGAGCAGGCCTCAGAAGTTCAGGCAGGGTTCTCTCTGAACCTTGCTACCCTGGAAATCCAAGCTTTAGAATCACAGAATGGTTTGGGTTGGAAGGGACCTTAAAGATCACCTAGTTCCAACCCCCCTGCCACGGGCAGGGACACCTTCCACTAGACCAGGTTGCTCAAAGCCCCGTCCAGCCTGGCCTTGGACACTGCCAGGGATGGGGCACCCACAGCCTCTCTGGGCAACCTGTTCCAGTGCCTCACCACCCTCACAGTGAAGAACTTCTTCCTTACATCTAATCTAAATCTACGCTCTTTCAGTTTAAAGCCATTACTTCTTGTCCTGTCACTACATGCCCTTGCAAAAGTCCCTCTCTGACTTTCCTGTAGGCCCCCTTTAGGTACTAGAATGAATTAAATGTACTGCCTAATTTTGATAAAAGAAGAAAGTTTTGTATGTATGAGCTTCACTAGATTATTTCATATTGTACAAAATGCAAAAGAAATAAAACCAAGACAACAGAATAACAAAGTTTTCACAAATCTCAAAATTGAGGTTCAGTTACAAGGACTGGCAAATTTTCAAGCCTTCTAGTTTCAAAAACATATGAACAATCAAACAGTTTGAAGAGCTGGAATTCCCATGGAATGCATACTGATTTGTTGACAAACCATTTATGTACAATCATAAGAGAACAGGAACAGAAGGAGGCATCACTGAATTAGCATGTCTCAACTATTCTTTAAAGTCTTTAATGATAGGGACTCCACAACTTTCCCAGGGAATTTACTCGATCAATTCACAAGCCAGCCACTGCAACGTTTTTCCTAAAGCACAATTTCAGTTTTCCTTGCTGCAATGCAATCCTATTGATTTTTGTCCTGTCTAGCATAAAAATGTAAGAGTAGCCTTATTTAACCAACCAGGGAGTTATCCAACCCAACAGCCAATCTCAAAGAGGTATCAAGAAAGAATACATACAGAAGAGCATAAGAACAGTGCAAACATGTATCTCTCCTTTTAGTGATTCATGCCAGAAGCACATTGTGCTCAGTATCACTGAAGCCTTCTTTTTCATGAACTTCATAAAATCATAGAATGGTTTAGTTTGGAAGAGGCCTTTAAAGTTCATCTAGTCCAACCCCCCTGCAATAAGCAGGGACATGTTCAACTAGACCAGGTTGCTCAGAGCCCCATCCAGCCTGGCCTTGAATATTGCCAGCGGTGGGGCATCTACCACCTCTCTGGGCAACCTGTTCCAGTGTTTCACCACCCTCATCGTAAAACATTTCTTCCTTAT
>JAVKLA010000021.1:19629742-19644998 GCA_034782735.1 Sagittarius serpentarius | reverse complement strand
GGCAAGTGGGCTGTGGGTTGGGGTAGCCTATGAATTTTGTGGACTGTAGTGACAAGAGTTTCTCAGGCTTACAGCAGCAATGACACAGTTGAGAAAGTCTGTTGTGACTATTGTGTGTTGTGCTGATCAGTTAACATTCAGGTAAGAGAAAGAAGGCATACTTTCTCCTCCAGCTTCCTGATAATCTCATAAATATTGTGACAATTGTCTGTTCTGCTGATCAGTTAACATTCAGGTAAGAGAAAGAAGGCATACTTTCTCCTCCAGCTTCCTGATAATCTCATAAATATATATGAATTTAATTAATTTTCATAACTGGTAGCACACAGATACATTTGAGAAAGTCAGAAGAGACATTTGGTTAACTCTGGGATTACACAGAGCAAAAATAGGGATGGCTTGTTCAGAATCTGAAAGGAAAGAATCACAAATATATGATCTGCTCCAAGATACCAGTCTCCAAAAAGCAAGGACAAAGCACTGTCAGCAAGGCAGTAGTAAGCCATGACAAGACCACATGAAAGAGGGCATTGGCTTCCACTTCAGGTAGATGATATGATTGATTGTTACCATGGGAACGAAATTGGTACAAGCAGATGAACACAGAGAAGTCTTCATTGGGAACAAAACCCACACAAACAGCAGTTTATGACCTCTGCTTTCACCATCTAGATAACATCCACTATTGTCCAGATTACTCAAGTCCTTTAATGTTGCTCTTTCTCCGTGTGCCTATTTCATCTGAATCACATTTTCAGTGCTGCATTTTCATTTTCAGACTCTAGAGGCAGGTCCTCTTGGCTTGGCTCTTGTGCTTCACTGCAGCTCTCAGAGTGGAATCCAGCGTTCTCTGCTATGACAGCACCATCATCATCCTCCTAACAACAACAGCACTCCTCCATGCTTTGGCTGTGATAAAGGCCCCTCTCCTCTTCACTGATACCAGTTACCTCATCCATTTTCTGCATTAAATCATGACCACCCCTTCCCATGGTGAGATCAGATAGCAAGGTTTCATTGCAGAGATACTCCCCATCTTCCATGCACTCCATTCTTTCTGCCAGCTCTTCTGCAGAGGGCTGGCTCAGGTCAGGATAATCTGCAAGGAGTATGTCCTGTATGCGCTTGAAGCAATCAGAATTAACATAGACAGGAGGGTTTTCAGCCCTCTCTGATTTATTGACACCTATCTGATGAATTCAAGCTTTCTCACAACAGTGTGCTTTCTTCTTTGGATTTTGTGGATGCCAAGGATCTGCAGATTGTATGCTAAAAGCAACTGCTTTGCTAGCATGGCAGAGCTTGATGCTAGCAGCATGATGTAAATTATGCCAGTATAACTAATTTTATTTTTACAGTGCCCATCAGAGATACACTTGTTTCTCAGAAAATAATTTCCTTTTTCTTCTTCATTTCTATCTGCCTGGATCTTTAGGATGAGAGTCCCTTTTAGCATTCAGGCAAGCAGCCACCATGTAAGAAAAACACACAGAACATGTTTATTACGGATGGTTTTAAGCAATGCAACTATTACATGCTTACTGTCATCCTGCTATGTAAGAGTGCATGTTTTTCCCCGTGTGCTGTTTCCCACCTTGTGTGCTTGTCACCAAAGGACACTGCTGCAAGCATGGAGGCTTAGAAAAGAAACTGCAGAATCGAAACCATTAAGAGACAGCTCTCCTAATACTGAAGAAATAGCTCCTCCCAAAGGCTAAAATCGGTACCTGTGGCTCTTTAAGTTACTTGAACTTTTCATGGTTTTGCATTGCATGTAAGAAGATAACACTTCTTTAATTATACTTGCATTATATTGAGGCTTAAGTCCAGAAAAAGGAATATACAATCCAACAAGTGCAGTTACAGAAAACCAAAGTGCAAACAAGTTCCATTCACAGATGTGGAGGAACTCTGGCATGCAGGCAGGGCAGTAGTATGTGCTGGGGAATGACAGTAGGCTGTTTTTTTGCTAGAAAATTGACACACTGCTTGGCGTCACTTAGAGTGAGTAATGGACTTCAGTATTCATTGACAGACTAGGGTGATCACTGCTCATGCTGTATTATATTGGTAAGAACTCTGCCCATACCATTTGTTTCTCTCTTAAATAGCTTGATTTACGTGCAGATTTCTTCATGATGACATTTTCACCCATTTATTTCTATTCAGGGCCTAATCCAAAGCCTGCTGGTGTAATTGAAAGTTTCTTTCTAACTTCTGTTGTGTCTAGATAATGCCACACTTGCATGTCTCTACAAGAGTCCTAATGTTTTCTTTTCTTTGTTTAAAAGTGGGCTTATCCAAATCTCAAAATTGGGTGGTATTCTCATGAACACTTCGGAAAGTGGATTTGGAAGGAAGGCCACATTTTGCACTTATGTACATCCATGAAGCCTTGTTCACACTAAAAGTGGTATTGAAAATGTCTGTCAGTGAAGAACTTGACCTTTCCTATTAAATATACTATAAAATTCTATGATGTCATTACGGCAACTACACAGGGCATTTAGAAAAACAAAATGTTGCTAATAGTTGCACATGTTTTAAGGGATAGTACTGAATAACTGACCCTGCACAAGAATTAGCAAATCACACAACAAGTTTCCCTAAGAAACAAGGTCTGTAAGAATGAAACATCTTGCAGTGGGTTGCTGTATAATGTGTATGAAAAAAGACAAATATCAGACCTTTGTTAATTTTGTTAGTATCTTAAAAGTGTAAAATTATTTTCTCGTGATTGAGACTAACAATTTATTTCAAATAAAAAAATATTATATGCAGTGACATGAAAATAAAGTCATCTGGAGGTTACACACAAAGTATAAAGGGGGCGCATATACATGCCCAGTATGGCAGGATTCTTAGTATTAGGATTGGGTTTAATGTATGACTTTCCCAACATTTTCCAACATTAAAAGTGCTGTGCATACACACATATACATACTCATATAGTCTTAAAAAATTTCTATTGATGATATCTGGGGATTACTCAGTCTTCTTTCCCACTGTTCACTGACAGCATAAACCATGGTATTAATTTGTCTTGCAGTTAATTATTGCAAAATATCTCTGAAAGACTCTATTATTTGAAACACCTTTTAAAATAATTTTGAACAAGTAAAATCTTATGTGGAAAAGGTTAAAAAAAAAAAAATCTCTTAAATGCTCTCCATGTAAGTTTCTGTATTTCTTACAGATAACCATCTGCTTTTCCTTTTTATTTGAGCTGACTTTTTTGGGTGATTGATCCATGCAGTGAGTCAATCCCTACCCCATGATTACAAGACTGGGGCTTTTGTTTCTCCTTTTTGAACAGTTTCTTAAGAGTAGAGGAACAAGGAAAAAAATACCTGTGGAGGATGTTTTGTAATTTGATACACCTTTAGAAGTATCTCAAAAAGTAAATACTTTTGAGGTGGTTAATTTTTGAGAGTTCCTAGTAGACACTGACCTGTTTTTGTATTTCCCAATACTGCCTTCATCTAACTAATTAGAGTCTGAAGGATCCAGTGTTTCGGAGCAGCTGTAGAAATACCCATTTTAGAATGCATTGGGACCACATCTGCCTGTAAAAAAAAAAATACATCTTTGTTTCTGACTTGTTTACTTAAACTTCTAGAAGGAGAAAAAGTAGGTGCTACATGAATGTTTCTGTCCCCATAAAATGAAAAAGCAGTTTAGTAAGGGTTGTTTTTTTATTCCCAGAGTAAATATCTTCTAATTAATCTCTTTGCGTTTCTTAAATAAACCAATCATATTCAATAGAATTTGAGTATGTTATGATCTAGATTTCCCTTAAATTATATGTGGTTTAAAAAGTAGAAAATCTCAAAACTGACTAAAAATGTCTTAATCTTGAGAGCTAATATTTAACCAGTCATGTTTTTTTCATAATGCCTGTAATATGTTACGTTTGTTTGTACATAAGACTGTCTTGACCTGTTCTGAGTAGTCAGGCATCTCATTTTTGTTCAGACCTATATGGAGTTTTAGATAAACCTGCAAGAATGTGCTTTTACAAAGTAAATTTTTTAAAGAAACTCTTTGGTATACTGGAGTAAATGTATTTATTTACCAGTATGTGCAATGACTGATTTTTGTATTTTCACATAATTTATACTGTGCATGCTATAGAGGTTCTGGTGTTTGTCAATACAGAACATTGTGCAGAAATATTAAACTTAATTTGTTTGAAACTACTATGTCTTTCCCTACCCAAAGTCAGAAATACCTGCACAGAGTATGGAGGTTATTTAACATAAGGAGTTTCCAGTGCTGTTTAAACTGTATTTTTACCTTTAACACTAATATGAATTCAAAACAAAAAACATAGCCATAGAAAGTTATACTATCAGTCCTGACTTTACCAGATCAGTAGTCATTTTCAGCCTGTAAGTTTTCTCAAACTGTGAGCTCAAAGACTTGAAATTGGTACACACTATAGAAAAACTCCTCTTACGCGCTTTCATGAAGAGGACAGTGAGATTCCTAATGAACACAGGCCAAGCAGAGGCCCAATTGTTTGCTGCCTTAGGTCTCTACCATCCAACTATCATGTCCAGTTCCTGCTACCTCGGTGCTATTTTCTGTGAGCTAAATCAACTCTTTCCGATTCCAGCTGTTGTTAAGGACTGAATTTTTGGCTTACTCATTTCTACCAAAATTAGTCTGCAAAATGGTCAGAAAAATTCAGTAAGGACAAGAGTAAAGAACTACACTTAGGGAGGAATGATCAACTGCACAATTACGAAAAAAACCAAGCTTCAAATATGTAAAAAGCTATTGGAAAGCAGAAGAGAAGCATCTGTCCTCTATATCTCTGATGGACAGAAATAATTCAAACTGCAGTCAAGTCAGACATCAGAAAATTCTCTGACTACAAGGCTAGTGGACCGTGGCACAGACCTTTTTATCTTAGAAACTTTCAGTGACAGGCAACTCACAATTTCCTCTGTCAGGAACAATACAGGTTTGGGTAATCTTGCATTTTGACAGGTGGTTGACCACTACAGTAGTTACCAGTAGAGGAGTGGTCTCTGGGCACTAGCTAAGCCATCCTGGGAAGGTAACTGAGAAAAATGACTATATTGTCAGTTATCTATTTGCTCTCTAGGAATCTGTGCTCCTCCTGAAAACTGCTGAAGCTCCAAAGCCGACAAAAATCTTTTGACTAGACCAACCTTTCTGTATTTGTACATGGGACACTCAGTCTGCATGATGTTGCATTCATTTGCTTTGAAATATGCAATCAGCATAAAACCATCAAAAAATAGATCACTTTATAACTCTTACCTGGGTTCTCTTGTCCAATGTTTGTGATACATGACATTAGAAATGATATTTTTATTAAGATATCCAAGTAAAAATCATTTAAATAGAGGTTTATTACACTAGATTGTTCTGTGACCTCAAAGTTAATCATAATTTTCTTATTCTTAGCAGGAAAAGGAAAGAATCCAGCATATTAACACTAATAGCTAATGCAATGAGTTACACCGTAAACTTCTTACATGTTTACCTGTTATCCAAACACTATTTGATAAGATCCTCTTTACAGTATTTTTTGGACCAGCACTGATCTCATACTTTGTACTTTTTTTCTGATCCCATGTAATACTTGAAATTAGCTGTACCCATTAATAAATATCCAAGAAAAATTAAGCATTTTTGAGGGTTTTTAAATATAGTTCTATCAGAATATTTAATTTAAACTACACATGTGCTTTATCAGAATATTTATCTGAATATTTATTTTAAACAACACATACGCCCAATTGCTTTTTCTTTTAAAGGCCCCGTCTTACACTGCTTGCATTATCACTGACCGTTTACTTCAACTGAGGATTAGAAGATAAAATGTCATTGTAATTTCCTGTGCACATTCTCAATTTTAAATCGATACAGTCTCATGTGTATGGATGGTTCTCCCTGTAAGCACTACAAAGATTTACTTTGGCTTTATGCTCACACTGTATTTTTCCAAAAGCAATTTTAATGTGTCTGCAAGATGCATGCTGATTTAATGCCAGCTTTCCAGTGCCACATGTGCAGTTGGTAAAAACAACTTTGACAGAAAAAGCTTTCTTTAGAATAGGTGCAAAACCTGATTTAAAGCCTTAGCTCCTCTTTATATGGATCCTGAAAACTGAGGGAACTCTGGGAAATCAGATATTTCAGTCCCAGAGACAATCAGCTCTGAAGTGTGTGCAGAACTCGTATCACTGTGGAAAATGTTACCTCCTATCAGGATCTCAAAAAAAATTCTATTTCAGTAATCTTTTTAGCAAAAGCAATTTTGCTGAATGCTACAAATTGCTTGTTTCCTCCCCCATTTTGGAAGCTAGTGACTACATCCAGAAAAAATGTATTTCCTATTCAATTGTTTGGCCATAACATGCAAACCTAAACTTGCAGGAGTAACAACAGCAGTAAAGTCAAAATGTATTGCTCTCAGTTTACAGGACTTGCATCTAGACAAACTGAAACAGCCTTCAGGCTACCCGGCATCTTTTTGTTTTCATGGCATTAGTATTACAAGAAAAATAACATATTCCCATCCTTGTTGCCCATTTGATATGGCCACATTCCTAGTCAGTCTTGTCAACAAATAATTTCTTATTAAATTTCAAATAAATATCATTCATTCCCCAACTTACTAATACCATAACTTATATGATATATCCTTTGAATAAATCTTTTTCTTATCAAATTTGTACTGAAAACAATATTTGTTTTACTAACCAATCGGTATAAAGGGTACACATTTTTTCTAAGCAATTTACAGTACGTTGGCAATGGTCATATACTTGTATGTTTATGTTTTGACATCTGTAATTGCACATATATAAACAGGAAAAAAAATACGGACACACAACTGTACAAATATAAAACAATTCATATATGCCATTGTGGTTTTCCAGGTCAAACCAGAAACCTAAACCCATGTATCTTAAGCTTATTTCATACCCTGAAACACAGCACCTCCTTTTCCTTGAAGAGCAAAAGAAAACTAATTTTTTTAAATGAAAACATTTGAGTTCTCCCCACCCACCACCATCCAGCTACTCCTGCAACATCAACCTCCATAAGTTTATCAGAGAGAGCACAGCACTGAAATCCAGGTAGCACAATTAAGTTGCATTTGATTTTACCAGCTACGATTTTAGTGACACCCTGTAATGGAGTGTAAGGCAAGGTAGGTGCTGATTATCAGATCCTCCCAGCTAAAGCAAACTTTTTGGTGAAATATTTGTATTAACATTTGCTGTCATAATATTTGTTTGATATTACTCACAACATCAAATTAACTTCAACACTGTAAGTATTAGTATTCATAAAAATCATATTTTCATTTCACCCTTGTTTGTGTCTATGCTAAAAGAATTTGTTTGACTGTTTACTGAGGACATACAACATCACATGACTGACTATCCAAGAAAAACAGTAAGGAATGTTCATAAACAAGATACGAATATTTTTTAAAAAGGAATGTGGTATGTACACAGAAATAGAATCCTGATATCTGACAATGTACAAGCAAGACAAAGGAGAAGCTAAATTCATATCCTTATTCATTCCATTACTTCAGGGAAACAAATATTTCATCTGTGTACAATTGTACTGAGTAAAGTCAGCATTTTAGGTTCTCTATGAATGGTGAACTAGGCTTTAAGACCAAACAATACAGCTGTGTTTTTTAAAAGAGCCTGAAAGAAGTGAACCTTTTTCTGAATATATCAGCTAAAAAGCACAGAACAGATCTTAACAGCAGCAAAAACTCCTTTACAATAGCAAAAAGTGAAACATTTCTCAGTCTGAACCTGTGAGTCACTATTCAGGTCTGGATGCAGAAAGCCACTGTCTTAAGCTACAGTTATGACAAGAATAGAGTCATTATCACAGAGAAAGTTTTTGATACTGAGGTACTTCTGGTTTGACACAAATTCATATTTAGGAAAAACTAAGGATCATGATGATTATAAATATGTAAAGAAAGCTAGTTCCATAACAAGAGCAGAGTAGTTCTGCTAAAACAAATATCAGAGCCACAATAAAGATGACTGACCATAGTTATTTCCTGTTCAGAGAAGATTTTTTGGGAGACAGAATCTCCTAAATATTTATTAACAAGTCAAAGACAGTTCACACTAAGAAGTTGCAGAGAATAAAATAATATGTTACGGTAACACACAGTAACATATACATCTTAACTAAGTTTGAATGTGTATAATAAAATTAAACTGGAAATTACCTGAAAAGGCTTGCTAACTGCCCAAGTGTTAATATTCACAGTGCTCATAAATAACTTTTTCCATGCTAAGTTCTGTTCTTATTTGGACTAACAGAAATTATGGTAAAGCACAGAAGAAATGGTTTTAGTTTTTAAAGAGATATAAGCTTATTTAGCGGCTTATATAGCTGCAATCAGTGCAAAATCACAACAGGGTTCAGAGGTCATTTGCAGTGAAACACGGGTTTTCTCAGAATCAACCAAAACTGCAGCTGTGGTGATGTGATCAAGCCAAAAACAACCTTTCTGAAAGGGTTTGGGCTGGTACTTAACTTGGTTCCCTACCAGCTCCAGTCCCAATGCAGTATAAAGGTGCATGAAGGCTGTACAGCTTTTACCCCCAAGTTGTAGTCCAGTTCTTCTTCCAGAATGGTAAGGGCGAGGCGGAGCGGGGGGGTCCACGGGCAGGAAATGCATGATTCATAAAGAATGCCTCTCTGCTAACTGGAAATGCATACACAGGCAGCTCACAGTGAAGACTTTGGTTTGGATTTGTTTACCTCCAACCATGGATATATACTCTGAGACTTCAGTTTGTGGCAAGATCCATGCATCTATATAGAGACCATAAAGTACACTAGAGGTGCATCTTGATTTGAGTGAAGAAGGCAAGATCATTTGGTTTGGCCATACAAATGAAAGGAGAATTTTAAAGTGGCTGTTACTATTTATAAACCCCCAGTAATACTTTCAAATTTACATAAAATCTGCCATTAATTCAAATATTCACCACCTTATATTGACATTCTTTCCTGACAATTAGCTTTAAATTTATAGGCAATACACTGGAAAATTAACATGGCTGTAGTCAGGTTTTATGATATGAGACTTTAGATCCCTATGCTAGTTAATTTAAAAAATAAATACATCTCAGGAGACATTTTTCTGGTTACTTCTAAAACCTAATGAAAATACAGCGGGCAGTCATCTACAAATTAGGCTTACAGCTCAAAGCCAGGGCAGAGAGAGGAGACACATTAGGCCCCCCAAAAAAAAACCTAAGAGTGAAGAATTTCTGAAAACCTGCAGTTTGGCGGATAGATAAAATAGGTTTTAGGTGCTAGATGAAGTTTCAGAAAAACACAAAGTTTATCTCTGAAGGCAGAGAGAGGAACAAAGGGAACAGGGAAATGGCCAAAAGTCAGACTACAGAAAGAGTCAAGTAGGGCTCTTTGACAGGAAACCTGTATTCTGTAGAAACAGGCTACGTGCCCCCAGGGAACCCATAAATCCAAGAGTTCCTGTTGTATACCTCAATCACAGTCAATTACTCGTAATTTCCAAGCTATGCATGCTATGGTATACACATATAGGTTATCAGCCACTGGATCCAAGGCAATCACTACAGATAGGGACCTGCTGCTTTTTTCTGTTGTTGGCTTGGTTTTGGGGGTTGGTTTTGGTTGGGTTTTTTTATTTGCATTAGATCTTAGTAACTGCTTGCAGGCTGACCCTAAAGATAATCTTAAGATGTGTATCAGCAAAGAGTCAGTTATACTGTTGCCCACTTTTCTTTAATCTCCACAGAAGGGATCATTCATCCTTTATGAAGTCATCTTAGCAAACACCAGAAAACAACAGAAGAAAGCTGAGCAGTAAACAAATCGAGAGCTCGGGCATGTGACTGAGTTCCTGCATATCAGCTGAGTCACAGCAACTGACCTTGCCAGCTCTGGCTAATGTAGAGGTTAGATGAAAGTGGCTTAAGCTAATCTTCACTGCCTGAGAGTTGCAACAAGTCACACACCATGGCTCATTTCTGCAGTTTAGCAAGCACGGAGTATTTTGTTATATCAGACTAACTGAATCATAATACCAAACAGCATCGGCTGGAACTGCCTTAGATCTGCCTCTAAAACAAAGGTGAAGGTATGACTTATTGCATCTGTACGTACGATTATGAGAAAAAGAACTGTGTGATAGCAACCAGAACAATCAAAGACAGAAGCAATCAATAGCATTACCTGGGAAAAAGAGTGGACGGAGACCCTTGTCTCCTGGCTCAAAACTTGCAGGTAAGATGAACTTGTAATTTTTCTGATGTTATGGTCTCTCCTGTGTTTGAAGGTACAGGATTTTGTATTTATTTTTTAAATAAGAAAGATCTTACAAAAAAATACATCTTACTTGAATCAAACCTGAACACTGGCTAGAAGCTTTCACAAAAAGCTAATAGAACAGTGGCTATCTTTTGAGTCAAGAAACAGCTTAAGAATGTCTTATGTAATTCACAATACTTTCTAGCATGGATTCTTTTTCTACCATTTCTCAATGCAACCAATTTAGACAAATGCCAAACTCCCAACGTTATGAGTTCAGTCTGACTGAAACAAGTCCCATGACTCAAAATTGCCTCAGTAAAGGAGATGGAATAACAGCTTCTATGGTACTGTGTTCTCTACACGTAAGCATGCAGTAACTTACCAGTATAAGCTCTATTTTCCAAGCTGCAATAAGGCGGCCTTTGCCTGATGGTTAGAGCAAATGCAGATGTTTTAAACAGCTGCGTCTGCCTGAAAAGACTGCAGCTGCCCTCCATTAGCTTTTGATTTACTATGGTAGGCTCGCCAACCCAAAAATTTTTAAAATGCCTCAACATATGGAGCTGGTAGTGTTTACCTGGGAGCCAAGAACATTCATTCTAATCTCAAGATCACTCGTACGTGATTTAAAAGCTGAACACTAGATGGAGCTATGTCCTTGTACCACCACTAGCTAAATTTAGATAAGGTGTCTCAGGTGTAATTCAGTTAGTTACTTGCAAGCGGCCAGATCAATGGCTTGTTTAAATGTCTTTTAAAAAGCTGAATAAAAGTAACAGTACGTTCCTGAAAGCCTTTTTAAGAACTGCATGTGTCCATAAAAGCTTCTGGAACATAAACAGAAGACTGGAAAAAAAACCTAGCTCAACTAGTACTCTCTGAGAAAACTATCTATATATTAAGTATTTTTTTAAAAGTGTATTTTATCTGTCCTAGTAAGAGATATCTGAAAAGACTTTTATGTTGTGTGTACTGCTACAGAACAGTTGATGCTCTAAACTGAGAGACAAAAAAAAACCCTTAAGTTCTTTTTTAGTATAAAGTAGCTGTAGCTCTCCTGCAAGATTCCAAGAAAATGTCATGTCATTTTATGTAGAGACAAAATATCTTTATTTAAACTCCCATCTTGAATATTTCACGTTAACGCCACCAAATAAAGACAAGGAGAAAAAAACATAACACTGTCTTACCCATTAAAAAAGAGCATACTACATATGTTTAAAAAAAGGTTTCAAAGGGTAAGAGAAGGTTGTCCACCTTACCAGACGAAATTGGTAACATGACTGGCCACAAACCTCTCTTAAAGATAAGGCAGACTACACTTTCTAATGAGACATAATGGATTAGCTGTATGGAGTCAATGGGGAAGGATTCTCCAATCCATTATTTCCTGTCTACAGCTGATTTAACCAAATTTACATGAAATGAAATCTCTGAGTATTTAAACGGATCATTTTTTCACAAAGAAGAGATTACACAGTACTTGCAGCTTTCACAGTCCTGCATCACAGTGTTTATTCACTGTTTTAATCCTGGTGTTTCCTAGCCTGTATGAGTACTGCGATGTGGGGAAAACAGTGAAATCACACTGTGATTAACTTTTGCTGTAGTCTTCCTGGTGTAAACCTTTTTCAAAGGAAGGACATGAGGTCTTAGGTATCTCTTGAGAGAATTCTTGAGTAAATTGATAATAAAAAAACAGAATGGTTGGGACTGAATTTAGCCTATATTGTTGCAGCTAATTTACTCTCTTTTATAAACAGTAAAATTAAAGCTTTATAAAATCTTTTCAGCAAATAAAACATCAATTTGGAACATACTGCAGATTGATATATCAAAATATGAATGTTTCTTCCTGCCTTATAGCCACAAGCTTCTATCTAGGGAGTATAGCCATTTAGAGCCTTCATCTAAGTGTCTGTTTTAGTCTGTAGCCTTCAGTGACTATGAACCATTTTGCCACTATTCTTGCAATCCAGCAACAGACAAAGCAGTGCATTATGAAAGAACCACTGACATGCATAAGCCTAAGCACCATTCAGGCATGCTTGCAGGATCAGGAACATGGCCTGAACTCAAATACAGGGCCTCTCAGGATTGTCAGCATGTGACTGTGACACAGGAAGAGAAACTTGGACGGTTCTGCTCAATAACTTTTAACAAAATAAAACTATACCCTGGTCATTATATCCAGTTTAGACAAAGTTATAGAGCAACATCTGGGATCTCACAGATAACATTCCACTGATTTTCAAGATGGAAGAAATGAAGCTGGTTAGTAAAGCAATGCCCAGCAGTGTTCCCTTTTGGGGTTCCTAACTTGGTTTTTTCATAGGTCTTTTCTGAGAAGGATGGTTCTGCTCTCCCTGAATAAGCTTCATTGTTATATAAGAGAGGCAAAGACTTAACACAATGCCAGCTTTGTGACAGTAATGTGTCTGCACCACTGCAGAAAAGAAACAAACCACTCTTACTGAAGGGGGGCACTTCTGGAATGGTAATTAGCCAAGAGGCCAAGACAGCTGAGGGAGCGCTTCTGAAACCCACTATGCTGAGAGAGATGCCGAATTAATCCACTTCAGTTAAAATATTAAACAGGATAGACAGGATCAACAAGCTAAAGGTATCCCCAAATTAGGATTCTCTCTGCTTTCCGGTGGTACAATACTATAGTAGTATCAGCACTCCGTATATAAAAAAATATTGAAACAGAACAGTAAAATCATTACACATGAATACTGCAGCAGTCGCAGGACAGTGGTTTACATTCTTTGCTTAGCCTGTGCTGCTCAACCTCCCTCTGCTTCTGTCTTTGCTTCCCAAGGGAGTGGCAGCAATACGTGCAGGCCTCTCCAGGTCCTTTCCCTTCACAGCGCAAGGGCAAGGCCATGCTCGCCTTCCTATGCACCAGCTGACACTGCTTTTCCCAACAACACACTGGAGTACAGCATGTACCAGCAGGGTCTCGACTATTCCAGGACAGGAACAAACAAGAAAGGAGGTAACAACCCTACATGGCCATAAAGGAGTAAATGAGGTCCCGGATGCTGCTTCCATTATGTGGAAAGTCACCCGGACACCTGTCCTAGACCATCAGTGAGGCTAGTTGGGGAAAAGGAGGGGAAACCAGGCTGGTGTTGAAAAAGACTCCCAGCTTTGCTCAGACTGTTCTAAATTCCACTGACCCTTTCCCAAATTGGTTGAGTGATACTGCAGCAAGCAGTACTATAGTAATACTTTTTGGTGTCAGTATCACAAAAGATGCAAATGTTATCAACCATTATAATTTCGACCACTCCTCTACGTGACCTATTTAAGATGACTACCTCAAAGCTGAGAGGAAAGACAAGAAAAATTCAAAAGCAAGCCAAATTAATACACAGCCTGTCGATTCTTGCCAGTTTTAATTATTCTTTAGCATGTTCAGAGATGTTTCAAAGGCGTTTTACTTCACTTCCCATTTTCTCCCTCTCCCACCTTGGGCATGTTCGCTCTGTAAGTGAGGTCCAATTCTTTATCTGGAATATCTGGTATGTGATTCATAGTCTTGGTCTCATGTACAAGTTTAAAAGACAACTGAAATCATAGGTAACTCTTCACAAGGTCAGAGAGTGCATCAGTTGGTAACAAAATGTTTCAACATTCCAAATACAGTACAAGCTCACACTACGCAAAAGGAAATTCTAAAACTGAGGACAATTATTGTAAGTAATAGAATTACATTAAAACATCATGCATATGAAACATGCTTAGACTATTTAGATGGAAATCAACATCATCACAGAAGGAAGACAGCAAACTGTGGTGGTTGAAATACAACCACTCCATAAGCGGTGAAAAGTGTGTGTTTTAATTACACTGTCTGTGTTACAAGTACTCAAAACTTTTTATCTTACTTTCTGCTAAATGCTTGCTGTTTAGCCAACTCACTGGAAAACTGACGTAATCAAAGTACTCACCACATGCATGCTGTGAAAGAACTGTGTCGTTATCACACATGTGGGATGACCCATTTGGGTAAAAACAAGACAACAGAAACCTTTATGAGATTTTGGATCAGCAAGGCACCCAAAGTGACCAGTAAACTCCCAATGACCAAAACTTCCAGCACTTTTCGTATTTCTAAAAGTAATCTTGGAATCTCTACAGACAGAATACCTACCCCTTTTGAGTGCGAGTCTCTGTTTTATATGTTTGGTTCCTTGGAGACTTCCTATACTAGAGATTTTTGCGATCATAAACATAGCATTAGAGAATGTTTTTAAAAAGGAGTTTTAAAATCTTTGGAGAAAGAGTATTGCTTTTCTCAGTTACTAACATTTTTGTTAACCTAGAAAATCCCTGGTATGCAGGAACATGCACTATTTAAAACAACACATTTTTAATCAGTTGTTCTACTTTCAGTAATAATGATACAAAGAACAAAACTCAGAAATCAGGGGGAGGGGAGGGTGTTGGGTTGGGAGGGGAGGGGCAAACTGTCCAAACCCTTCCCTTCACACTGAAATTCACTGAAGGGCTGATAATACCCAGTTGCCATCTCTGCAATGAGGTGATGGGCAAGGTTTCTGTGGAGCCAAGCTCTAGAAGGCTGCACCCCGGCCTGCCAGACCTCATCAGTTCCTGCAGGGCACATCGTAGCTGCAGAAACTGAGGTACTGCAAAGCAGGGGAGGTCGTGAGGCACCAGCCAGGAACCCTTGAAACAGGATTTGCCTCCACTGTCCGTCCTGTCAGGGACGGGGCCTCGCTCCGTAGCCAGGAGCCTTGGCACAGCCTCCATTTTACACTGACGTGAGGGGCTGGTGGTGGGTGTCGGGCATTTTTATGGCGCTACAGGTGCGAGCGCCTACGCCCTGCCGGTGCGGGGGGGGGGCGGAAAACGGAGGGTACCCACCCGCCCGCCTCACTGCTGCCTGCCCGGG
>JAVKLA010000021.1:19509602-19629356 GCA_034782735.1 Sagittarius serpentarius | reverse complement strand
CCGCCGCCGCCGCGCAGGTCGGTCCCCGCGGGCGGTGCGAGGCGAGGCGAGGCGAGGCGAGGCGGGGGCGGGCTGCGTGGGAGGGTGCTCTGCGGAAGGCTCCTGCCTCAGCGCGGCGGGTTGGCGCCGCTACCGGGGCGTTCCGGGTGTCCCCTTGGCGCGGGCTCGGCGGTGAGGCGGAGGAGCGCTGGGCCGAGCCGTCCCGAGGCGCCGCGGCGGTTCGGTCGAGGGCACCGTCGGGCAGGAGGCAGGTCAGCGGGGCGGGCAGGCTGGCTGCCGGCGGTTTCTGGGGCGCTTCGGCTGTTTTTCACAAGGGGATCCTTGCCGAATCCTGCCGCGGATGTGACTGTAATGCCTGTTGCTTCTCCTTTCTTAATACTTTGCTATTGCTGTGATAGTTAAGGACTCTATACTGTTGAGAAGACTTTTAAATAGATGCGGCTTCTGTAAGTTAAATATTTATTCTCACAGGGAGCAAAGCTTTGGAACTTGAGTTCAACTAGCAGTTCAGTAAATAAACCGTTTTACTGACGTAAAACAGTCGATTCAGAAACTGCTGTCAGTAATGACATCCAGTTGCAGCCAAGTACTCTAAAGTGGAAGAGAGGTGTTTTCCCCCCTCCGGTCTGGAATTGAAAATTAATTCAGAAAAGAGCTATGGGGGGAAATAAGATAGTTAAAAGGATGTTCAGGAAAGAACAGCTGGAAGGTGAAACTGGCTATTATGGGCTGTTTTACCAGTACAAAGATAAGGGAGGTAAGAGTATGAGGAAATGTCAAGTGATCGTCAGTTTTAGCACTCATGTTATCGTGCTGCTATGATAAAAATACCTCCCCCTTAACATTTACAAGAAGGAAAAGGAATCACACCCCTTTGTGTATGATCATTTGTTCATTTTTGTACAGGGCAAAATAAGACGTTAAGTATTAATTTGGTAGGTCGGTAACTGCGGATCTGACTGTATATAGGGTGAAGTGTAATATGTGCTTTTGAAGATTTGCATGTACAACATATTGCATTTCCATAGTCATAAAGGCCTTCTACAATTTTAGACTTTTAATTGCAGGGTTTTGGCAGGAACAGTGAGGGGCACTTTTCTGTGTTTTGGGGGGTTTTGTTTTTTTTTTTTTTAAACAGGAATATGTAACAGGTGCATGAAGGGCCTTATTGTGAAACTTGTGTGGAAATGTGGAAAGAGTAGATGGGAGGGCAAAGAAAGCTGAATTTCAGCTTTTCAGGTTTATTGATTTACTTTACTTGTGTTCCTGACTTTGACTTGGATCTGCTCTATGAACTTAGCTAAAACCAATAAATCTTTACGCTTCCTTGTATCTTCCTAATGGAGAAATGCTTGGAGTAGAACTCAGTATACCAGGAGAGTGAAAGGACAAACCTACGCAAATATGGGTTGTTTCTAAATGATATGGATTTACCCTCCATTTGCTGATAGTTCTGGTTGGAAGCAATTGTAAGGGCCTCTTGAACCTAAAGGAAACCCAGTGTAAGTTAGAGCAGAGGCAGAACTCAAAAGAACCGTAGGTTTGCCTTCAGGACAAGTATAGCTTGGTACCAGAATATGAGGAAAAAATAATATGTAAAAAAAAATGTAATATAATTTTTAATATAGAAAATGATTTCAAGTCCCCAGTAACAAGACTTAAGCTGAGGGGATAGCTCAAGACTAACCTTGCCACTGACTGCTGGTGTTTGTATCTATTGTAGACACACATAATATGCCTGTAACTGTTTTGAACTAATGTTAGCATCACTTTTGAAAACTTAAATTCTTTATTTACCTAAGACAGATAATCAAGTGTCTTGGCAAAACATGTAGCAGTTTATCTACCATATATCTGGGACTCTGCCTTATGGGAAGCGCCAGATTAAAGGGAGGGGGCAGAAATTGATTAATCTGTGTGGCTGAAGCATGGTAGGAATTGGCCTGGGAGCATTGCTCCCTTGTTCCGTGTTCCCTTGCTGCTTTTACCTCCTGTCCCAGGAAGCTGAGGAATTAGAGGAATGGTGGCAGAGGGCACTGCTGCTGCCATCTTGGTTTCACTCCAGCAACCCCATCCATACGAGGACTATGCTAGAAGCAGGGAGGACAGGAAGGAAGTAGGGAAGGAATAAGTAGAGATGGGATAATAAGCACTATCCTTCCGTCACTCCTACTGTATCTGATCTCACTTCATCTTTGTTAACGTGGTACCAGCAGTGTGGAAAAGTGATCAGAGTGTGTGTCAGGGCCGGGGTGGGGTCGGTGTAAACAGAGAATACATCGGTGTAGGCATAGACCAGAGAAGTACTTTCTGGGTTCTTGAATCAATTCTCTCTGTTTCCTCTGTCATGCTTCTGTTAGACTGAGTCTTTCTGTTACTCTAGACTGTGCAGGTGCCAAGGCAGCATAATATGACTTAATGTGGTACTGTGTGTTTGAATGGAGGATGGAAAGAGAACAGATGGGAAAGAATGAAGACCTTAAGAATCACCTTCCCTGAACACTTTGATAGGGTCAGCAAACAAGGAAGAAAGGCAGAGGGAGAATGTGCTATGAGTGCAAAACATGGGAAAATGAAAAAGAACAAAAGATGGTGACCCACCCTTTTATTTTTTTTTTTTTCCTCCCTATGTGCAGCTCTGCTTCTAGCCCTCATTTACCTAACTTGTTTCCTGTTTGCCTCTTTCTGGTCTCTCTCTCTCTCTTCAAAACAAACAAACAAACAAACTCCCACAAAAGCCTATAAAGCACTTATCCCTACACACTACTCTCATTCTTACTAGACTATTCAGATACAGACCAGAAACTCAGTTCACTTTCCCCACAGCTAGGGATTTATTCAAGCCTTTCAGCTCAAACAAATGAGAGCCTTGACCTGCTAAGATTCGTAAAGGACTATGCTCGTTCAGGTAATGCAGAGCCTCAGCAGGGCTTTGCTAGTTCGCAAAAAATCCACCTTCCCCCCCTCCCCCCAAAAAAGACATTTACAGGAATAGGATGAAACCATCTTTTTGCCTTATATGTCCATAGTATGATTTATCAAAGCAGAGAAATGATGCATAAGGAAATGTGTTTTGTGATAGTGATCACTCAGTATAGATGCAAACATGTTATCATTTGATGTATTGTACCAAGCAAGGCTTTTCTGCATTTTCCAGAAATACCTAGTAGTGTAGAAATAGTAGTGCAACAGAAAACAACGTTGTTTAGGGCAGTAGATGAGAACCTTCAGAAGTCACTTTTCTGTTAGTGAAGTTGCATCATTCAAATCTTTGGAGAAGTTTATCATCTCAGTTTGCTACCTCATCCTCAGAGTTCAGTGAATTCAGCTTCTTAAGGTATAGTCTTGAAATTCTCATAAGCTACTGAATAAAGTTTAGCCACGAACGGCTGCCCTTGGAGACACACTTGATCCATTACCAGAGTTCAGTAGATGCGTATGAAATCATTTCATTTCAGTAACTTGATCCCTCAAACACTGGGAATTTTAAGCCATGAACTATTTTAAGTTCTCTAAATTTTCCCCAGTTTGTTCTTGTCTATTCTGTGCTGTCAACTCACCCGTTACTTTGAGGAGTAGAAGAAACTGAGACTCCCACCTTTGGACAATCTGTTCTTTAACTTTGTCTAAAGCTCTGAGGTGTCAACATGTCTTTGATAAACCGTGACAGCTTGAATTTCTTCCTGCCACCCCTTTACAGTATTTTGTAGTTCTTCTTTTAAATAGATGCACATTAAGCAACAAAATAAAGGTACTTTTTTTTTGTAGCTAGATGCCTCTGCCTGTATATTTTAGCACAATGTTTTTATTTCAAGTCTCTTGTTACCTTGTAACATTACAGTTACCTCTTTTGTTTTGCTGCATCTTTATATGTTTATTGCTAAAAAACCATTTCCCAATAGCACTTTGCACTTATTTGGAAATTCATTGATGCAGAGAACAAAGAAGTTAAATTACAAAGATAATTCCTTTCTGAAAGAAACATAAAAAGTAAATCCTAATAGCAATGTTGCCAGTCTAGGTCAATTTGAGGATTTTATGTTTATACTGTGCATCTGCCAAGTTACAATGTAGTGGTTTAAAGGACTATAAGCATGACCTGGATTTTAAACTCTTAATTTGATAACCTGTAAAGCAAGATTGTTATGACTGTTACGTAGCTTACTAGTATTTCTGGAAGACCTGTAACCCAAAGCTGCTGAGGAGGAAGAGCTGTCTATTTTCATACCGATCAAAGAGGAAAATTTGGTATCTTCACATGCATAAGACTGAACGTTATTTCTCTGCCAGATGATTAACAAACCAACGGGGAGCCATTAGTGTTTTTCTCAACTCTGTGTATGTGATATAAAAAATACATTGTTATATTGATTTTATATCCACATAAAAATGTGTGTTCATCTGTTTAGCTGAATTTCCCAGGTAAAACCTGAAGTAACTGAAGATAAACATTCAGAATTAAATACAGGTCAAAATGAGAGTGCTGTGTGGTTTAGAGAGGTGAAAAGATAAGAAACCTGATGGTGACCAGGCAGTATGTGGTGGACAGCATGCCTGGAATGGTGTATGGTGGATCTGACTTCCAAGAAGTTGCAATGACAGAGCATGAACTGCTGATTGTATGAGAGGTCTTTTGCATGTCACCCAAGGATATGGTGCTAAGTTGATGATGGTTCCCTGAAGCAGATGGGAATTTGGAGAAAACAGATCAGCAGGCCTGATTGTCCTTCAGCAAAATCTTGAATTAGGCTGGAGGGGTGAAATAAGACTGAACACTCAAAGTCAAGACATGCTGGATGGAAGAAAAAGAGAGGTCCAAAAAAGTGTTGCCTATCTATCAAATGCTGACTGCGAGTCTTGTTTTCATTAGAGTAATGATGTAAAGTGTATGAATATTCATAGAGAATGATTCACTTGTTGGCTATGTCTTCATACTCTTTAAAATCAACAGATTGTATGCCAGTTAAAGTAATTACTATAGATAAATCTAAACTGCTGAATTCTAATCTGGATTTCAAGCACTGACAGTATGGGAACTGCTGTTTTACTTTATCCTCTTCTGAAAACAAGTCTGGCTGGTCTCCGCACTCAGAGGTGACTTAACTGGGGGTGCCTTCTTGTTTCTGTCTGTACTGCTTATACAAAGAAGTCATTTTGTTTCCAATTTGCACTATTTTCAACCCAAAGTTTACTTCAGAAGTCTTAGTTTGACAGGGGAAAATATTTGCCAAGTATCTCTTGAATATAGTAAATCATATTTTTATTCCACTACAACGCAGTGCACATGGTAGCATCTGCTTTAGTAACACATAATCAGAACATCTTACTCTAATGACATTGCGGTAAGATTTATGAGTGTGTTTCTGTGATGATGATAAACTAATGCATGTAATCCAGTCAGATCCTAAATGGAAGTATTTTGATGTTTCACTTGAGAGGAAAAAAAATTCTTTAGCAAAGACCTTGGGGAGGTAAATCTGATATTTTAAATAGATAGGAAACCAGCACAACCTGGGAAGCAACGTTTTTGTGTTTCACCTGGATGGTATTTTCTGTGTGCAGGGGATGTATGAAGATCTTGCATAAGACTTCTCTTTTACTTAAAATGTTCTATCATTCTGTAGTTCATAATGAAATTTCTGTTAAATCATTTTTGTTCTATACCTTCAGTGCCTTGGTGACATTCCAGCCAATGTTAACCCATATACTAATAAAAAAAAGCTCTTAGGAATTGAAGTAGGTGATCTGAAGAGGTGCCTTCCAACCTCAACTATTCTGTGGCTCAATTATTCTGTGAGAACACTCCCATATGCTTCATACAACTGTTCCCATTAGGTTTAAGTGCAGGTTTTCACAATGCAGTTAACAAAAGCTCTTACCTGAAATTTAGAATTAATTCCATTCCTTTCTTTCCTGTGGAAAACCTCTTTTTTCAAGTTTTTATGCTCGACCTAAGGTATGAAGTGTGCTTTGGTTTATTTATGATTGGAACCTCTCTATATACTTTGCAGTGAGGGTACAAGTGAGAAATCACATAAGCATGGGTTGTCTTCCTTGTGGCCTTACTATCACTCCCTAAACAGTTTCACTGGCAGATTTATGGTCACCCAGCAGACCAGGAGAAGAAATGACAAAACAAGTCACTGGATCTTGAGATGTGTTCAGGACATGCATGAACAACTTCAGAAACCGCGAGACTGTAGTAAATGTGGAAATAGCTTCAATCCAGATACTCAGATATGGACCCCAGCTACCCCTGTTAACAGTGCATTAAATGTACTTACTAATTAAAAAAAAAAACAAACAACAAAACAAAAAAACACACCCCAAAACAAACAAAAAGAACCCCTCCTCTAGCTGAACTTAAGGTATGTTTATGCAAGTGCTATGTAAGCGTATATACATATATAAGTAAAGGATTTATTGTAAGCTCTTTTGTATTATGTAATTTAATAATTGTTTCAAGAAGGGAAGAAGAACAAATCTTAAAATTCAGAGCTACTTTTGTGGACCAGAAACACGGACTGGTTGTAAAATACCAATGAAAGTAGGATATGTAATTCTCTTAAAGAATGTGTTTGTTGCATCTGAAAAAAATCAAAACGAGTCAAGTGACTAGTTTTCTTGAAAGTAGTCTTCTGTAATGAAAAGTATATATACAAAGTATTTAACTGTTGGAACAGAGTATATTAAACCTGAAAATCTCAGTCATAAACATTATAAATGATCGGTTAAATATTTATTGAATTAAAATGTTCTTCAATGTAGGAAGCTGAATGTATCCAAAGTAGTAATTTTACCTGAAACTGGAGCAATTCATGGTCTGATCTGGCAAACTTCATATGTACAAAAGGAATATCATATTGGAACCTTTTTTTGCTAGAAGAAAGGAGGGTTGTTATAACAAGCTTTTGTGCAAGAAAAAGATCTGTTCTGGCCTGCTTTGCAGATCACTCTGTAGTGTTGTGAAAAATACTTCATAGTCCACAGTACTTACCTATACTTTGTCCAGTGCATGCAATGTTTCATAATAGTTGTAGATTAGGCTAAGGATTAGAAAACTGTTACAAGAATTGTGGTCCAAATCTGTTTTGCTTTGATTGTATTCTCCATTTTAATTAGGAAATTTGGTAGCATCTTCAGTTTGGTTTGTAGATTGTGAAGCCCAGCTGGTTCCCAGCTGGTTCTCATTTCACATAAACTACTTGCAAAAGGACAGACTGTAGAAGATTGCATTTTTTTTAATATGAGGAGAGGAGTTTGTGTTCAGAGTAAATTATTATTTGGTACAAAGGGAGCTCATGCTCTAGAATTAATTTAGTTTGGATTCACCAGTCATTTGTAGGTTTTTATTTAATCAAAGCTTCTGATTATCCAGGGACTAATGGCAAAGAGCGGGACTAGCAGTGGCTTACTTCCTTTGGAAACCCAGATTTAGGTACTTGGCAGCAGAGATTCCAAATTAGTTAACACTGATAAAACTGCCATGCTAGGCAGCTTGCCTAGTTTGCCAGGCAGTATGCCTGTAAATATCATTTCACAGTGAATGTATTTTATTTGCTTTTCTTAACTAACAAAGTAAACAGTACTGTTTCTGTCATGGAGCAAAACTATCCCTTATCAATAAGGACTGATAGAGAAGAAACAATTTCTTCATGACAGAGCAGTATTTCAGTGTTTGTTAACATGACCATATTTTTCTTTTCAAGTAGGAAAAGACTGGGTATATATTTTTTTGGAATTAATGAAACTGTCTTGAATATTTCCACTTGGAGTTTTTAAAGACCACTGAAACACAGGGGACTAAATCTCTCATATATAATAGCAAGTCACATTTTGCTTACAAATTTAGTATCAGAGTATCAAGATGTCATGATCACTGATATGGGAGCAGACTTTGGTCCATCTTCTGGAATATTAAATAAACTGAAGAAACTGACAGTGAACTCTGATTTCCTTTTCTCTCCTGGAATAGAAGAAAAAATTAATTTCTTCCAATGGACAGTCATTTGAATAGTTCAGTCTTTTTTATATTGTTTTTTTAATTTTGATTTTTGTGCACTGTCACTTGGCCCCAGATGCAAGAAACTTCTGAGATATTTTTCATACAGACAAATCAGCTGGTAGTTGTTGGGGATTAAAGGACTTTGCAAGTCATTAGCCTGAAATCATTTCATTTTGTGGTTTTAATAAACAGGTCTGATAAAGGCATTGTTATCAAACAGTAAAATACATGATTAAGTTATTACCTCAGGAAAATCCATAGGGTTATTCACAGTTGGATGAAATATGAGTAGTAAGCCTTTCAAACAGTTATAAAAAGCTGCTCTGAGTCTTAACATGAAATACTCTGAAGTGAGATAGGATGTGTAAAAGCCTGACACTCTGTATCCCCTCAGGTATCATTGCTGTTCCGGACTGCGACAGTGTGCTTTTGGACTTCTGGCCTTGCTATAATGATACTCGGGCCCTTTAAAGCGATATAAGATTTCTGTTTCATTTTTCTTGTATGTCAGTACAAAGGTGTCTAATCCACTTATTTCAGAGCCAGTAAAATTTGACTAACTTTATAAGTGTATTGCTTCAGGTACTGTTACACTCTAGCATTTGCAGTAACAACTGCAATTTAACTTCTATTTTTTTCGTGCCCTAAAAGTAATGGGAATTCACTATTAAAAGAAAACAAAAGTGATCCTTTACACATACCCCACTGATGAATTATGCTGACAGCATCCTGAACTTCAGATGTAAATACATATGTAAAAACCAGAATAATACTGAGTTTATGAATGGGTCTGTTTCTAGGTCCAGTTTTTGCATTCAGTTTGTGTTGAGAAAGGCATCTTTTAATTTGTAAATCTTCCAAAAGCTTTCTGAATTAAGTGTCCTAGCAAACCTGTAAGCCAAAATGACTAAACTGAAATGTGGTAGCTTTGGAGGCTCATACATGGAACCAATTTTACTGAGCAATTAGTCTCTTTCTGGAAAGGATGTATACTTTTTAAGTTCTGCAAATTCAAATAGGCATTCTGATGCATGGAACTGTGGCTGGGTATTTTCTTATCTCTTTCTTAGTCCTAAGTATCACGTATATTTTATAAGGAGAAATTTATATTTGATTTTTGAAATTTGAAATTTTAATTTCACTTTCCCTTGATAACACGATTTGACATGGAAATTTGTTCATTTTACATTTGTACAGAATTGAGAATAAATGGCTTGAAATTGTTGTCAGACAGGGCATGATGGGCTTTGTGGCTGGTAAGAACTTGAGAATGCCTGGCGTGGTTGATAATAAAAGGTGCTATACATAACAGTAGACTTCCAGGATCTCTTTTGTATCCTGTGCCATTGGATGTACCCACTCTATGGAAGCAGCATGCTGGCACTTGATAACTCTTTCTTAAGCCTGTAAAAAGTTTGCGCCAAATACTCAAAACTGGATATACAGTTACCTGAAACTTACTTGTTTCAGTTGTGGCAATAGAGCAGAAACTGTAATAGCCTGCGTAGGTGAATGTGAAATAGAAAAGCCAAGCAATTGAGTGAGTTTTCAGTGTGGTGATTCTGTTAAGATCCTTTGCTAGGTAAACACGTTTTTCTGTGAGCAAATACAGCTTCTCCATAGAACAGGTCATTGAGGAGACCTATATATCTAGCCACATGTTTATTACGGGCTGCTTTGTGTTCCCTCTAAAGTCAGCTTCTGGTTTCAGTGGGTGCTTAATCTGTCTAGTCATCTTGGTATTCATTTTTCTTCTAGGATCCACTGGAAAAACAAGAATAAAAGATGTCACATTTTTCTTGCCACCTGTAGTAATGTTTCTTCAGCTGGGAGATATTACAGGTTTCTCACCTCTGTGAATCTTAAAAATATTAAATGTTACTTTTGGATGTCAAGTTACTGTTGTGTCTGTCTTGCAACATTGCCTCTCTGTATAACGCTTTTTCTCAGAATTAGAAAATTATGTTAATCCATTGAGTATGGAAAGTAAATATGATAGGAGAATATATCATTCTCTGATTTAGAAATCCGCTGTGGCATGATGTTTGATACAGCTACTTTCTTACTTGTTGGCCAGTTCTGCAAGGAGTAAGATGTCCCATATTCTGAATAATGGAGGAGCAAAATCAACAAAATGTGCCATTTTAGATGAGAATTTAACATGCCATGGAGAATTTTTGCCTCTTGGTTATGCCTATTATTTAGGCAGAGAAAGAGAAAAACTTGAAGAAAGCTTTTTCCAAAGATTTTCATTAATCTTCAGGAAGCAATCAATACAATAATGTTTTGTTTATAAACATAGGCATTACACTGACACAGCTGTTAAAATTCATATTTTCATTCATGTGATGAGTAATGTGCAATACGGTGCTTTTCGTAGTGATCCATTTGTTGTTCCTAGTTTAATACTTTAATCCAAGCAGATTCACTTAAGTTGAATTTGCTGTTTCTAGCAGAAGTGTATTTTTCCTTTCTTTGTTTCCCGCAGACGCTTTCCTCAAAATGAAGCTTAAATTTATACAGAAGCACTTGATACTGTCAGTTCCTTTTAGTGTGAATTCAGTATGTTTGTGTTCACAGATGCAGGGTGGGTCATATTAAACTGGCCTAGTGATATTTCCAGTTATTTATAAATTGCTGCACAAAATGTTTCAAAAAGGGAAAAATACTAATATGAAATTAAATTTTACAAGTCAAAAAAGCTGTCTTTTTAGTATTCATTTTTAAGCTTTATGTGTAAAGCTGAGTTTAGACTTCACAAAAGTCTTCATATTACATTAATAAAGTTGAGGCAAATTCAGGACGGAGCTTTATAACTTGAGTTACCCAAGAGTAGATCATTTTGTAATGAGAAGTAATCATAAGAAATATCTCTTAGTTGTGTCTATGTTGGACTGTTCCTTTGTGTAGTCTAAGCTAGACTTCAGCTTTTTACCTTAGAAATACTGTGGATGAAAATTGTCTCTTTTGATTGTAGGAAGTCAGTTTTCTATCTTGTTAACCATCCTTTTTGTTCTGAGGTTCTGTTGCTGACGAACAGATCTTGGGTGTCTCACCGTCCACTGGTGCCGATTCCTCTACCAATCCTCACTTACTTTAGCGTCTGTCCATTTTAAGGAACACGTAGTGCTCTTCACTCTTCTCATCCTCTGCAATGAGTTATTTCTGTGAAGATTCATTGCTTTTACTCTGCTTGGAAACATTTACATATTCACCTATGTCATCATGTATTTCTTGTGTGGCATTTTTCTAAAGGTCAGAAACACCCTGCAACTTGAATGCTACATGTAGCCTTGGTCATCTCATCTCAACAACGGTACAATAAAGCAAGAAAAAGTATATAGAGAAGCAGCAGGTGTGTTGAAAGTATGGATTGGGTTTACTCTGAGGAGAGACTTGCAGGGTAACGACTCTTCAGTTAAACAGGGATGTTGTAGGGGAAGAAAGGAGAACAGGACTGAAAAGAGACTAAGATAGTGGCATGAAGTGAGCAGTGATTAACCACTGTTGGTTTTTTTCCTGTGATATCAGTGCATTCATTGAAAAATTATACAAATGGATTTGTATAGAAATCAGATAAGTCTACAGAGGGTAGGTCCTTCAACATCTATGAAATATGATGGTTCCTATCCAGTCTGTGTTTCATAAAGTCTCATTCTTGCTGATTACTGGGAAAGATAGAGCAGGAGACTGATCACTATGCACCTGTGTTGCACTGAACATCATTAGAGACAGAGCACTGGGTCAGACAGACTTTTAATCTGAACAAGCATGACTGTCCTTATGGTGTCGTAAAAGTTCCAAAAATACATAGCTGTTTTCTGCCTCTGAGTCATACGAATTTGATGGGTACCTGTCTTAATTACACTACAGGCAATAATAAATAGAAGTCGAGGCACTTAGGACCAAGGACTGTACGGGCTCTAAAAACTAAGCCAATTGGCTGAGGAGTGTTTGCTCTTTGTTGGCAAAGCAGCTGATTTTTACAATGATCCTCTGTGTACATCAAGGAACAAAGAAAATAGACACTGTGAACAGATTTGAAAATTAGACCTCCTTACATTTCTTTGAGATATCAGATCTTCTGGCTCTGTGTTAGCACTGGCCTCCTTCAATGAAACATCTGTGTTTTCAGACTAATATTCCAAATGGTACCTGCATGAGTTAATGCAAGATCTCTGTTTCACAGTGTTCATACACACTTTTGTATCCCTGGTGGGATTTATACTTGTGTAGTTAATAGATTAATAAATTATTAGTAGTGCTTGTTCTGCTGAGTTGGTTCTGTATCAGCTTAAGGGGCAAGAAGATTGATTTCCATTTACAAAACTAACTGAAATGCAGAAAGGCAAACAAAAATTGAACACTAGGATGTTTCATAAGGGACTGGCCTGATCCAGTAGGTTGTCATGGCCAGGCTGAGAAGCCTTTGTTTCAGAGAGATCTGAAAAAGCCTGAGAACTATTTATGAGCCATAAGAAATGTTATTCCAAATTCTCAAGTTTTAAAGAATGTTTTTTCCAGCAGTGTAGTTTGTCTAAATTTTTAGGATTTTTATACAGGATAGCTTTGAATACTTTGGTTAATCATACGTACCTAATCTCTCCCAACTTCTGTCAAGGTCTTGTCCTCTGTTTTACTCTAGGGCAAAGAGTTCATTCGTGCATGAATGTTTATTACCATTTCTCACCTTTCAATTTACTAGAGCATGAATTTACTTTCACAGGATTCATTATATCATTTCTCAGCTTAACTATTTCAACTCTTGCATGTTTTTGTTGGGTTTTGGGGGTTTGTTTTTTTTGAGGGAGGGGTGAAATTTCTCAAGCATTGGATCTGGAGTAAGTAACTTAGAAGACCTAGTTGAAATGTTGACCTTCATGGAAGAAAATTTGAAGCTGTGACCCTGAGGCCAGTGAATACCTGAGATTAGAAGGGAAAGGAAAAAAAGTTTATTTTAAATGTCAGAATTTTGGGGGTCTAACTCTTCTTAACTGCAATACTTTTATAACTGTGAACTGTAGTGCCTAATCTGACTTTTATATGCCATTCATCTTTGCATTTATTTTAAGACCAGAAATATTCATGTTTTGGTTCAGAAACTTTCCACTCATCTATTTTGCAGGTAATGCTTTATTCAGTTGAATTTTAAATCCAAAGCATTTATTCATTGTGGGTTTTTTGAAATTTTAACTAGCTAGAAATTGGAACTAGTTAGATGACAACTGAACTAAAATAATTAGGTTTGGTTTTTTTTCACTTCATACGATGATAAATAATGAATGCAATTTTGGTTTTAAGATTTGCAAAGCTGGAAGCTACAACGTTTCCCTTTATATTGTGTATAACAGAGAGAAAAAATCAGAAGCTACAACATTTCCCTTTATGTTGTGTATAACAGAAAACTTAAAATATCTGATAACAATTTAAAATTAATTTGTGAAGTGCTTTTTTAAGCTTTTATGAACAATGTTTAAAACAACATTGAAGGAATGAAGGGCTTTCTACAGTTGTCAGAACTGCTGTAGAGAGGATCTGAAGAAACCTTACTTTGCACAGGCCATTCTGTCAGTGTCAGCTTTTATATATAAGGATGAGACTTTGTACAAACATGAGTCAGGAAATTCGCTTATGGTACCAATAGCAACTGTAACTTAATATCCATGAGTCCTGTGGAGGAGTTACTGTGAGGTGATTTGTGTTCTTAAAGCATCATAAAGTATCAGATGATTTAACATACTTTTAAGGGTGCTTTCTTTTTTCCTTCTCCCTCCCTTTCCCCAAATTTGAAGTTCAGACTCATATTAGCAAACTTAATGGGTTTATTTTTGAAAACAGATGTTTGGCTTTGACTTTGCTACTTCATAATGCAGTAAATTTAACTATATTCAGTTCCCTTCATATTTAAAATCAAATTATTTAGTATAATATGTTTAAAAGCAGCATAGTTCTTACTGCTTGTCACTCTGACTTTTATCAGTGGCACACAAACATGGTGGTTTTACAGTGCCAGGGTAATACCCAGCTGCCTGCATAGGTCAGTTTAACTTATTTAGTTAATGAGCTTAGTTAGCTCATTTTCATCATGAAGATATTGTACTAGTACTGTGCTTCACCTTGGGATGTCCCTTCATGTAAGGACTCCCAGCAATATGTTGACTACAGACTTTACCAGTTCTTCTGCCATCTACCTGAAATAGTTCAGTATCAGGTCTTCGTTCAACTTTGGCTAATCTATATTTCTTTCTAGAATTTCCCTCTCCCCCTTAGTTTGGACCCTTTATACTTTCTAGATGAAAATAAATTATTTTTTTTTATTCCCCTTTCTAGTTATTCTTAAAAAAAATTCTCTATGTCTTGTTTTTATTTATTGCATAAAGTGTAATCAATGAAAGAAGGGTTCTATTTACCCTTCTGCCTATTCCAATGAAGCATATGAAGGGGAAATAGAGCAAGTAGTGTCTGTATTAACAAATAAATTAAATTTAAGCTATAATCAGATGAGTAGGATTTCTGGCTGGATAGTCCTGGAGGATGCTGTATAAGTAGTGTTCCTTAGGCCGTCATTCTAGTGATCATCAGAAATTCTTCTGTTCTCAGCAGCTGTGGATGGTTATTTAGGACTAAGGATTAACTTAATTAGAGAGGTATGACAGGTTCTAAAAGGTCAGGATCCAAATATGTATTTATAACTTTCGTATTTGATGGCGTTGTGAGAACTACTGAGCGAGGTTGGGGAGATGAAAAAGCAGTTGTGTTCCTGTGAGGTGACTGGATACAATAAAGCATGTGGCTGGGGGAGAAGCAAGGTGGGAAATGACGGGGGTGGAAATTGTGCACATTTGTTCATTCCAGCTTGGGAGTCGTCTAGCAGCTGAAAAAAGCATGGAGGACTTCTGAAGCTTACCCAAGCCACTTGATATTTCATTACACCATTAAGTACAAAGCAATGCGATACTTAAATTTGAATCTTTAAACAGTTTACAAACGTGTAATTATTCATCCCAGGAAAAAAGGGTGGCTGTAGGTGATTATTAGCTGTGACTTCTAAATGTTAGAGGAATTTGTAGGCCACCCGAAGTTTTGATACTAAGGCAAGATCTGGATTTCAAGAGTTCTTATCAAAACCCACACCCCTCTCCGTAATTGATAAAATTGGCAAGCTCATTATTAGGAGCAACCTTGGAAAAACATCTGACCTATGAGTTGCCTAAATGTTCACATTCTTATTTCTGGACAGCTGCTGGTTCAAGGCAGCCATGAAAGATTCAAATTTAATTAAGGCTTTTCATAGTCCTGAATAACATCTTGCTCATAGTGAATACGTCTGTTAAATATTATGTTCTTTTTGGACACAGTAAGCTGTAGTTTTACATATAGAAAGTAGGTTAAGAAATTTGCAAGGGATATTGGCTCTAAGCACAGTAGTTCTACCAGAGATGATATATTTGAAATGCAAATCTCAGATGGGGATTTATAGGGTAAAGCTAGCTGAGCAAAATAAATTTAGGGCATTCAGACTAGTTTGCTCTGTCTGCGCTTCCTGGAAGATCTTATTACTTAGGTAATTATAACAAACAGGGTTGCAATATCTTTGTGGGCTGGGCTCTAAATTAGTATGAGCATGTGCCTGAGAAAGGATGATAATAATTTAGACTTACATCTGCTTAACAGTAAAACTTTGGCTATTAATAGTGAGCAATTTTTACTGATCAGGCAAAAAAGTAAATTCTTTTCTTCATAGGGACCTCAAAAGGTGAGTAGATGGATTCTTGTATTTTGCTGGTGTGTAAATTAGTCTAGTAAATTCTGAAGTTAGAATTTGCTAATATTAAAGCTTGTACTGTAATGTTAGACATAGTTTTTGTTCAGTCCTTACCAAAGCTGAAAAAACTTATTTTTCAAAATATACATATATTTTTATATAGGTAAATAAGTCATGGTGTTCTGCATCTGTTGATGTCATTCAGGAATGAAAACCTCAAAAGGAATTGCAATGAAAATACCAGCAAATAGATCAATCCTGTTTGAGGCAGTTGGTATGCCTTGGGATTGATACAGGTGTCTTTTTATTTAAAAATAATAAAAAAAAGAATCCATGATTGCAGATATTTCTGTAGAACTAGATCAGAAATAGTAACTGAAAGCATATGAGATCTAACAAGCTGTTTTCATAATATCGCTCAGAACAGTCAAACTGTAAGAAGGGAGTGTCTGGGAAAGTAAGACTTGCCTGAAGCACAAGCAACAGGTCTGTCTAGAAAAAGATGTCAAGCAAGTAATATTACATTATTGCTCTGGAGCAAAGAACATTGCTTTTATTAATAAATCGTTGTCTGATCAGCAGGTTTTATTCTAGCTTAATGCAGTTAAGCAGCAAATACACTGTGGATACAGGTGAGAAAACAGGCTGAGTCGGGAGTCTGGGAGGAGATAGAAGACTTAGTTCTGGTGGTATTTTTCAGCAAAACTTCATGGTTTCTGCCAAGGTCTTGACTGAAGGTTTTGCTATAAGTAAAATCTCAAGTTTGTAATGTATAAACATTTTCTGTACCTTTTTCACTACAGATGGTCAAATACTATATTTGATGTTTGGAAGAAATGGTAGTCCTCCGTTTTTTGTTAATAACATCAGTGTATTGCTCTAGCAGCTTTAAGCATGCAGAGCAGTAGCTTACAGCACAAATAAGAGCATGCAGTGCAATATAGCAATAGAAACTCTATGCTATTTTTAGTATTTTTCACTCTTTTTCTCCCTTCTTTGAGCCAGTCTACTGTCCTGATTTACCAACACAGCTGGTGGCCATAGATTTCTGGGGGAGTGGCTGGTGGCCACAACCACCAAAGGAGCAAGGTAGCCCAGGTGTCTCCTGGGCAGCTGCTTATTGTAGGTGGATTTCCTTTCACTGAGGTGATTATTACCGATGTTATGGTTGCTTTGAACTAGGGGGGATATTGCAAGGAAGGAGGCTTACTGCAGTTGAGAATCAGGTATCTCTCAAGTATTTAGTGAATCTACTAAGCTACTGGCAGGCAGATGTGACAACAGAAGATGGAAATCTACCAAAACCAACAAACTGAAGCAACACAATCGGGGGGAGTGTCTGTAAAGTTCACATGTGTAAGCATTCTGAAATTTTAAGTTTATATCGGCTGACTTAATGACTTTCCAGATTATTCTGAGCATAATCTGTGTATTTCCAATAGCATTAAATGAAATGTTTGGGTCAGATGCATTTTGGTGAAATTCAGTTACATTTAGCATTGTTCATACTTAGATTATTATTTTGACAAAAACTGAGAGATCAAAACCAACCATTCATTTACATTAATCTTTGCCTTGGGTGATGCTAAAGGTATTTTTTCCATTTTCTGATAAGGCATTCTCTTATTGTTCTTCAGATCAACTTGCTCTGAAGTTAAATAATGGCTTACTCATTACAACAAGCTATAAATGGCAGAGCTTAAATTAGAACATAGTAGTTTCTGACTTTTACTCTTGCATCTGTCCCGCTAGATTGTGATGTTGTATACATTGACTAGAACAGACATAGGACATGCACCTTACTGGTAATACAGTGGTTATTAATAAATTAACTTTCTTTGTGTATATTTCACCAGCACCACAGAGAAAAGCCTGGGTCTCAGGATTCTTAGTTTGTAAAGAGAAACAAATAATTTTGACCTGTTAGTAAAAATTTTCCATTGCACTAGGCTTATTACTGGGATTGAACATTTCTTATCATGCATTAATTTGGACTCAGCCTCAAGTGACTTTTAGGGATTATTTTTTTTTTTTTCTGATAGTCCCTCTGAAGCAAAAAAAGGGTAAGCTTTTATTTTAAAGCTGACTTTATCCTCTGGCTGCTGATTCTACATTCTAGTGCTTAGGCAGGCTCCAACTGAGAGAGTAAATGTGGGTGGTTTAGCTACCAGTCATGCAATTTGTCATGGTGGCCAGTATCTGAACTGTCACTGGATGAACACAGTACAAAAATGTTTTCATATGTGTGAATTTCCATTAGAGATTATTGTAATATTTATTTCAATTCAGAATAGTTGAATTCTTAGCATAAGTAATTGCATGATAAATACAGATTAGTGAAATTTCAGTGGCATTGGAATAATCGGCCCCACAAACGTATGACGATTGCTGATACACTTACCTACAACCTGCATCATTTGAAGGATATGTCTAGCCAGTCAGACAGGTGTCTTTTGTGGTGCTTAGAAAGCTGTCAAAATTGAAGAGTTTTGAATCACAGATTTAAAAACTTGCTGTATCAGAAGACTGAATGTCAAAAGACTGAATTGCACCCTTCATGGAAGAGAAATCAAAATTCTATGACCCTTTAAAAGCTTTGTCAGTATTTTGAGTTGTGTGTTAGAGCACTACAAAAATTATGCATAAGTACGATCCCTGTTTATTGCTGTGTGGGCACTGGTTTCATACTTCAGCGATGAAGTGGTGTGCAAAAGGGCCTTATTTCAGAGAGAATTTTCTGACTGCTGGTGAAATGGACGGTGTAAATTTTTTTCCCCTTTGAAATGTCATCTGTTGACAGTAGTGACTGCTACTTGACTAAGAGTCCAGCAACACCAACTCACAAGTAGAAACTAATCTTGGAACACTTTGTTTGTTATCCTTAATGTCAGATCATAACATGAATGTCTTTAATCCTGTTTTAAAGAGGCAGCAGTAACTTCAGAAACTTCATACCTGGGGCATTTTGGTTATTGGAACAGAAAGAACTCTGTTTTCAGTGTCGTGAAAGAAGTAGTAGAAAGATTGAATGGGGATATAGAAAGGACAAGTAAAAATTATTTCAGAATTGTCTTTGCTCTTAAGGCAACTCTCCTACAGAGTTCTGCTTATAGGTTAAGCATGTTTTTCACTATGTGTTCATTCCTTCATTGAAACCTAGTCAATCCTCTTTTTCTCCACAGTGCAAAAGGTTGAAATGCATTGAACTTTGAATCTAGGAAGCCATTGTTAAGGATGAGGGGTAGGGGAATCTCACGCTTCCAGTTTTTGAGGCTGTTTGGTTTTGTTTCCATCTGCATTTCCTTGTTTTAGTAAAATCTCTTAAAAAAAAAAAAAAAAAAAAAAAGAACAGTGACTAAAAACCTCAGAAATCCCAAGTCATCTATCCAGAATAGGAATAATTTTGTTAGTTTTCATATTACTAGGCTGTATTTTTGCTAGTGTGGACTTTTGCTTGTGTGGCTTAATTTATAATGTAACAGTGACATGTATTTTTCCATCAGGTCTGGTTTAGTGTAATACATGTGGTTTCATATGTCTTTTCAGTAGAAAGAGTAAAGGTCTGAAGAAATCACAGATGATGGCTTCTGACGCTAGTCATATGCTGGAAGCAGCTTTGGAGCAGATGGATGACATCATTGCAGGTATAATAATACTTTCTTTTACACTAAACTATTTTGAGATTTAACTATGTTTGTCTTTTTCCCTCCTGCAATTTTCCTGTTTGTTTTTTTACTTTTTAATTATTATTCTCAATTTGTCAAGTTCTCTGTGACACACAGATTTCTTTGGTTCAACTGTTATGTGAAGAAAACTTAAAGTAAAATAAAGGAAGAAAACCCGCAATTCAACCTCAGACTTGTGAATATTGAAGTAAGAGAGATATACTTTGCTCTAATGCTTTATGGTAACAAACACATCCTTATTCCTGTGGTAACATTCCATATTGTATGTGTTGGGTTTTTATTTCAGTGTGTCTTTGAAAAAAGTTTTCACCAAGGCTTCCAGTTAGCTGGATAGTATATATATCTGTATCTTACACGGACACACATATAGATGTACATAAATATGTATACATAAAAATATGCACAATTTTCTTTATGTTGTATATATTTAAAATATCTTAGCTATTAATTACCTTCATGGCCTAGCGAGTTAGAATGCATATCTTTTTATTGACATTTATATCCAGGAGTGGAGCTATGAATTTCTTTTTACACAGCTGTCCACCAGAAAGGTATATGATGCAAGACAGAATTTGCTGTCTTTTGGTGCTCTCATGGTAAGGCAGTTAAAAAATTTTCTCTCAACATTACAGCATCCAAGAAGAGAAGTTGTATTCTGTGATTAGAACTCGGTAGCCTTGGGGTTTGTGCTTACACACCATTCAGTATGAACTCCTAAAAGAAGTATCTGGGTAGGGCCATAATCTCACTTGTGCACAATGGGAAAGCATTCACTAATGCTTTATAAATTTAAACAGTGACACCCATGCTGTGCCTTCGTTTATTTTTTCCCCCTAATGATGAAATAGATGACATCAGCCTCTTGTTGCTGCAGTTGTGCTTCTTCCTGCCCTTCCTCCTGCCCTTCTAGTAAAGCTTTCTATCCAGAGACTAATATGGAGCTTCAAATATCAGACTAGCCATGATTAGGCAGGAAGTCATCCAGGATTTTTAGTATAAAGAATCTCTAGATTTTTTTTTTCCTCATCCACATATGTCTTCACTTTATTCTAAATGTGCAAACTTTAACAGGCTGCTAAGATACACAGAAGTGTAAATGTGACTATGTGATAGATACAACTCCACCAATAACTTTTCATATCAATGCAACAAGTTCCAGGCAAAAAGGAAAATTTCGATACATATTTCCTTCTCCCTTCTTTTTCTGAATGCAAAACCTTATTCAAATGAGATTTTAACCAACAGAAGTTAAGTGGGATTTTATTTTTTCAGCTCTTACAAAACACATAAACAGATAGTCAGGGAAGCATTGGACTTCCCTCATATAGGTAAAGAGAGAACAAGAAAAGCAAGTCCAAAACTGTAATTCATAAACTAGGGAACTGAAATAATTTCTTAGCCATTGCAAACCTTGGGTTATGATCCTGGCTAGTGCTATAAAATAGCCAAAGTAACACAGAAGCCCATGTCCTTTTAATTATGCTATGGAACCTGTGCTCATAAATCATCTGGATACATCTGGAAATTCTAACTCAATATCTCTCTTCTGTGATGATTTATACATAGCCGAGCACACATTGGTGATATCATGGATGCACTGATGATTCCATTCTTCAGAAAAATCAAGAGAAGGAAAAATAGACATATTCTATTTAAATTGATTTTCAGATTAGACACGTATTTTCTTCCAGGAGTTGCCAGAGTTTTGTAGCATGTTTTCATTTGAAGGAAAGGGTTAGAAAACTCGTCATGATTTTGAGGATTTTCACGTTTGTCATTCCATAGGATTTCATCTGCTTCAAACTTTTCTGTTAATAGATCATACTTCCAACATCTCTTAAATTGTCTAGTATCCCCTCTCATGAGCAATAAAAGATGATGTATTCAACAAACAGGTCTATCACCTTGCTTATCTGAGCAGTGCTATGTTTTGTTTAGAAAAAATCTCAGTTTAACTTGAAGATGCTATTTCATATTCCCTTCAAAAAAGTTTTGCAGACTCACAGACTGTATGTTTTTTTCCACTGAGAGATTAATGTTGCTACTCAGTAGTGTTTCCATGAATGGAAGCTCTGAAAAATGGTTGTTGTGAGGCTAGTTCTGGATAAGACAGTAGGTGTTTAGTGTTGGGTATTTTTTCCATGGTATGGAAAGATAGCCTCGTAATGTGGCATAACTGATTACGTGGCAATATATGACTGCCTAAGAAAATCACATATTACTTCTAGTTTCGTGCTAGAAAAATAATTGAGGTTGGAAGCCAGGTTTTATTTTTTTTTGTTTTTAATATTCTTTTCCTTTTCCCCATTCCTTTTTCAGATTGTTTGTGCCCATAACGTTTTACAGTTTAATCATGATAAATAAAGAATAGAATTAAATTGTTCCAGGCTTTCAAACAACATTGCTTTTACCTCCCTCACTTAGTTGCCTTGATGGTGGAGACAGTGATACAGAGAAGCAAAGTGAATGATGGAAGAAACACTCTGTGTGAATCAGCAGATCGCACATCCCATTCACAGCTGTTTTGTAGTGGTGTTGTTGCCCAAGCTCTGAAACAAAGATTCAGGCATGCTAGTGGTATGTAGAGTTTGTTTCCACAGTGCATGGATAGATCATGAGCAAACTGGCAGCCTCTTCAAGAGAGTTGACTTTATGACTTCACATTACATTTTTAGTCTAATGTCCACTGATATTGAGTATAATACGGAAAACAGGCTTATATAAAGATATCTAATGGGAAAAGAACCAAAATATCTCCCAGACAATGCATCTGTCAAGTCTCATCAATGTTAATTGAATGCTTCCCATATGATTTCAGAATTATATCTACCTGTACCAATAAAAAAATCATAGTGCTTTATTCCTTTACTTATTTTTATTTATAACATAAAGTAAAAGCTCATTTGGGTGGGAAGGTTGTTTACCTTATTTATTTATTTATTTATTTATTATTTTCCATTACTAGAAATAGATAAGACATTTTAAGACAGGTTGAGTTAAGTCTGTTGTGGTTATTCTCCTGTAGCTAATGTTCTATGGGTTCCAGAACTGTTTATTGAATATTCTGGTATGATTGAAGGACAAAATATATCTGCTGGAGCCTATACTTGGATACAGTTATTATCCCAATTCATCTCAAATTGAGGAACATAGTAATTATTCAAGTTTGATTCTCTCTAATTCAATCCAGTAAGTCTCTGTATGCAATTTGGGCAGGGACTGGAAAACAGGAATGTTCTCTTGTCCTGTATGGTGAGAGAACAAATAAGGCAGGAAACTCCTTCAGAAGGAGGACTAGAGGACTGTCATGAAACAAACTAGGACTGAGAATCTTCTAACTGCAGATTTATATATACCATATTATGTAAATATTGGACAAATCATCTGTGCAAATGTAGCTGCTCTTAGACTGGAAACAGCAGAAAATCAACTGTTCAGAGCTTGTGCTGTTTCAGTTCACTGTATCTAGATTCTGTGGATATCTCTAGGCAGCGCTGGATTCAAAGACTAAGGCTAAACTTCATGACTGTTAAAACTTACGTAGCTGATGAAAAAGATGTTTCCTTTGGAATGAGGCCTGTGTGGGTACTAGGAGAGCTATTCTTTTCTCTTGGCCTCAGAAACCTTTGCTTTAGGCACAAAATGAGCATTAATCACTGTTTTAGAGAAGTGAGAAGTCCAGAGATGTGTAACTTGTGTTGGTTAATTTTTGAAGCTTGAATAGATGTGCATATATATACACGCAAAACGAGCATCATCTCGGTTTAATGATAAAACAGTCCTGATTTCTTTTACTAGCTGTAGTTATTATTAAAATAATTAGATTGTGGTCATGTTCTTTAAGAACTGGGCATGCAAATACATACTACAAGTATTTATGGATTTGCAGTCCTAACTTTTAGCCTTCTAATTTTAAAACTCATGTCCCTTATTCCAAATGTTAACATAGCTCATACATGATTCTGATTAATCCAAATAAAAAGTCTCACTGTAGACTGTGCATCTCAGTGCAATACAAAATGTATTAGTGTTTAGAGTGCATGAGGGTAGGATTGTGAAGCAAGATTAACAAATTGAATTTCATTGGGCTTGATCAAATTTGACAGGTCAGTGTTCCCAAGTCTTTTATGCTTCAGTACATCTGTACTGATAACCCACCCTCATAGCTATATAAATTAGGCATGCTAAATGATTAGCCTTATTTGACTAAAATAGCAAAAAGGGCTAATGTGATTGTCAATGAACATGACTTATCCATTAGCTAGAATGACTTGCACTCCATACAGACTTTCTCTAAAGAAAGCGCTTATATGTCAGATCTGTCCACACATTCTTTATCTGAGGTGAATGACTTTGGCATTGCTTCCCTCTGAGGTTTGACCAGCTCGCTACTTTCCCTTTTATTCAGCTTGTACCCATTTATTAAAATGTGTTTCTTTATAGGACTATAGATTTTGATTATTTTTTCTTTGCAATATATCCTAATGAGTTAAAATTTTTACTTTACTTTTATTTTATATCAAACTGCTTCTCTCTGTCAATAGCCTGGAAATCCATTATCTCCTTTTGTGAATAATGACCATAATTGTAAGATCTATAAAACTCCTGTCACAATATTATAATCTGCTGCAGCTCTAGAGTCTCTTCAAATTCACCAAGTAATCAGTGTAATTATTGAGTTTCCTTTTAACCAGAGCTCCTGCAATTATTGCTTACTGAAAAATAATGAGAAAGTTAAATGTTTTATCACATCGGTGTGTACTGATATTTCAGTATTAGTACTGAAATATTAAAAATATAAATAATTTTAAAGTTTGTCAAGAAGTTTTCCAAGAAGTATGCATGTTTAAATTCCCTTCTCTCAAGGTGACAGAACGCTTGTGTTCAGTTCACAACACAGCTTTGGCTGTGTGCTACAAACCCAGACACTTCCCACACCCTTGCTGAAAAAGGGGCCTTTAGAGGAAATTATACTTAAGAGATGAACAAGATTTTAATTCAAATTTAATGTTTTCCTCATAGGATCTATTTGCCAGAATTTGAAGGAGGACCTGTTTGTGAGGTTCTTTTGTGGATTTTTTTCTTCTTTTTTTCTTTTGTTGTTCTACCCTGTCATAATTTTACTGTGAAAACAATTGAGTACAAGTTCAAGAGCTACACTATATTTCTGGATATGTTAGATCAGTAAGTCACCTCTAGTTAAGTGATTAGAACTTGGATTGAAAGTGCAGGAGTGGACAAAAAATACTAACACTCTCATTTGAATCTTTTTGGATGAATTTTAGGTTTTGTGGAATAAGGTTTTCACTGGAGTTCCTACATAAATAAGAGGAAATCAAAATATTTCCTAGTGACCTCATCCTTTAACCATGAATAGTCATATACGTTATTACAGGATTCATTCAGAATGTAAGGACTAGTCTCACAGCACTTTAAGTGAAGAAGATAGACAACTCTCTTCTGCTTCATAAGGGATTGAAATTGTCCAGACCAGACAGAGAGCACTTAATCGTATTTTTTGTGCTGTGTGTTTGGGCGTGGGGTGGGTTTTATTTGACATACATGCTGGGTGACATGCAGCTGATGGGCAGTACGAGCCTCTTGTGATTGTGTAGAATGACTAGAGAATAGCTTCTATTTTTAATTTTTAATTTATATACTTCCAGATGGCTTTATATTTTTATCACTTATGTCCTATTCATGGTTCAAAGTATTTTCAAACTCAAAATTTAGTTTCTATAGTAAAGGTGTATAGCTTTTTATAATTTTAATACAGAGATCTTTTTAGAATTTCATGTTGGAGCACTGAATTGACACAGACTATAGTTGAAATAATGATGAGAGAAACAAAATAATTTAAATAATGAGCAATTTCTTTCATTATAGATCAGAGTAATTGAACAGCAACAGCTGCAGTGGCTTTCTTTTATTTTCTAAACAAATTGTAATTGTATTAATAGGCTATGCTGCAGTTATGATTAAGGTATTTCCTTTTTACTTTTTGTTCATTTTCAATCAATAATTTAGGCTTTTTTCTGAACAAAAGAAATAATATAACTACAGCACTTGTTGTTTACCTTGTTACTGCTATGCATTAATTAAGGTGAGCATTTGTAAAGTTGTACTGTACAAGATACTGTAGTGGCTTTTTGAAACCATTAGCTAGAGCATATTTATGCATTGATCTTATAGCAACAGAGATACGAAAAAGGAAATGAAGTAATACATTACTTGAAATCAGGTCCTTGATAATAAAATATATAACTTCCTGTCATAACAGTTCCAGAAAATTATGTATGAAGAATATTGTGAGAAAAAAAGATAAAAATGGTGACCTTTAACCATCCTGGATATTAAAGGAGAAAATATAAAAACTTAACACAAATACTTACAGTTTATAATTTGCAGTTCAACATTTATCTTTAATAACACTTCTTATAGCTTATTAGGTGCTGATATTTAGCTTCAGAGACTCAACTTCAGAAAAGCTAATTAATTAATTCCTTAGATATTGTCAACAATAACAGATTTAAAACAATTTAAAATCTTTTAAATCTTAAAAATATAGCCGTTCACTGTCTTTCTATTTATTTAGTCCATAATTTTTCACATCAGCTATCTGTGGTCTTTCTTTTAGTTTTCTTAACATCTAAGACATGGCCTCACAAACTGCACACACTTAAATAACCATTAAAGCCATTTGATACTGTATTTTGTAGGGGCTTTACACGTGGTAGCCTTCAAGTTAAGACCTTGCATAACTGTTCTGGTGCAATTTTGATCTGTGTTTTAAAAGCATGTGAAAATCACGGCAAATTGCATGTTGATTGCGCAAGTGCAGCATTGTCTACTCATTCCTTATCCAGGGTTGCCAGAGCAACCTGAAGTTTGGAATTTCCTCAATTTTGAGTGCTTAACTTTGCAAGAGGTCACTATAGCTATTTGGGCTACTGTCCCCAAACATGCTTCCCATACTCTTACTATCCTAAGCATATTTTCTCACAGATAGTGGGGGTCTGAGCACAAGATAGAGAGTCAAGGCGTGCTGAATCTTGTTTGTAGTACTGATGGATTCCCCCTGTAAACAGGACAGTACTACAGAATCTTATGAAGCTGAAATCATTGAGAACTTGTTTCCTATAAACAGTTAATGATCTTTTACAAAAATAGATGTTTAAAATTGTTTTTGATAAGACAAAATTGTCCTTTCAAGGTCCAGGTCAAACAGTGATTTACTGATCAAGTTGGTCTTCGACTTCCCTTGCATGTATGCCTGCCTTTCCAGCAAAAAAGCAAAATTAGAAGTTTTCTTGAAAATAAGAGTTAAAACTAATTCAAAATGGAGAAATCTTGGCAATTGAAATATGCTACTTTAAAGTCTTTATCTCTGACTATAGATAAACAGTTCTGTTAGTATAAAACAACAAAAATACAGTCATGACCTAGACACCTACATCAACTTACCAGAAATGCAGTACTGCATTGTGTTTATGCAAAACAAAATCCATACTTCATAGGTATTTGTATTAAGTTTTTTAAAAGGATTTAAAAGAAACAGAAATGTAAATAGCTGCAGATACAATACGCAGCAAAACAAGGCAGTTAAAACATGATGGCCATAACCCCATAGGACTGAAAATCTAAGACACAGAGGTTCTTTTGTGGTTTATATGACGTGATTTGTTTTTCAGTACATGAGTCACTCCGTTGTTTAACAGGCTAGTGAACACATTTCTAAGATTTAAATTTAAACAAGTTTTATCAAACATGGGATTTCTTTAAAGTCAAACTCATAGCTTCTCAACTTCCTACTTTAAGGCAATGAAATTCATTTGAAAGAGTCTTTTTAAAAATCAAAATAGTGTAATTTTTATAAAACAAGATGCCTTTATTTCCTCACAAATGGAATGTTCTTATTTTCCCTATGCTTTCAGAGATACATTTTTTTTTCATGAAACAGCATTCATGTTACCAGTAGCTTACTACTGCTTACTACAAACAATTATGGATTTTGTGCTAAAAAGATGTATTTATCTCACAACACTGTTTTAGTTAGACTACTGGTTTCACTGGCCCTAAATATACATCTTTTTCTGTGTAAATAAAAAAAAAAAACAGAGAGAGAGAGAGAGAGAGAGAGAAAATCAGTGCAAGTATTTGTTCCTCTTTGTCTTTAATAAAATGCGTTGATCCTGGTTTTCCTATGTGATGGAGCCTTGGCCTCAAATCTCCATCACAGCTGCATAATCCATCTTCCTGGCTGCTTAGCTTGTGTTTCTGGATAGGAGAGATCTTTTTGTTGTAGTTGTGTATACAGTACCTTATGCGCTGCACATCACAGCTTAGAGTCTATAAGCATGTAAAAGGAAAAAGGTTGAGTAATTACGTAGATAATTTGCATAAGAAATTATAGACAATTCTTGAAAATTGTCTCAAGGATTCCACGTGTGATTGTAAATAAAGCTCAGTTGAAAATCATCCGAGCTGCATGGAACTTGCATCTGAATGTGGTCATTAATGTTTCTAGGCTTGGAAATTTTTTCCTAGGGCTTCCTGCTAATCTAGTTTAACAATTGCTGTTCCCTATAGTTAAGGATCTAAAAGCAGAGATTTGAGGAGAAGCTAATATGATTCAAAACACACCATTTGTGATGTATTTTACATTACAGTATTAGAAGAAAGGATTGTGTGAACTGCCTCTTCACTCCTCTGACAGAAGGCTTAGGAACGAGGAGGCTAAATTATATCCCATCCGGACCTTACTACTAGTTTACGTAAATTCACATTTTCAAGGCTACCTTCATGAGAAAGACACTTTGCAGTGAAGGAGAGAGGAAGAACTTGGACAACCTATATGCTCGTTGAGTAAAAACTCAGGTAAAAAAAAGTTCTCTAGCAGTGTAATGATTGACTGAAAGGCCAGAGAAAATGTTTGTTTATCATTTCATTCTAACCGCTGTTGGTCAGATATCAAAACTGTTACCCATGAGTATTTCAGCTTTATAGAAAGTCATCCTTTCCCCAGCATTAAAGTAGCTTTTGGGTTTTGTTGTGGAGCTTTTGCTGTTTTCTTGACTAAAGAAGTCAGCAGTTTTAGGAAAATCTCTTTTTAACCACTGATGATTGAGTTGTCTATTACCAGGAATTTTTTTCTAAAACTCAGCCAGTTTTAGAGCGAAAAGATGGCAATAATAAGGATGAATGCAGGGGATCAGAAATTAAGATGCAAGGAAAAGTCAGAGATCAGAAACAGTATCTACTGCTAAGAGCGATGAAAACCCGGTGATGGATGAGCTGAGGAGAGTGGATTTTCAAAGTGACAAGGCTTTCTGCTTCTTTCTTTACTTCTGCTTTGTAACTTTTTTTTGCAAGCCATCAGTAGTGCTGTTTTCTGAATAGGTTATGTATTTGCCCAAAAGGAAGGTTTCTTTGAAGCCATTCAGCTAATTGCAAGGAACTTTGAACTAAAAATGTGCTTGCATGGTCAGGGTGTAGGAAATATGTAACTTAAAAGTTGTTTTCCTTTTTTTATTACTTTTGTTATTCTTTCTACCATGTGTATACTGTGCAGTAACATTTAACCTCCTCCATCCACTGTCTGTATGTGGAAGCCAGAATTGAGCTGCTTGGAATGTCTTAATTCCAATGCTTTTTCTCCCCCTTTCTTTCTTTCCTACTCCTCTAAGGTGGACATTTATGGTGATTAATTGTGTTCCAGTAGTACACTAGGAAACCATGGTGTTGAATATTATATAAACATAATGACAAAAGATTCTTCTGTGTCCTGTTTACCCCTGGTAAAAAAGAGGCACAGGAAGACTGTGACTTGCTCGAGGCTATAGAAAATGAGTCTTTTTGCAAGAGTTCAAAACTGCACTCATTTTCCTGGAGGCCCCATCCCTGGATGTTTTTAAAAGTCATGTAGATGTAGTGCTTAGGGACGCGGTTTAGTGGGGGACTTGTCAGTGCTAGGTTAAATGATTGGTCCAGATGTTCTTATAGGTCTTTTCCAATATAAGCAATTCTATGATTCTATGAGTATCTATAAAATTCTCATGCTTGAATTATGTTCTTCCTCACTTCAGCTATCTATAATAAAGGTACACACAAATTAATTGCTGTTAATGGTAGAGTATACTGGTAACGCGTAGTGTTCTGTTTTTACTGTGGCATCTCTTTCTTTTTTTTGCATAAGTCTGCAAGGAGATCCAAATTCTTACTGTCTGGTGCTAAAACTTAATGTGCTTTGCAGCATGATAATGTAAAGGTTTAAACTCATGCAAAGAAATATAATTATTTACTCCTATGCACTTCTGTTTTTTTCAGGGTGTGTTCTTGTCCTTCTGGTGAGCAATATATATCCTATTTAATATGAAACTACATGGAAAGCAAATAAGAGAAGCAAGCCTGTGATTCATTTGAATTTAAGCAGTAAAACAGGAAGCTTTCTGAATTAAAATGCTGAGTTGAACTCTGCATTTCTGCATTTTTTTAATCTAGTATAAAGTGCATTAGTTGTTGTGCTCAGAGGAATTCTTCATTTTCCATTTCAGTGAGGAGAATAAAAGGTAGTACAGTAGCAACCCATAAGAAACCAGTTTAAAAATAATTTCACAAAGGAGGAGTGTATGCATGTATTTGATGGGGAGGTGTGAAGGGTCATGTTCTCTTAGTGATGCACTTGAGATCTGTGGGTAGCTCCTGTTCCAGACAAGGAGAGTTACTCATGGGAGGGCTTTGCAAATTTTATTGAGTACTCTGGCCCCTATCCAGCAAAGCAAAGCACTTCTAAGTCTTTGCTTAATATTTGTGATCCCCAGTGACTTCAAACTAGTGGAATTTTTATTAGTGAAAGCTAGAATCTTCAGCACATCTCAGAATTATGCCCTATATTCTTGGCATGATAAGGGTACAGATATGGTTTGGGGTTTTGTTTGTCTTTCTGATGGTGTCAGACACTGGTACATTCTTCTCTCAACAGTGCCTGCTTTTTGAAGTCTAAATACAAATCTTGAATAGTACTGAGATATATAGATATACATATACATATATATAAATAATTTATTATTTCAACCTCAGTTGAAAGATATAAAATTATGAATGAAATCGAGCCTTTTAATCTCTACTTCCTTCATTTAAATTTAGTTGGTATTAGTCAAACAGATATTTTCCTTTCAAGGTTTAATGGAACTCATCCATATAGGAATTTACAGACGGTTCACTTGTAAGATCATTATATCTTTATTCACGTAAGCAAAAAAATACTGTGCTGCCTGTTTACTATTATTAGCTAAGAAAACTTTGAAGTATCTTTATTGTCTTCTGCCATTTAAAATCCTGTACTATTTATGCTCAAAATGAATTTCCAGTCATAAGTATGGGGTAAGTCATAAGATATATCAGCTTTTGTGTGTTGTTAGGTAGTTCAGGGAACGTGAGTTTGCCATAAGGATGTCTGATGATTTTCATTTGTTACATCTCTCTTTGTTAACAATGAATAGAAAAATATTTCCTTCCTCTGGATTCTTTTTTATTTCTCGTTTCATGAAAACTTAAGTGGAGGAAAATTTGAGGCAGGAAAGGGAACAGTAAGAAAAAAACCTGAAAATTCTTAAATTGGCTTTGTCTCATTCACTAGACATCAAGCTGATGTTCTTTCCCAGTAAAAACACATTGCCACCTTCCAAATGTCCCTACACAGGACAGGACTGTCCTCAAGACCTACCTTAGATTACAACTATGGAAAGTCAGCATGTGTACCTTACACATGGACCCAGTTCTTGAGAGTACTGAGAAATTATGACCTTCCACTGCTGTGTAAAATGTGAGACTTTGAGGATGCTTAGAATTCTGCCATTCTGAACAGTCAGTTGAAGAGCCTGGAATAACTGAAGTATGCATATGTAGTATGCCCAGTCTCAGGAAATCACATAACATATAATTCCTGGCTGACCCTGGCTGTGCTCCAGCACTTGAGAATTTTTACCTTCATAGAACTGAGTTTCTTACAGGTGACAGTTCTTTCGTTTGCCAGGATTAAAGAGTGGGCGTGTATGGGTTTTTTGATAGCGGTAAATCAAATAAAGGTGTGCCAAAATGTGTGAATTTCACTGTCATTTAATTTTCATACAGAATTTAAAATTATTTTCTGTAGAAGGTAGATGTTACCAGTAATGTTGTAGCCATGATAATCTAAGGATGGAGGCAAGGTGTGATACGTAGTGAGCCATTTAGGCTGGTGAGGGCAGATGTCACCAGTGCTTTCATCAAGAAAGTTACAGTGGTATATATGGTATGGATGTATATTTGGCTGTATAAACTAACTATCTAGTACAACTCCTGAACAGTTGTTTTAAATCTATATTTATCTTAAAGATTATGGCTTTTACTTCACACCTGAAGTATTGGTTGTGGGCCTGAAAATTTGTGTGGTTTTGTTTGGATTGTGTGGATTTTTGTTTGTTTGTTTCTCTCTTGTCTGTATATAAAAAGTATTCATATAAATAACATGAAGAATGCTATCGCAGAATGCTCCGTTAAGTTTTTCCCATTCCATATCTATTTTAAATTGTCAGTTCATTGAAGGGGTAGCTACCAAAGCTGATTATGAAATAACTTTGGAACCTGTCTGCTTTTCTGGTGTGAAAAGTACTTGCTAAGCAAAAAGACAGAAAAAATTAGCATGGAGTTTTCCAAAAGAAAGAGTGAGAAAAATAGTTTAAAATTCCTAATGTCACAATAACCAAGGAAGCCACATCTTTAAAAATGGCATCAATGCTACTTAAGAAGAGAATGCCAGGTTTCAGGTTTTGTGCATATCATTCTTGGAAAGTAGGTAGTCAGCCACTCTGGCTGAATAAAACAATTTAAGAGGTTATATGATCCAAATGGCTCTTACACAATTTGGAAATCTGCTATTTTTAGTTGCTAGAGTTTAATATTAATCTGCATTAGGAAGTACATAAACAGAAACAACTATGCTGGCATTAAGTAGCTGAGAGTATACAAATACACAAGAAAACACGTTCTAGTGGTTAGAATACTCAAATCCAGCAAAACAGTTAGTTGCTCCTCTCAAAAGGAAACAATTCAGGAAGACAGGGTTGATTTATGAGGTGAAGTTGTCTTGTGTAGCAGTCTTTGTAGCACCGGATATTGAGGAAACTTTATCTTGGACATGGTCTTAGCCAGAAATTAAGATGAGATCTCACACTTGAGGAATTAAAATAAACTCATAAGCATCAGAAGTCAACAGGACCAAACAGGGAGTATTATGAGTTTGAAAAGAGGTTAAGACTATATGAAATACTCCAGTAGTGAAAATGAGTGTTGCTTTAGAAAAAAAAAATGCCTACTACTGGGCCTTGCAAAAGTTCAGAAATTTCTAGAGATGCTTTTGCATTGTTTAAAACATCCAAACAAAAACCCCACGTATATTGTACAGCAGATTTCAAACCACACATTATTTTGCAAAGATAATTGATCTGACAGAATTCTTTGTGTCATTAAAGCAGTGGTTGAAGGAAACCTGGTTAATATTTAGAATTTTCCCAAAAAGCTTTGAGTAAAGTTAAGCAGTCACAAAATGAGAGACAAAATACTGTCTTGGATCAAAAACTGATTGAGATGGGAAACAATATTAGGATTAAATGATCAGTTAGCATTTTGGTTAAAAACTAATCTAGGTGCAGAAGGCATTTCAGCGTACTAGGACCTAGAGTGTCAGTGTATTCATGAGTTGTATTTAGGTATTAGTTGTATGTCGGGCTCTATGTAGAATGAACCATTGGGTTCAAACATAGTTTGTAATGTCCGAATCATGGTAGATAAATAACCACAGCAGGCAAACTAACATTGATTAACACAAAGTAGTGTGCATTCAAGAAGAAAATTTGAATTACTTTTACATCTGGGTTTCAAATTAGATACATCTGCTCAGGAAAAAAATTTAGCAAATAATTTTCAAAGCCCCAGTGAAGATTCCTGTTCCTAATTAAGATGTAAATGATGTTAAACAGAGGAGTAAAATGAAGAATAGTGTGGAGATTATGATAATCCCCTTGTGTACATCAATGATACAGTCTTCTAAAAGGAATACTGTATGCTATGTGGATCCAACATACACCTGTAAAGTATGTTACAAAATTGAAGGATTGATAGGAGTACAGTACGAATGATCAAAAGCCTTAAAAAACCCCTCCCATGAAGTCAAATAAAGGGGGGAAATGTGATCTCTTATGCTAGAGAGAATAGGAATGAAGACATGAGTACAATCTGTTATGTACATGAGGAAATGAATTGTAAATAAAAACTGTAAAAAGTAGAGCAAATAAAAGTTTTCCATCTGACTAGTTCTTAAAGAAACAAAGGAATATTAAATGAAAACAAGGTCTGAAATTCAGGACTGAAAAAAGATAGCTCATTTTAGTGTTCTTCTCATTGAATCACAGGGTATTAAGACAGAAAGATTCGGAGATATTAGAGTTTGTATTATTTATAATTCTTCCATCAAGTGAGATATATTTGTTACTGTGCTTATTGTTCTTGAGAAAATAATATTGGTGCTGGAGAGCTGGCAGGAGGGAGGTGGTGTAATTTAGAGAGCTTTTTGTAATTTAGAGAGCTAGCAAAGTTTCATTAGCCATTTTTGTTACTAACTTTTTGGGGTTTGTTTTCTGTGGGAGGGTTTTAAACCTGCTCAAGATCACATATTTTTCTAGTTCTGGTAACGTGACATATTTTCATCTAAGTTTCTTGTCAAAGGACTGCATCAATCTTTCTTACGTTGCTTAACACTGCTCTGCGTGGGGACTTCTGTGTAGCTGAGAAGTTAGTGACATCTCATGGTAACCATGGAAAATTACAGGTGGTTTGTGGTAAGGTTTTGGCATTTTTAATTTAATGGACATTGCAAATGTTTTCTAGGTCAAAATTCTTTTTTAATATGCATATATATAGCCATCACATTTAATTCTTCAGTGTTCGTTATTTATCTAGAGACTAACTTAAGCATTTCTAAGCCTGAACTACTGGTACTTGTCAGTTAGCATCTGAAGTCCAAATGTAGTGTGTAGTACCTATCTATTTGTCACTTACAAAACAATTGTATAACATTATTGTCTCTCCTGGTTTTACTTGTTTTAGGTACAAAGTCAGCTACAGAGTATGCTAATGGTGGTTATGATATTGTGTCACCTGCTCCATCAGTATACTTGGGCTCATTTCAAATTTTGCATCTCCTGGAAGATCTAAAGATGGCATTGGAAATGCTAGAGGATCCTCAAGAGAAAGAGGCATTGCGAAATCAAATTCCAGGGGCCACAGTAATGTGTATACAGGAGTGGTTTGAAGAGAATCTGGTAAGTAGTTATTTATAGCTTTTCCATTTTGTTTGCAAACAGCATTGGTTCAAGTATTTTGATATTTCAATTATTTTTACAATAACTGAAATCTGAATACTTGGAGAACTGTAGGGGATGGTGAGCAATCATAGAAAGCTGAGGATATTACCGCTTTGTGTGCTGATTCCTAAAGCAATGCAGATATAGGAGTATAAGTTGGTAAAAGACCTTATTTTGTCCTTGGTGAGAGAAAAGGTAGTAAAAATGAACTACCAAAAAAGTTACCTTTTCTGTCGGTTTTGTTTGGTTGGTCCTTTGCTGGAGATAACAAGTTTATAACTAGTTACAAAACTTTTTATTTTTAAACCACCAATTTGGTGTATGGTGGCATTGTCTGTTGAAGGGACAAGTTCAAATTGGATGATTCTCCTATCCTTTTCCTCGCTATATTTCCTTTACCTTAACTGTCAGTATTATGAATCTCCAAAGTATCTTGTACACCAGGCAGTGGTGGTAAACACAGGAAAGCTCTAGCTTCTGAATGTGAGACATTCATATTGGGATAGATGGGGAATAAACAGTTGACTACTTGGAAAAGACTGAGGCTTACCAAGTGAGGAGATCTTCAGACAGACCTTAAAAGAAGACACCCATTGGACGTAAAGGAAGAGAAACAGCAGGTCCTGGCAGAACGCTGCTCTTCACCAAGCCTGTTGCTGCAAGTGAATGGTGGTTTCCTAATGAGTAAAAGCTACCTATCACTTTCTCAACTTTAGAAAAGTTTTCTAGATTGAATGGATTTTCTTGTGGCTTTGTCCGTGCATGTTACTTCTATGTAATTGTGTCTGTAGCTTCTGGTTCAGTGTTTATCATCTGCTATAGCTGCCTTGTGCCTGTTGTAACCTAATGTTGGAAAGGTAGCTGCTTTTCTTTGAACTTGCTGACTGCTGGTTTGTTGGCATTCTCCACAGAGCGCAGGTCTATGGCTGGGAAGTCCCGTTTGGGACCATATGAGAACAAGGAATGAGAATTTGTTACCAGTTTTGAAAGCAAAAGGTGGAGGCAATGTTTAATTGGGATTTAGAGTATTAGATTTTGAGTCCATATCCTCAGGCCAGCTCTTACTGAATTCCTGCCTTAGCAGAAATTTTAATGCTTTTTCAAAGCTTTGCAATAGCTAAAAGGTATTTTTAACGCATAAAAGACATAAATTTTCAGAGTTGTTCACAGTAAAGTTGGCCCTGAACCACCAAGGTGAGGAGTTTGAATCTGGTGGTCTGGCTTTTGGCCCCTCTGTTGCAGAAATATTAATTAAGCTAGCTTTTCAGCTCCACAAGGTAGGTAATACTTGATGTTTCGACTCCTCATAGTAATATATATATGTGTATCTCTTCTTTTTCATGGGAAACTAACCAAAACAGAAGCCACACTTGCCTCTTAGAGTTGCATTTGACTGATGTCCTAAAAGCCTTGTCTAGTGCATCAAGAGTAATATTCATTTGATAAAGCATTTGGGCAGTCTGGATTCAGAATCAACAGAACAGACAAATTGGTGGTATAGAGTATCTCTAGTGCAGTATGTTGTGATCACTTTTTAAAATATTTTGCACTGTTCTGTATTGATGAATTCTGCACTTCTTTTAAAGACACACACAGGGAGGGTAGTGCATAGTTGCTGTGACTGTTATTCAAAAATGGATAGTAATTATGTATTTATAGACTTTTTTTATGTTTTTTAAAAATGCAAGTAATTTTTGTAAGCATGCACACAACTTCCATGGACTTCAGATTTGGAAGAGTTTTCTCCACTGACAAGCAGCAGTTTCACTTGGAAATTGAGAAGAAATCTGATAAAATTCAGCTCAGTTCAGTAAAATGGAATATGTATTTCATAGTTATGTCCCATACTGAAAATTCCTTAACTCCAGCCCAGAGCTGTGAAACATGATCCTTGATATTTGAAAAAGGACAGTCAAGGTAGTAAGCTATAGAGAATGAGAACCCTGTAAGTCAATGAATCCATTCACATTGTAAGCCTCAAATGAAGTCTGGTAATCAGTAGTCTATGAAATGTTGGGGTGTCATAAAAAAAATCCCTGCTCAATTCCCATCGTTTAAAAACATCAAGATTGAAGTGTTTTACTGATTTATTAAAGACATAATTAACTAGAAATCAGTGAACTATATATTTAGGATCAACATCAGCAATACAGAAGATAAACCAAAATACTAGATGTTTAAGAAATGTTAAGGAATACCTACAAATTTCTATAACTAATTCCACAAAGTTAAAATCACACAGACATGCACACATTCACAGTTACACGCACACATCTCTCTCACAGCTGGTGCTGGTTACAAGCATGAACAGCCTCTTACGCAAATTTGGGTTCCCCTATCCACACATCTCCTAATGGACATGTCGGTGCTTTAGCTTTTGTGTGTACCCGTGGAGCTCCCTATGGTCTGCTAACCCATGCGCTGGTGAGCAAGCACCCCATGGGTTTGCACAGGCACCCCTGAGATGTGGGTCCCCCATTGTTGCAACTGGGAATTATCAGGTGAAACATCATTACGTAGAAAATGCCAGATGCTCTCCAGTGGAATTTGCTACAAAGTGGCTCTTCTAAGCATTCTGTTTGAAGTGTAGACTAATAATGCAGTACAGAGATTTGGAATATATTTAAATTGTTGTATTCAACTGAAACGTTACATAAAACAATGTTTGATATCAGTAGCAGTAGTTGAATTGTAACAAACTTTGGAGTGGATGCTGAATTGATGGTTTTGAGGGTTTTTTTTAGAGCTATTATAGGTCGGATTGGAGGGGGATTTTCTTTTGTGGACAACTAATTCCACATCCATTTATTTTTGGGGTCCATGCACCTTCCTTTGAAGCTGGAGGGCTGCTCTAGCAGGTACTGAATAAGATACTGGGTTTAAAGAATACAGCAACTACTTTGTTTGTAACATTACACAGGAATAGGTGAGGTCAAAAATATTCCCAGTTTATCCCTACTAGGAATACATTAGAAACTAAAGACAGAAAAAGCAATCTGATGTTTATTTTAAAAGTAGATAAGCATGTTCCTTTCAAGAAAAGAGTGTTATTTTATGATTCTTCTTCACTTAAACGCATGCTTGAAAATTGTGTTAAAAATCATTGCAGCTGCCATCCTTAATCAAGAATACAAACAATGCCTTATGGAAATCATTTAAATTTGTGTTTTGCTACTGCCTTATATTGGCTTTTATGGGAAACAGTAGAAGGGAAGTCAGAAAGATGGCTCAAGACTAGTTCCGGCTGGGTAGTATCAAACAAAAGCCTTTAACAGGTAGCATTTTGGTTTAAGCAGAAGTATGGAATAGAATTCCCAGTTATTTTCTTGTGTGTTCCTTCTGCATTAGCAATCACCATAACCTAATGCAGCCTTGAAACCTCTCTGAGGCAGAGTATGGCTATCCCCACTAGTTCTGTTTGTGCCATACAGCAGTGCGTGGGATTGCAGGTGAGAGGAGAGAAAGTGACTGAACCTTCTTTGTATTGTTTGTATTCGAGTATCATCTAGAAACTAGAGCTCAATTGTACTAGAATGGGAAAAATAACTTCTGCAGAAAATTGCCTCTTGGCCTTATAGTCCAAGTAGCTTTGCAGCTTTGGAAATTGCCACTTGGAGTGCTGAACTATGCCTAGTGTTTAAATAAGAGTGGGGAGTTTAGCTTTTTTGTCAGCATTGAGGCACATTGCCTTATTACTGATCAGTCGGGAAGCTTGTGGGTTTTTGTTTTGGTTGTAACTGTTATGTACTTTGCCCTGTCTGCTATAGGTGTGAATAGCAAAAATGTGGGAAAATTTAGATATGCCTAGAGTGTGAAAACTTTAGACATTGTTTTTCATACCTGATACTACCTTGCTTACTTCCTCTTTTGAAAGCGTCTGCTTTATTCCTTTTCTATGGAACCATTGGTGGTGATTTGGTGTTTCAGTGATTTGGTGGAGTTGGATTTTGTGCTTATCCCCTACAGCCCTCTAAGGAAGAGGCATACCATTTGTGAAACTAAAGATGTACTTTTTGTGTTTCTGCGGTCTGGGATCTGTGAACATGTCAGGTTCTTGAGTTTACAGTATAACTGGGCACAGTAACTGTGCTGCCACTGCTTTGAGAAAGATGAAATAGGTTTGACAAAGCAAACACTGAATTTAGAAAGATTATTACTATGTATCATAGAACGAGGATTTAACAGTGGCTGTAACTGCGCATATCTTTTGACAAAGCTAAAATGGAATAAAGCATCATTAATTATAGATTTTTAACTACTTAAGAAACATACTAATTTTTTTGCCTCGAAGTGAACGTCTGGGGTGTTTTACATGCTTTGCAATTGTAAACTCTTTGGCCTTAAAAACAGAACAAAAAGACCTGGGGATTATCATCAGGAGTTCATGCAAAACAATTTTGTGTATGGTTTCAATGCTTCTTGTTAAATATTTTAGTATTGCTAGTGACCACGTGACATATTACAAAGCAGGTAGTAATTTCAGCATTAAAAATTAACTGCTGCAGTAACAACTGACTGTGTTTGACTTGGTGAGCTGTGAGAGAATGTATTTAATTACAGTTTCATTTTATAACTCTAAATGAACTTCTACACTATTAATTCTTTTTTTTCATTCTATATATCTTTATGGAACCCTTTTCTGAGCAAAGAGGAACCCTAGTGTTCTTACAGTGGTCATAAAATGATTTTAAGCATAAGTGAAAGCCTCATTTCCAGGATCGCAAAACATGATCTTTCTTCCAGTGAAACATTTATGCTTAAAGCAAGCCACTTCACCATATAGCTTTATATACTGACCCTTAAAATGCTGATTCTTGAAAACTCATTAGTATTTTCCTGATTATGTTTTTTTCTTGGAAGCCTAATTCTGAAAATCTTTCTAAATGTTCTAAATTTGAGGAAACAGGAAGGGGAGAACAGCAGAAGAAATAGTAGAGGAATGTGTGGTACAGGCAATTTGTTAAAATAATGTGATTTGCCTTACGATATATGCTGTGCTTTGTCTCATTTCATGCTCTGTGTTTTTGTAGCAGTAAAACCAGCCTTTTTAGCAGAAGTAGGATAAATTTCTTAGAGTCTTAATTGCCATTTGGTCATGATTAACATTCAGAAGATATTGTTTCCACTGTTCAGAATTCTGACTTGGTAGAGTTTGTAAAGTTTTGAAATTACTTCAAAGTTTTGTTTTAAGCATGTGTTAAAGTGCTCTGCTGAAACATAATCACTGGTCTCTGTGTTTCACTTTTGTCTATGATTCTTTTTAAAGAGTTACCTGTCCAGAAGAGAGGCAGAAAATGACTGCAATACAGGGCACTTCAATATACTTGAAAACATGCTTTTATAAAAGTATCAATAGAATTTTTCAGCAACAGCTGAGTGGAAAGAGAATATATTCTGAGCAATGCCAGTTAAAACCAGTATATTTATCTGCTGGTAGATTTGACTGTGGGACTCAACTGTTGAGAGTCACGATGGAGCTATATATAGCTGAATCTTCCCATTGCCAAGCGGTATTAACACGTTAAATTGAAAATGCACCAGTAGAGCTTCCTTTGGACAGTGTAGAAAAGCCATCATTCTGTAAGTATTCATGTTTATTTTTGCCAACTTGAAACATTAGATGGATATGTTTTCTGAGCAGTAAGTAGCCAGAGTTGAAAGTTGTATGACCCAGTCCTCCGCTGTGCTTCAGCTCCTTTTCAATGAGTTGATGATGCAAGGAAGCCCTGAACTGGAAGATCTGGTCCCCTCAGAGTTCCCCAAGCACGTTAGAGCAATTCACAGCACACAAGAAACAGCAAAGAAGTGTCCTTCGTATGTGCAGCTATTTATGAATACTAGAGAGTGCCTTGGAACTAGTGGAAAGGGGGTGTACACAGCTTGCATGGAATTTTTCTAAACCAGGCCTAATTTTTTTAATGTTCTGTGGTTGCTTTGTCTGGGAGCCAACCCTATCATCTCTGACTGTGACTGCTCACTGTAGTAGATGTCAGCAGAGGTAGAAAAGTCTTCTCTGCACAAAGAGCTAATAGAAGCTTAAAATAGCTTTGCAGTGAGCAGGGCTGATTTAGATCTCTTTCGTAAATGACATGGTAAGATTAGGTTTGGGCATTTTCTTTCACCCTTGTAATGGTCAGTAATTCTTAACGGAGCCACCTTTAAACTACAGTGGCCAGGAGTGATTAAACAGAATTGCGTTATGGCCTTAGGCTTAGAGTACTCATAAAAAAAAGGTGGTATTCCTCTTACAATAGCAGGGCCTGTATTTTTATATGTTAAGTTTTCCAAGATTTCAAGGTAGACTACTGACGTATTGTGAAGTTTAGCCCTTGGGGGCAATCTTCACCTATGTGGCCTATCCACACATTGATACTGCGGGAGGAAATAGAGGACTAGTGTATAGGAAGCCATGATTGTATACAGAAATTGCATGTTAGTCTTCAAAAGCATTAATACGATTTATTCAGTTCCATTTATCGAAGACTCTTTAGCTGTTGGCTTCAGTGCCTTCCTTTGCACTAACTGGCTGAATATTACATTAGTTCATCTTTCCTTTTGTGTCTAACGTTACGCATGGTGTCCCTTTTCCATTTCACATTATGATCTGTCACTAGAATTTCCAGCTGCATTGCTTTTCACTGCTTTAAATATGATACACTGTATTAATTTAACAAACAATGTATAAATGTAAGTGCTATGAAGTATCTGCTTTTTTAAGTGTAGCTAGAGGAAACATCAGAAGATGTTTTCTGTAAAGTAGTTAACAGAGGGATTAGTAAGAGAGAATTGTTTCATTACACAATGGAGCTAACAGATAAGGTATAAAGGTAATGGTCATATAAAGAAGTTGGGGGCAAAATTTTCTTTTTAAAGTTCCTGTATTGATTTGGAGGTATTACCTGAATGTTAGAGGAAGGGCAGAAGTTTGAATTATTTCTGTATATAACCTTTATTCAGATTTCACAGAATTTGGATAGGTTGACCTATCTTATTTGCTAAATGTTATCAGCTATCACAAATGTAGCAATAATATAATTCGTGACAAAACTTTTTCATTCTCTTTTGGAATAGTACACTAATAATATTGGTAAACAGACCTGTATTTAGTTAAAATGCAACTAAATATATTTTCAGGTTTTGTGATCTTTCCATCAAAAATGGAAACATTATACTTATTTTAGATATATTATGCAACATGTTGGCATACTGCTCTTCTTCATAAGTGTATAAATATGTGCTTTATTTTCCTGAAATAATGAAATTCTTAAGAAGCAAATAATGAATATTTGTATATTCCTTATCAGAAATAAGGACTTGTAAAGGTTTATCTGCAGGTTATTCTGTTTGGGGTTTTTTTTACAATTTTTTCCATTCTGAAATTTAAAACAGAAAATCTGATGTGTGTCATACTGAGGAGAGACAAAATGTTACCTGGTAACGTCATTGATGTATGTGCAAATATTTGGTAAATGTCCTGCTTTAAATGTTTCCTATACTGATTTACTACATATTTAGTAATTTCAGCAGTGCTTTGAAACCTTTCAGACTGAAAACTAAACCTGAATTATTGTCATATGTTGTCTGGTAAAATGTAAATATATTTCCTTAAATATTTTCTTTATGTATCGACGTAGTCTTTTCTTGCCTATAGCAACTGGGGGGGAGTATTCACAGTGATTTTGTTTTTCTCTGAAGTAGAAAATATTTTTTACTTTTTATGCAAAAACATAGTACTCAAGTTTCTTACAATCTACATTTTTTTCTAAATAAGTTTCATGCAAAAAGTTGTAGCTTTTCTAGAACCTGGGCTGGAAAAAGTATTTCAGCGTATAGCAAGGAATGTCTGAAACTGCCAAGAATGTGCAAATGTCTGTGGATGAATTAATAAACAGTAACTTCATCTAAGTATTGGTAATACATTCTTTATGCAAGCCAAGGGAAGAGAGCTAGTTATTACTTGAGCAATAACCAGAAAGGACATACTAGTGCGAGAGATATGTGATACCATAACAGCCTGCAGATGGGAATGACTCCAAAGATGTCAGCACCTGTTTGAAGTATTACCTTCCTCCAGCCCCACAATATGCAGTAAGAGTGAGGGTTAACCATGCTGGCTTGAAACTAATGGCCATCTAAGTCTGATTGTTTCTGAAATACAGATTTTAGTCAGAGAATTAAGCTATTAGGATTGAGTGCATTTATGCTGGGAGAGGATTATTTGTTCGTGTATCTACATAACATTATTTCTAGTTTGTTTCCCAGGATACTTGTTTATTTTTTTTTTAATTATCACAAGTAAAGCAAACGCTCATATACAGAATGCAGTATTTTTTTTTCCTTTTGTTCCAGGAGTTTCATCTTTCTCTGTCACTTAGGCATTATCAATTAGTCGTGATTAAGACTCTAAGACAAATTATGTTGCTGGAAATGCTTCATCTAGATTTCTGAAGCCATTCCTCACCATGTAAAAAGGATTTCTTCTTCCATTGTCTTTTGCACAAATAGCCTGAATTTCTTTTTACACAAGTATTCCTGTGCAGGCGTATTCTCATATTCTTTCTCTCTTTCTTCGCTCTGAAACTCTTGCATTTTTCTGCAGCATGAAAATGATAGGTGTGTGAATTGGCATGCTGAGGAAATTTTTCCCTTTTAAAATCTGGTCGTAATGGCTTTGTTTCCAAAGCAGCCCAGACACTAGGATTGGGAAGAGCACAGAGTAATAGATGTAGGAGAAGTTGATACTAATTCTTGGGAATGAGTAAATTTTTGTTGCATGTCCATACTCAGCTGGACTCTCCTCATAAGGCTGGGAAGACGTGTAGTTGGTCATTTCAGCTTTTGGCCTGAAAGGCCAAGTGTATGTTCTTTTAATGTTTTCAGAGGCTGAAACCAAAATAATCTAAAAGTTCTTTCTGAAAAGGAAGAGAGGCGCTATGCTGCGGGGGCCTGGACCTGATGGAGGCTGAAGAACATCTGCTGTGCTTCCTATTCCCTTGCCCTCGCAGGCAATGAAGTGCCAGTACAAGAATACTATTGACAATTTGCATTTGTGCTGAAAGATCACAAACCCCTGTGTTTTAGCACAAATTCAACTGAATAAAAAGTAAAATTGCTAAAATAACAGTAATGAATATAATTTTATAATGTTCATAGGGCCTCAGCTGGGTGGGAAAAAGAGGGACAACGGTAGAAAAGCAAACAATTCTGTGCTTACTCAGCACCAGTGTTGACAGAAGAGAGAATACACCAGACAGATAGCCCTTCCCTCCACAGTTCTAAGAGGATTTGTGGATGTTTTCTTGCCACTTCATAGGTCTGGAATGGAGGGACATGAGAAGTGTAACTGTTTGTTGAAAGCATTGTGTTACTTTCAGTTTCAAAGCTGTTACAGCATATCTGCTATTTGAAACAGATTTAAAATTTTCTTTGAAATATATGACATTCTGGCTAATAAAGCAATGGGTTGCTTAGCTGAGTGTTTTTGTGTGTTATGTGTCAGCAGACATGTGGCTAGCACCTTTGGTGTTCTGCAAATTGAGTTTTTAGTTCTCTCAACAGTGGCAGCAGTCAGCACTTTTATGTGGAAGTACAGAATTGGCAAAGAAATCCTAATAGGTTTTCTCACAGCTTGTGGAGTATATAAACTTTGTTAATTTTAAACATTTCAATGCTGTACATTGCATTTATATTGCCGTAATATGTGTTTTCATTTATTTTTGGAGATGACACTAGAGAAAATAAACAATTTGGTGGGGGAAGGGGGTAATAGACAGATCATTCTCTCTCCAAGGGGTAGCACTTGAGGGTGGTGGTACTGCAGTGATAGTGGGGGATTTTTGCTTGTTTGTTTCTTAATTCTCCATTGAACTAGAAGTTAGTGCTCAGTGAAGAACTACACACAGATATGGATTTCCTAAAAATAAGGAAAAAAACCCTAGTGGTAACCCAATGAAGCAATGCTCAGATTGCAACGTATTTTCCTTATTTTCACACTGCCCAGAGAAGCTAACCTGGTTTTACAGTGAAACAGAAAAGTATTCTAAGCAAATCTGGGGCAATTGATTTGCATTCAGTTGGTGTCTGAAACTTTTTCAGGCCAAAGCTCAAGCAGGACATAAAGTTCAGCATGCAGGTGACAGGCTAAAAGTAAACATGTGACTGCCTGGAATGTGTGTTGTCAACATTTGTGGCTGATAAGATGCAGAAAATTCAGATACGTTTACCTTTTAATCAGGAAAATGACTGTAACAGAATCAAGAGGCCTTTGCATGAAATCCAGGACAAATGACAAGGCAGAAATAAGGTATGTTTGTCATTTTAAATACTTTTAAGAGGAGAAATAGATACTAACGTAGCTGCAAATGCTACACTGAGGCACTAATAACTGAAGTAACATAGTTTTCCTGTGTTTTTTTTTTAATGAAAACCAAAATCATTAAGCAATATATGTGGTGGAATGTTTTAAGAGATGTATGTTTCCCCCTACCCTAAATAAGCCTGAAATGAGAGTCTTACAGCCTATGTTTTGACATGGATGAGAAGTGGAACTTGAGGCTCCATAGTGCTCGTGCTATAGGATATGCAATACTTTAACTAAAAGTTTGATGTATTTACTGTTCTCTGTAATTAGATAACTAGTTTTCTGGGGGAAAAAAAACGCCTTAAGCCATAGGGAGTTCATGTTTAATGTCAAGGGAACTGCTATTCAGTCTTCAGTTTGTCAGCCAAGACAGAGGCTGTCATGCCTAGAAAAGCGTACTATATTAAGAGCATCTTAATTTTTATGATTTTTAAAAAGAAAAAGGACCATTGACAGCATACTAAGGCTTTTGCCAGATGGTGCCAAGCTAGTCAAGAAATGGCTGCTCTCAGCAACTTCAAGATAGCATAAAAACTTCTACAACCAGTGTAGAGTAAGTACGTTCTATTTACAGAGCAACCCAAGTCCTCTTCAGATCTGTCTTGTAGCATGATTTACTTTTGGAGACTGACAGTTCTTTTATCTTATCATGTTTACTGGTGATTTTAGGTAGGAGACTTGTAGCACTAACTTTCTAAAAACTATTCATATTTTTCTTGTCACATGACTTTAACAACAGGTAATAAATACATGAAGGAGGCTGGAAGACTAGGTTTATATCCTTCCCTCTTACTTTGTGTTATGGAAGATTCTAAAAAGAGGTCTGTCAGGTCAAAAAGATCAAGAATGGTTGAAATAATAAAAGCCTACATCCCTTCCAGAAACTCCTTCACATACCTGTGACTTCCACAGTTTGCAATGTGGGTAGATGCCTAAGTGAGGCAGGGTCCCTCTAAGAACTGCTTTTCAGGGCGTTACACAGCTTCAGACTTTGAGTTCTTTGTATATATCATTAGTATGATGGGCAACTTTGACACTGGCTTTTCCAAATTGCTGTTTGACTTTGCCTAAATGCAGGAAGATAAGTAAATGTTCCAAGATCATCACAAAAATCCCATGGAGACAGCTGTGTTTTGGTCTTAATAGGCATTGCCCAAGCAGTTGTCCGTGTGTGTGTAACAATCAGTTGCCCAGTTTAAGGCCAAAGCCACTTTTAACTAGTGGGAGATACAACAATGGAAATTGGAGTTTACAGGGAAAAATCAGAACTTAACCATAACTGTGTGGAGGCACTAGAGGACACCGCAGTAACAGGCAATACTTAAACTTGCCTTCTTGCCAGAGCATAGTTTTGCATATGCATTATCTTGCAAGCTGCAAGTTTGAAAAGTTGCCATGCTATAAGACTTCAGCTTCAGCAGGAACAGACAAAAATCTTAGAAGGGTATCATCATCTTCTGTTAAGATGGAAAATTGCCTCTTTGGCAATAGCAGTATTTATGGGATAATTAACTTATCCACAGGATCGTCCTTGAATTCCTCCTCTTTTATAATGTCTTTTGAGAGGACAGGCAAGTAATTCAAAGAGCAGAACTTATTTTTAGGTTTAGTCTGAGCCTGAAATAAACTGAGAAGGCTGAGTAGTGTTACGATAAACAGGGAGCAAAAAAGAGACAGGAAATAGGGGGTCTTTAGTAATGAGTTCCAGCCACTCTTGAAACAGAAAGCGAGAGAAAGCATTACTTGAAAATAGTTTCTCAGTGACAGCTTAATAATTTTTAGCTTGTTATTCAACAAAGGGAACAGTTTCTGCAGATTTATACTATTATCTTTTTTAAAGATCATTTAGCAACTTATATTTTTGACGTTTTTAGAGTTGCATTGTTCTTGTTGCTAACCGATCTGCTGTTTAAAAAAACCAGATGTTTGGGGGAGAGTCTGAAGTTTAGACAGTTGTGTGTTATATATACATCTGTGAGAAGCGTTTAGGATAAGACTGTGGGACAGGCAGAAGATTTAGCTTAAATCTTCAAGATTTTAGAAGTTGAGGGTTGAAAGGGGAAGAAGTCACAGCTATATCCTGTAGAACAAAGTAGTGCGCTTGCTTCCAAAAGTTTCTTTTAACCCTGGGAATGTGACTGCTGAGATGGGCCCAAAGCATGGATGGTGAGATTGATATTTACAAGCACTTCACGTGGCTAAAGAGGGTAAGTGATTTGCTGGGCTTTGTTTTCTCTTTGTAAATGCACATTAGCAAAGCTTAGTCAGAATTCTCAGCTTTACAAAAGGAAAAGTATTGAGTGCCTCAGACATAAAATATTGTAAGCTTCCTCATGAGAAATGAATTAAAGACATTTCTTCACGTAGGAGGAGGAGGAGGCTTAGGGAGGGGGGAGAGAATCAGCTGTCTTTGTCTTTAAAAATGAAACTCTAGGATCAAACTTTGAACAAATGGCAATAGATTCTAGCAAGTGCTTGTGCTTTCCTGAGATTGTAATACAACAAAGCAAAACCTGCAGGGGAATATATGGCAGAAAAGGAGAATATGTTGTCTACCATGTTGTGCTTTAAAATGAAAAATTATTTGCACAAGTTCTTCACTTAATTCTTCATCGGGGTGACAGTATGAGACCTTTTAGGATGCCTTTGTTTTGGATAAAAATGGTGATACTTTTTTTCCAGTGCGTGTTACTCTGATAAAATTGTTTTTTAAAAAGACAGTGCTGTTAAGATCCTAATTTTGTGATGAACTGTCTGAACACGAATTAACTGCATGAGATTGTTTTTGCCGTCCTATAAAAGAAAAAGAAGTAAGTTTCTGCAGTTGTCTCATTGCCTTGGAAAAATCACTTTGTTTATCAGCTTTTAGGTTTTTAAGCTCTAAGTATTTATTTTTCAGTGTTTGAAAAATGCATGAATGGGATATGAATAGATCCTTCACAGCAGACTGTTTAATTACAATATTAATTTGTGTGTCATCTAAGCGGCACATCCTCTCATTATGCTTTTAAAATCTATTTTAACCTGTGTATCCTCTTCTTGCAAATTCTATGCACGCCATTTATGTTAGTACTTCTATATGGCACTGGATGAAAAACACACATGTATACATATGCGCATGCACTCTATTTTTTAACTAGCTGTATAAACATAAAATGTAGGTAAATACGTGAAATGTTATTAGGAACTTTAATTTGGGTAGTTTCTTGAATGAATATAAAATATTAATGATATAATGTCAATCTTTAATAAAAGCTTGGGAATCTTGAAGTTAATTTACAAAATATTTACATCAGGTTCTGGAAACTTTTGCGTTTGGGGAGTGTGGATGGGGAAGGGGATAAATGGAGAGTGAGTGGGGTAGTGAAGGAGAAGAGACAACAGGAAGTAGCAGTTGGTAACATTATACTATTAGTTTAACCTGTGCTCCGAGCAGTTAAAGCTAAATAACTCTTTAGTGTTTTTTGAGATCACATATAATTTGTTGTTTAAATGAGGTTTTGAATACAGTATGTCTGCCACCCCTGCTTCCTGGTTTAAATTTCATTTCTAGAAAGATAGATTTGCTAACAAAAGGCTAAGGTGTGCTGTTACCAGGTTGTGTGGCATTCAGGATACACTGAGGACAATAACATAATGAGAAAGGGCTCAAGAAATAGCTTCAGTGAAGAAAGACTCACACTGAAATGTTCACAGATTTGGAGAGGTTAACACAGGATGTCTTTAGGATGATTTTCAAGTACTCTGTTCAGAAAGGATACTGTGTTCAAATGTAGCACAGGCTTTTACAGAAATTAATAATGCTATTACTGTTGTTGCATGTAATTCCTTTTATGAAGGGTACATAAAGGAGAATAGCAATACTGCTGCTTTTCCTTGCAAGCTCTTTAAGGGGGTGAACACGTGGGGGAAGGGAAGAGAACTGAAAATGATCTTGCATTGTTCCCAGGAGAACTTAAGCAGTCTGCTCCCAAATTCCTTTGACAAGTGATTTTAAAAAGAAGTTGAAACAATCAAAGTTGCTTATTTAATTCTCATGTTCAAAAATCCTAATGTCACATGTCTGGCACAGACTGTGATAGCATAGAAAGATTTTAGGCCCTGCAGTCATAAACTGTTGCTCTTTGGCTGATAAATATGAGTACTCTCCAGAATAACAAATGGCACTTAACAGTAACTCCAACAGACTTCCATAAACCCTTGGTGAAGTATGCCAAAGCTGGCTCAAATTTCATCATTAGCAGAAATCACTTCAGGGACCAGGGTCAGTTTTGACGTTGCAGTGGCTGGCTAAGCTAGATTTGCATGATATGTGCGGCTTGGACTGGGTTAGGGCAGCAAACACATACAAAAAATCACGAGATCAAGGCAGGCAAAATGACAGACACAACTGTTATTTTCAGATGCTTAGAACAGAGGATCTGGTTTTGAGGAGTAGTCTTGTAACGTAATGTGTATAGTATCATCATGCAACAGCAGCAGGGACAAAGCAATATTTAGATCAAATTGAAATAAGGTGTCACCATACTTCAGCTCTTTCTATTGGACTTCCTTGATGTTAAAATGACCCGTGAAAACGCTGTGCCAAGAATGGCCGTAGGTATGGACAAAGTGAACAGCAAAATGTAAGAGCAGATGGACAGAGCCAAAAAACAATTTAGCCTTATCTCAGTTGTATGTGAGGCATAGTTAATGTGCTTTCCTTTGTTTACTGGGGTTTTTTTCTCCATTTGACTTTTTTCTGCCTTTTGCCAGTTATAAAAATCATTAGTCTGCAGTAGTAGTTCTTACAAGAGAAAGAACTTTCTCTGATACTATCTTACCTAATATCAGAAAGACAAAACTCTGCAATGGGTACAGCTATACTGTAATTCATGGCGTGGGATACTTTGATGGCAATTTCAGAACTGTCCCAGTTAGCTTATTCTGGCTGAGAACCTGAGTATCTGACACAGGCACTGAGTACCGCCCTGGTTTCATGCAGTGTTGTAAGAGTTTGTAACAATGCAGATATTCAAGGGTACCTTGTTAGTAAGACAAAAAGCCCGGCTAGGGAGGACACAGGAATTATTAAGGGAGGCATGTCTCTCAGCAGTCTGTTTCTAGAAGGATACGGAAAAGTTCTTGTGTGTATACAGTGCACTTGTAACATTAGAGCTAAAGCAACAGCATAGTTCTCATAAAGCAGTTGGTGGGCAGTTTGTGGGAAGCGTTTTGCAGATAACTGATGTTGGGTTCTTTTACAGTGCCTAAGCATAAATCTGCTGCGGTTAAAAGTTTCTGTTGCAAGCTAAGGAACCTGAGACACCCCTCACTACCTGAAGCTGAAAGTGTCTCATCTTTAGCAAACTTTCTTTCATTCTGTCAAGGGATTTGAGTTTGAGGGTTCGCATACAATTTCATCTGTTGTCCTGTTGCTTTATTCTTAATCTATCCATCTGGCCTTAATCGGAACACACCATTCCAAATAAAAATGGCACAACCCCCATTTTGGCATGTGGGCATGTAGTTATAACTACAAATTATTAACAAGCATCACAAACATAAATGCTGATATTTACTACAAACAGTATTATGGGCTCTCTAAGGATATTTTAAATTAACTGAGCTATTTGAACTGCAGTGGATGGAGTGTAGCAAAATGGAAGGTCTCTTGCCTCCAGAAAACCTTCTACAGTAGTAAGATGTCGTATTTTGAAAGAGAAATGCCTTCATATGAAGTGGAGGCATCTGATGGCTCTTGTAGCTTGCTTTAGACTTAGCTTTTGAAGTGCATGCAGCACAGAGCTGCTGGGTAACCTGAAATAGGGATACATTATTCTTATGCTTTCCTTTCCTTTCTTCCAGACCCTTTCACAATCTGTACTAGAAAGAGGTGGAGTGATCAAACCCATGCTATAGCCATTAAGCTCTTGATATTGAGGGTGAATCTTACGACTTCTGTAAGGATATCTTCCTTTAAGTAATGTAACTGCCTGGAGGAGAAAATAGGTATTAATATTAGGAAAAATTCTTTTGTTTTAAGGACTACAGAAATTTACCTAGCTCTGTCTTTACTTAATTTCATACTATATGGTGTTAGCTTTTTCAAAGTGACTGCCATTTTCACTTAATCAGCAAGGAAAAATGGCAAATAGAAAATCCTGTTGTTGATTTATTAATTGCCTTCAGATGAAAGGCAAGAATTACAGATCCAGAAATCATGTTCCAGCCTTCTCCCCAAGTATACTGAGTGAATGTACATATATTCAGCTGGGTGTGTATCTGGAGTAGCGCTAACATGCCAAGAGATCAAATTTGTATTACATCCATAGTCAGATGCCAAAATAAAAATGTTTACTGTGTAGGCTACTCACTCATCACTACACAATAGCAACTACTGTGACTCATAACATCAATTCTGCTGACCCAAAAGAGTACTAAAGAGATGGAAAGTCCATACTCTTCTAAATATTATCAATTCAAAATAGGCTGGAACAAGTCTATAGTGTACACTTTATTGTATTGAAATATAATACCATGGTCTGTGCGCTGCTAGTGGTTTGCAGAAAAAATGACTGGTTGAGTTCTGTTGGCTATACTTGTTTTCAGCTTCTAAACTGCAACAAAAGACAATACATCAAGCATGTCCCTAATCTTCCGCATTAATGCAAGTAGTATAGTTGCCACAGGCATCTTATTCAATTATCAGTGGAACTGAAGGTGATTCATGTGACTGGGTAAGAAGAGAGAAGGGTTATGGCATAATCTGTCTTCTAAAAGAGGCGGGTGACTTGTTGAAAAAGCTTACAAATCACCACTCTACCTGACTGCCAGGTTTCTTTTCCCAGCTCCTCCCCCCTCCACAGCCCAGTATGAGGTCCATGGTATTAGTGACAAATTTCTGTGTAACAGTTTGCTGATCAACCTCAGAAGTTGCTATTTTTTGTTTTAAAATCAGCTGTGTTGGAGATTTTTGAGCTGAAACTGAAACAGCACACGTGAGGAGAACATACACTGGCATGTATTCAGTTTTATTATCTTGCATATGTGCTTGCTTTAAGGGGCTTACTTTTACAGCCTATCAAGATACAGCTGGAAGTTCTGTTACAGAAGCTTCTGAACAGAACATCTGTATAGAAGCACCATACAGTGGTTGTCATTCTGTTCTGACAATAAGCTGCATTCTGAATTGTTTCCTATTAAAATAACATGCAAGAAAACAACACTCCATGCTTTCCGGGCTCTGAGAAGACTGTTGAAAATTAAGATAGTCAACTTCCCTTTATTGCCATACCGGTTTATATTTTTGCTGATTATCCCCATTTTAAATTAAAACTGTCAAATCATACTCTGATTTTTTTTTGTGTGTGTGTCATATATTCTGGAGGATATTTAAGCCTTTTTCTTGGAAAAGGACTCTGTAATCCCTGGATCATGTAAGTGATACTTAAACAGTCAAGTTTCCAGCAGCTACCAATATTACGTCCAGGTTAGAGTAAAGAGCATATTCCAGAGAGAGATTTGGAAACTGAAGATGAAGAAGCTGAAGGAGGTGATGGAATGTAAAAGCCTGTTTGTTTGGGTTTTTTTTCCTTTTTCTAGAACTGGGAGAAACAGTTGATTTGGAGTTGTTTCAGGAAACATTTTATGTTAATATCTGATGCAATCTGATGGACATTAAACTATATCCAAAATCTCTATGGAGACTATAATACAGGTGCTTCAAGAAATAGGCTTTGCAGCTCCCTTAAGCAGTCTATGGTATACACTTGACTTTTCATCTGCAGTGGTACTACCATCAACATAGTTTCAGCCACCTTACCTTAGCATGTCTGTCTTTCTACTTCGTTATCATGTGTTATCATAAACTTTTTTACATGTTTTATGCAATTTCTCTCATTCTTTCATTATAAGAAATATAATCAACATACTTAGCTTATAATTTGTGGAGCCCACGTAATGATTTTTGGTTTTTAGGGCTACATCTTCTGAAATAACATCTTTGTGGAAAATCTTTGATTCAGCCTTTTGGTCATGTGGTTACACAAGTCTAGTGTTTATTGTTTGTGAGCTCTTACACCGACTTGAGTCGTCGGTAGTCTTACACTTTAGTGTTATAGGTCCTATAATCGGTTGCTGCTGATACGTGTGGTATCTAAGTATAGTTGCTCAGTTTCCTCTCAGTACTGACTTTCACAACTGCAGAATGCACTCCAACCATCCACAGATGGCCTTGGTTCATATTACACTGTTTTATCTTGTCTTTATGCATGCCACAAAGATTTCCCAAGTCTTAAACAACTGCTGTGTGTCAATCAGCCAGTTTTATTTAGCAGGTCATTTGGTCTACTGTACTTTCCTGTACTTATCTGAGCACTCTCTGGCTGACCTATTGGCATGGTTGTTTTTTTTTTCTTCCCCCTTTTCTGTTCACATGGGTGTGATTCACTAGGTTTTACATGGGTATTGAGTATTGGACTTCCAGCAGAGGATATTTCACAGTTACTCAGTGCAGCAGACATCATCGGAGGCTATACATTTGGTAAATGTGAGTGTAGTAAAATATCTTATTTGTGATTTCATGTTGAACTAATTCTTAATTACTGATTATACAAAATGTTGAACTCTGGTTTTCATTCATGACAGATTGGTTACGTAAAAATGTGTTGGCAGTAATTTAACTCACTGTGCCTGTAAGGCCGGGCAGGAGTGGTTACACAAGTGGTTACAAGTGTATTTCTTAAATCTAGCCTAGGAAAATAGCAAATGATGGCAGAAGAAAGGGTACAAAATCTACTTGACTAGGCAGTCTTCATCACTCGGTTTTGTCATTAAGAGACTCTTTTCCTGCCTGGCAGTGTGCTGTTCTTCCCTGAATACTTAGTGTTCTAGGTGAAGGGAAGTCTCCCTACCATTGTGTGTGAGCCAGAGACATACTGGGAAAGGCCTGTGGGCTCTCCATTGAGAAAACTCATTTAATGATATGTAATGGAGTTTCAACCCTATTGGAAACATAGCCACCAAGGCTAAAGATTTTTGGATTCTAAAGTACAGTATAAGACTTTGCTCTCTAAGTGGAGTAACAACCCAGGCGGAATGGCTGGCAGTATGACTGAGGATGCATAGCTGAGGTCAAAGGATTATCTAGGCAGACATACAGAAATGTATGTTGTTTACTTATGAGGATTCCTTATTTTCATTATAATACTAGAAAAGTTAATAAGGAATGAACTTTAAGGCCATACGGACTGACTGACCAACCAACTTCTAATACAAAGGGCCTAAGTTAAACTGAAGATGCATGTTTTATAAACACAGTGGGGAATTGCGGGGGGTTGAATGGTATTTCTTAATAAAAGGAGAAGGCTTGAAAAAATTACATTGGGATGTTAGGAAAGATGGACAGAGATGTTAGGACACAGAAATTCTGAAAAATTAAAACTAGTTAGGAGAAGAAGAGGGAGTGAAGTCACCATTCCTTTAAGGGCCTTATGGACTTAGACAGTGGGCCAGCTCCTTACAGGTGCCACTGAAAAACTTGCTAGTTTGTCTGAGACTTCTGTTTGGTAAAGTTATGCACTCCAATGTGCATATTTAGAGCCATCTCTGTGAGGTCTTGAATCTTAGTTGTACCTACTATAAACTGGTCAAAAGCTAGTGAGAAAAGTATATTCTGAGTAGAGTTAACACATTATTCTTTCCACAATGAATGCTGGTAAGTGAGGTGTGGAGTGAGGTTCTGCACATTCTGTTCTTCAGTGTTCTTCTTGACCTTCTAAAACAGGGAATAAGGATCAAGCTTAGTGAATTTATAGGTGATTCTAGCTAAGGGTCTTGCAGCCATGCTAAAGGACGTGATTAAAACATAAGAAGAGCCTGATGCATAGGAAAACAGTATAAATAATAGGAAGCAATTCAGTGTAGACTAGTGCAGGGTTATACATTTAAGCAGAAACAATAAGTAAACACAGGATGAAGAACAGGATGCTAGCTAAATAAAAGCATTAAAAAAGGATCTGGAAGTTATGGGTCCTAGGCTGAAAATGTGTCAGTGTTACTATATGGCTAATACGAAAAGAAATATGGCTTAAGAGTCTGTGAGAAGGTTTTTTTCCACTGTAGCCATTTTCAGCTGGAGTCCTGTGTCTGCTCTTAGGCACTTAATTTCAAAGGAAGTCAAGGAACAATTGGTGAAGGGGAACCAAAAGAAAGCAGCAAAACAGATCTTGAAAAATTAATCTGTGAGGAAAAGACAGAAAAACTTGTGTTTGTTTAGTCCAAAGAGGGACTTGCTAATTAGAGATCTACAGAGAGTCTTCAAATAGGTAAAAAATTTCTGAAGCAAAGGAAAGGGCTCTTTTTTTTATCCATGGTGGTACGGTAAGAACCAGTAGGTTGAATTTGAAGAGATAATGATTCAGTTTAGACATTAAGAGAAATGTTCTAATGATGGGGAGCTAAGAGGTAGATTATCTGAGGAGGCTAAGTAATCCATTTCTGGAAGTCATTAGGAGTAGGCAAGACAAGACTATTGCAAATAATCATTGGTCCAAGGATGGAATAATGAACCGGATGATCTCTTCAGACACTTTTCAGTACTGTTTCTTTCAAAATTATCAGACAAGGGTGCTCAGTTCGTCTCAGCTTATAAAGATGTCACACATCTAGTTCAGCATTTTATGGCTTGAAAAGTGTCTTTTGGATAAATATTTGATTTCTTGATCTGCATTAATTAGCACCATGTTTATTTTCATCATCTGTTTTACATTTGGGCCTGTAGACCTCAGTGGAGATCAAGAAGCCATGAATATATTTAATACTAAAAAAAAATCCTATTCACAAATGTTCAGTTGAAAGAGAAAGGACACTTGGGGAGGAGGATTATAATTATATTGGTGCCATTGTACAAGTAACTATAAATGAGTAGTCAGCTGCAGAGTAGTGTAGTTGAAGGGAACTCTGAAGTTGGATTCTTGTGTTAGCTGAAAAGCCAGCCAGAGTGTTTTACTCCCCAGTAGAAACACATTGCCTGCAATGGAGCTGGGAAACGAACTGCTAAGGGCTCGTGTTACTTTTGACACTCTAAGCAAACAGTTCCATTCTCACAGTTACACAATGTTTTTAGTATGCAGGATGAAGCTGTGGGACTCTTCTAAACTTTTAAAAATGAATCTGCAGATTTTTTTTTTAATTGTGGTGTTTCTTTCTGCAGTATTAAAATTCATAGGAAATGGGACATAATAGTTAGGAACAGGCCATGTTTTAGAAGGTCTTGCTCCTTAGAGCCATTTAGAAATCCGTGATTACATAGCTAGCATAGTTCCTGATAAGAATTTGATAATTTAAATAATTTGTTAATTGCTAACAAAAATTTTGTACTTTTCTTTCAGTAATTTCTAGGAATAGTATAATACATATGGCAATTTTTACCATTTAAAAATAAACACCAAGATTCCTTGACCTTGGCAAAAGACTTTTGAGACCAGATATTTCAAATTAAAAGTTTTTTGTGTTGATAAGGTGGTATTTCCCAATGAAATGATAATTTTCTAGAAAATCTCAAATCTATTCCTATACCATTCTTGATTGCTGGAAATGAGAAAGTACTCAAAAATCCGGCTAAAAAAAGGTATATTCAGAAGGTTTAATGCATATGAAATAAAAAGGTTTCATCTCTAGACACCTTTTGCATGTTTTTTCTATTATAACCACCACTTAATATATATCTTTTTTAATTAACTATTGCTTGAAATTTTAATATTAACTGTAAAAATTCTCATAGCACTTTTTCCCCCAGTCACAGGTGAATCATCATTCATCTAATAATGAAACTTACCAAGAAAGACTGGCACGATTAGAAGGTGATAAAGAGTCGCTCATACTGCAGGTATGTCTTAAAGAGAACATTGTCTACGTAGTTGATATTTGGTGAACAAAAGTGACAGAGTGTTTTCTGTTAAACAAATGTCAGCAGGTCACCAAATGTAACTGATATTTAATCAGGAATTTATTTACAATTTGTATAATCCATCTGACTGATTTCATGGTGGGGTAACTTGGTAAAGGAGAGGGGAGTAACAGCAGTAAGAGGGAGAAGAATTACAAAGGGGGAAAAAAAAAAAAAACTTAAAAATAATTCTGTGGAGTCCCAAGATAATGCTGTGGTAGTGGTTCTCATTCTAGGTGTGCTAGGTTGTACCAGTTGATTTTTCTAGGCTCTGTGTGCCACCATTTTTAATGAACTGGAAGACTGGCAGGTAGATAGAACTGATACTCTTCCTGCTTATATACTGTACCAAAGTTGCTTTACATCATCAAAAAGCTTAAGGGGGAGGTCTAGGGGGAAAAACAAAATTTGACAGTAAAATGCATGCCTAAGCTTTTCCAGGTTTCCAGTTTCTCAGTTTACCAAGCCTTTTTCAAATAGATCCACTGTCCCATGTTAAGTTTTCCTCCTGGAGAAAACACTTGTTGTACAACTTAAAATAAAAAAACTTAATTATTTTTTTCTGAATATTTTCACTATTACTAAACTGTAGATTACATGCTTTTTAAAACTGAAGCTGGAGATTCTTTAAATGGTCTTTGCATATCCTTTCTCTTTACTCTTACAAAAGCATATTATAAGCATATATGTCAAACAAAACTTAACTATACTGGGTAGGTGTTCTCCCTACTTTCAGTTACTAGTTTCTGTAAGCATGTTTTATCCTGTATGTTCTGTTCACACTTGCATTAATTTACTGAGCAGAATTCTCACTGCTGTTGTTAAATAAACAATAAATGTTTTGCGAGACATAAGCTTAGGCTTGGTTGGATTTTTTCATTACTGTTAAACTAAAATTGCTGTTACCAAATCTAGGAAAAAAAAAAAATCCTGAATGAGAAACAAACTTCTGGTTGGACTTTAAGTGTTTAAGTGTGTGCTGCAAATTACCTTTTTTCTGAGGGAGAATCAGGTCGGGGAGACAACATCACAACTGGTATTTATTAGAACACCTTTTATTAATCAAGTGGCTATTAACTAACATCTTGATTCTATTAATAATAGCAAACAACTTTTCACACAGTACATTCACTTCTTGCACAGTTCACTTGCACACATTCGCAACTCATAATTGGAGTAACTATTAGGAGGCCAAACCCAGCTGTTCACTCAGAAGCAGAGGGCTGTACTGATGCACCTGTGGTTTTGTCCCTGAAGGCCTCCTTTGTTTCATCACACCTGTGTATAGTCCTGTAATCTTTGCATATAGCAGTCACTGTTGTCTTGGATGTGGTTTGTGCTATACAGCCGGTTGTTGATGGTGATGCGTGCTGGTGGGCTTGAACAGATTTGGCAGAATTTTCCTGTTCAAAGTGTATCAGCTTTTGTGGATTTAACAGGATCGCTAGTCTCCAGTGTTTGTAAGTTCCTGAAGACTGTTCCAGGCTAGTGCTCAGCGTGTACTCTTCCCGTCTTTGTCCTGCTGATTTTTAGTAACTATTTCTTCATCCATGCAAATAGGTACCCATAGAATGCAGCCAGCCAAACTCACAAAGAAGGGGTTTTTATTACATGATTTGGAGACCTGCCTAGAGTTTATCTCAAAAAGAATGTAGCAAAATCAGATATAGAAATTGTCTCTCTCTTGCCTTTTACTCCCATCACACCCCCATCAAATCAAGAGGCTTAGTCAATATTTATGCATTTTCTTATCCCACTGCACAGTATTGCAGTAGAAATCCAAAAACCCCAGGCAAATAAGATAGATGAAAGCCTCAGTCTGGTAGATGAAAATCATCAACAGCAACAAAAAGAGGGTGCCAAGATGGAGCTGGGGTTAGAACTTGGTTTACATCAGTTCTGCATATTCTATCTAGGCAATCGAATATGAGGAACACAGGCAAGTCCCATGCTAAGGTTACACTGGCCTGAGGGAGTCTGCTGGTACAACAAACCTGGCTCCTGGTGTGACCATTGGCACGAAGGATGAGAAAGTGATGGGAAACAGAGCACCTCTATTCTATAGCTCATGCTGAATGGTGCCAGTGACTGTGGTCCGTAGCTGTAATCTGTAGGGAATACAAGGCTGGGAGCACTCCGATCTTCCATCAGACTTGCTGCAGAAGAAGCGGTACAAGCCACCTATCTCTGTCTACCAAGGCCGAGTCAAACAGCGCACCTTGAAACCTGCTTTCACTCTTCAGTCTGTAGTGGAGGCTGGAAATGCTACAGCGTCTGGGATACCTTCTAATAGCTCAGTGCCTGTGTATAGAAGCTAATGTACTTCATTAGGTGTTTTTTTTCCACAAAGATGTTTTAAACCCTTATACAACTTGATTTTTAGCTAATTGTTCAATATGCCTCACTTTTATAGATAATATTTTACCAAAAATATATTATCTACAGCCTGACTCTTGCACTGCTAAGGCAAGATAGACTTGCCAGCGTAGCATACACCGGGGTTGTGTTCTGTGTGCAGCCTACTGATTCCCTGAAGAGTCTGGCAGATGTGATCTTGAAGAGAGGGGAAAATATGAGCTCAAAGTTGTTAATGTGCCTCTTAGCCTAACTACTGGAACATCCAACACATGCTTCTAAAGCTGCTAAGGTTTTACTCAATTCCTTTGCAGGTCACATTTAACACAGGGTTTTCCTTACAGGTTACAATGCTAGTTGGAACCTAACCTGACTCTTTAAGTAGAGCTTGTTTTCTTTCTCTGGAACCTGCATCAGACTGAAGGAGAGGATTCAGTTTGTTTCTTCTTGCTTTCTGGCCTCACAGGGTTGGTGGGGGTTTTTTTTTGTGTGTGTGCCATCTCTTATTTAATGGGAGCAAAATAAAAAAGTAGAGAATCAATAGACTTCCTTGGAAGGAGCTCTCCCTGTGCCCCAGCTTGGATGTGTCCCCTGCCATCTGCCTCCACCAACTCCTTCCTATCATCTCTCATCCTGCACTCATCTGTACTCTACCCTACAGCCAACTACTTTAAAGGCAAAAAAATAGAATAGTCCTCTTTTTGTCTTTTTCTGTGTTCCTTTCCCAGGCATGCTTGTCATTATGTTTGTAGGTAAAAGAAATACAGATCACATGGTCATTCCCTCTGCAGCTTCCTTGAAGTGAACTCAGTTGTTCGTTGATTGGGTTTTAGAAATGCTGCGTAGCGAGTACATCTTAAAGGTTTTACTTCCATGTACTGTACCTTTTTTTTTTTTTTTTTAAAAGGTGTTGCAGGGTTGGATGTGAGAACATAGAGGAGTTTTTGTTAATGCATTTCATTCAAACTGGAGCTTAAACACCTAAGGTTGTTTTTTTGTTTGATATAAAATTTTTCTAGTATAATCAAGGCTTTTATGTAAATAAATACTAAAATGAATATACAGAGTGTATGTGCTGCACAACATAGGAATAAACATGGTTTTTTTTCCACATCTTTCTAATACTATCCTAAGCGTAGTTTTTTCAGCTTTGCAAGCTTTGAGTTAGGCTGCTGGGCTTTTCTTATTATACACTTGCTGGTCTGTACCACCATTCCCACAGTTCTTTACCAGTATTGCTTATTGTTTCTTTTCTTGGGATTCATTGTCTGTATCTCATGTCTTTTGCTTTCATGTTTTGGCTTGCAAAGCCTGGGAATTTTTCTTGGAATAGAACTTTGCTGCTGCTAAAACATGCCTTTTACTCATTGCATTCTTTATAACTTCAGAACACTTTATTGATAGGTAAGCTGTTTTTCTGTTCTTGTAAGAAGTAATTGGTTGGTTTCCGAATGAACAGTTTTATTGTTTATCCGTTTTAGGGAGCGAAATGCCAACGGAACCTGAAATGGCAATGCATGCTGCAAAACCACAAAAAGTATTTTCAGTATCCTATGTTCTTGTTTGGTGCTTTCTAATTTTTCAGACTTTTGCATGAACTGACTCAGGCGACCTATAGGTAGTCTTCCATCTCTTCTAGAAATGCTCTTTCTTTTTTATATTAAAAAAAAATAATCGAGAGGGGGGGAGGAGGGAAGACCAGAGGGCGGGGTTGAAGCAAAATATAGGTAAGACTGAAAAATTGGCTGTCTTGATAGAGCAGGTTGCTGCAGTGCACAAGAATATTAAACCACTGAGGACTTTAAAAGAGAACTTGCTGTTAAAATGTGCATTTGGATGTTAATTGTATAAGGTAATTGAAACTTATTTACAGTCAGTTCAGTAGCATTGTGCTTCTCTTCTCAAATTACAGGTGAGTGTTCTTACAGACCAGGTAGAAGCTCAAGGAGAGAAAATCCGGGACTTAGAAATCTGTCTTGAGGGGCATCAGCTGAAACTGAATGCTACAGAAGAAATGCTTCAACAGGTAAAAATCTGGATTGGAAAGCTTCTTGCATGATCTTCTCCAACAGAGGTGTGAACATATATGGTCAGCTTGCCTGCACGTGTGAGTGCCTTTGGCAACAGGATAAAAAAGCCTTTTTTTTTTTTTCACATTTTATTGTTCTCTTGCTGCTTTGCGCTTTTTTTTTTTCCCAATAAATGTTTCTTTGTTTTCCTGTTGCAGAAACGTTTTACTGGCTGGTTGCATAATACTGTACGTGGCAACATGTAAAATGAAACTATTGTGTCTTATTTGTACTGTGCTGACGAACTAAATTTGGACATGGTTGAGTAACTGGTTAGACAGGTTAAATGTATTTAATACATGTAGGAGTTATAGAATTAAGAAGTTTTATTTAAATATCTTCAGGTTTTGTAGCTGAACAGGTAGTAAGTTGAAATTAATTACTGTATCAAGTTTGGTTCTATAACCGTTTTTGCTTAAATTAGGAGCTTTCCCCTCATTTTGAAAGAAAAAGTTAGTATATAAAGACATATTTTTCTTTATTTCAAGCAACAATTTCAGGCTACGTCACTTAATTTTTGCTCTTTCATGTTATATGTTGAGGGAGCAGAACAAATGATAAATTAAATTCCTTACATTTCATGGGTTACTGTGGAGCTGGCAGGTCTGTCAATGCCAAGGAACTTTCCCTGTGCAATTTTCTGTTATTACATATGCAGATCATCCACTGGTAATACAGTACATAAATATCAAAAATAGATTCGAAACTGTAAATAAGCCTCAAAGTCTATGCCAGAAATTTGCAGGATACATATTGTTCTTGATGAACTTTCTTCTCCCCACCCAAAACATCGTGTGATAAATTTACTATTTTAGTCTATGTGAAATATACAAGTCTTTCTATGAACTATTCATAGCTTTAAATTATAGTTGTGTTCATCTATATAAACTTATTTTACTATGATAAGGATCCATGTACATATGTATGTAACCAGTAGCAGTTTCTGTAAGATAAACTTGTATCCTAAACCTTTTAAAGTTATAATTCTGCAAGCTTCTCTAAAAAAAAACTTGGTGTCTCAGAACTTTTGCAGCCCAAAAACGCTTCCAGGTGGGAAAAGTTTTATTCTGATACTTAAATGAGGGGACATTTTTAAAAATGCAAATAGAGAGTCCATTTAGTTTTTCAGTGAAATCTGAAGTGAAATTCAAACATTAGCTATTTAAGTTATGAAAATGTGTTTTCAAACTTCAGGAAGGCATTCACAATAGAGTGCAGAAATCTCCTGTTCTAATCTGAAACTAGATAGTTGTTCTGTGACTTCTGCTAAAACTGTTTATTGTTTCTCTGACTTAAAATTTTCTGCTCTGATACTCTTCTGAGGAAACTGTGAATTTAAAGCCTAATTTAACAGAACACTCCGGCATCTGAAAATAGAGTATCGTAATGCGTGTACATTGCTATTTCAGTGAAAACATTTGAATCTACCCGTCTGGTATTAAACATGTGCCCAAATCACTTACAAAGCTGATCCTAAAGTTACGAGCTACAAAAGTCTGTACTAAAGCTAAAGAAGTCAGAAAATCTCCAAATATATTTAACATAAACCTTAAATCTAAATTTTGAGATCACTTTGAGCAGCTGTAATTGTTGCCAAATGGGAGTAATTGCAAATTTATTTTCTTTCTTGTACACATGCTAAGTAGTTAGCCATACGCTCAAATTTTTTCATTGTTTTGTATCATAGTTTTGAGATCTTGCATTTGAACATAATTTACAGAAATACTGACAGGCTTGCTTGTTGATTTACTAAATTTCTAAGTGACTGATCTCTCATGCTTACAGCATATATGATAGCTCCAGTTTGGGGTTTTTTTTTCCAAGAGAGAGAATTATCTAGGCCACAACTTGGTAAAGATTTGTGTTTCATTTTAATCCTATGAGTTTGTCCATTTGAACTTTGCACAGAGACAGACACATACACAAACACACACAGTATTTTTAGTGTGAGTGACGTACTTTCAATAGCTGAAACAAAATTAAAAAATAAATTCAGTGTGGAACTGAGATATTCAAAATTTATTTTCTCACTGGAATGAGGAAAAATGATGTTAATAGTTTTGGAACAGTAAGAAGAGCAAATTCACTGAAATACTAGAGGATGATGAGGGAATGGTAGTTATGGTGTCTTTCTCACATGGATTACATCCCCCAGCAGACAGTGGGATATGGGAAACCCAAGTTAGATCTCTCAAAATCTCAACAGTCAGAAAAATTATACATTTATTATGGCTCAGCAAAGGGCCCTATTTGTATATAATTTATTTTGAAGGTTCTTTTCTTGGTTCATCTTGTTGAAAAAATTACCCTTTACAGGGAATGAGTTGAGATTTGGAGAGAAGAGAATGACCTGATAATGTGATGATTAGTTTATGTAAGGTATGTAGCCAACAGGCCTTCTTGCAGTTAATTTGTTAAAAGTAGAGTGAGTATCTGGCCTCAGGGACTTCAATAGACTGATGGATCAATCAGGTTTTGGGGAGAGTTGGATTCAGATCTTCTCAGCCAGCAGTTGCCAGTGTCCTGTACAAGTGCTCATGATGCTTAGCAAAGAGATGAAAGATACTAGTGTTGTCATTGAGTTTTTCCAGTCAAAACTATTTAGTGGGTCTTTCAAGACAGTATTTATTTATTTTTACAGTAAACTAACTTATTTCTAATAAGAAAAAATCACCTAGCTTTATGTCCCTATATAAATATTCTTGCTTTTCAGAAAGACTTCTATTATCTTCCTGAGGTGCATGTAAATCCAAATTTATTTGATGGTTCTGCTTGCTTGTTTACAGTATGCTGAACTCCACTGATTTTTACCTTTGTGAACTTAAGTTGACTGCTTCTTCTAAATGGAAAATAGAACGATAAAGATAATTGCCCTAGCTTGAAAAATCTTTAATGTAGATTAGTAGAACTAAGCTAACTGCAGTATGGATAAGCGTATTTTTTACTTATCTGGGAAACCATATACCTGAGTCCAGGATAAGCCCTGTCTTTTTAATTTTGGGAACTATAAGAAAAGTGACTCTTAATTAATTCTGTGCCCAAAATGCTACAATAAAAACAAAAATCATACACTTTAAGATAATTTAATGACAATATCTGGTAGTTCCACAACAGAAAGGGTATGTAATGCTACCCTGCAAAATAGTTTTTGCGGAATCTATGCTAGCAGAGACTTGTCCACTTTGTCAGGGTGGGGTTACTGGCTAAAATCCTTCTGGCTTATGACTTATGCACAGTTGTTTTGAACCTTGCTACAAAGTGATCACGGAAACACTTCTGAAACAGCACTAAAATAAACTTTATATGAATTACATAAAATGGCTGTTCAGCATTTAGGGTGGACATCTTGAATGTGGAATAGTAGGAACAGATAGGGCTGCTGCTTTGCAGAAAATTGCGATTCTTCATCACTCTAAGAGGACAGTGCAATATCCCTTAGTCGAAATGTGAACTCTCAAGAAATGGGTTGAGCCAATCTAAAGGTTACTGCTACAAAGAGGAGAAGGCCTGATTCTCCTTTCATCCTCCCTGCTGACCATGTGCTTCTGCAACTTATTTTATAATGGCTCTCATGCTCATTAGACTTTTCCCTCAGTGACTGGGAGAAAACTAATTTGGGGTTTAAAAAGAAAGGGGATGTTTTTCTGCTAGGTTAGTGAGTTGAAACAGCTCACAGAAAAGGTCAAGGCATGGCAGAAGGGCAATGGTGAGATGTGCATTTGACCTAGCTGTTTATGAAACCACAGCCAAAGAAAATACAGCTCAGCAGCATTTAAGAAACAAGAGAATCTTGTGTAACAGATGCAGAGATACCCTGGTGTGCACAGTTACAGATAATGCATGTATGTTTTCATGAGATGTGATGCTTATGGCGTCAAACTCAGCATTTTGCTTTTGTAAGGATACTTGTTCCCTTACAGATTCTAATCAAGATAAAGCATTTTTCACCTTGAAGGTGTTGGCTTTTTTTTTTCTTTAAAACAAAGTAGGTCTTTTGAAAACTCATATAAGTCAACGGCAAAACTTAAAATCAGTCCTTCAGTATGATTCCAGTTTGAGTGAAGAAACACATTTCCCTGGTCATCCGTCATAGTAAATGTGAAGAGAAAATTTTCTGGAGCATGACTGGGAGAAAGACACTAGTTTGGTCTCACTGAATTGCCTTCCAGTCTTGCCATCAAATGTGTAAAGGACATGGAAATGCCAGCCTGTGTGAATAGTTACCTGCCTTGCCTCTTAGAACATTGTAAAGAATATGTCCTGAAACAAAAAAAAAACCCCAAACCTCATAGAATTATCCTATGAAAACAATTTATGCTGTGACAGTCCATTTCCAGTATGTCAGCTGCTATAAAACTACAGGCAATTTTAGAGAAGAATGATGTGTATGTGTCTTGATCTGTTAGCTGATGGCATTTCTAAGTACTTTCTTCCAGTCAATTTTAAGAAAGAAATATTTTTTTTAAGAGAAGAGAGGGTCCTGAACATCATACAGATTTCACCTCTGCAGTTCTTTTAAGTGCATTTGTTATGGTAATTATCGTGTTACCTCTTTGCTATTCCAGTGCTGCCTTTGATTTATTTAACAGATACTAGTTCCCATTGAAGTTCTGGCATAAAGTATAACAGCATACAGTTTACTTTGCCAATGAAAATGCTGGTTTGTGTGGCAGTATTTTTCCTGTACCTGACCTGTACCAAATCCTAGATATGGTTTGACCGTGTGTTTCCGCCTTCCAAATTATTTCTGACACATAATTGCAAGAAGCAGTCCTTGGGACTCTTGTCAGATGGCTGCATTGTGTAAACATGATTGTGTTTTCTGTCAAGTAAATTTTCTTGCAAAGTACAAAGCACTTGGCTTTAGGATTCTTTCTGTCTTAAAAATACACATAGAAACTGAAATGCCTGAATGGAAACAAGAGTGAATTTCCATTTCTTATGTCAATTTATGGCCAACTTCTGCCCAGGGTGCAAGGAGCAAGGAAAAGTGTGCCAGACAGTGCCCTTTGTGAGGCACAATGGAGAATCTTTTTAAAACTAGTGGATTAAAAGAATGCAGAGAGGAGTGGTATGAGGGTAGGAACTTGAATCCAATGCAGTTTAGTGTGTACCTGTTCTGGTTCTGTAGTTGTCTTATATTCAGGGGAGCCAGAATCCTATCTTGGTTGCAGGGTATAAATCTGTTGTATATCCGTTTGCTTCTCAGGAACTTTGCTGGCCAGCAAGAGTCATTCCTTCAACTTTCAATTGCCTGAGTTATCTGATCTTAGATGAATTTCAGCACTTGTTTATAGCATGCAGTAACTTCTTGCCAGCAGCTAGCTTAGTGTTTCAGATTTTGAAGTGTGCTCTGTGCTGCTCTGGTTGTGAGACATAAGGTTTTCAGAGTGTGCTCTCAAGTTGTGCAGCTTATCTATACAGGTGAGCATTACACTGCTTTGTTATTTTACAGTTAGCGTAGACACAAATCTGCTCGTCAGGCGTATGCAAAGGGCTGTTCAAATTGGCAGAGCAATGGGAAGTTCTGTCCTTTCCGTTGCTTAACTATATCATGGGCAAATGAATTGGAGGGCTGTAATTCACTCTCTGCTACTGACTTGCACCATTTCATGGTGATTACACATGTACATTACTCTCAGCTGTGTTTTCAGTTAAGCAAATATCTTATTTCTACCACAGCTGACACACAGCACTTGAAAAGTGCAGTCCTCATTAGCGGTGGTTCTTGCAGAATTTTGCTTACCAGGTAGGTAGCTTGGTCTGTCTCTCTGTCTCTCAACTATTTTAATATGGGTGAAAAGTATGAAATTTTTTTACTGTTGTGTTTTGTACACTGCACAAGTGCAAAATGGGATCTTTGGGGTTTTTTCCCCCCACTTGACTAAAATCTTACTTAAGGTTTCTCAGTCAGTGTATGGCATGATTGTTTCTTCTGGTCTGTGGAATGCTAAAGACCCTGGAATTTTCTGTGCTTGCAGCTGACAGCCTAGAAAAGTGTAGTGTCCTCTTCCTAAGCTATTTTCTGTCATGTTAAATTTTATAAGCTGCTTTATAAGAATTATGTATTTCCAAGACAATAAAATGTGGAAGTGAGATATACAGCATGTGCTTCAGTTTCACTGGGAATATTGAAAAACATGATTAAATATTTAAAAAGTATACAGTGTGAATTTTAAAAATACAGTTGTGTTTGGAAATAGTTTGCTGTTCATTGATCTGTCTGGTACGTGCATATTGTAGCTTCTGCATGACTCATCTTTGTAATTGTTCTACTCTAAAATAGCTTTTTTCTTTAACTTTTAAAGTTAAAATTTGAGTTTCAAAAAAAAGAACTTTGAGAAATTAAATTATAGTACATTGTAAAAATTAAAAACAAGTATCTTGTTTATAAATAAGATTCCCTAGGCTATGTTCTATTTCTGTTTTATATTTCAGCTCTTGAAGATCCTCTTAAAGCTGACACAGCCCAAATTACCATTTTGCCTGTCTTATATTATCCTTTTGCTTTAAAACCAATAACATAAATTTGTATTTTCTTTTCTTACAATTGCATATTTATTCTGGCTGAATTGAAGTTGCATCATACCACTGAAATACACTATAATTTCTCTATAACAAAATAGGTCACATTGTTAATGAGCTGTTCACTGTGAGCATCTGCTTGAAGATGAAAATAATTGCTTCCAGATGTTACCATTTCAAGAGGGAACATTTACTTTAAACGGCACTTTCTTTCAAAGCAAAAGTTAGGCTCTCTAGATGCAAGAGAGATTGTCAGCTGTTTTAAATCAGTGTAGCTCCATTGAAAACAAACTAGGGATAGTTAGCTATTTTGTCTATTTTAAGGCAAGAGTTTTGTGCCAGTTTACACTAGCTGAGGATCTGATCCTCCAACTTCAGAGCAAACTGTAGAATTTTGTTGGAGTTGATTAAATAAATAAATAAATCAGCTGCCTTCATGCTCACTTGTACCAGGTAGCGCCTTAGTGTTCACATGGAGCTACTGAACTCGGAATGAGAGGAGTGAGGTATTAATCTCCATTGCATAACTAAGTGTAGTTTGGGAGCCTATAGAAAAAGTAAGGAGTCATGCCAGATGGTACACTCAAAGGATAGATCTTTTGTTGAGAATCTCTAGAGGGATGCCATGTCTCCTTGCCTTATTAAGAAATCTTCCTGTTATTTCATGCAATACCATGTCAGTATAAAAAAAAAAATTCTAAACATTGTTTCAGTTCAACAGTGAATAGAGTCTGTCCATGGGGCCAAAGTCACCTCATCCTGCTAGCCTTTTAATCTTCAGTGGCCTTTTTTCATATCAAAGTTCTCATTTATTGCTGTTTCTTAATCTGCAGAAGGCTGCTCTGTTAACAGCTGTACAAAGCTTGTTCCAGTCTGGACTGGAATGTGCCTCTGGAACTTGTGGAAATTAGTGTTTTTTCTGGAAGACAAAGAAGTTTTTTGTAATTGCAATTTGTAATCACCATTGTAGAAAGCAGCAACTACTTGGATTTCATTAGGTGACTGCCTCTTAGAGTTTCTCAATAAAAAAAGTCAGTGCACTATCTTTTCCTGATTAGTGGTTGATTTATTTCATTTAGAGAAAAAAAAAAAAAACCAAGCCATGAGGCTACATTTCTGTTTATTTTCCCATCCATACACAAATATCATTGTCAATGTCAGCAGGAATGGGCATGGCACTGGGAATAGTGGGTGGCTTAGATAATTGGTGTTGCAATGCAGATGCAAGTTTAGTTCTATTTTTAATTTGGGCAGTATTCCCCACCAGACTAAAACAATTTACATGTAGAGCAGATTTGGGTTCCAAATAAACTTTGTAATTTTTAAAATAACCTTTGTGGCTTCCTTGGCTCCAAGCCATGGTCTACAATGTACTGTACAGTTTGTGGAAGAGGAAGAGATTGAGAAAAGGGTAATGGACAGGGCAGTTTTTGATCACTCATTAGTGTAGATCCAGAATAACTGTAGCAACTTCAGTTAAGGCACTTCCATGTAATTCAAAGCAGAATTTGTGATTCCTTAGTGTGTTTCATATGATCAAAACACTAATGTGAGTTATGAATTACCATATATTTTTTTAACCATTTAGAAACCTACGTTCTTTTGCAAAAATTTATTAGGCACTTGGAAAGTTACGTATTGATTTTTCAGTAAGGCTTAAGCCCCTGAAGGGATTTTTTTTTTCTCTTTGAAAATGGAGGCTGACAGAAGCATTTTATGTATATAATACAATCTGTTAAATTTTGTAGGAGTTTTTGCTTTGGCTTTTTTGAAAACTGAAAGATGCAGTGGAAGTATGAATATTTAATGTTTTCTAAACACAGTGATACCACTCTGTCCAAAGTATGCTTTTCTCTGCAATCTGAAAAACAAACTCAGAGCACAGAAGCAAAAGTCATGGCCAATTGTTTCTCCTTTACACTGTTACTCAGTTTAGACATTGCCTTTTAGATTCCAGTTGAGGCATACCACTTTTCATTCACTGCTGTTCCCTCCACAGTGTGTAGCCTTCACAAGGTAACAAGTACTACATAATGTAAACTTTCAAGTACTATTAGCATGACTGCAGAAACACTGCTTGTCTTTGATACTCTGTTTTGGTTAGGGTGCTCTTTCTGTAATACATCCTTTATTGAATAACATATGATAAGAAGTTCTAAAATGTTTCATTGTAATACTAAAATGTAGCTTTGTCTGATAAGTATTTTTAGGAAGTAGCCAACTGTTTAGTAACGCATCATGTGGCATTATATAGGTTTGTGTTTGTTCAGCCTTAGTGTTGTTTTCTGATTTCATGTCTTGCCTGGGGATTAACTCTGCCACACATTTTCTTGAAAGAGGGAGTTGGACACAGTGGTTTAGTGATTAACATGGGAGAACATTTAGGTGAAAATAGCTGCAGAACTTAAGAAACACACAGTTCAAACAGTTTGAAGTATACACGCTGTGAAGAGAGGTAGAGAAATTTGCTTTCATAGGAACTTGCCAATCATGCCGTTACTTATTTTTTTTAGTTACTTTTTCTGCCTGCAGTAAATGCTTACATCAAATCTATCTTGCTGCATTTTTTGCATTGTAAAGCAGTAGCAAGCGTGACTTTTGAAGAAGATAATCATTCTGCTTTCGTATTGAAAGCATTAAATACCGGGGTAGAGACTTTCATATGAGTCTGCCAATAAATCACGTAGCATTCTGTCAGTGTTCAAATACATAACTGGAGAATATGTTCTGCTTTGCTTTCAGGAGTTGCTAAGTCGAACATCACTGGAGACTCAGAAATTAGATCTAATGGCTGAAGTTTCAGACCTGAAGATTAAGCTGGTTGGTATGGAAAAGGAACAGAGTGAATACGAAGAGAAACAGAACAAAGCTGAGGTGAGTTTCTGTTGTTAGCTGGTTTTCTTTTTTTTTTTTCTATCATGTGTCTTTGGCATGCTGTCATACACCTGAGCTTTTGAGCTGAAATCGGCATGCAAAAGGATTTTTCTGTCCTTACAGCACAGTCCATATCACTGATCCTGTGAATTCAGTGAGGAGTATGATTATGCATTTTTGGGATGTGGTTTCTGTTCCCCTCTCTCATTATACTTCAGAGGTTGCTGTTTGGCTTTAATCAAGGCACAAAGTCCCTTCCAAAAGCATACATTACACTTGGTGTTCACTTAACCCTTTCCTTTCCACAAGAGCTGGACTGGCATGGCCGCGTGAGGCCTACCAACGCTCTTCTATTTCCTCCTTTATGTGGCAGAGAAGACTGTCAGCTCAGTAGAATTAGGGAAGCTGCAAACACTTAGGTGATCACCCTTGGTGATTTTAATGCATTCATGGCACTTGGGAGGGAAAGATAAGGGGCAGGACGTTTTCCTCAAACGAGCCTTTCCCCTTGTGGTTACATAATAAATAGTGCAAAAACAATGACATGCACTGGAGGCAATTCTAATCCTTACTCCCCTTCAGATGTGGAGAGTTCTGGACATCAAAGCAGCTTTGCTTTTTACCATATTGGTTAAGAAAGAGTATGAAACGGAATCATATGAACAACATCCATTTCGTGGTAGTGAGCAGCAGGTAGGAGCTGGGAAGGAAAGTGATTACAGAAGAGAGCAATTCATACAAATTGCTATGTGTTGCCCTACTCTGGCCCTGTAAGGGGACCAGGTAGCAGGAGAGGATTACCTAGCAAGGGAGGATTACTAGGTCCAAGATTTATACATTGCTGACTGAAAAAAGACTTTATGTTTCACATTTTTGTAGGAGAATTTGAAATCCAGGCAGTGTTAGAAAACTGTTTGCTCTCCATAACATTGCTAGTGGAATGTTTGATAACAGTGCATAAGTAATTTACCTGCAGTGACATAATGCGTTTGGGGTGTGTTTGTTTTTTGACTTATTTATCCTCTGAAGTTTTCTTTAGAGATTTAAAGATAGCTTAAAGCGAGCAATTTCTGGCAAAGGTTGCAAGCCAGAGAGGCACCAGCTGTTGTTTTTACCATCTGTGGTTGCCTTGTGCTCTTTCACCCGTAATTGTCAGTGTCTTGTGTACAGAAGGCCTAAGCAGTCTCACACTACCCAAAAACCTAAACAGGTCTGTGCAGTGCCTGATTGCTGCAGATAGCAGCCTGCTCCCAGCAGCCGCCTTCCTGAGAGGCCTTCAGCACTTCCCATTACATGTTGAATACCAGGATCAGGCTGCCTCAATTATTGCAGGACAGGCACAGTCAGCCTGACTCCTGGAAAGCAACAAAAGTTTTGAGTGCATTTGCACTGACAGGACTTTTAAGTACCCAGTAGGTCTGGGCCTGTGACTGAGGGTGAGGCTATGACCTGTGAAATTCTTCTGCCACTGCAACAGGGTGTGTGGGGCCCCCTTGGATGGAAAAGTTGATCTTCATTGGCCTAGAAGCCTTTGTTGTATTGCTGAGTGATAGGAAACGTTCCTGCTGAGATGGAAAAGGATTCTAATCTGATGGAAAAGTTGAGAATCATTGTGTTAAGTATGCTCTGAATTATTAACTACCCCAAGATGTGATTAGATTTCTGGCCTGTTGAAAGTGGCAAACCTGTGTATAAAAGCAAGGAAAATGGGTGTTGTAAGTAAAGCTGTGGGAAATAAACAGTGGTTTTGGTTTGCTGGTTGAGCTGTTTTTTAAATCATTTCAGATTGTCCTGAATAAGCATTAATCCAATTTGTCAAGATAAGCAAGGGTTGCTTTCATTCAAATTGGGTGCTTACTTGAATTCTAATGCTTTAAGCCTATTTCAGCTCCTTTTTAAATTTTACTCATTTTTTAATACAAACACAATTTCAAACGTCAGAGTGAAATTTATTAATATATTTTCTTTATACTATTAGACTACAATTGCTGCTTAAATTTGGTAATAGTTTGGATGTCTTCCTGCACTCCTTGATTCCACTGCCCTACTACGTCTTTCTAGTGAATAAACTGCTCTTAGGTACGCAGTCTACCTTTAGTTTGCTCTTGTTTATGCATACATAGTTGTGTTGTGGTAACCTAATTGCTTCAGAGTGAGACAGTTCTCCAAACTGACAGTGACCAAATGAAATTAATCTTGCTGTAATTGTATCGCTGAATGTTGTGGCTACTACAACATGCTCTTACAGTGTATAATGCCTCAAATGAAATTGAATTAGTATTTTACAGAAGTGGAACAAAGCTATGGGTTAAAGAGCTAGAGTCTTTCTTAGAGACTGCAGCTGGCCAATTGCTGCTTTCAAGACTGAGTTTAGGATTGACAGAAGTGAGCAGAACAGTGATTTGATAGATTTGCTACTATCAGAAGTAATAGTCCTCAGTTTTCACTCTAGTGCGTGTGTTACAGAGGCACCCAGTTGTTAAAACATTTTGAACAGCTTGTTAATTATACTTCATGGCTGACCCTGCCATTTCTAAATATAATCACAGGGTTTTAAAAGTTTAAAATTAAATGTGATGTTGCAGAATAATTCAGCTGCAACATGTTTGCTCTGTACTCTAATTTTCTGTCAGCTTATTTCACAGCAGCTGTTTCCAGTCACATAGAATTTATCTATAGAATTATTTCTTTGATTGGGTTGGGGGAAAACAAAGCAAATTAAGATATCGTTCTAAATATGAGCAAATTTTATTGTGTCAGATTCGTTTCACTTATCTTGTACAGCTGTGCCTCAGATTTGGCTTTAGTTAGCAGCAAAGAGTTATCAAGTGTCTCTGACCTCCTCTCAAAGGTATTAATTTCACACTGAATGCCACTTGTCTCTGGCTCTTCAAAAGCACATGCTAAATTTAAAGTGCCATTTATTTATATATGTAACACAGGGGCCAGGAGAATAGCTGCTTGTGAATGAACTGTCTCACTCTTGGCTTTGTCATTTTAATCATTTTTTTGTGGAATAAGGTTCCACTTTTGCTGCAGCGATGCTGTGAAGGTTTCTGAAATCCCACCTGAGGGAGTTTGTGTAGCTTTTCTTTTACCTGAGAAGCCTTAGAAATTTTGGAAATGTGTTTTCTTAATGTAGCCAGGTATGAGTGAGCAGCATTATGAAGTGATTAATGGCAGCCCAAATGCCTGTTATACCTGAACACAGACAAAAGAGACCTTCTAATCACTAGCAGGAGACTGCAGAAGTAATTGTCCATTTCAACTTGCTTAACAGCACTTCTGTCCTATTTTTTCTTTTTTTAGTATGGGGTAAGTTTTGTGGGTTTTGCTTTTTCGTACTGAGGATCTGAAGTTTACTATAAGCTGTTGGGAAGTGTTTTGTGTCTTTTGTGTGGATACTTCTGAATTAAATATCTAGTGTGTAGTTACTTGCAATTACCAAGAAACTTGAGTCAGTGAGCCACTGACTCCCACTGGGGAGTTTGGTGTGTTGTCTCACCTGAATCAAATTCAAGATATAGTATGTTAGTGTTAATAAATCTTCATGCTGTGAAAGAATCTCAAAAATTAAAAGCCTTTTCTACCTTGAAACTAGAAACAACTGTAAAGGCATATATTGCAGGTGGAGTTCATCTGTTTCTCCTCCATAGACCTCTTATCCTTCACTGGGATAAGGATTTCTGCCATCTCTGCACTGCCAAGTTTGCCCTGACGGAAGTCTGTGTGGACGCAGAGTGTTTCCCATTCCCATTTTTAATGTGAGGCAAAAGAGAAGAGAATTACAAGGTGGCAGCAGAAGTGTTTCTGAACTCTCCCATGTTGCCACAACCAGAGCAGCTGTGTTTGTGCTCAAAAGTCTGTGCATCTTGTTTGAGCAGTGGTTCTTCAGAACCTCGTATGGGTTAACAGTGTTCTCTGTCAGAGATGAGCACAGACTAAAGGCTTGGTGCTTAAAAGAAAGCAAGGGAGATGGATGTGTGTCATGACGATTTCAGTCTCCACTTGGCACTGCTCAGTGAAGTATCTGATGGTGGAGATGATGGTAAAAAAGAAACAAAATCAAAGCATGGAACATGGAGGGATTGTGGATAATGTCTGAATTGTACATACAGCTAGTACTATGGGTGTTCTGCTTTGCAGTGCTCTGAGAAGAGGATGAGTTGTCTAGGGGGATGTTTTCCTCACCCGTGTCCTACTGTGTTGCTGCAAAGTGGCTAATGCAGCCACTGAACATAAGAAGGATATAGTTTCACCTAGGGGAGCTTTTCTATAAGCTGTGTAGCCTTGGCAAAACATGTCAGCCTATAAAAGACTGAATATTGCAGAGTTGGTATGCTAGGGCCCAGTATTCTTTCTAAATGTTTTGACTGTTTACAGAACTAATCCCCATTTACGTGCGTTAAAGGTTTGTTGGATGAAAGAAGATTAGCATCAGAAATTGTGATCCTGACTGAGAATAGTATGTAGAAAGTGAAATATATGCAACTGCTTTTCTGAATTTCATCTTAAGCACAGTGCCTTAGAAAAATAATTAATGTGAAACTCTCTTAACTAACTGATACATACGCTTTTGAAAGGAAATCATTGTGAGTGTTTAAAGTTGACTGTGGATGCTGATGCAGTTTGAGATTGGTTGTGTAAAATACTTACCTGGTCAGAAGTACCCTGCCCTTGCAGTAGCTGTTCCCTAGCTTTGAGATTATTGGTTCATCAGAGAGACGAGATTACAGGAGGACTGTTGTGCACTGTAATGAAGAAAATGAAAAAAATTATGCCATGTCATCTGTTGTTCTGTCCACTGAAATCTTTTTCAGTCCTTTGGGAAATGGATTAATGTCATCAGATTTATTCTACTTGAGAAAGCTGAGAAATCACAAAATATATGTTGTTAATGTATATGAAAATTAAGAGAAAGGTACTCCAAACTTGTAATACCTGAGAAAATACCCAGCACTATTTGCTACTGAGGTAGGGAATTTAAGTGAAATGTTACACAGATTTTAATACTTGACTTTGGTTTGCTTTCTGTAGCTGGATTTTTTTGTGTGTATCACTGATACACACAAATCCAAGAAGCTGGCCAGCAAATAAGTGCACTTTAAAATCATTGGTTTTTCTTCTGTGGTATCCTTTGATTTCTCCTATGTATTTTGCTTAACTCTTTCTCCACGTCAAGATACTGCATAGCTAGTAAGCTGAGTAATTGAGTTATTTTTCTGACCTGTGCTAGACCTGGAAACAGAATTACTTTACTAGTAAATTCTGTGTATAAATTGTGAAAGAGTAGGTTATGGCCCCAACTGAGCACTTAGCAATTTCTTCCTAGTGGATGATTTGGCTGTGTAAATGAATGTAATCAAGTCCCATTTCAGCAAAAGTGTGCCTCTGAGCCAGCATATTAAAATATGTTCCAGTTTTTCCTGATGTCTGACTTCATGTGACTGTATAAGTTTCCAAAAATGAGCGGCCAAATTCTGATCTTCACATTAGAATCAGAATCATAAATTAGTCTGGAATATACATTCTGTTCTATTTAAACTGTAGCTTTGTGCAATATTCCAGATTTATATGTATTCACGTACACTTTTCAGAAGGGAAACACATAATCTGGCTTTGCTTAGTTTGCCTTTGGTATGCTTCATGCATTTCTACCTGCTGCAACTGTAGAAATATCTTCTTTGCATAATTTTCTTTCTCACTTGTCTTTTTTTGTCTTTTTTCCTTTCTTCCCATGTTTTCAGTCGGTAGTGAACCTGATCAGTGAGCTACAGGAGCAGATGTGTAGACTGCAGCTGGAAATTAATAGTAGAATCCAAGAAAGAAAGTCTCAAGATAGGAAACCAGACTTGACACCTAATGGTCCTCAATCTAGTCCAAGATCAGTGGTAGAGACTCCCAGCCAGAAGAATTGTTCTCAGTGTGATGTATGAGACGTACACCTTAGCAGAAGCCTGTGTATTGCCTCTTCTCTTGCAGAAACTGAATTCCTCTAACCAGAGCTATGTTGTGAATTACTGGCATTAATCTTTGTGGTTTTCATTAGCAAAGAGTGAGGTGGTCATAAAAATTACCAAAAAACCCCCAACCCACCCCAGACACCCCACCCCCAATTATTGGGACAAATTTGGTCACCACTGATGTCTGTCTACTAAAGCACAGGTATCTGTAAGACCCAATCACCTCTTTCAGGTTTTTTATGATTTTCATTTTACTTCTAGGTCTGTAGTGCTGGGGTGGGGTGGGTTTTTTTTATTTTTGTGTTTGCTTTTTTTTCTTAGTTGAGATTTGTCTGTTTGATATGCAGCATGCTAGCATGGTTTGGTAGTTTGCTAATTTTCCTCATTATAATGTCACCCTAACTGTGCGTGATGGTGCACCCTAATCAGTCCTCTGAACACAGATTATTAATTCCTGAATATCTTAAAAGCTTAACACAGGTATAAAATACACTTTCAGGTAAGACTAATCGGAAATGTGTCCTTTGTTTTTTCTAATGATAATGTTAAAGTGAATGAAAAGAACCATAATAAAAATAATCTGCTTGTACCTTTAAAATAGGCAATCACAAAGAAACACATTTTTGTTTATTCTTTGACATTAGCAGTTACCAGAAAAGCATTTTTTAATTTATATGACAGATCCTAGTTGTATTTGATCAAAACTATGTCACATGTCAAAACAAAAGCTACTTTGCTTAAATGGCTTAAGTTTGCTGAAGGTGGAATGCTACTGGTGTGCCTGAAAAAGTCTATTTTAATACTTGTTTTTAAATCAGTTTGCTTTAGTTGGCACATCTCTTTGGTTAAAATTTGAATCCCCAGAACTCATCAGTAATCTGCTTGTATTGTGAGGGAATTTTTCAGTAATTTTTTTCATAGGTTTATTCTACAAAAATAACTCATTTGGGTACGATGCCTATTTTGAAAATAGTGCTATTGTTTCTGAGCTTGCCTCTATCCAGAACTGATTAGTGAGCTTTTAGACTACAGTACAAATTGCATACTGGATAAATAATCTGAGAGTCATTCAAAATAAACATTAATTTAATCCAAGATATTAATATGGCTTTTTAATGCATATACTGTACAGGATTCCAAAATTGGGTTACGCTTCTAAATTTTTCCTTCCTTCAGTTCGTTTTAAGACATTTGGTCTCGTCAGAGCTCCATCAAGGGTTTAATAATACTGTCCTTCAGAATGAAAATACGGTTCTAACAAGGAAAGTGAGAAGGGATGTTTAAGAGACAGCTTTGTCAGAGGAGTAGACAGAGAACGTTGGGAACCCTCGCTGGCTGCAGCTCTAGGCTGCACCAACTCACTTTGCAAAGCAGCAAACATCAGTGCTGAAAGTAGCATGTTTGTAGTCGTATTTGATTGTATGTGTATAGTATTAAATGCCTGTAACTTGCTAGATACTATTTAGTCTCTTATTTCTCTCTGTAAGTAGCTTAAACACCTGTTTGAGGAGAGGACTCTCACTTTAATGAAAGTTAGTAATCTTTTAGCACTGCATGTTTCTGCTTACTTTCTGAGGTGGCTGAAAAATAAAACAAACCCCAAACCAAAACAACACACACCCCCCGAAAAAAAACCCAATAGTTAATGTTATATGAGACTGCAGTTGTGCATTTTTTTGGCTCATTTTCACTGAGAGACACATGACTTCACCAGGCTCAGCTATCTTCCTTAATATGACTATGAAATTTGTTCATAATTTCAAGTGGAGAGTTTGAGAAAGTATTCCTTATCTCTCAATTCAAAATAGTTTTTGTCGTCTTAGACTAGGTCACAGTTTTTAATGTGGTGGTTCAGTGTTTATTACTGTGTGGTTCGTGCATGATCTTTAATTCAGGACTATGAAAAATTAGTATCTACCAAGGAAATCTTACTTTTAGCTGCTGTTCTTCCTTTGCAGGGTTTGCTACAGGAACTTAGACACCTCAAAATTAAAGTGGAAGAACTGGAAAATGAAAGAAATCAATACGAGTGGAAATTAAAAGCAACTAAAGTAAGCAGAATACTTGGCATTTACTAATGACAGACTTATTTCAGCTGGAAAGGGGTATGCTCCACTTCTCATCAATATTTACTTTTCTTACAATTGTCTTGTGTCAGGGCCTACTATAAAGTCAAGTTTTCTTCAGCCATCTTTGGAATAAGTATCTTGGTTTAAAGTTTTTGTGGCTTCTTTTTGTGCCTTCTGCTCCCTCTGTCTTCTACCTTTTTGTAATTCTTATTTAAAAAAAAAAAAAAAGGGCAAAAAAAAAAACCCCACCAAACAAAAAAGACATTTTGACTTACAAAAGACCTGTTCTGAGGAAAGGCTTCTTTGAAGGGTTTCTGTCTTTTATTTGTGTAAAGGTGACAAGCCTCTGTGGAATATGCTTTCCAGACTGAAGAGACATGCAAAATTGGTTGGGTGTTCACTTGCTATGGAATTTATTTTAATAGACATTAAGCCCAAAATACACCATTAGATCATCTGCTTTGACTTTGTGTATATCAAAATGCATAGCTGCCTTACCCTTCTGTTGACCTTAAATCCTGGAAAGCTGTTGGATCACAATCTGGAGAAACTCGACATTTTAAACATTTCATCATTTTCCCCAGTAATTAACTTTTCTAGTTGAACATTTGCATTGTTAAACAGTTACACTTTTTTTCTGGTTTGAATTTTTAGCACTTTTCCACTAGATTAAAAAGCACCTTACCATTTTTCCCTGTTGAGGTACGCTTTTGTGCTGTAATCACATCTTTGATTTGTGTAGTACTATGATCCCTCTTCATATGAATGACTGGATCATTGAGTTGTGGTTGGATCTTGAAAAAAACATTTCAAATTATTAAACTGAGTTTTCTTTTTAATAATTCATAGCTTGATCCCAAAATGACAGACATCTATTATTTGTATTAGCATTTCTTTCTTTGGTGAATTCTTGGATGACTATTGAAATGTTGCTATTGTGTCTTTTTCCTAATAAGATAATAGCGCTTGTTTCCATGGAAGTGTTTTCTCTGACATGGTGGATATGAACAGTCTTTGGGAAAATATTTTCTCAAGCAGTGTGTGGCCAGCTGCCAAGAAAGATAAAGATTACAGAAAGTGTAGGAGCAGAATGAAAAGAAGAATCATAAAACCCATTGAGTGAGAGAAGATGCAGGACTAGAATGGATGACAAGTACAGGGAAAGAGATGAAGCAGAAAAATAATTGTAGAGATGACAGGAATGAGACATTAAAGGAAAAGAGAGCATTTAAAACAGCTATGACATCAAATAGACCAGGGGAGGCAAATCCAAATCTGGTATTAAGAGGTCTGCAGCTTTTGTCTTCCTGGTGCTCCAGCTTCTTAGATGAGAAACTGGAATATTTCCATGGCTGGATATAAAAAGCATATTAGTCACTGGGAAGTGTAGGAGCCCTTCAGAGATGCAACAAGACAGATTCTTCTTTTCCATATGGAATTGCAGGCAGAGTGGTGATCTTTTGCTGCCATCCAGCTGCCTGCTTCCTGGTGAAAGTAAGTTTGTGGTTTAGAGTAAATTAGTCCATGTTTTTCCCTGTTTGGACAATGTTGTTTGGTGTTTTGCATTTTTCCTGCTTTATTTTAGTGTTTTGAGAAACTGGTCACATTAGTGATTATTTTTGTTTGTTTCCTTTTCTCTTTTTTTTTCCTAACTGCAAGGAGGTTTGGTATGCTTTTGCTGGGGGAAATGCAGAATGTTGATACATAGAGTCTTTGAGGCTGCTGAAGAAAATCTTAATGAAGCTACTGACTGAAAAGTATGCTGTTGACAGTTTTTCTCGTAAATAAGAAAAAGAGATGGGAGTCACTGTATTTCAAGCTGAACAATCACAGAATTCTTCTCCCTCTCTATTGGTGAGGTCTGTAATGTGTGATGCTCTATCCCAATCTAGTGGCAGCACAAATTGCAGTAAGTGTAGATGAACCACTGGGATTTTGTTGAATATATGCTGTTGTTTTCCAAGCCATGCTTTGCTTCTAGCCTATTTGCTGTAGTATCTGATGTGAGGAAGAACAGTTTTGTTACCCTGCTGAGAAGAGGGCTCAGTATTAATAGATTCTCAGTTACACAAGTAAGTAGTAATTAGGATAAAAAAAAAAAGCTTTTGTTATCTTTTAGTGGTCTTCATGCAAAACTCAGGAGTTGCCCTATAATAGTCATTATTATATGACCACCATTGTGGCATTGAGAGCTTTCCAGAGTTTCTTTACCTACGTGAATCCTTGAAAATTCTACCTTTCTCTAAGTCTGTTTTCTTTGAGAGCTAATTGCATTGGAAAAAGTGAGCTTCTGCGAAAGGAATAGGATACACCATGGAATATGCACGGTTGTTACAGTGTTTATGAAATGCCCTGAATTGGGAACAGGACATCAATCAAAGTAAGGTGTTATGCTTAGAAGTCTTCTAGTTCATGGGAAAGAATCACAGAGAATAGGTGACAATGTTATTCTGAATTTGTTGTACTCTCTTTCAGGCTGAGATAGCCCAGCTTCAAGAGCAATTAGCTCTCAAAGATGCAGAAATAGAACGCTTACAATGTCAGCTATCTAGGACCTCATCACATAGTGAAGTGGCAGAAAGAGGTAAGAGAAGGGGAAATAAAAATCTAAAACCCTACTTTAACTTCATTTTGGTAGCAGCTTGGCTATTTCAAAGAAATAGAAGGACATACAGGAATGGACTTGCAGAATTCATTTTCAGAGGAAAAATGGTGCAAATTTATTTTGTCTTCTGGTAGAGTAGAGGCCTTTAATGTGTGAAATCCTATCCCAATCTAGAGGCAGCACAAATTGCCATAAATGTACTAAAGGCACTGAAACTTTTTCTACTGGAATTTTATTTATAATTTGTAAGAGTCATTGTAGTTAAGTGGGAATATATTTTTTGTGTATACCTTCAAAATTTCTTTGAAAAATCTTTACAGTTTCTATTTTTTAAGAAAAAAAAATTGTCACAATAGTACCTAAGCATAATGTTTAAATGTCCGAACAGTCTAAAATATAGTCATTGATTCACATCTTTCCTTTCTTCAGGACTATATCTCACTTAGGCTCCCTCTCCCATGAAAGGTTGGACCAGATGGTCTTTCAAGGTCCCTTCCAGGCTGGGCTGTTCTCTGATTCTATGATACTGCAGGTTTCTCATTTAAATCTGCACTGTTAATACAGGTCAATGGCAAATAAACCAGTTTGTTTAGTCTTTGGTCTCAACCAGTCATGTCACAGTTCTCCGAAATATTGACTCCCTGGAGCTTCTGTCAGTTGCTGGGCTGAGCAATATGATATCCATGACCTTTTTCTTCTGTAATACTGACACTTATCCATACAGGAATATTTGTGTGTAGTTTACCACAGTGCATCAGCTTAGCTGCACTAACTTCTTTTGTGGGTGTTAACTAACGCTTCCAAAGAGTGCCCTTGTTGATATGTGACTTTTCAGGTGCCCTCTTTCTCAGGGCTTACCAAGAATCTCCTCACAGGGATTAAATCTTTTCTAGAAGACTCTGTATTTTGACTGTTGTTTATTCCAAATAAGTGACTTAACATATACTCGATGCTGATTTCACTCAGCTGCAGAGCTTGTGCATGTAGAGAACTGCATGTCTAACTAGAAAATTGGTTTGTCTAACAGCAGTGTTTTGTAGAGGAACTCTTCTACTAACAGAATTTTGTATTTTCTATGAGATTCCCAAATAATTTATGATACTTCAAAGGAAAGATAGTGGTTTGACATTAAATCAAGAGCTTAGCAACTTCTAGTAGTGTGTCTCTTCCTGTTCTTGCTGAAGATGGGTGAAACTGTCCTTGATTCCAATGGGAGAAGAATCAAACCCTGTAGAGATTCTTAAGGCTACATTTAAGGAAGCCACTTAGATTATATTTGAATGGAAACAGTATGCAGCAGTAATAATTCTTCTGCAAATAAATTACTGATTTATCAGATTTTTACATGGTCTTCTCAAGTTGAAAAATAATGTCAATGTACTTGTAGTATGCTAGAATGCATATTCTAATTAAATTGCAAATTTTATCTAATACGTGCTTTTTCTACATACTTTATTTGACTTTCACCATTTACCATCGTAGAGGAAGTTTATAGGAGAAGGCTAAAAGAAAAACGTAAGCCTTGCAATTCACTTTTGGCTTTATCTCACTGTTCCTTTCACACAAATTATAACTCGGATGCATTCTGCAGCAATAATTCAACGTTTGTTTAGATTTGGCTGTCTAATTGTAATATATGAGACATTGCTTTCATTGCTTGCAGCAAGCAGACAGCTACTTGCCCTGTTTAGTAAGATTTCACTTCAGAAAAAATAGTCAGATGTTCACAAATCAGATAGTTGGACTTCAAAGGGACATTGTCAAGGTTAACAGAGCCAAAACTTAACCTTTACCTCTTTTTATTTGTACATATGTAAAACCCATATAATATCTGGAAAGATGGCTTTAATTGGAAGCCTCCTTCCTTGGAGGGGAAGGATTTGGGCTTATTTTAATCAGTGCAGTAAATTTAAAACAAACAAACAAACCCCCCAAAAAAACAAAACCAGTCTGAATAAAAATGTTTCCATACTTGATGATGTTATAAATATTGTAAGTAAAGGTTGTGTTAATGTGCTTAAAAATACCTCGACACTAGTTCTCTTTGAAGTCTAATATTTATAAAGAGAAATCAGTAGGACTGTGATTTTTTTTTTTTTTTAATGACTTTTTAAAAATCTTCTAATTGCTTGCCCACTGCCTGCTGGCTTCACTTTTTGATTTGGCTGTGTCTGTGCATGTCTTGTTTTACTAAGTGTTCCCTTTTGCAAGAGAAATGTTTGCAAGGTTCGTTTACATGTTTTAAAACGTAATCATTACAAGGTGTGTATTTTTCAGAATCACTACAAGAAAAAATAATTACAGGTTTTGCAAATAGTGCAGCTATGACATTGTATGTTCAACATTCAGTTGTAAAACTTTTTTTTAAAGGTGCAGTATTGATTTTCTTTCTTCTCTCAGTTCATGCCTGCCACATCTGTTTTTCATAGTCTTTTGTGAAACAAGTGGGTCTGTTTTAATGTCAAAGCATGAATTCCTTGAGTGGCAGTTACAACAGATAAACTATTTCAGGTTCTCTCTCCATCATCTACACTTGATTTAGTATAGGTTGGTACTGGAGGACTTGCTAGGAACAGTGTGTAGAGAAGAGATGAAAGATTTGGTTCAGCAAAGTTAGGATGACATGATTAACAACCTCATAAATTTTCAGAGAGTGTATTTTAATTGATTTGACTATAACATTGCTGAATAACCTCTATCTTGTAACGCTAAATTGTGTGTGAGGCAATTCTGTATTAGCTCTCGATGTAGATTTTAACTTAGTTATTCATGCTGAAATGTTTTAAGAAAAACAGTTTTACAAATTTTTCTCGTATCAAACTAGATTTTGTTATTTTTCAATTCCAAGTTTCATGAATGTCCTTGAACTACTTCTCATAAGCTGCTGAATATTTTTCTCAAATGGAATATAGTTAATTTTCAGTCATACTTAAAATTATTTCCTTATATATATAACAGCAAACACTCTCATCTTTTGCAAAATAAGCTTCAATGTTTCCTTCTTTTTTTCATTACTTGAGTTTTAGAGTATGAAATAGTATTATATAGTCTTTTATAAGCAAAACCAGCATGTTTGTCTTGTGTGATGCTTTTATTAGTTCAGCTTTTGAAAAGCTCTAAGTTAAATGTAGTTTAATAGTGCCTTTGCTATGCTAATGACATGGTTTTGGTTACTCATAGGAATATAAGGAGAGTATCACAAAACATAAATTGTTTACACTAAATATAGCAAGTATATTTGCCTTATAACATTTAAAAAACATTTTTAGATCAAGAAGTTCAACGGTTGAAGATAGGAATGGAATCGTTATTGGCTGCAAATGAAGAAAAGGTGAGAAAATAATCCTCATTCTACATAAGAAGAAAGAAATGATGGTTTTGAATGTCTGAAATGTTGTAAATAACCAAATTTCTCCAAGTGTGGTAGTGCCCTGATTCTTGGATTATCCCATGAGATTGTGACAGAAGGTTGCTAACCTGGCTGCAGGACTTGGGAGGCTCATTAGATTCCAGAGGGGAGTAGAAAGCCAAGGCTGTAATGAGCAGAATCTCTTGGCTTCTGCTACTGAAAAGATCACTAAGATCTCACCATCTGTGGAAGCTTTTCATCTTCCAGCCTAATCTGAAGTGCATTGATGTCCCCAGTTTAGATTGTGATATTAAAAGAAAGTCAAAGTGGCCTTTGAATCAGACTTAAATTTTGGGAGAAAGGGACCAGGATATAAAGGCAGGGGAGGAGTGCTAAAAGAGAAGAGGAGTGAAATTAAATCCATTTAAATGGTAAATACTGTTTGTGTCTCTTATCACCTGTATGCTGTTTGCCTGTCAATTGGACAATTCAAGTGCAAGGTTTAGGGCTCAGTCTTGGAGGATGTTGAATCTCCACCTTCAGATACCATTGACTTACTACAGAAATGATTCCTTACTTTTGGAGGGGGCAGGGGAATGGTTGAGGGTGGTTAATTCTTGAGGAAATTGCAATTCTTGTTTTATGGTAATAAACCAGGCCATAGGATTTTCCTTTATGGTGACACACTCTTGTATGTTCAAACAGAAAATAATACACATTCCTAAAAACTTCCTTTAGTAAGTGAGGAATCTGGACAGGGCAATGTTAATTCTGGAGAACATTAATGTGACTCATAACAACATTTAGTTCTTCAAAAATCAAAAAGCCAAAATTTACATCTGGAAAATAAAAGACGTGGCATTATCTCTTGCCAAAATTATTCCAAGTCTGCATAAGATTTTTGCATTTGAAGGGAACAGAAAGTATTCTTGCTTATGTCCTAATATCTGGATATACTTACAGGGAAAGGAGGGTTATTTCCTTGGAAACTGTAGTGTTTAAACTAGTGGACTGATGGTTGATCAACAGCTTCTTAAATGTTTAATGTAGAACTGTTACTTTCAATAATATTGCAAAAGAAAATATTCTTCCTGAGGGAAAATAGCTCTAAATAGCTTTTGGGATAACTCTAAATATTCCTTCTGTCATTTAGGACAGAAAGTGCTCAATTAAGTTGCTAGTAAGTGGTACACGCATTTCTTTTTTAAAAAATTGGGTATGTTAGTCTCAGTTCTTTGCTATGAAGAAGAACCTATTGCTTCTATCCATAGTTGGGATAACTGCATATCTGTTTTAGGCCTCTTTTGTCTTGTGTACACTTGCTGAGGCACGAAGGGAGGATCAGCATCGTCTACCATTCTCTAATGTGGTAAAGGTCTGGTTTCTGTGCAGTTACTCCTACAACTGTAATGTAGCATACGTGTGTACTGGAGCAGATTTTAATTGGGAATCTCTCTGACACTGACCTAGCCATGGCAGTGCAGCAGCTCAGTATCAGCTAATCACTTAAATACTTGCCAACTTCCCCGGAAGGTTTTGGATTTTTTCCCCAGTGCCCACTTCTCTGCTTCTGTGGCTTTCCTGACACCTGCTTATGAAAACTAGTTCGTTATTACTTGCTTCTGTTTGTATTCAGTGCTCTGTAGTCACAGCACTGGGCAAAATTATCACACAGGAACGATTTAGAACTGGGGTCAAAGAAACAGGACAAACTGCAAGAGTACAGACTGCAAGACTGCACACTTAGTGACTGATAGCAAGAATTTATTATCATCAGGGACACACTATCGTATAGAGAAGTGAGAGAAATGACAGATCCAATCAAATAATGATTACTACCCATCACTATGTTGTATCTGTGCAAAAGGCAAGTGCCCTCCCTGAATATGTGAATCAAGATGCTTTCCATACGTTAATGGGAAAGTGTTGGGTATTGGAGAAAAAGCGGAGTCGGATAATGCATCAGACGTTCATGAGACCTCACTTCTTTGGTTCTGTACAGGTTTGACTGCCTAAGTTCAAAAAGGTGTGCTCAAAACCAGAGTAAGTGTAGGTATCGGAATGCAGAACGTATTCTACAGGAGAGGACTAAAGAACATGCCTAGATTGTTAAACTATACAAAACATAAACGTGATTTACTTTATGATTACAGGTACAATGCTAGCAAAAAATGAAACGCTGCCCACTTCAGGCAATTGAGGTTCAACTCCAGAATGTTCCCTTGACTCTTAGAAGTGAAAACAGATTTCCAAATTATGCTTCTGTAAATAACTAATTTACTAGTAATGTCAAACTCCTCTGGTTTCCTTATATCCATAATTTCACACTGTCCAGCAAATATGTATGATGACAAATAAAGGCCAGGAAACATTCCTTACAAGGCATGTGAGAGACTTGATCCTGCTTTCTGGAGAAGCAGGCCAAAATCACAGTATTGAACATGGATACAGTGTTTCTGCAGGTTAAAAATGTAGGATTTAAGATATGATTTTATTTAATGCTTTTCACAGGACCGTCGAATAGAGGAGTTAACCCTGTTGCTAAGCCAGTACAGGAGGGTGAAAGAGATAATGATTGCAGCTCACGGTAAAATGTCTTGTGAATAATTTCCTGATATTAGGTCTTTTAAAAACTGCATGCACTACAACTGCTATTTGTTGTCCTTTTAAATATAAGTGTATAGTAATATGTATTTTATTATGCATATATTTGTATCATGTTGGAGTGCTAAGAGATTAAGTATACACTCTTTCACATACAGAGAGAACCACAGTGTGCCTTCACCAGGCCTATGTGTTACTGCCTGTAGTTCGTGGGAGATTTCCTTTTTCTTTCCTATGCTGTAGGCAGTACAAAAAAATAGGGTCAAATCTGTCTGGAGATTTAGTTACAACATTACTATTCAGCACAGCTTCTGTGACTGAATCTTATGCTCGACTCCGTAAGTCATAACCTAAAATTTGTTCTATATCAGTTAATAGTAAATCCCTCCTAGGAGCCTAATTTTGGTGCTATATGTTGTTTTAGATGGTGCCATTAAGGATTCTGATTGATAAGGAAGGATGACTGATGAGATTACTGCTGTGGTTGTACAGCCACGTGAACTGCTCATCAGTTGGGTCTAAAGCACTGCAGTCTACCCGCTTACGCGCCAAGACAATCTGAAGTCAGCAACTGCTCTCCTTAAAACACTTCACTCTATACTGCGGTGGGGCAGGAGCTTTGCTTGCAGAACTCCTACATCCACGTAGCGATGGCTGGGTAGACAGCTGGGGCCATGGTTTTATTAGCTGCTTCATGCAGTCCTGTCCCTCCTCGCTGACGGGACTCCTGTAAGTCTCTTCCACAGTGCAGGCCTATGACATGTCCTTCACGGCCAAAGCTTCATACTTCCTTTTTCGCTGCTGCTGGTTGCCATCCCCTCTGTTGTATGTGGGTTTTGGAGGCCAGACCAAGAGGAATTACAGCAAGAAGGGTGAAAAGGAGGGAGCAAACTCGTGCAGACATAGAATTTGTCGACAGAGGGACAATTAGGAAAGTTCATTCAAATTAGCTAAAGGCAGGAGTTTAAAGTATTCTTCTTAAATTGCATTATATCCCTCTCAAGAATCTATTATTCAAAATTAAAATTACATTGATTTAAATTAGTTCACCTGTAGGAGATTAATAAAGTATACAGATAGGTATTAAATTTGTATGGTGTTTCTTGTGACCATTATGTTATGAGTAAGCGTTTTTTACAGTCTAAAATGACATCAGGAGACCGTAGTGGATTATGAACATTAATTAATTAAACACATCATCCTATATTTAGATTCCCTGCACCACAGTTCAATTTAGGAATGGCAGTAATGATCAGCTTCCAGCCAGCTAGCGTTAGTGACACAATGTTTTCCTTTTGTGTCATGTTTTTTATATGGCATTCATAAAAAGGAAGCTGTTCTCAGGTGCAATTTGATACTGTTAGGACTTTCTTTTTTGCTAAAAAGAGTTGCAATGAATATAATAAGTTCTGTTGCCCTTCCCTTCCCCTAAGAAAAATTCTGATGGCTGACTAGGCAAGTTCTGGTTTGGAGGGAACAACTGAAAACCCATGGTTGCTTTGGTGCACCCAGTATTATATATTTAACTTCAAAATCTGGGGGAAAAGTCTTTGTCCCATTTCTCAGTTATGCTGCAGGAAGTGGAGTGGGTTTTAGGACAATCTCATTTTAAGTTGCCACCTTAGTTTTCAGTACTAAATTTAGTCTGGGAAACTTGATCTTCTGAAAGGACAGGTTCATTCAATGTACATCATCACATTAACAAACAAACAGTGTTTTCAGGTCTTGTATGGCAGAATGGAAACTTGTATTTAACAGCCAACAACAGGGAACAAGTGTCAGGTAAATCTCTGTCTGAATGTTCGTTGTTTGAAAAAAAAAAAAAAAACCTCACCTCTCACTTGAAAGTGTTCCGAAAGGGAGTCCAAGGGTGTGACTGTAGCTTTTGGAGGCATATTAATCTTAACTCCCAAGATAGCTACACCAGTGTTACCCTGTTGAGAGTAGGTGCTCTCAACAGTAACCCCCGCAGTTCCGCTCTCCTTGGCCCCATCCTGCTTGTACAGATTTGAGTGCACCATCCCCCTGTGGGACATGGTTTTTGGAGGCCACTTGTGTGCACGAGCAAGGAGCAACCATGATGCTCTGGGTTATTGTGTTGGTACTGCAGGGAGTATGATGGTGTTAATGTATGCTAGTATACATGTTCAGTACAGTGTAAATAAAAAACCACTGATGCTCAGCATTAACTAGAGCGTATACAGAGATTGTCCACACTGAGGTGCATACTGTGATGGCTACAATATTATCACAGCCCAAATGAGCTTGTTGCCTTATGTGTGTTTGTGGGAGTCTCATGTTTTGGTTGCCAAGCAATACCTGTCTCCCTTGATTATTTTTTTTTTTTATTTTTATTTCTAGAGGTCTGTTTTAAAGGTTCCCTTTGAAGTGTAATCTCTGCTTAAATACTTTTGGTAGAATCAATGGGTTGAAGTCTTCCATCTCTGATAACTGTTTCAAGTAATTACTTGACAGAAACACAATATGTTGTAAGCATTTCTTACTTCTGCTTAAGGCGAGCTACAAATCATGGTGACAAAAGACAACTGACTCTTCACTATGGGTAGCATGTATATTTAAAAAAAACATTAAAGTAGGATTAAAGCAGGGAAGCTGCTTTAAAAAGCCACTGACAGTTGAGCAAAATGTAAAGGAGTTATCCTGAACTCAACTATAGGTAGCTCTTCTGTGCTAACTGAAGGGCTGTGTACCAGCAACCACAGCGTAAATTTTACTTCATATCCCGAAGGGCCAGTGGTCAGTATCGGGTTTGCTGGCAGTCTTCATAGCTGAACAGCACGATAACCAAGCTCACGTCTAACGAGTTTTCAAGTGATCCCTCTTCTGATGATGCCAAGGCTTAACCATAAGATTTGGTGTTTTTTCATAACTGCCCAGAGCTTCTGCACCTGTATCACAAAAATTAAGAATTACTAATGTGCTTAAAGGTCAGTCTAAATTTCTTCAGCATGGCATAGCAGCCTTTCCACATCCTGTTTGCAACCCTATGCATAGGAGATCTCCAGAAAAAAATTCTTAATCAAAATACTCCAGAAGTTTGCTGAGCACTAAATATTCAGACCCTGATTATGTATTGCAGCTTTGACAACTTAGGAATAAAAATCCTACTAAATAATGAATTTGAAGTATTTGTTTAGATCTGGGATATGAGAAAAACCTGGAGCATGTTTACCATATTCATCCTTGAACTGAGCATGGGGCACTGCATTATAATATATAATATAATACAATCTATTAATATATAATAAATAAATACATTATACAGATAAAGTCAAGCATGCATACTACCTATAAGACGTTACACTGTAAGAAAATGGTACCAACTTGAACTTGCCTCAGAACATCAAACTATGAACTAGAGTGTTTCAGAAGCTGCCTTGTAAGCAGCTCAGCTACTTACAGCAGAGCACAGCATATAAGTAGAAGAGAGAAATTTGTTGCTGTAATATAAATCAGCTTGCTTGTAAGTCAGAGCCCAAAGGAGGGGTGGGGAGCAGAAAGACTGGTAAACTGCATGCATCAGATGAAGACTGAAGGGGAATTTAGAGACTGAAGTATTTACACTGTCTGATACGGTCCTAAATGTTTTCATCTTTTTTTTTCTGGCCTGTTTCTCTCCCTTTCTACTTCTAATCTTTAATGCTCGCAGGCTCTTCTGTCTCTGGTGGCAGTGAAGAGGAACTTGAGACAACTTTAAGGAAATGGACTCTTTTGAATAATCCTCAAGGAGAATTATTTAAAACGGAGGTACTTAGTAAAGATGTTTTAGAAGCAAGTTCTGCTGTATATATGACTTGTTTGTATTGGTTTCTCTGTAGCAGCTGAAATAACGTAGATGAGGGTTTCGCCTTGGCTGAATTTTTGTACTTCTTGGTATGGGGACAATAGATTCAGAATCAGGCACTAGAGTTACAGGTTTGAAACTCTTATATTTTACGTAGGCCTCTTCAGGAGAATTGTCACCAGCTACGCTCTCTCCAGTGCCACACAAAGCTATGGAAATCAGGCAAGACCTTTGTTACTTGTTTTTCATGTGAACTGTCCTAAGTCTGTATTATTTAATTTGTTTAACTGCTGGCATCTTGTCTTGCCTGTTCTTGGCTTTGCAAGAACTTCTGGGTAGTTGTGAAAGCAGCGTTTGCCATGGCAATTTGCAATACTTAGTTCTATAAGGTTTGAATTACAGGAATAAATTAGCACTTTGATATATCAGAAGATGTATGTATTGTAGTACTTAAATCAGTGTTTTACTCTGATTTAAAGTGGAAGCATTCCAGTATCTTCAACTAATTTAACCTCTCCACAAGAAGAATCTTTGGAAATCATAAATAGGTAAGAATGAATAACTTTAATTGAAATGTATAAAACACAGCCAGAATTTTTTATATAATTCTGCCTTTTTCCATTTTTAAAATCCCTTAATGTTGCACACTGTTCACAGAGAGTTATTACTGTCTACTTTTGCTTGTTAAGAGCTTCTAAAAAGTCATCCATAGATAAAAGGTTTAAAACTGCATGTTGCACTTTGTTGCCTTTCACTGTTGATCAAAGGATGTCTTGTTGCTGTTTCTGACTTCGTCTATTGCAGTTTCCAGTACTATGAGTTTTAGGCTAAAAATATAAAAAAGAAATGACTCTCCTAATTCTGAATTACCTGTTATATGCAGACATTATGTGATATATATAGCTGTCATATGATACAGTTGTGGCATATGCAAACATACTACGTTGTATTAACTGTTGCTTTTTTGCCTGTCATTATTTTAAGGGTTCCACAGAAGAAAAAGTCAAGTAGCTTAGAAGACTTGCAGAGTGAATCCCTGGAAAAGGTTGGTTTATTTGTAATCACGATTTCTGGTGCTTAATATCACGACTACATGATAAAGGTCAAGTATAAATATTCTTTTTGTTTCACACATAATAACCCTACCCACCACTAACATTGTATGTGAGGAAAAAAGCCCTAATGATAAAACAGTTTGGGTTCTTTTTTTACCCCCTTGCCAAGCTTACAATAAACAAACTAGTTGACACACCCGTATGTACACATCCTCAAATTCAGCTTTTCACCTGAAAGAGAAGAAAAATATTTAAGAGAAATACAACAAAAAATGTTAATGAGGAGTCATTTTGTTGAACTGCAGCATTGTTTTGTTTATAGGTAAGTGTTTTTAAAATAATTTTTACTTCCAAATCACTAAAAATGTTAAGGCAGCAAATCCTGAAAGTAATTAAATATTGGGACTGGGTATTTCCACATAGGATTCCTTTTTGAGTGTTTGCATGTAAATATGAGCGTTGCTTCCTAACTTAGACTTCTAATGTAAATGGCATTCCTGAAGATAGCAGTGATGCTGCCTTAGTTAAAACAGCGGGAGCACTGTTATTAATCCAAAGGCTTAATTCCATTCCAGAATAAAGACTTTCCAGTTTACAAAGTCTCATTACGTTATGGTCCAGAGGCTTGTTTTGTCATTACGTACACTGAAATTTTTCTGCACTTGTAATTATGCTTTGTGAGACTTATTGACACTTCCTATACTCAAATCAGGCTTAATACTAGATTACCTACACCCAGTAATGCCATTTCAAATAGTAGTAATATGATTGTTGCAGTTCTTCAGATGTTCTTAAATTTTTCTTAAATCTCTGAAGATGACAGTGACCAAATAGAACGTTTGAAATTTGTGTTGCACTCATTTGATTGTGGTCATACATGTGACAAATCAGTTCAGAACTAATGTTTCATTCCATGTGGAATTTACGAAGGTCTGTTTTCATAACTTTTAAATTATTTTCCTGTCTTAAATTCAAAAACTTAATTTGTCTCTGTGATATGATGTGGTAAGGCTGTATGTACACATTTAGGCTGTAAATCTGCTCTGTCTGTTAAATCAGAGTCCATAGACGAAGAAGAAACTACCAAGGATATGACAGAATTGTAGCAACCCACCCCCATGTTCAGCAAGGCATTCAAATTGTATGCCCTAACTTAGGCATGAGGCTTCTTAGTGAAGTAACTGAGACCTTCCGATGTGTATGAGTGAGTGGCTAAATGTGAATTAGTTACCACCAAAACTAAGGCCAAGAAAACTTGTTTTGCTGACTCAGCATGGCAAGACTCGCTTCTTGCATTAAGTCCAAGAGAACCTGTGCTAGCAGCACTGTCTACTGGACCTATCCTACTTTGCACAAAACTCAAATTCCAATTATGTCCAGCAATAATAATAATAAAATAAAACACATTGGTGTCTCTGACCTAGCTGTGCTGGTATTTTTATCACTTCATTTCTGTCACAGCTCTTTATGGTTTTAGCCGGATATATACAGTATTGTGTATGTTCTTTTTTTTATGTCAGTCATTTTCATATGGTTTTAACTGATAACAACTGTTATGTTCCCAGCTTAAAGTAAGTCTAAACAGACTACCTAGAAGCCTGAAAAGAGAAAAATTCCTTTGATCACAAATGAACCTAAACAGGGCCTGAATTTTATGAAGTGGTTTAACAAACACATTTAGTATTAAATATTTTATTGAAATGAAATGAAGAGATAGCAGACCTTGTAATATATTGGCAATGCATTAAGTAGCATCAGAATAGTAGTAAGACTACAGTTGATGTTCTGTGTATGTATGTTAATACTAACATTTGTCTGTTGCTTTTTTCCATAAAACTTTGAAATTGCCCTCCCTGCAACTCCATAGTATGTAGACGGAAAACCAGTACAGACTGTTGTAGAACAAGAGGTATATTGACTGTAAACTCTCTTAACATTTATCTGTTGTGATGTGCTATGATGGTATGGCTGTGTTTTCATTTTATATTAATTCTCTTTTTATAATGGTTGCATAGTTCCAGTACTGACAAACTCTGAGAACACAGGGGTAGGGATTTGAGAGGGAATTTATTTTTTTTTTTTTTTTAAATCTAAAAGTGTTTATATGAGGTTAGAAGCTGAAGTCAGTCAATTTCAGAAAATACAGCGCTAATGTAATAAACAATTTCTCTACTCATATAATATTTGGTAAAAGTCAGGATGTACTCCTGCAGTTGCCAAAACAGGACCAGGGGATGAGGAACTGAGGAATCTGGACTGCAGTTATAGTTTCACAAAGATCCCTCTAGGCCTTGAAATAAGAATAGATAAACCAGTGGTTATCTCGTTAAATACTTCATGTATCATCCTGTCACAGACAATGTTTTAAATGTTTTAAAAACAATTTTGTTAGAATGGGGTTACTAAATAGGAGCATACTGTATGTTTCTGTGTACTAAATGTTTTGCATATTTTCAGTACAGTTTTCCTACATAACCTCCTTTCTGATACCAAAACATTTACCAATATGAGCTTATTCCAAAACACACATTGAACATACACCACTCCCACTAATGTCAATTGGAGCTGCAGGTTCATTGCTTCTCTGGAAAAGCCTCTATATTCCTATAGTTATGGCAGTTGTAGGATATACATTTTTTTGTCCAGAGTGATGGTTCCTTCATCTTCTCATTTGGAATTAGTATTGAAGAAGTCTCGACATGCCGTTTCCAAAACTGTAAACAAGTACCTCTGTGAAAAATACCTTGTTAGGCTCAAAACTATCAGATTTATGTGCAAGTTCTATCTACCCTTGCACAAGGGGCAGATCCCCAAGTAGCTGACCGCTGAAAAATTGAATACAAGGAAAATTAAGAGATAATCTATTTTTAACAAAGCCTATATACCAGTTCCCTTTCAATACAATGCACTGAGGCTCTGAGGCCCACCTCTTGTGAGCTCTGTTGCTGGACCAAGGCCCTTCCAGCGTCAGCAGTCTCACTGATGCAAGTGACACTGTGTATGTGTACCAGAACTGCAGGCGTGCATACATTAGACTCTTATTTTAGCCTGACATGGACAAAAATTGTAGAGTCAGCAGCCATTCAGACTAGCCCTAAAATACAGCTCAGTCTATGATTCTTTTTTTTCCCCAGCATATATGAAAAGTATACCTTGCGCTTAGGTTCTGTAATAGAATTGGCTATTATGTATTTAGCTATATATATGGCAACTATATATTTAGCTATAATTATTTTTTTAAAACCTTGCATTTGTAATGTTAGCTATATAAATAGATCTTAACTCTTACAAAAGCTAAATTTCTGTACTTTAACTTCATTGCTGATTCTTTTACAATTATTAATGGTGGTGGGCAAATACGTTTGACAAAATTTGAGTTGTACAAATACTTAAATTCCAGCAAGATACAGTTGTGAGGCAGAAACATAGACTGGTGAAAAACGGGGGGAAAATCTGACAGAGCAAAGAATGGGCTCAGAAGTAACTCAATGCATTTCTGGCACTATCAAAGTTGACCTTGGAAGGACCGAATTATTATTATATAGTGCCAAGGTCCGAAAGGAAAGGGAGACAGCTAGCAAAATTCTTGTGATGAAACCAGGTAATATTGAACTTATGTTGTATTTTAATGTAATATACAGTCTGGCTGAAGTGGGAGGGGCAGATGAGGGAAGAGAAGGCTGTGTCTTAGCTAGAAAACTTTGTCAGCTGACTATTGGATTTCAATTGAATTACCTATAAGCAGGAACATGAAGGGGGTGGTGTCATTTTGAACGATGAATTTCAAATACTTTTTCTCAACTTCTGACGTATTGTGTACTGGATTGCAATTGCTAGGAGTGATTTGATTCTGCATTTATTTATTGTATTTTTCCCTCTTTAAAAAAAAAAAACAGAGTAAGCCACTCGTTAAAGGCAGCAAGTATCAAACCTTGCCAGGGAAGCTGCCTCGACCCTTACAGAATGGAGAGCAGGGAACATACAATTCGCCAGACAGGTGTGGCATGAACGACAACGAGGACAACAGCATCCGGGGCCTAAGTATGTATCCACGCCTCTCTGAGAGGGTTACGTAAGAGGGGAAAAAAGCCAACTGTTTGAGGGATTGGGACATAATATGGTATATAATCTGCTGCGCCAGAACAATGGACTATGACGTTCACATGATTCAGTTAAGGGAAGTTCTTTTCTTAACTATGTACCAGAAATATTCCACGTTAGCTCACTGGAGAGTAAAGGACAGTTATAAGCTAGAGCATTCTTCTCTGATGATACTGATGTCATTGATAGCGTAAGTAATGAGGAGACACTGTTTTGGAGATTGTGAGGACAGCATTCTGAAAGTCAGCTTATCTGTAACTAAAAATCAGAACTTCTAGAGATGCAAACATATTGACAATAGGAATAAGCACTAATTTTTCCAGACACACTTCCAATGCTCCCCTGAGCTTGCTATCTGTTTTCTTAAGCAAGCAAGCAAACAAAAATCCACAGCCAAGTACATCATCAATACTTCTAAAAAATGTACACTAGATTGGTGTATTAAAACAAACAAACCTGTCCCTTGCCAACCCACTGCATTTTAGCGTGTGAAATTTTACAATATAACTAGCACTAACGTGCACATTTCAGGCAAAAATCTTAGAATCAGCACTGTTGGTTGCTGGGGACCCACAAGTGAAAAATTAACTTGGTAGGAGCAGAAAAACATTAGTGGATTTTGAAAATACAAGTATATTGTCATTCCACAACCATAGCCATGTGTGGAAGTCTACATTAATTTCTTTTCAGTGACAACTTAAGCGTGGATTTATTGACAAAAGGTATTATCAGTGAGGCACAGAGCCAGGTATTTGCCAAGGACTGAAGAGCTTGGGAGCTCAGGCACAAGAGTATCCCTTGCCATTTTGAAGTGTTCCTGCGCTTTAAGAGTTATGGTGGGGTGTTTTGTTTGGTGGTGCCAGACAGCAACTAAGGCCCACACAGCCACTCACTCACCCCGCCCCTCGGTGGGATGGGAGAGACAACTGGAAACGTGAGAAAACTCGTGGGTTGAGATAAAGGCAGTTTAATAGGTAAAGCAAAAGCCACGCACACAAGCAAAGCAAACCAAGGAATTCATTCACCACTTCCCGTGGGCAGGCTGGTGTTCGGCCATCTCCAGGAAAGCCGGGCTCCGTCACACTTAACAGTTGCTTGGGAAGACAAACGCCATTGCTCCGAACGTCCCCCTTCCTTCTTCCTCCCCCAGCTTTATGTGCTGAGCATGACATCCTATGGTCTGGGATATCCCTTGGGTCAGTTGGGGTCAGCTGTCCCAGCTGTGTCCCCCTCCCAACTCCTTGTGCCCCCCTCAACCCCCTTGCTGGTGGGGTGGGGTGAGGAGCAGAAAAGGCCTTGGCTCTGTGCAAGCCCTGCTCAGCAGTAACGAAACATCCCTGTGTTATCAACGCTGTTTTCAGCACAAATCCAAAACATGGCCCCACAGTGGCTACTTTGAAGAAAATTAACTCTACCCCAGCCCAAGCCAGGACAGTGGGTTTTTATTTATTTTAAGGCCTCATGGTCCTAAAAGCCACTAGGGTACTGTAGTTTCAAGATTTCAATGGGTCGTGGGTTGTGTAGGTTTTTTAAAGGAGTTTTTCTGTGATTGCAACACTGCAGGCAATGTGTGAGCCATGCTGTTATGTCTTTAACTGCAGGATTATGCAAGGACGGGTGATCTTGTAGAGGAAAATGTTCTTTTTCTAGAAACAAGCAATGACTCCTTAAATACACTGAATTAACAGGATTTTTTTAATGCAGGTTGGTTTGTTTCTTGCATGTGCAGTAAACTCATTACACCTCCAATTCTGTATGTCAGAGGAATTTGATGTAATCTTGGACATTGCTTCATTTCAGATATTCTGCAGGCTTTGTGGAGCTCTGCAGTATATGCTTTATGTGTTAAAACTGTCTAAGAATAGTTTAAAAAAACCCAAACAAACCAAAACCACAGAACAGATAAATGACATCCCTATCTATTTAAGATGACCCGTACAGAATTCTCGGGGCTTGTGCACACCAATGCATATTCACTTTCATGTCAAGCATAACTGCTGCTTTTCTTTTTGTTTCTGCTTTTAATGCTTAGCTTACTTCTTTGCTCGTCTGTAACTTTATTTTGCTGGTGTTTTATATCTTCTTTGCTTCTTCATCTGGCTTTCTGCTTCTTGGGATGACTGAAGATCGCATCAGGAGTGTCAGTGCGCCAGTGCTAGGTACTGTATCCAAACAAGATGCAACTTTAGCATGAATTTTGCTGCTTACTTTTTTCCTTTCCTTTTTCCCTCTCTTTCTGTATGAAATACTACTACCAAGTGGGCCATTCAGAGTGAATTCCTTAAGTGCAGTACTGAAGTGATGTAACAGCTTTTGCTGTACAGCATTCGGATGGGATTTCTTTTTAAGATACTTACTCCTGTTTTCATTCTGTTTTCACTGAAGTCAACAGAAAAATTCCTACTGATTTTGATGGAGGATTTATGGTATTAGGAATAGGCAAGGCAGGAGTCTGAAGAATCTGCTTCAGTCTGAAGACCTTAAATTAATTAAAATAATGTATTTAAATACAATTGAATGAAATAACAGTACTATTTTACCCAGTGTTTTATTATTTTCTTTTTCATATCAAATGTACAGCTACTATTTTTTTTTTCACGTTCTGACCATGCTTTTTGTGTACAAGAACAATTTTATAGATACCTTTACTTTTTTATTATGTTCTGCATTTAAACGTTAGTCTCCCAGGTAATAACTTGGTTAATAATTAGTATAAAATGTGGCTATATTACTGTTCTTAATCCAGGAGAAACAGAGAGTGTGGATGGTACAGTAGTCTCGGATGACCTTTCACCTCTTTCTTCGGGAACGGATTCAGGTCCACAGTCTCCATTGTCTCCAGAAAACAGAAAGAGTCCAAAAGGGATCAAGAAAATCTGGGGAAAGTAAGGTCATTTTTTCTTTTTTAGTGCCCCGTCAAAGCATTCTGGCTGAGAATGAATCCAGTTCTCAGCAAAAGCTACACTATCTACAGCAAGAATAAAGTAAAACTCGGGAAAAGCAGAGAAAGCAGCTCTGTGATTGTGCAGGGGTCTCTCTACGTACACATGGGTGTAGAAAAATGGATGGTAGTGTTCACGGTGTCATGCTCTTGGAAGAAATAAGACTGCTGTCATCTTAATGCTGATAATTCAGAATGCCAGCAGTTTCATTAGCTACGAAAAATTAAATAATGGTAAGTTGTTCATTACAGAAGGCATCAGGTGAAAAAATGAGAGAAACAAAAAGCGAGGGGACTGAGTTCACTTTCTCTGCTTCCTGACAGCAGGGCATATACAAGTCTGGCCTCTGGTGTGGATCATTAATTGCCCTGCAGAGCTTTTTTTTCTTTCCTCAGAGTTAGGTCTAGACAGCATTTGCCTGGAACTTCCTCAGCTACCACTTGAATTAGATGCTTGTGGTTTACAGGAGGATTAATACCGCTTCTAGTTGTCACTATAGTTTCCATACAAAACAAATGTTCTCTGTTGCAAGCTAATAGTACTGTCGTGGCACTCTTGTCTTGAAAGAATAAGAAGAACTCAGTCAGGTAACTTCCCTGCAGACGACCTGGGTTTGGCAGAGTTTCGAAGAGGTGGTCTCCGTGCAACAGCTGGACCTCGGTTATCCAGATCAAAGGAAACCAAGGGCCAGAAAAGGTAATGGTTCCTTCTTTACTTCGCACAGCATATTATGCGATATTGTTAAGTGTGCTGAACAGCCAAACCCTCCTCTTCTGAAATATGTTTTTCACAACAACTTGGAAGAATTTCTCTGGGAGAAAATGTGTCCTGAGTAGCTCCCTTGTCCGCCCTCTTTCAACTGCAAGTTGCAGCACTAGCTGTTTGTCGGAGTGTCAAAAATTTCACCTTGTTAAAGAACTAGAAAACTTACCATCTCCTGTGGGAATATCTGTAAAGTGATGAGGATTCAGCAATTCCCTCTTCCCTCTTTTCGAATAGAAAATGGGAAGTTCTTATTCACCCCCCGCAACTGTTCACAAGTTCAGGCTGGGCAGCCAAATTACCAGGACACTAGTGCCACAGCATATGCTGCAAGAGTGGCTGTTGGCCTGTACTATTGCACAGAACAAAGCACACTAATACGTACGCTGTAGTACTGCCTCTGGCACATGATGAGCTTTCTAATAATTACCATAATTCTTTAAGACTTCTCAAATGTTTCTTATACTTTTCAGTGACTACAATGCTCCATTTGCTCAGTGGAGCACTGAAAGAGTTTGTAACTGGCTTGAGGACTTTGGTCTCGGTCAGTATGTCATTTTTGCACGGCAGTGGGTGACTTCAGGCCATACACTGTTAACTGCGACACCTCAGGACATGGAAAAGGTAATAATCTGTAACTGTTTCTCTCAAGCAACCGTACATGTTGATCCTGTACACGCAGACCCCTTGAAACAATTGGCAGTTCTACCTTTCTGAAAGAGATACCTAATGAGATGAAAAGAGCCAGAGGCAAGGCAAACTCTTTGGTTACTGTTGCAGGAAATGGGAATAAAGCATCCACTGCACAGGAAGAAATTAGTTCTGGCCATTAAATCAATAAATGCAAAACAAGATGAGAAGTCTGCACAACTTGATCATATCTGGGTTACACGTAAGTGTTTGAACTGTCATGGAATTGTTTGGAAAGGAATTTCCCCCACCCTTATGGAAGGGCTGCCTGGCACATACTTGTTTAAGCAGTTACCAAATGTCTTTCCAAGAGCACTAAGTTTCAACGTAGTAGTATCAGGATCGGCATCCAAATATACAGCTATACAGTATGAACTCTGTCATTCAGATTGCAGGGAAGTAAATGGTGGGGGGAAGCTCAATCTAGCAAGAGCTGCATTATGCTGCAGAAGGTACGCGCTCATCACAGTGTATGTAAAATATCACAGGGCTATTGTGGACAAAGCTGTGTGGTGGGAATTGCTTTTAGGCCTCTGGTAAGAGGCTGTCCTTTTGAAAGGTGAACAGGTAGAACGAGCTACCTGAATGCCTCAGAAAGAAGCCAGCCCAAACAAGAAGGGGAGAAGGGCTTCGTTCTCACTGACCTGGATTTGGTACACCATTGTTCTTATATCTGCAGGATGGCTTGATGATATTGGCTTACCTCAGTACAAAGACCAGTTTCATGAAGCCAGAGTTGACGGGAGAATGTTGCAGTACTTAACTGTGGTAAGCTAAAATCCTTTTTCCTCAGTTTAATCAAATTTAACTTCAGCATGAGCAAAGAATTTTACAATTTTCCTTTAACTGCTCACATTCAAAGTATTTTTTGCAAGACAGAGTGCCAATGGTAACTCGTTTGTCTAGTGCGTGATTACTATTCCCAAGGCACATAAAACAAGTCATAGGATATGTTATAGGGTATGTTACGGTTACTTCTGCAAAGTCTTTCTTTCACTGTTGTGTAGCACACCACAGTTAAAGGTAAAATCACCTATTTCACATGCAGCTTCTGGAGTGTATTGTTCTCCACACCAATTTAGCAAGAATATTCAGTAAACTAAAAATAAGCAGCAAATCCAGTAATTTGTACAGCTCCGACCACATGAGCAGCAAACCCTGCACTACACATAGCCACTGTGTTTTCTTACAGTTTCCCTGCCCAGGTTTAGATAATCAAGTATTTGGTTAACTGTGCTATGAAAAAAATGCCTCAGTAAGCTGTTATCAAAAGTACAGCTGTGTCTATGCTGTTTAAGGAGCCTTTGTTATAGAAGCGTGGTCCTGTGGTTAGGTGTATGTTACTAGCTGCAGTGATCTTACCCACAACAGGATCTCAGCCAGATCAGAAACAGCCCAAATATTTTAAACCTATCCATCAGCCTGGATTTTACTTAAGAGGCTACAAGCTCCCCGTCATTTTTTCAGCAGGTCTTGCTATGGTGCAATGTTTGGGAAAAAAAAAAAAAACACCACACCACCACAACAAAAAAACCCCAAACCCCCCACCCTAAAACACCCTCTTTAAAATAGAAACTTTTATTTTACCTAAACCACAGCTACTGTGGTTTATATAAAACTACATAGCAAGCTTAAAAATCTTTCTTCTTGGGGAAAGTACCTGTTTTGGTGTGTATTCTGTGCCACCTAAAAGGCTCTCTCCTTTACAGAATGACCTTCTCTTTCTGAAAGTCACCAGTCAGCTGCATCATCTAAGTATCAAATGTGCCATTCATGTGCTGCATGTCAACAGTTTTAATCCCCACTGTCTACGAAGGAGACCAGTTGAGGAGGTAAAAGAATGTTTAAAGAGACTAATTTAAACAAGCACTCATTACCTGATTCCAGCCAAAGGGGACAGAAAGTTAGCAACGTACAATGATAACATAGAATCACTGCTACTAGGGAATTATGTCTGAAGCAGTAGTTAGTTATGCTGCTTTCCAGCTCTGGCATGTAACTTGTACTCACTGATAATGAAAATCTACTCAGTCCTTAAGTGCTTGAGCCACTTATTAGTTGAATCTCATGCACTTCTCTTTAGAAATTATTTGCTTAGTTTAAAGAAGTTAACTTCCAAGAGAACAATTTAGAATGTATTCTTTGCCTGTCCTCTCAAAGACTCTGAGGTTTTTGCCTTACCTGTTCAGCATAGCTTATTCTCTTAGTACTAAAGACTGACAAAAATACTGTTCTCAAAATGCTCCATTTTTTACACCTAGCATCTGTAATCTCTACTGTTGTACTACTTAATGCAATATATGGGGTTTCATCTGTACTAGACCATGCCTGCCATCTTGTCAGAGGATATTTGAAAGAGGCCTTGAACAGAAACAATACCTTAGAATACTGCTCTTTGAGGAAGAGAAGGAACGGTATTTTCATCTGAACTGAGGATACGTGCTGTGAACATGCAGTGACAATGCAGGCTATAGTGTCAGCATCTTTTCTGGTTACTTTAACAGAACAACGTTTCGCCTTCTGAAGTAGTCCAGTGGTCCAATCACAGAGTGATGGAATGGCTCAGATCAGTCGATCTGGCAGAGTACGCACCCAACCTTCGAGGAAGTGGAGTGCATGGTGGCCTGATTGTAAGTTGTTTTAACATTTCACTATATATCTATTAAAAGTTGACATACCGTAATATAAAACATCTTTTACCTGGTGTTCGTCAAGCAGGAGGAAACAAATACATCTGCAATGACAGCTTGATCAGGTCTTCTAAAGAGCCTCTTTATCTGATCCATGCCTCTTACTTTTACAAAGGAAAACTAAAATAAAAAAGGAACTGCTAAAACATTTTTTAATGATCAAAGCTGAGCTGTGCGTGACTGTTTAACAGCCATACATAAAACCAAAAAAAAAAAAAAAACCAACAACTCAAACCCACAAAAAGAGAACTGTATGAAAGTTACTTATTGATAAAGCATCATTAACTGTTTCTTTGAGTGGTTTTAATAGAATTCTGAGCCACCGTAAATAACTGTCCTGAACTCGCAGCAGTCTTGCCAGCATTCAGAAATGATGTTGTTTTAATTCAAAACATTCAGAACTACTGGCAGCTTAGTGAAGTCAGAGTTCTGAAATACTGTGATTCTAGTGCTATAGAATTGTTGCAAAAATGAAACAGAAAAAATTGTGCTAAGATTAAGTTTATACTCTCTGAGTAAAGCAGAAATTCTGAAAAAAACTTGTTCAATCCAAATATGAGGTTTGATGATAAATACAAATACGTGTTTGCCTGATCACGCTATTTCTTAGGGCCTACTTTCATGTATTTCCCATTCAAACCCTAGTCAGTATCATATCACGAGTGAGTTACAAAAGGTCTAATGTAGCTTAGTAAGAATGAGAAATTCCTCTGCTAAGCACTGTAATGGTTTACTATTGCAAATATTTAACCATATAAAAAATATTGCCATTTTTTAATAGATTCTCGAACCTCGCTTCAACGGTGACACACTGGCAATGCTGCTGAATATTCCACCTCAGAAGACCCTACTGCGACGCCACCTAACAACCAATTTTAATGTATTAATTGGACCAGAGGCACAGCAAGAAAAAAGAGAAATAACGGAGTCAACAGCATACACACCTCTGACCACCACTGCCAAAGTTCGGGTATGCACTGCTTTCAAAAAGGAGATATTTCAGAATTTCAGATTTCCTCTCCCCTGTCTTATAAAGAAAATAAGGGACGAATATGGGCAGGGAGAGGTCAGTTCTAGAGGAAGCATTCCATTTTCCTTAATTCTACATACCAAAGCATTTAATTTGTATCTGTTTAAATCAGGTTCTGAAAAAAGCATGCAATCCCTTCTGTCTTTTCTTAGAAGGAACACTATCTAAATGTATTTAACATCAACTATAACGCTTAATTTGAAAGCAATTAAAATTATTTAGTTCAGCAGCTACGTACCTGAAGGACTAGGGTATAGCAGCAAATCAAAAATTCCACAAAGGAATGTTTACAGGACAACCTTATTTTCCTTATTCAAAACTTGTTGTGTTGTCATCTTATTTTAGCCAAAGAAACTTGGATTTTCACATTTTGGAAACTTAAGAAAAAAGAAATTTGATGAATCAACAGACTACATTTGTCCTATGGATACAAACCCAGCTGCTACCAATGGTACTCAGAAAAACTACGGTGGATACAAAGGACTTGGTCCATTCACTGATAGGGAACTGGATCAGGTGGGACAGACAGACTGATGCCATTGTCACCTCACCCTCTCCATGCATTCCAAAGCTTGCAAATAACCAAATGTTAGCATATAACAAAGTATTTGCTACATCTGCATGAACTTATTGAGAAAGTATTGGCTATGGACACTGGAAAGAGTTCTATACTAAGAATGTCAGGTTAATCTTTTTTTAATCAACATCATCATAAACTCATCCATCTTCAAGCCCTTTTTCAGGAATATGACACCTTTTACACTCTGAAGATCTATGTATTTTGACAGTTAAGGTGGTGGTTGCAGTAAACACAAGACTTTTGTACTTCTAGCTTTCATAATCTCAGTATGGCACACTACTTTTGTTCATTATCTTTATGGGCGGGTTTTAATGTAATAAATTTATTTGGACTAATTTGTACAAAGCTATCAAGTTATATATTACAACTGGATTGTATATTTTTAACAGACATTAATCAAAGAATTCAACTGAATCTTTCTTTCATTATGTACAGTGGGGAGTAGCTACACTTAGAACAGTATATGTAGAAACAATGCATCAGTAACGAACAAGATCATTAATAAAACCAACACTTAAATAATTCACTTTTGTTATGTAGTAGTGAACTTGTGAATGAAACTGTCTACACCATCATACAGACAACTGATGAATACTAAAAACCATCAGATTTTATGCAAGTTTGCTGTTGTGTAAAGGGATGTAAACCCTGAAAAATGGAGCTCCTGGAGGCTTGTGTGAACTTTGGCAACACACAAGAGCCAGACAGAGGTGGCTGGTGTAAACTGTCCTATCTCCAGTGACCTTAAGTGATGTAAAAACAGTTTAAGCCTGCTAAGAGAATGGTCACAAAATTGAAAGACTAACTGAAAATATTTTTTTCATTTGCATGGTTTACTGCATCTAACATCTCATTTGTGTTCATTATCTAACCATTGTCTTTCTTTTTCAATGTACCCTTAGTAAAATTAAGCACTGTTCCTAAGTAGGGACAATACCAAATCCTGACTGTCATTTAGAACGGATGTCCCACTTGCACAGTTAAGAGTTGCAAGTGAACGCGTTAACTTTGAGTCAAGAGCTCACGCTATGCAGTCGTTCAAGCATTTCAAAAATACTGGTTTTTTCTCTAGGAGCGTGGTCTTCCAATTAAGCATGACTTCTGAGCATGTGGTCATGCAGTGAAATCTCAATGTCCTAGAACTGATAACTTTTTTATATAAGAAGAGGTAGGCCTGTATCATGAAGGACTCTTACTTCTTGCCTGTGAAAGACGACTACCAGCAGTATAAGTGTTACACCATCTGGAAAATATGACTCTTCATTGATAATACCAGTTAAGCTTTTTCTTTTCTTGTGTGAATTACAGCTCAGGTTTCATGGAATCAAGCTTTCTTTACCAGGATTCACTCCTCCTATCGTTCAATGCGTTTTCACATACCTTATAGTATGGAGGCATTTTTGTTAATGTGCAGAAATCAGAGCTTTTAAAAACTTATCACAACTTCATTTGTCCAGGCACAGATACCTTGCAAAGATGCATGTAGAGTGAATAAAACTGCACATACTGTCTGATTTGAACTAGTTCCTGAATACTTTTGCAGATGGAACATTCAGAAGGAACAGTAATGCAAATAGGGGCTCTTTCTCAAGGCATAAGCCATCTTACGGTATGTACTAATTTCACTCTTGTTTTAAAAGTCACAAATGTTTTCTGCTAGAATTCAGTGAAAGCTGGTCATTGCTGGTGGTAGTTAAGAGTAAGCGGGTCACTGTTCTTGTTAAATACCTCTTTATAGCCTGGTTGCACATTCACAGTCCAAAACCAAACCTGCTTTTAAATCACAGTAGAAATTGTTTCATTTAGGCTTATTTTAAGTTTTCATGAACTCAGCTGTCTCTGTGACCCAATGACAGATTCCTTAAATGAAAACAATTCTTCAAAGATTTTGTAAGTAACCAGCATCAAATGCCTCAGTCATAGCAAAGTCTAGCAAAGAGGTACAGACCTGAAAAATTTACAAGCTAGAACTCCATGGAAAACACCACCACCACCCCCTGCAAAACCACTCTTAATTCCTGACTCCATAGCAGCTAATTTAAAGAAAAAAAAAAGTTGACTGAAAGGTATAATGAAGAATTACATAACATAGTTGACTCACATGCCACCCATGAAACCTCTGTGAGAATTTCCTCAAGCAAATAATAGCTTATTTAAAGCTGCATTCCAGGAATTTCTTTTAATTTTATGTGGCTCTAACCCCCTCTGTCGTGAATCTGATCTCATTACAGTTGGCCCTCTTTAACTATAGGTCCCTAACTGAACATGCTTACTCGGTCACATCTTGTTTTTTCAGACGATGTTAAGCCAAGATGAAATGCTGAATGACAGCAGATTTTTAACACCTACCTTTGAAGATTGGAGATGATGTTTCAACGTGACCAAGAACAGTAATAATACCTCAACCCTGTCCAGAGAGGTGGCCAGGAGAAGCGTGATGCTGTGATGCAGAAAAGCTTTACCTCTTTTCTGCCAATGAGACTTACCACGTAGCATTTAATATTGTCAATGTAGCAATGCATTACAGGTAACTCGCCTCCGCCCTATTTTGCATATTACCAAACATGTAATAGGTGTTGAGAGAGAAGTGGTACTATATCCAGTCTGGAAAGCCAAGACTGGCAACATGTTTTACCCTTTATTGAGTTGTCTTTTACATGGTATGTTTATGTACTGTTATATGAAAGAAAGATCTTTTGTAATTTTTTATTTTTATAATTAACTTGTAACGCAGGAATCATTAATACTCTGTTGTACCACGTGGACTAATCAGAGCCACCTAGAAATTCAGATGGATGGTGGTGAGTGCAGCAGTAGTGGCTCACTAACTACAACTGCAGTCTTGCCAGAGAATGTTGCGCATAAAAAAAAAGGATTTTAGTCTCTCATCCCTTTCATTAGCAGATGTCCTGCCCTCTTTTTATCTATGTGCAGTGTAGAATGGGAAGAATGGAACATAATACTATCCATCAAGCCCTTGCTTTTAGCAGGAGGATGGCAAGATGGCACATCCACAAATCTTTACCTAACTCAAAAAGTTGCTGAACTACTACAGCAGGAAATGTAACTTTAAGACTACCAGAAAAACTGACAGAGTCAAAAGCTGGTGCTTCATTTGATTTTTTTTATTGTGTGATATTTACATGTGCACTAAGATGTTCACTATCAAGGAGAAATCACAGCATTTAACTCATGTAAAATGTAACTTTAAGAATGGTGTTCGCTGCACGCTGTAGGGTAAGTACAACAGAATTTCCAGCATGATCCATTGTTCGGTTTTAAATGACAGGTCTTTAACTAAACTATTGAATGGGCTCTTCCTGCACATTGCCATTCTGCCTAAAATGGCCAGTACTGACACACCTGTGCAAGCATCAGCATGCTCATAAGCTGTCTGAACCATTTTGACTGGTCAGAAGAAGTTTTCTGAGCCCCACACCTGGTTGGTCTGAAACATAGTACTGGCTCTCAGGAAGACAGGGATAGTAACAAGCCCGTTTTCTTTCCATAGTTTTACACCTAATTAAACATATGGCTGCAAACAGCTGTGAGGATTGGAGCTTACACAACAAACACTTTTGTAACGTTCGCGTGAGAACTGGTGATGTTGTAAACAATAGTGCTGTTCACTTTCAGTTCTTTTCATTCCAGCTACCGATAGATTTTCATAGAATATGTTCTTTAACAAGAGGAGACATGCATTTACTGCTCCGTGAAGTATAAAATGTGACAAAAGAGCATCAGGCAAGTACCACAATAGATAGATCTGTTCCTATTCCACTGAGCTAGGCAGGACTGCAGCACTGTAATGGAGGTAAATACTTACTTGAGGGGCTGTTTGAGGGTGAAAGTGTCTCCTTTACAGCAGCAATTACTTGTGCTGTCTGTTGACATGTGCCTCTCATGTATTAAGAAGGTATTAACAAGATATCTTCTTAGTAAATAGGGAAACGTCAGAAAAGAAATTTGCTCAACTTTAAAGAAAAGACTTAGTATGTATAGGGATCGTTTGCATTACTCTCTCCTTGCTGGCTACAGGGTGTTGGTTTACATATTAATACAGCCTGAGGGCAGGTCACTCCCAGCCACAACCCTCCCAAATAAAGGGGAACTCTCTGGTACTGTCCAAGAGTATGCAGCAAGGGCTCTTCGCGAGCTATCAGTGGCACTTTTTAAAGGTGACCTATTCTAGTCCTGATTCCATGAGCTTCTCATGACAGATCCTGCACTGTATGGTCAGATGTTGGAAGCCAAACACATGATTTTATTGTCCAAAATTGTAAAACTAAGGCAAATTTTTTTCAGTCACTGAGCAATGAAATGATAATGGAAAATCCAAAGGAATGAGAAGTCAGTCTACACATCAGCAAACTAAAAATGCTTAATAAAAGGTAATAAATGTACTAGTCAAGTCCAATCTGGCAATGCAATCAACACTAGTGACCAGGTCAAGTACTATGGGCACATGAAATACTGTCAGGTTAATTAGCCAGCAGACTGATTACAGTACTACAAATAGGATAAGCTGCTCCAACAGAGGCAGCCTTAATATCACTGGGATATTCTAAGCAGATTTTCAGATTTCTTTTGATGATGTATTTGTAATTTCCTTTGATGACGTTTTTGTAACTCAGTGTGTTTTGTGCTAACTTGGCTGTGAATAGTCAATCTCCAAAACTATGGATTTTTTTTTAATATATATATATATATAAAGTAAGAAATCCTGATTAGCATTAACACTGGCATAAATGCTTATTTTTTGACTGTTATGAATAAATTCTGAATGGTCCTCCATCTCTTGCTGACTGTGGAATGATTCTAACACAAATACATGTGGTGGATCTCTCATCAGGGACAGAATCTCAACCTGAATCCCTGCGTCTTTGTTTGCAATATTGCTACAAATGTAACTGATGAAGTACAAAACCCGTGTCAGTTTTTAACTAGTAGATTCCTTTTGTTTTGCTTTAGATGAATAAAAACATTTAGTAAACGTATTCCTTAGCATCTGAACAAACAAGTCTTCTGGCTCAGGGAGTTGTCAGGCCCTAAAACAAATGTAGTATAAACTGACTCCTAGAAATGAACACACAGTACCTCAGGCACTTAAGACTAAGAATTAAATGCTATGTGGTAAAAACACTAAGATGAGGCATTAGCTGAGTATAAGATCGACTCAGCATAGCTTACAATGGGAAGTAAGAAGCTGTATTTTCTCGTAAGCAAAGGAAATTTCTGCAACTGCCAAAAGAGCAAGCACTACACTTGGAGAATGACATTCAAATGATGTAACATCACTGGATATTTACATCCGTATATCCAGCCCAGACATACATAGTTGGCAGTGATTGTTTAGCTGAGGCTGTTTAGACAGCGTGAAGTCATGTAATCCTCCCAAGTAAATTTCACACTAATGAGAATTTGTTAGAATAATCAGTTTGCGTGTTGCCCAAATTCTGTTCACTTTTTCAATAGCATACTGTGACTTCTTTCTTAGTCCCTGGGTACAGGGCTGTAAAACAGCATTTTAAAAGACTGACTGTTCCTTGTACTCTCCTTCCCCAGGATTCACTAAATTAATTACCTACAGAGCACAGTCAAATAATCCTAGTCAAGTTTTATAGCCATCTCCCACGTTCCATACCCATGTTAACAAACAAGTGATTTTATCTCTGTCCTACCTCTCCGATTACAAGTATTTTTTCTCAGAATTAACATTTTGTACTAACTTAAGAGGTTAGACTAAGTTACTTTACATAATTCAAGGTGATCTCTCAACTTCTTACTATTAAAACACACAAAGGTAATTATGAAGTTATAAACTACAAAAGTTACATTAAGTGGTTAGAAAACACACACAAAAAAAAACCCCCAAAACCCCAAAGAAATACTGCACAGTTACATACCAGTTATTCCTGTCGGAAAATATGCAGTACTTACAAAAAGGTACCAGATGACACCAGTATTAATAAGAAAACGTACTGCTCTTGGGATAGCCAAGTTTGTCCAAGTTGGGCTGACATGCAAACTGAATCATAGGTGGTGGTCCACACATGAGAATGAGTGTCTCACTGCCAGGGGAAGGGAGGTGGGTTTTAATCATGTCTGCAGTGACAAAGCCAGAACTGTACTTCCAATCTGAAATGAAGAAATTAAACTATTAATTTGAATCTCTGTACAGTCTGAAGACTTTTTAAAAAGATTTTAAAAAGAGGAAAGAAATGCTAAACGATTTCAAGCAGTAATATTATTGAATGCATCTGTCATTTAAAGTGTGCCAAGTAGGAAAAATAATCCTACCTTCACATATAAAAATACGTGCTTTAAGCTCATTTATCAGGAGCAAGATATTGGGGTTATGAAAACAGCAGCAGTCAAAAGGGACATGAAATGTTAAGGAGTATCAGGAAAGAAAAAGGGAACACCACGTCAAAGTGAAAATACAGTTTGCCTGCATCTTGACTACTGCTGTTCAGTTCCGATCTGCTCAGCTCCAAAAGGGACATAGCAGAGCTGGAAAAGGTTGAGAGAACAAGGATAAGCAACGTCGGGGAGACCAGCATCTTCAGTATAGAACAGGTGGGGCAGCAGGGGTGACCGATAGATGTCTGTAAAATTAGTAACATGAAGACAGTTGTAGGCACCTATTCACACTCTCTTCCCAACACAAGAATTCAGAAGCAAGTGCAAACCAGAGGAAGTAATTCTTCACACGGAAGCGCTAATCCTATGGAACCACTAACAGTCTGCCAAAAAACTTGCGCGGGCTCCAAAGGAGACACACTTAAGTTCTTACAAAAGTAGTCCACTGAGGGTTACTGTATCTGTAGAGACACATTTGGCTCAGAACTGAGAAATATTATATACTGGAAGAGTATCAAGGCCTGCTGATTACTCTTCTCTGGCCACATACTCATGGCTATTGCTGACAACATGTACAGAACTTTGATCTGAGTCAGTTTGGCTCTTATGTCTGTTAAATAAAAGCTCAGATCACTTACAACATCAGCAAACATGACTATCCAAGTTTCAAATGAGATTCAGTAAAGTTCAACCTCTCCTGCAATTACTAATGCAGTACTACACCAGCCTACAGCTAATGCCTTCATCTATACACGTGGCAGCTCTGTTTTACCAGAATCTAATCTAGAGCTGCTGCAAAACAAAGATGTGCATGTACTATTTACAGGTATTAAGAAATTTAATGCCAACAAAATGCTAACGTAACCTCAGTCGGGAAATAGCCCAAAACAGAGCTGTAATTTTGCTGAAAAGTCCCAAAAAACTGGCACATCCTGAAATACATCAAAAGCAACATGTCTGACCCAAGAGGAGTTAATTATTAATTCACACTTTCTAAGGCCCACTTGGTTTAGATAGATCACTTTTCAAAACAGGTGTTGTGGTAAGGCTTGTTTCTGAGGGGTTGGGGGGTGTCTATTGTTTAAAAGTGTTAAGACAACTTGATATTATAGTAATGGCCCCTTGAACAAGAGTGAAACTCTGCTGTACAGCGACGAGTGAAGGCATGTCCAGTGTGTACCAGCAGCTTACCTTGTGGAGGTCTGTCCAGTGTGTACCAAAGCGTGAACTGATCAGGATGCCTCTTAGCGATGTCTTCTAGCTCAGCCCTCAGTAATATATCCTTTTCTGTCTGCAAAATGAGACCCCTGTTTAGCATCAAACCATCTCAAGATGCCCTCTAATATGAGCTCATCTGGCATTCAACGAGACAAATGCAATGGTAACTCATTCAAATCAAGAAAATTATTTTTTTCCCCTTACATGATAGCTAGCTATTATCATTACAGGCTTCTGTAAATTCAGATTAACAACAACAAAGTATGAGACTTAATAGCCACCTAAACACTGTTGTAAAGATGGCAATTTGAACAACTTTTTAATCCAGGCTAAAATCACAATTAGCTGGATTTGTCTCTGACCGTGGCAAATAGGGCCCTGTACCAGCATGGTGAAGGTTAACTGTAGAAACAGAGTAATGGAACAAAATCCTGTTTCCTTGAAATCAGTGAAGGAGTTAAACGAGTAGAGGGATCAGGATCTGTTCACACTATTTATTCCCTAAGATAGGAATTAGGGAGTACAAGTGAAACTATGAGAAGCCATCTTCAACACAAATAAAAGAAGATCATGGGAATTACAACAGCACCATGCAAGTATTTATAAAATTATGGGTAATTAAAATGATAAAATTATGGATAATATTTTCTTGTTTCTCCTTCTTGACTCATTTTAACCCAAGACAATACATTAAGAGCTTTCATAATAACAATTTCCTGCTCCTCCTTCTACTGATCATTTTTTAATGTGCTAAGATAATATTTTCTCATAAATGGTTGGGTGAAATACAAACCAAGAGAGACTGGAAGAGTAGGAAACATGCAGAGCAGTATTTTCTCCAGGGGTCAATGTCCCATCAGTTCAAAAAGCTGGAGGCCAGCAAAAAAAGTAGGCCATTAACGACAGACAGACAGATGAGTCAGCATACTCACCTGATTAGCAAAAAGAAGGTAACATTTTGTGGAGTCCTTAGGATCACTTGTGATACGACGAATCAGCTGCAACATAGGAGTTATTCCTGTTAAAAAACAAAGTGGTTAAAAAACAGGCATTTATTTCTATGGCTGCAGTTTCAATATTAACGCTGCCTTCCTTCATTTGGAGCTTAGTTTGTGCAGGACTACATACTTCTGAATCTCTAATCCATGCCAAAGGCAGAGGTTGGGGGCTTCTATTAATACAAATCGTTTCAGAACAAAACCAAAACCACAATACTTGTATCTGGGGCTTTCCTCTTCAGCGTTCTCTATCACATACAGTAATCTTACGCTGAAGACATTCTTGTAAATTTTCTTTTTGCCATTGGAACTGAAGCTCAGAGAGATGAAGTGACTTCTCTGAGGTCACACAGTAAATCAAGATTAAAACTCTGAAGTTGCTAGCTCCCAGGACTGAGCTCAAGCCACTGGAAAGCCTCAGTGTTGCCAAACACTCATGAAAAGAAACACAGGTGTAAGTGTTCTGCTACTACAGTACAGTGTTTGGTACTCCTCACACGCATCCATAAAGACATCTTCACACTCTAGACATTCCATATGATGAGAACAGTTTTACCTGTTCCTCCAGCTATCATCCCAAGATGCTTTGCAAACTTCTTCTCTGCTTCAGACTTCTTATGAGGCTTGATTAGAAAGGTACCTAGAAGAAATATTCAAAACCTATAGGTACGTTAACTCCCAAACAAGTATGGATACAAATTCCATGGGAATAAATTACTGTAGCCTACCAATTAATTAGGGCAGATCTTCCGGAAATGCTAAATGGACTCAGCACAGCATTGAGCGCAAAGAGTAGAAACCTCTTTGTCTCTGTAAAGTCCAGTCCTAGCTTTGAACAACTGATTTACGCCTTTCTTGCTACCTAACACTGTTTCTAATAAACTCAAGGATTCCCACATCACTGCCTAGAACACAACTCAGCAACTGCGAATGTTAGTGGTAGCTAAAGCTAAGCACAGCCCCTACTACAGAGAAACAGGTTTCTTAGGCCATCTTCATCATCCTCACTTGTACCATGGATCTAGCCATTTGCGTGTGTCCGCACTCAATGGAGTTGTAATTAAACCAGCATCAAGCAAGAACCCCGGCAAAGATTAGAAATCAGGAATGTTGATGCCTTGCATACTTTTATCAAGTACTTTATTACTGTAATTCACTTCCAGTTAATGAAACCCCCATGACACTTGGCAGTCAGCTAGGTGACTGCCTCGTAGCATCCTGTGGCGAGAAGACCTTGCCGATTTCTGCTCTACACCTGGGTATACCATTGATTCAGAACTATCACAAAACCAGACAGTTCGTAATTGAAATTATCTCCAAGGACCAAGCCAAATGAAAAAGTTCATGAAAAGTACTCTATACGAAAAGCACTTGACGTATCCCAATCTTAAGAGATCTGTAACTAGTAACAAGCTTTCCTTTCCCAGCTACTACTATTTATTGCAGCCAAAGCAGAGTAGAAAGGAACATTTGTAAAACAAATAAAAGAGATATAACAGATCCATCAGTATATTACTCATCATAAAAGGTCATGATCCAGAGAAGCACTGAGCGCTTATCCCCTGGAAGTAAGTGCACCGTCCCTCTCAGTCAAAATCAGTGCATAATCTTTCACTTGCATCTTGAAAGAGGATTACTTCTCTGAACTTATTTCCTCCTGGTCAACTCAGACCTAGTTTAATCACGACATGGAGCTAGCTCTCAGTCAGTGGGTTATTCAGTAACACCACTGAGATTCTCAGAGTGCATTTTAGGCCACAACCTCCCTTGTTTAAGAGGTATCTGGAACATCTCCCTCCATATGTATAGCTGAGATATTATTTCCTATATAGCCTTCTCAGTAACATAATGTGATAGTGATTTTTTCAGATTTAATTATATGGTCCCAGGAGTGAGACAATAACTAGCTATTCCTCGCACAAAGTAAACACAAAGTAGTCTTTCCCGTCATATCAACTCTGATGGGCTCTCGGTCAAGACCAGGAAAGGTGGATTTTCTCTTTTCCACTTTTTAAATAAAGATTCTCTACAAAGTTGTCAAGTTTTATAAAACATCTCTGAAAATAACCAATACAAGGTCCTGCCTTTTGCTTTCCCACCTTCATGTCACAGTACCTGCCCCCTTATATACAAGGAGCCCATTTGGCCCTCTGAAATCAATAATATCTCCAATCTTCATGCCATCTAGGTACTGGGACATCTTCCCACCTTCTGGAAACTTGGGATTCACATTTTTGTGGTAGACCTGTAAAAACAGTAATTTGTATGATACCAACCACTAGCTTTCCTGCAGACAATATTACAAACTATACAACACAACATTGCAGGTGTGAAATTTAGCGTCTGAGAAAGACACTGAGATAATTCTTTGCTCTCAGTTATCTGTTGTGCCTTGCAACAGCAAGCAGCCAAAATAAGTAAAATGCTTTGTCATGCACGTGTTGCTCTCTGCAAACAGCCAGGCTAATAGGAGTAAGTGGCAGGCAGATTACGTACTGGTGCCCTTGTTTCACTATCGCTCCAGCAAGAACCTTATGTCACCCATTTTTGTAATTGCTCCTTCTGACAATAGCATTGCTGCATCTTTTCTTTTTAAGGCTTTCCCAGAGACTTCAGCCATGTGATAGCTTTTTCACCTTTCAAAGCACATAAGAAGTAGAATTAAGTCATTGATAGTGATTGACCATACTTGTAACATGAAGAACAGAGCACATAAAAAAAGCCCAGATTTTTGCCTAAGGACAAACTCTATCATAGAAAAGGATTAGAAAACCCAGATGTCCTGGGATCAAACCATCCTGCATTCTCTAGCTTAAAGGATTTTCCTTGTTTCTGTATACCATTTTCTTAATCAATAAACACATTAGCAACAACTTCTGATGCTTACAGACGTATAATTGCAACCTCTGTATCGTCACAAAAATAGCAGTTCTTATTGACTTGTTTTCTACTTACAGCTGTTAGCAGTAAGTATTAGCAGCAGCACAGGCATCTTGAGGGAGAGCGATCGCTATTCATGCGTTGCCAAATAAAAGATACTAGGGAAGTTCCTGCAGTACTGCCAAGGAAGCGATTCCCTTCTCTATCTACCCTACCTCTGCTATCTCTCAGTGACATACAGCAGATACACAGGATGCAACTTACTATTCAAGGGTAATGTGAAATGAGTTGTTTGCCATGCAGTCATCCTATTTGAAAGAAGATCAATCAAAATAAACTCTATATTTCACTAAAATGAAGTGCTTTCCTTCATTCCGGTTAGCAATTTATCTATATTAAAGGAAACCAAAATTTACCTTTATAATTAAATCAACATAACCTTTTGTCTCGTCACTGGAAACTGGGGTATAGGCTCGAATCACCAGATTACCATCGATTTTTGCAGAAAGGTAAACATGTTGGCCTAGGGAGAAAGAATTACAATCTGATTATTTTTTCATCCCTGGAGGACAAGACAAGAGACAAAAGCAGGTATTGTAACCCGTTAAACACAAGCAATGATGAAGAAAATCTTCACCTTGTAAATGCTGTATAAAGCATCTAGTCTCTTTTCTTTTTTCAGCAAGAGTTTCTGGACCACAGGGTAACTGAGGAGACCTGGTACATCACAGAACCAAGGTTAAGATATGAGGAAAGTAGGAAATTTATAGTAAAATAGTGATATAGAAAGTTTGTTGCTCATTCTCAAGTTCTGTATTTTGGGTTCTGCTGTTCTCATATTCATTAATGAAGTGGAAGTAAGGATACACCAAGTTCGCACAGGCAAAGAAATAAGCTTTACGATTTAATAGCAGCAATCTCTCAGAGTAAAATTCCCAGAGATTCTGCACCAAGACATCAAGAACAAAGCCTCAGGCCATATTCCTTCTCCGTAGCTCCTGCCTCTGTAACGCGGTGGCTTCCACAGCATTGGACACTGCTGTCCACAGAGAGCTCTTTGCCCAACGTAATGGTCCAAGAGGCAGACTCTAAAAGGCATCCATTTCTGCTGATTAAAAGAACTGAAAACTCCTTGCCACGGGTAGTCTCCTCAGCCAGACAACACTGATCTAGACAGTTGTATGGAAAAACAAAAAGCAGAAGCAGCGCTGGCAGAAAACACTTTTGTTTTTAGCAAAATGATCCTGGTAAAAAGCAGAGGGGGCAGGAATCTCCCAGGAAGTAACCTGGCCCATACACTTTCACGATCTGATTCCTAAATTCTTAAGAACAGATAATGAATAAACACAAGCACTGCAGGGCACATTTCAATTCGTTTATCATTTGTCTAGTTAATGTGGACAGTTCAATTACACTTTCCCATACAAGCCAGAAGAGAATGTGAAGAAAGACTGCTGCCCTTGACAGGCAGCATGCAAGAAGAACGCGTTCGCAGCATGGAATGGGAAAGACCCTGACACTTGCCATACAGCAAGGAAAACGGCAAAACACAGTACAGAACAGGGCTACATCTGCCACATCTGCAGATCAGAAGACAACTGTGCCAATCCTAGTCTGAAATGAACATCATGTTACTAAAAGCGAGACAAAGTTGTACGTGTATGTATGTAAATCAAAAGTAAGTGCATGCACAGAAAAGGCTCTGAATATTCCAGCATCTTCTATATATAGTAGCTATATTTTCCCCTTTGTTCTGCACAGCATAGTTACAAGCTTCCCAGGCAGAAGAGTTGTTCTCTTTCTCATTTACAAGTGCAACTGTATTCGTCAAAAGCATGAGGGCAGTTGACAATAAACTGATGGCACCAGATAGTAGTAAAATGCAAATAAGAAATATGAAAAAGCTTTGACAGATACCATTCTTGCTTATATCCTGACTGGTGCTGAATTCCATCAGACTCAGTCCAGTTTCACTGTTCTTGTTCTAAACTACACCACACAATTTAACACAAGCAGAACAAAGCACACACAAAAGATGAGAAATACAACCCTTTGGGAAATTTGACATTTCTCTTTGACACAGCAGCATTCAGATACAGCTTTCAACTCCTTGCTTTGCTGAGCCTTAAGTTTCCAAACAGTCAGAAGTTCAAGAACTATGAGTACAGTTATAAATCCTAAAACCAAAAATATACGTAATGAAGTGTTTTCAGTACTTACCTACAGGTAATCCTAATATATGATCTGGTGAAGGTAACCCAAATCGAAATTTCTTAGTATCATGACTAATTTCCTAAAAAAAACCAAGCAAACAAAATTAGAATGAGGTCAACATCACCACTGTTTTGAATTTCAAACTCTGCTCAACAGAATATGCTTTAGTAAGCCTGGTTTTTGTTAGCATGCAAGCCAAATGCTCAGAAGGGATGCAGAACTGGCTTTGAAAAATAAAGTTTAATGAGATCAGAAGTTTTAAAAGCAGTCTTTTCCTCTTTAATTCCACAAGGAGTGACTTTTGCCTGTCTGCACAATCCGCACAGCACCCCTACATGAAGAAAACCGGGAAACCCTCTGTTGCCCAAGGCCAGCAAGCACATTTCATCATCTGTGGCCAACGCTCAGGCAAGACGCGACCTGCAGAAGCACAGGCTGTTAGGGTTACTTCTCACTGAGGCACACCAGACAGCAACCAAGAGAGGGACACAGCTCTAAACTAGCACTTAAACGTACAAAGAAACGAGCCTACCCTCCTCTTGAAACAACTCCAACACCGCAGCGTAGGCATAACTGCTTTTAAGAATCCTCCTCTACCCGAGGGAAGCACTGCAGCCCGGCTGCGGGAGTCCCGGCCGCCTCTTGCGGCCTCGGCGCACTTCTCTGGCCCCGAAGCCTGGGGCAGCCCATGAACAACCGCCCCTCAGACCGCTCCCACCTCAGACTCCCCAGGCCAACGGACCAACCGCCCCTCAGACACCCCCCCGCCCCGGAACAACCTCCCCTCAGCACCACCCCCCCGCCCCCCGGCCAACGGACCAACCGCCCCTCAGACCCCCCCGCCCCGGACCAACCGCCGACGGAGAG
>JAVKLA010000021.1:19429567-19505661 GCA_034782735.1 Sagittarius serpentarius | reverse complement strand
TATCAACATTCTTCTCATACCGCACTGAAAACACAGCGCTGTACCAGCTACTAGGAAGACAATTAACTCTATCCCAGCCGAAACCAGGACAATTTGCTTCTATATAACGTTACAAAGAAGGTATTTCTACTTACATGCCAACAGAAGAAGGTTTATATCCAGATTTTAATTAAGCACACAGAGAACTTGAGTCTACCTCAGTACTCAGGCAGGCTACTAGTATCCTACCTTTTGACTGTAGGGTTCAGGAAAGCCTCACATAACTGTCAAGAATTAAAAGTGGACTTCATATAAATGTTGTAAAAACTAAAATACAATTCTATTACATGAACTCCATTGAAAGTAATTTTTTTATTTTTTTTAAATCAGATTTAATTTGCATCACAAAACAGTTCACATTATTGCTAAAAGGTACTGGCATCTTACAATAGCCTAAAAAGATACAACAAACAAAAGCAAAATTAGACTACTTGTAAAACCATACTAGGAGAAACACAAAAGGTCAACATCAGGCAGTCAAGCAAAAAGTAAGTACCCTAACAATCAAATCAAATACAAATAATTTAAGATAGCACTCTGAATATATGAAAGGAATTTTTTAAAGTGATCTCAATTTATCAGCATATAACCACTGCATTCAATAGGGCTAGCACAGCTGATACCACCTGTAGTTCTCCCCCCACCTTATTTTTTCTGAACACAGCCACTTGATATCCTGGTATTAAATTAATAAGCAGATAAAAACTTTACAGGTAATTTTAAGTTATCTTGTTCCTGTTAAGCAAAACAGAATAGCAACCAAGTGATTAGACACATCTGCTCCCCACATAGTTAAACTGATATAGTTAGCTAATGGCAACTTCCACCATAACTGAACATTAAGACTCCCATAATGAAAAATTACGAAGGATATTTTCCCTCCATTGCTCTTTGAAGACCTCTTCAGAGAGTTTATTAAAGACAGAACAAGCATATTCTATCAATAATGTAATACAGCTGTGACTCACTTAATCTGAATTTGTCCATAGTCCTTCCACCATGAAGTATTTTCAGTTTCACAGAAATCTCACGCTCCAGATTATTTTGTTAAAACTTTACAGTGAAGAGAAGAAACTGGTGAAAAACGTTTACCGTATTCATTTGGGAATGATTAGATAGAGAGGTTAAAGAGAGGTAGAGAGATTATTTTTTTCCCCAGCTACAGAAAATGAGATATCTTTCTTACTTTCTAGTTGCTTTCTAGACCACTGAGTCAAAGGACTATATTTGTGTTACCTGTTGTACTGATCTAGGTTCTAATCAGAGTGTTTCTAAACTGATCTAAGTTCTAAACACTGCGTAAGCAACCATTTGGGCATTAAACAAACTGCTATTTACAAGTAAATGTGCTCAGTTTGCAGTATGTGGATTACACAGTACCTCTTTTAATTACATGTATAGATTAATTAGGATAGCTGTCAGTTCTTGCATGGTGCCAAAGGCCCTTGGCCTGTAACACTGTCTTTTCAAACACTTCTGTTTAAACAACACGCAATTTTTTAAAGCAGGTACTGTATTAAAGATATCCTTTTCCCAGGAATTGGATTGATTCACTCCACTAATGACTAGACAATGTTGTTCTGCTCCTCAGTGATGCACTACTACTGCCACTGCCTAGGTCCTCTCAGAGCCAGAGGTAACACTCTCACTGACCTTAATGGAAGGATGAGTGACTGCCCCTTCAGTTGTTTTACACAGACACTTACTTCATCTCATTTCTGCAGTATTTTTATGCTCTCCAGTACTACACTCAAGGACATGCTTAGCATATGGTATATGGTGGTTATTTTCCCTCTCTTTCCTTCCAAGATAGATTAATAGAGTGTCGGAAGCCTGCAAGTAACTTGTATCTGCCCCAAGCACACACGTGTAAAGCCAAAGTCTCAATTCAGGTAAATCAGCAGTCAATTCACCAGGGTAAGTATCAGCTACTTTGGAATCTGTTCACCAATCATGAACAAACACACTCTCACGAAATTTTGCTTTCAATGACATTTGTGCTTTGGAAGTGTTTTACAATGTGGTCCATCAGATCTGCTCTTTTGACGGTCACATCATGAAAATAGGGAGATCTACAAAAAGGAGAAAAATAAAACAGGGTAAACTTTGTAAAGATCATCAACAAAGGCAGGCTGTAAACTTGTCAAAGTGGACTCAGCTGCCATCTTGTGTCAGTTCATGCCTCCCTACATCCTCCCAACCCTCAGAAACAAAGCAGCAAAGCAGCAATAAGGAAAACATAGTCATCAACATGAGAAATGCAATAGAGAGGGGAATAGGAATACACCTGTAAGAAATAAGATTTTCAGAAGTGACTACTGATTTAGATTTGTCTGTTTCTGGGCATTCAGCTACGGGTATTTTAAACACCCAAGATTTCAGGAAGTGCTGGACACCCAAATATAAAAATTGCACCCTAGAAAAAGACCTCAAATTAAGCATCTAGCAATAGCAAAAGGATTCATTTAGTTGGGTTTTTTTTTTCATACATACCACTACTATTAACACTCTGCTTGATCCAGTCAACAAAAACCCCAACATTTGTATATACTCCTGGGTAGCTCTTCCTTCCACAGCCCAAGCCCCAGCTAGTGATTCCATGAAGGGTATAAAATCCTGAGTTATCTTCTGAAGGGCAAACTAATGGGCCACCAGAATCACCCTGCACAAGGACAGAGGAATCTTGTTATGAACTAACATCACTCCTTATGTTTTAAAAGTACCAGTTCAGCTACGAGAGGTCCCAGCTACTCATGTGTTTGGGGGTTCCTGTTTTTAAAAGGCAGAGAAAGAAATAACCTTTGTTCAAGGGAAGTACCTCTTTTTGCAATACGAGTAACTAAAATCCTACTATTAAGGAGTCTTTCACTGTAAATCACCTACAGCTTGTTTGCAAGAAAACAGCTCCTAGTGATGTTTTAACACTCTCCTTTTCAGAGCCCATCTGGCCATACCAAGTGCCAGAAGGCAAAGCTGATGTGTGCAACTTACTGTGCATGAGTCCTTGCCTTCTTCCAGAGGGAATCCAGCACAGATCATCCTCTGGTTCACTTTACTGGGAAGATTTATGTAATAGCTCTGACATGTGTCAAGCACCAGGATGGGGACTTCCAGCTGATGCAGTTTTTTCCCTTTTCCTCTGTCTTGAAGTAAAAGACATCTCAGAAACCAGTAGAGGCATGAATTAGTGATTCCAGAGAGAAGCTTTACTCTTCCTCTTTTCAAATGGTCTCAATCTAAATTATCTCATTTCTTTCCTCCCACCCATTTCCCTGCATGTCTAGCTGAGCTTACACAAGTGAAAACTTTAACACGTCTGTTCTCCAGAAACTAACGTATAGACAGAATCAATGTTACAACACAGAACATGGTATTTAAAACACAGCTACAGCAGGCTCAATGTTCAAAATAGCAAAGACTGTATACCTTCTTCATGTGCACCCCATCCTGTGACGACGCACACCCTCGAGGGCTGAACTGCCTCCTCCTCGGCAGGGAGGCACACTGGGCGCACATAGTGGTTGAATTCTAAGGGCTCAGCCAGTTGCAGTAAGGCGATATCAGAGTCCATAGTGGTCTTGTTAAAACTTGGATGTAGAATATATTGCTTTACTGATCTTTCCTAGAAAAGCAAGGACATTTTCTGAATTACTTGGGAATCTGAGTCTTCAAGTAAATTTGGTTTTATAAATTTTCAGGCCATATGCAAGATGCCATAAGAGGAGGACACATTTAAAAGCAGCTGCTGAAGCCACCAGCTTTCTTATATCAACAAGACAAGATTATGCCGCTTGGACATGGATCAAGGAATATGCAGGAAACTCCATCCAGCAAGTGTAGGAAGACAGTCTTGGAAAAACATTTGTCCAGTCTTAACAAAGTGCAAAGTTGTGCCCCAATTATTTCTGTCTTGGTAATAGTCACCAGGAAATTCAGAGACAATACGCTGCTCACTCACACATCCTCCAGGATACTGAGCTTTGGAGTTCATTACTGGTGAAGGCACATATCTGTGTTGATACAGTTTCTCTGACAGTCACACAAAAGCTGTTGTGTAAATGCAGATTAAGGTCAGCACGCAGGTTGTTAGATTGCTGCATCACAAACAATTTGGGAGATGCATTTACATTAAAAACTATTTTGCAAGATTGACTTATATTTTATTATTAAGCAGAACTTATAGTACCTGTCTGTATTCTTGCTCTGTAAGATCATGAAGTCCTGTTACCACCATCCATAAGTCTCTGTATAGTTCCCTAAAAAACAAACAAAAACAAAGGGTAAGCACATTCTCAGGCCGGTATAACAGCATTCTTGAAACCTGTGAATCTTAAAACATCCCCCACCCAAAACAGATATGAGGGCCCTACATATTGCTGGGCCAACAGCTCCTGAGGCCCATACTCCAACACAAATCTATGGAAATCTTCCCACTGACTAAAATATGAAAATATTCTCATGGTGAGGCAGTAGGATCTCTCAAACACATAGCGAACTGAGAGAAAGGTCACTTTTATAAGGACTGGGGGTGCCTGATGCAGAACACAAGGCCTGCATGGTCCACATCATCCAGGGACGGTGCTGGTCCCTATCTTCTCAATGAAAAAAGGGGTGACCTCTAAAACATTACTACCTATCAAATAATGTAAAGAAATGCAACAAACATTTCATTTCACCCTTTGATTTCTTAACCAAAGCCTCTCACCGCCTGAAAACCTGTCATACTTCCCTGATGAAAGTAGTTGTGTAGAATCATTAAGCCACGTACGCTAATTCTGATGCGATAGCAATGCGCAACAGAGAATTCCTCCTTAATATGGCTCTTAAAGCAGTACTTTCAACACAGCGCAACAATGCTCCTGACATAAAATTTTGCAAACTAATATTTAGAAACTTAGAAGCCAAAGTCCAAAATTCAAAACAGTACTTGCATTTCAGATCCTAAGTTTTGCGGGAGGTGGGGAAGAGAATCAAAGAAATGGAGAATACAGATGTCAAAGCATCTTTGTCATTCGGGGCTTTTGAAAATGAGGGTAAGCTTTCAAGTAATTGCAACTTTATTTGAAAACAGGCCAGAATACCTAATTATCAGCAATCCTGGGAAGATTTTTTAAAAATATTTTAATGACCCAATATATGTGAATTTTAAATTAATGTACTTGTGACTATTTTGAAAACAGGTAGTATTCAGCCTAAGAGATGAATAAACAAATTGCAGTTTAGAAAGTATTTTAAAGAGTCCAAAAGTCACACAGACTATCCTTTTGTCATCTCTCAGTAAAGACAGAAAAATTTCCATGTAATCTGATTTAACAGATTGATAGGTTCTTAATAAGGGAATGGGATCAACCCTGTGCACAAAAGCCTCCTGTATGTCCTCCAAAATCTACACAAATTCAGTAATTTTTAATTTTTCATAGGTTGATTCTACCTGGATGAAAACATGCTCTGTAAATGACCCAAACACAAAGAAGTTACCTAAGCGTAAGTGATGGATGACAAGGGACTTAGTATCTTGTCATCTCTTCTGAAAACTGATCTGAATGAAAACCAAGCCTACAGAACTAGGCTGTTTGCTTCCTTAGTAGCCACTATGATCCTAGTACACGTGTGTGGAGCAAGAGAATCCAGTGCCAGTGTGAGCTGCAAGTAGGTGGTAACCAAAACTGTGCCAGGCAGAACCACCACGACGCAGAGACACACCATGCAATTACAGACGTTCCCAGGGAAGGGTTCATCCCAGTGTACTTACTTAGAATTAAAGCAGTGAGCAGCTGTGACAACCCATTCTTTGGCAAGAACTGCTCCTCCACAGATATGCTCATCTGAAATTTGTACACTGACCTGCCAAGGCCAAGAGTATGGTACAGCTTCTTCACCTCCAATTATCCTACTGAAGATGAACCTGGGCTGATTTGAAGGCATTCCACAAATACTACCTGAAACAGAAAGCCCTGATGTTTCCAGAATTCTTCAGAGATTCAGATTTGGAGAAACAAAGAGCAGTCCATTAAGAGCTACCCCACAGCTCCACAAGATTCTTCCCTCCTCTTTTTTGCTAAATCTTTCAACTTCCCTCATTACAAAGGACCCAAACATTTAGAGATAGCATGAGGAGATGATCTTCATAAAACCAGAGCTTCACCAAGATGAAAGCAACTGCTTACCTTCAAAAGTTTTAGCCTCAAACCTACAATGAATATGGACTCATCCCATTCTCCATAAAGTACTGAAGGGAAAAAGGGAAGTTCTAAAATGCTGGTTATTATTTTCAACTACCCTGTACCCTTTGCAATCATTTTCACCAAAGCAAGCAGGTGTAAACTGACATACAAGTTGAAATAATGTCATTGCATTGCTGCAAATGACTTAACAAGATAAAGGAAACAAAAAAAATTAGGTTCTGCTATTCTAAAGCCAAGGCATAGAACTGTTACTATTCATCTTTTTACTTCCTCAAACTAATTTAATGAAAAATTCTGGGACAACTGCATCCATTAAAAATTTGGAGAAAACAGCATTTAAATTATAGTCCAAAAGGTACTCCCTATTCCCATGAAGAAAATATAACTCAGGTTGGCTTACCTGTTGTAACATGCATTTCTTCTTCAGTCATATCCATACCTTCAAATACTTCTTCACTAGTTGAATCCAAAGTGTCTAAATCTAGCAAATGAAAATAGCAAATGTGTTAGCAGGCTGTCTTGAGTGATATTTTTATTACAAAATCACTTTTATTTCCTTTATTATAATTTTTGTAGAAGAAACAGATTTCTACAGTAGGGCTCTGTGCTACTACATCTACACGGTAGGGAAGTGCCACTTAAAATGCACCAAAATACTCTTACACAAAATAAAACTCTGAGGTTTTGGGTAGATTTCATTGTTTCTCTTCACCGACTCAATAGGCACTTTTGTTTAATGCCTCAATAGGTTCACAATACAGTTTTTTTACTGAAACAGTTTGTTAGATGAGAATCTCGTAGAGCAAAATAAATCTGAATAGCCAGATTCACTGAAGAGTCCTTTGTGCTGCCCCAAAGACGCAGTTTCCCAAGTTACTTAGATTACCTGTTACATGAACAAAAGAGATTGTAGCTCTGAATCCTCCAAAGGTCTCTGTTTCATCAGAGTGAAAGACAACCAGCATCACAGCAGAGGAGCTTAGAACAGGTGCTGGTAGGGCAAATCCACAAGACTTAGCTAAAGATGAGAAAGCAAAGGTGCACTGCAGATTATTGTGTACTTTTTCATCCTTCTCTCTTTCAACCCAATATTCTGTGTATTCCAGCTCTTACACAGGAGGGTAAAAAATAACTATGCACAAGAGAGTCGAGATAAGTGGACTGAGGCTGAAGGACTGTTTGATTATTCCTGACAGTCTGTCCTTGTTCAGTAATTGTAAGAACAAGGAGACTCTTGCATTACTTCACAAGAGTCTGTTGCAGCACTCACACTCGTAGGTTGCCATTACATATAGAACACACTGGAAACCTGATTTCCCCTTGTTAGCGTTTCAGCGCTAGCATCTGCTAGTGCTAATCTAAGCACTACTGCTAATCTAAGCACCAGCATCAAGCAAGTGCTGAAATCAGCTAATTGGGACAGGTCTCATTCAATGTAAGCCAGGAGAATTTCCAGCAAGATGGCAAGAATTACATGAATGCTCATCTGGAGTGAAGAACAACTGGACTCTGAAAAGGAGACCTCTTCAGTGCTTTCTGTGTCTGATCATTACCATAAAAAAAAAATTGTGTTATGTTCTTTTCTTCATTTACATTATTTCAGAACTGCATTTCATATAGAATTTAAATACACAAAATGTTCTGTTCAATGTAGTTTTGCCTCTGTAAGTGGAACAGAAGCAGCAATACCTGCAAGTATTTGTCACGGTACTGAAACTAGTACCTATAACATCACCTGAGACTCTAGATGCAAACTTGATTTCAGACTGTAAAACAGGGCTAGTGAAAGTCATAGAAGAAACAGGTCATCCCCCAAATATGTCAAAAATCAAAAGTCAAACCAATTTCCTCCTCTTTTCCCACATCTTCATACACAGTCACAGCATCGTAAGAGCAATCTTCACTCCCTTCGACTTCAAAAGACTGGTATGTAAGCTTTAAATAAAAAATGAAAAAGTGAACCCTGTTGTTAAATTCACACACAAAAAATTCAAAGATCTATAATAAGGTCTTTAGTATTCTCAATGATTCCTTTCGGGTTTGGTTTCTGTGACGTTCAGACCACTCACAGGTGATACATAGCATACTACATTCGCTAGAAGAATCTGTCATGATGAAATTTAAACCAGGAAATCCTATTTTACTATAACCTAAAGGAGAAATCAAACCTATCTGGCTTTTGGGACGGAAAGTGATTTCTCTTAGCTGCGTCCCACAGCATTATTCAAGTTTATGTTGTTGATCTTGCCTGTCCTTAGCTGCATAATTTCTTGTTAACTCAATGGTGCCCACTTCCACTTCTGTAGACACAAGAATGGCTCATATTATACCTTGATTACATGGTCCTCTGGCGCACAAATAATCCATTGACAGTCTGCCATGTTGCTGTAGCGCTCTGGATAGTGCATACTTTGTAACACTCCCTCTTCAAAAAGGACAGCTAAGGACTCACAGCCAGAATCTGGAAATCCAGGAAAACAAAAGTGAAGGCACTGTGGTTTCCTATTAAATCATTCACAAAAAAAAAAAAAAAAATTAAATCCAGAAAAACTCTTGTGGTGCTTTCACAGAGCTGAGAAAGAGAACAGGACAACAGCAGCAAGCCAAATCCTTCTGTTTGAAAAAGATGCAAAGAAAATTTTTAATCTGTTCCCAGCCAGAAGAGCAATTCAACCCATGACCATAGCAATCCCCTTTGGCTACAGGCAGTGCACTGCAGGTACAGGTACCCATGTGGGGTGATAGAAGAGCAGTACATGGGCAAGTCAGCAGAACATTTGCCAGCTTCCTTTGGAGAGGAAAGCGGAGACAGAAAACAACCAGAGGACATGTCTTCCTGACGGGCTACGCAGTGGCAAGGTCCCTCAGAGGAGATTCCTCCCTACACTCTGCCCTTACACTCTGCAAAGGAGAGAAAATAGCTGGAAAAGCTGCAGAAACAGGAACAACAGGTGTCTGTCTGTCTAACTGGATTGTCCAGACTCAGCAGATGGCCCTTGGGCCTGCTACCTAGTGATGGTGAACCTCTCTGCATAGCAAAACTGAAAGCAATACTTCATGACACGTATCTCAGCATTAGCTGCCTTCCCTCAGGGCCCCTCCATGCAAGCATGCTTGGGACTAGCGAAGCAGCTTTCATCTGGAAATTCTGCTCATTTGACTAATCTGATTAATTGACTTTTAAAACATTCTGGAAGTGGGGAAGAAAATGAGATCTTGTATAAAGTGGATGGAGAAGAGGCAATGTTAAAGGAGGGCTTCTCTCAACAGCATCTATCCCATCTCTTTCTGGCATCTCAGTTTCTCCACAACATCACATGGCCGCCTAATCACACTTACCTTGTTCACAACATCATCCACATGTAAGTATCATAGGAGCTTCCTCTGATTTATTTTTTCCCCAAAATTTTTTTCAGGTCACCAAAGACTGCTGACAGGTATATTACTAAACTTAGACTTACCGGGAAGAATATCTGGTGCAAGAGTTTTGTAGGTCATGGAAAAACCAGTTCCATAATCCTTGCTGTCAGAAACAAATTTCAGCCTTATACTATTGGAGCCAATCAAAATAGGTAATGGAAGATCTCCTCCACAGAATTTCCCTGAAATATAATATTAGAGAATAATCACTGTTTAAACTCTATAGTCACTTGAGAAAACTTGCATGTACCATTTTAGTACTTAGCTATAAATACTTTAGGATGAAAAAGAAATTGCCTGTTCGTTCCTCTACATTCCCTATTAATCCATTAGCCCAAATAGATGTGCACTATTAAAAACTGAAAATCCTTGACACCAGAAAGCTGTATGCTGACACAGTTCCCTACCAGGCATTTTCCACTCTTTTCTCCTCCCACATTCTTTGTCTTTTATTTTCAGATTCTATGTCACAATGTATTCATCATGAAAACCTAAGTAAAACATAATCAATCGCAACGTCCTCATTGGGTGTACTTGCTGTTAGAATGAAACAGTACACTGACAGATTATTTCAAAGAATAAGGGGATGGCAACTCACCAACAAGTCTGTCATCTTTTGAATAGACGGATAAAGAATCATAGTCACAAAACGTTTCTGGCTCTATATCAAAGTGGGAAAACCGAAGCAATATACAATTCCCTTCTGGTACAAACAGAGTCCATACACACAATCTGGAACAACAAATTAGTTCCCATTCACAAAACTGCAACAAAAAAAACCCAACTACACTGGTATGGGTAATAGTTTCTGAGGAAAGACTGTGTTTTGTCTACTTACTGGTGGTTTTGATAGAACTGGTTGGGACTTCCAGGAAAATGTAATTCTCCTTCACTGCCAGGGAGTTTGCCATCCTGAATACTACAAAATGCTGCATTGTAGAGTTAAAACAAAATAGAAGGAATCATGTTTGACACATATGCAATCATCTGTTCCACCAAAAAGCTCAAACTTCTAGAGAACATCGTAAGACTCAAGATTGCTCAGCTGTACCTTTTTTCTGCTGGCAGACTGATGCTGGGTCTTCTCTCTTCTCTCTTTTGTTTGGAATTATGGTAAGTCAGTTTTAAAACACATAATTTGGGAGCAAAAATGAAGCACTGCCAATGTGTTATCATATTTTATCGTAAAAATGGCAGCACTTGCTTTTTACCTTAAAGAAACTATTTGATAAATGAGGATTTCAGTACATAATATTTTTCAGGGAGGAAAAATGCATACCTCGGGACATGAGAAAAGTGTTCATTGCAGCCCATTTGTAATAACGTCCTTAGCTATATTACAGCAGGAGACTTTTGCAACAGTGCAATATGGTATTAAAGAAACTTCAATAGAAGAAGCAGAAACATCCTCTCCAGATAAGTGTTGCTAGAAACACAACTACTTACAAAAATTATCTCCTCTTGCCTGCCTTTCTCCTTGCAAGGTAAGCCAGTAAGACATTTATCAACAACTACGTTTATGAAAACAAATTTAAGGGGTCATGTACTTATAAGATTAACTTACCTGAAGCGTCCTAGGAAGACCAGTAAAAAATTTCAAAAAGACACAAACAGCACTTAAATACCCAATTCTTACTGGCCACAGCAAGTCTATACAAACTGACTGTGTGCCCAAGCTCATTTATCGTCTGAGGGATCTCACTCTAGATTGCTAAAATTAAAATTTTAAGATCTAAGTCACAAGATTTGTTTCTAGTATCTTTATGTTAACTTGTACCTAGATGAACAGAGAGTCCAACAAGAACATAAACATGGCAGAATCAAAGTAAGACTTCAATTTTAAAACATATTACATTTGGGGTTGGGTTTTGTGGGGGTTTTTTTTTGCATTTTAGTCCTAGAAACAGACACCAGACAAGTAGATAGATTAACCATAAACTGTGCAAAAGTGCTACTAACTTACCTCATATTTCTATTTAGAATCTATATTTTAATAAAGAAGCAACTTCACTAACTAGATTTCATGCATTGCTTGAGGTCCTGTTCTACATTTTCCCCATTAATTTTATTTGCATTTCAATAAAAATATGGCTTTATATATGTAGCTCTCTTAAGGAAAATTTCTTTTTGAAGTCACCAGTACATAAGTACAACCCTATATAAGTAATTTTTTTTTTACAAAACCAGGAGGAAAAAAGTATATATTTAAAGCATACATTTAAAAGTGCTTTGATGAATTAAGCTTCTTCATGTTTCTTCCTTCACAGATTATATATCAGACTATTTTTGGGGTCTTTTTATGCTCTAACACAGATAGAAGATACTGAAAAAATACTGTACTCACCTGTGGAGCTCTTCATTTTCAGATCTAACAAAGGAGGGATAAGGAAGGGGGTGGAAAAACAAGAACAAATTACTGTAGCTTCATATTCACAATATAGGCTTTATTTTATCCGTGAGAAATGGTAATTTTATACGGCTAGCACTGAGGCAAATTTAAATGCTTCTTGGGGACATAGTGCCTACAATAAACTAGGCTTAGACACTTCTAGAATTAATCATATACTGATAGGCCACTGCTCAGTCTGAGCAGCACAGTACTCTCTTTTTATGTGCTTGTTAAGTAAATACTACACACTTCAGGTAAGGGTAGCAAAATCCAACTGCTAGCATCACATCAGGGACACAGAGACATTAAGCCTAACAGCAATTACAGTTAAGATCTTTTGCACCAGTGTGACAGTATAAAAGAGTGAGCAAGCAACACCTAATGCAATCAACTGAGAATTGGTTTCACTTTACCTACCAAATCACTTTTTCTATTCACTGGAGCGAACACTTTAATTACCAAAATAGCTAATCATATTTTTTCCTGATAATAAAATGGGCCAACTAGTAAATTTTTAATAAAAAGACCCTGTCTCTCTCTTTTCTTTTTTTTATTAAAAATAGAAAAAAAAAATTTTTTTCAGAAGCTAAACTCTTTTCGTTTTTCTCCAACATTATGAGGATTTCTTTTTTCAATCACCAGTTGAAGCTGGTTTCTGATGGGAAAGTCCCCCCCCCAATTTTTTTTCTTACCATTGACTAGCAAAACCTCTTAAAAACCCCTCAAGTTTTTCAGTTCTCTGCGTAAATTTTAACACAATCTCCAATACCTTTTAAAGAAAATAGCCCAAACTGAAAGAAAATACTAATTCAGTTTCCTAATGTTCTGAGTGAAGTTCACGCCTAGACAGACTGTCATTTGTAGCTCCAGCTCCATGACTTTGGCAGTGATGGATAACTTTCATGCTGTTCCCCTGCACAGAACACATATGTAGCCTTTTGGACAGAGTAAGCAAAAGCACTTCTGAGAGCATTACTTTTCCCCATGTAGTCAAATGTCTGACACAACATGTTTTAGCTGAGAAAAAACGACAAGTGACTTCGAAGAGGTGCCTATGGACTTTCATTTTCAGCTGGTGCATTTCCACTTAAAAACAAAAATACCAGGCTAACTGGCTAGCTGGATAAAAAGACCATTCTTAAAGTTAAAAAAACAAATATATACACACACACACATATACAGTCCAAGTAGGAGGCAAAGTGGAAGAGAAGTAAATATTTACAATGCTCTCAATTTGTTTTTGGCAGCTGCCAATCAGTACCATATACTTAAAGGCATTGTGAAATGCTATAATGCTTTGCCAGGAAAAATGGGGAAAACGTAAGTGCTATATCTTGAAAAAAAAAAAATTAAATTAATTATGAGACAGAAGAGTTGTCACAAGTGAGGGACACATTACTGTGGAGACTTATTACCAGCACTCATGTTCTCTTGAATCCAGGGAAGCACCGCACTGAGGTCTGTGAATATTCCCGGAGATCCCCTGTCGTAATGTTTCTTCTTCTCATTACTTATCCAGCCACGAGCACATCCCATCCCCCAGGAGATCACACCAGCGAGAGTCCAGGCACCATGCTTACGCCGACACAAGAGAGGGCCTCCCGAGTCTCCCTGTCAAAAACAAGTAAAAGTCCACAACCCACAGCTTACAAAAGTACATGCATACCACTGAGCAAGCCTTAAAGAGTTTATTGAGCTCTCTTTTCTGCCATACTAACAAACCTGCAACGTAGGGGATAGTAATTTTAAAAAAACTGTGAAGAAAGACACTGTCTTTTTTATTGTGTTTAGTCAGGGTTGTCAAGAGGGAGAGAGACAGACTGATTCCCTCATGGGTGCACATCTGTTGTGTTTTAGGATGTAAACAGGAGTGGGGAGCTTGTTTTTACCCCCATGACAAGGAACAATCATTTAACCTTTATCTGACTTCCTTTCCTTCCTGTAATCCAAGGCAATACTTTCTACTTTATTCCTTAGGATCTTAGCAACTTTAATTAATTAATTTATTGATTGTTCTGAAGTTCGAAAGCCCCAAGCATTATTGCGCTAGGATACATTGCAAAATTGCTCTCAGGAACCTGTCATACAATTCATACAATAATTAAAATGGAATCATGTAATTAAGTTCCTTGCCCCATACAGAACCTTTGAAAGAATTCACACATCAAAATAAATACACTCCAAATATCGCAGTTTACAGAGTATTTATTCACTTAAGCACACAGAGCCTTGAGCTTCTGAGAAACCCTCGTCAGTACACAAAGCCCTCTGTTCAACTGACCTGGCAGGCATCTTTGCCTCCATCTGGAAATCCAGCACACATTACAGTGTCACCTTGGATGGGTCTCTTTAAAGTTGATAATGCTCTTGAGCACTCCTTACTGTTTAGGATTGGTAGATTGACTTCATATAAGACCTGAGGGAGTACTCCATCTGAAATACAAAAAAATTGCTCATAAGAAATGATGAAAGGTGAACTTAATTTCACTGCTAATACACCAAAAAAAAATTAGCTGGAAACCTGCTCCAAGCCATTTTACAGTTACAAGCATGTTTTGATAAAGATCCAGTTTTGCATACATAAGCAGTTTTACTTGAATAAACTTTAAAATGTTTCAAAATTGAAATACAGGTCTATATATTGTAGTGATTCATTTTGAGGTAATTCACAGGTAGGCATAGAAGCTAACAAAGACCCATTTTGAGATTACAATTCTTATGACGAGTTGATGGTTTCTTCTGGTCTGTCTATGACCTCTGCAATCAAGCTCTTACCTTTCAGAAATAAGACACTGAGAAACCTGAATGTCAAAGAACAATTCGAGTGGCTTACTCTCATTTAAACGACCCCAACCACAAGCAGTGCAGATATATCCCGCTTCAAACTTTTCACCCGGATCAGGAAGACATGCTGGCAAAACTGATGAACCTGCCACACATGGACATGAATTTTATTGGTAAGTATTTGAAAGAACAACAACAAAAAGCTTTCTTTCTCAGTTAGTTTTTTTTAAACTAAAAAGTATTGTTATTTTTGTGGTATTTGACAGTTTATCTGTGCCTCCACTTTGTAGTATTTTGGAATGGAAAAAGCAAGCCATGAGCACCACAAGCTTTAGCCCAGGCCTTGCCATTCAGCTTAAACTTAGCTGCTAGCATGATCCAAACTAACATTAGAAAAAGTAGTCGCTCACCTTTGTGGTGACCCAGAAAGAGCAACCTAATGATGTGAGCTGGAGCCTTTGGAAGAGCAAAGTGTTGGGTGAACTCTCCTACGCATCTCAGTATTACATCAAATTGATGTGAAGCTGACTTCCAGAAAACCTGACCGTAGGGCAAAGTTAGCGTACAGCTGAGAAACGTCTGGCTCACAGGCCAGGAAGCAGGGAACAAGAGCTGTCCTCCCCTCCCCTCCCCTTCCCCTTCCAGCCCCCGCAACAGACCACTCTGCCACGACTGAAGATAATCCCATGCTCCTTTCTGCAGCCTGCAGGATGTGAAAAGAGGGCAAAAAGCAGAGGGGGTGTGAGAAAGGTACAAGCAGCACTGTGGTATGCTCTGAGCTCTGGTCTGCCTTTGACTAGCTTTACTGTTCACCAGAGGCAGAAATCTCCACCTACACCTTTGATAAAAAATAAAAACACCTATTTGGTCAAATTTAAGTCTCCTGCATACAAAGAACAGTATCTTTTTCTTCAAGGGAGTATTAAGTCTGAAGAAGACCATTTAATTTCACTGATACATTTTTCTGACTTACCTCTGGTATTTTAAATACTTCAGTTGCAAAATACTCTGGAGATTTTTAGTGGTATAATCTGACAGCTGTGAAAAGGGTTTAAACTGAGTTTCAAGACTTTCCACAGCATCTGGGAGAAGCAAAGGCCTTACCTTCCCCACTGAAAAAAATAACAGATAACTATGGTCTTACTGAAGTTGAAGGCTCCATCCAGCTTCAGGAGGGCAATGTCATAGTTCATCGGACTTCTGGGGTCAAAGTTTGGATGCTTAATGACGTATTTCACAGGGAGTGTCTGTTCGCCATTCTCCCTGATCCTCAAGTCATGCTCTCCTGCAGTGACATTCAAGTACTGGAGTAGGTTCCTGTAGAATAGAAAAATAAAAATTCAGCTACAGAATCTTCAAAATGAAAGGAAAAAATATAGTTGTTTTTAAACAGAGAAATTGTTACTACTGATACCTAATACCTTTCATCTTCAGATTTTAGAGCACTTAGTATGTTCAGTCAGCAAGAGCTGAGTATGCCCCGCAGTACAAATTGGGAGTTGAAAAGGACTGAGAAGAAAAACAATTTAGCTACGCTCCTGCCTGTGGTTTGGTGGTCCACTGACAAACCAGGTCCTCTTACTGTGTTTAAAAATGTTCAGTCACACTGCTTTTTGAAGGAGGAAGGAAGATTTGGACATAGGAAAGTACAGAAAAAATAAGACCACTTCTCTAGCATTCTCAGTTAATACCTCAAAACTTACATGAATCCTGCTTTAGGGCTCCTAGTACCAGATCAGTTGTGCAGCAAGGAAACACAAAAGCAATCATTATAAACTTTTTATTCTGCTTTGAATTTATTCACTGGATTTAGAAAAATTACTTTTGTGTCAGGAGGCTTTATGCTGATTTAGGTATTGCCTGTCTTTCTGTAGTTAATATAAACCTGGCAGTTACTGGCTAATTTGACCAAGATGTGATCACATACAATGCCAGATACAGATCAAATTTATAATTCCAGGTGATCCACTAGTACGAAGATTCAGTATTAACTGTAAGGGAATTAGAACCTCAGTGAAGTCACCACAGAATCAGCACTGAAAGCGTCTGTACAACATTCCCAGACTTTTTTTTTTTTAGCACTAAGGCTGAAAATCATCAGCATGCAAGAGGTCAGTGCTATTCACATTTAATTGCATATACTCTGCCAGTTGTTACCACTAAAAAAAAAAAAATTGCAGTTATCTGATAATTATAGTTCGGTACAGATTTTTACCTACACTTCCAAAAATCAGCCTCCACTAATCCCTGTAATTTTATTTTATTCTTAATTATTTTTGAGATGCTCAAAGATTTTAGTTTTTCTCTCTTTTTGTTAAAACATGGAAAATATTGGTTACAACTGAAAGGGTAGCACCTGCAAGTAATCGCCACAAGACAGCACACACACTTTTACAATCAATGTTTTTCTGCACCTGCAGCCTGCTCCTGAAATATCCCATCCATACCTGTCTAAAATGCAGTGAGCTGCTGTGACCACCCACTGAGCAGAAACAATGGTGCCTCCACAGAAATGCTTCTGCCTTCGTTTCAGGGAAACCTGCATCATAAAGGCGGCACACCAAATAAAGAAAATCTTTACATCTGCTGTGACTGCATGTGAGGAAGAAAGGAGAGAGTACACGCAGGTACTCTCTGAAGATTCACATAGCTAAAGTACATGCTGCATTTCAAGCAAACACACTTTCACGGCATTCTTACAGTCCTTGAGTCTAAGAGATCCTAAACCTTGCTGTTCTCCCTTCAGCTGTGACTTGATACCTGGATAAAAGCAACATACATGTAATAAATGCCAAGTCACTGAGGTACTCGGCACACTGTCAAGGTTTCTAGTCAGTTGAGAATTTTTCCTTTGCAGGTCACTGGGAGCACTGCAAATCCACAACACCTGACAATAGTTGGGGGCTGGGGGTGGTGTCCTTCAGTGCCCTACTTTTGAGCAGTTTCACTTGTGCCTCTTTACAATAGTCTTATCTACAGATGCTCTTTCAGAAACAATGATAAACAAAATAAAAAACGAGAAGCAAAGGTTTATCAGGGAGCAGGACAGGTTGCGTGTCCTCTCTGCCTGCCTCACTGCTTTTCACAAAAGCAGGGTGGAACTCAGCAACACACCCTAAGTGTCAGGAAGCACAAAGTATACCTGTTTTCTTCTTTTGTCATTTCTATGAAAAGTTAGGACTTTGTTCTGAGTGTAAAACCACATTTGCTTGTGCAAACCTGCCATGGATGTGAGCCTTGTTTCACCTGGCTTCCCCCAACGATCCGAGTGAAAAGGTTAAGGTAACTCCATGGTTTTGTCTCTTGAACTTTCTGCCCACACTTAGGATCTAAGGAGTAAAAAGCGGAAAAGAAGGAAGGATTCAGTTTGGATTTAAGTTTTTCTACTTTTTTGGTAACACAGAATTGGAAGGCGTGGTCTGGTGCAGAGGTCAGTGCAGTCTCTCTGCCACGACAGGAACCACATCTTATAATTCCTAATACAAACTGCCCAGACTAAGGCTAAATTGGGCTAAGAAAAAGGAAATGTACTTTATTTTGCAGAAGTTCTCCAAATGAGCAATTTTTGGTTCAACTGTATCACAAATATTAAGTTTTGCCTTCCAGAAGCAAATGTGTGTTTGTGTATATACATTTTAACATTCTCTTTCAAGCAAGTTTTGGAATTATTTTGGGACTAAATCACTGTTTCACTATCACTTTCAGAAACCTCTTTACACCCAGCATTTGTACTTAAAATATTCTGGACAAACGAGGTCAAAATGTACAACATACAGACCTTGATCAAAAACAGTGGCTGAATGTCTCCAGAACATCTATTACTGTGTGGACTTTATTCCTGCTTAACTCACTATTGTTATCATCTACTACGGCTAAGTGAAGCTGATAATACCTATGTGTTTGTAAAGGAGTATATTTATAGAAACAAATACCTGTGGTGATAACTACTGATTTGGTAGTATTTTAAGAAAGACAGAAGCAAACAACCAATTCTGCTTAGCAGCACATTGTAACAGAGTAGTGCACTTCCAAAACCCAACAGTGGCCACAATTTTTTTTTCTTAAAACTGTATGAAAACTCACTGAAGCCAAACACATCTCTAAGACATTTTACTACAAATTCTGTTAAACACTACACTGGGAAAAATTTAGCATTGATAAACTTGGAACATTTTGTTGTTGTTTTGGCAGATAGGTAGCTTTTATTCAAAGGATGGAGAACCAATACTTGTATACACTGTCTGGAAAAGTGGAACCCTCCAAACTGTAAAATACAGCTTACAATTCCTACAGAAAGAGTTTGGCAATCATCCTCAGGATTAGCATGGCTGATGCAAGTGATTACAGTGTCACAACAATGCTGACACAATGCTACTTACCCTAGCTTTTAAATAAAAAAGGCTTTACGTAGGAATGATCCAGTTCATTTATCCCATTTTTTTCATTCTTACCTAATTCTCACTGCACCCACTGTTTCCTCATGTGCAAAGATACAGCGAGGAAAGGGGAAAGAGGAAACAGAGACGAGATTTTAAAAAATAGGATTTATGTTTTACCAAAAGGAATTTGGTACTGGGGAAATGGGCAAAAACAAATAAAAAAAATCACATTCACAAACTAAAACCTTCCTTTTTTCTTTCAACATTGAATAAGTCTATTCTCCTAACATACGCAAGATCAGTTTAAAAGTTACAAGTTAATATTTATACTAACATTATACCAAACTTATATTATCTGTATTTTGACAAACTCTCAAATCTTCTGTGCCATGGCATTTGTGAGCCCAAGAGATTCCTGACTGCTTCACAGACCGCTTCAGGACCAATGTTGTTCACTGTTCAGATGAGGGATTTCTAGGTAAACTGCATCACATTTGTCTGCATGGCAGGATGCTGAAGCCAGTGAATACCATTCTACAGAATACTTTGCTTTGGACTGCTTAAGTGAGCAACTTCTTATGATGATTTAGATACCACACCTGTTGTGACAGCCAAAATAGAGTTTCTACAGTGAAAACAACTGATTTGCAGAATTTCTGAAATCAAGCTTTACATTTCCCTTTTTTACTACTGCAAATTTAAAACGGAAGCAAAATGGTTACGCAAACAGCCAAGATCTGACTTCCATTCCGGTTTGCTATAATCAGTAAAATTCACGAAGGAAATAGGAACAATTGCAATCATTAGTTGTTCCAAAAAAAGAATACTCTGGATTTTAAGATGTAAGACAATGGAAAAGAGGACTCGTATTTTGTTTGCAGCCCATGGGTAGCATGTTAAACCATGACCTTTGTTAACTTGCTGCAAATCTGACAGTATTTAATTTTATGTATTTAAATACAAATCATATTTATTTCATGTTATTTATTCTGAATCATCAAGGAATCAGACAAAAGTTTCGTAAGAATTACTTGTTAAAACATAACTCAGTTACCAACTTGGATTGAACAAAAGCAAAGAATGAAAACTGGAACAATTATTCTAATGCTACCTTGTATCTAGGTCTATGAGCTCTTGGAGTCAAAAACTTAGTGGGTGAAACTAGTGCAGTTTCTTTATTTCAGCACTCTCATGCTTGTCACTGCTTAAGAACAAAACCGCTAGTACTTAGAACACTGTTAAAGCTAGATGTGAAATTTTCATCCTACCTTTCTGAAGAGCAGATGGTACAGCACGGAACTCTGTAATACAAACTATCCCTGTCAGGAGAAACTGCAACTTCCTGGGGACAATGCGCATCTTGGGGTGCTAAATGATTGAATGAAAACAAGGAGAGTTTTTATAGGGAAAAAGAAACCCAAATTCTACACTGCAGAACAGCAACTAATTGAAGTAGAAGTTACTCATTAATCCAGCCATAAAGCACTTACCTGCACAAATAAGTTTTCCAAATTTAACAGAGCGTGATTCTTTTATATGCTATTACTGAAGCCTTTACTGTAAAATACTAGCTAAAATCCTCCCTAAAACTAGTGTTTTCGGGCAAAATGACAAAACCAAGTTACCATTGCATGCTGTGCTAGCAACACTTACCCAGGCTGATCTACACATCAAAGTAGAACACACACAAACAGAATGTCAATTGCCATTTGCCCCTACAATTTCTACAGCTTTTGAAGAGGCAATACTTTGTATTTCCTGCACACTTTATATTTAGCCAATTTTACGACCTGAGAAACATACCAAAAGCTTACCATTTTGTTGACAGCATGCTCAGTGTTGTACAAGACAAAGACAGCTCTCTGCATCAAATTGCCCTTTTTCCAAAAGAGCAGTGTTTTCATCCCATTTTTAAAAGGCAACTAAGGAGGACAGGGCTCCGCTTTTTAAAAATATTTCAGTATTGCTGCAATCAGCAGCACAAGTTCCGAGTCACTTTGATGGCTAAGCTCCACTTTTAATAGCAATTTAAGTGGAAGTCTCTTAGAAGGCTATTCAAATCCTAAATAAAGAACACGTCAGCAGCTAAATTAAAAGATTTCACAAAACAGAAAGCGTAAGTTAAATTACCCTGCAAAGTCACCACTTAAAACTTTCATCAGTTTTAGCAAATATTGCCTGACTTGGAAATGACTGAACAAAGTGGTAAATACAATTAAAATACTATCTGAACTATCTTAAATTCATATGAAATATATAAGCACAAAGTAAGACATCAGAGTCATCAAGAGAAGCAATACATTTATTCTGGATGACAGAAGCCACAAGTCTCATTTGTACCAGAAAGGACAAGGGATATTTATACCTGGGAACAAAGATATATTTACATAAGATGGGGAAAAACATTGTTTGTGGGGGTTTTTTCTTGGCTTAAGTGGTTGAGATCCTCAGCTTTCCCTGTCTTTGTAAAAAATAATTCAGTATTTCTACCTTCAATATGACTACAAAACCCACAATTTTCACATGGGAAACGCATCAAACTTTGAAGGCAGAAACATGGGGTAAACAATACATGCATATTAACACAAATTTCAGTCTTGAACACCTTCATAGTCATAACATCCAAATTACATTTTTTCAAGATGCCAATAGGTAGTGCAAAATATATGTTCTTTTAGAATAAGTTGCAACAGTAATTAAACAGTTTCTCTTTTTGTGGTTACCATCACAATGGACAAGATTCATGTTTTTTAGTTCTGCTCAGGCTCCCAAAGAAAATAATCTTATACTTGACTCATTAGCCCCAGTCTATTGATTAAGTTCTATTATTTGGCCAAGAATTTCACAATACCCCTCCGATCTACCATCAGTCAACATCCCAACAACCATTTATGTATTTATTCAATTCTAGGTTTTTGTTGTTCTTTTCCTCCGCCAGTCAGAGGGTAGCAAAAACCAGCTTTTACTCTGAATATACAGTTTCATAACAAACAACTGAATACAAATCCTGTCCTAGAAACTCTGAGTTGCAGTTGTTATAAATTATATTTCTGTTATAAATATATAGAACTTCTTAAGACTGCAGTTTTCCTACTGGTCTTGTGGCGATCCCCAATTCTGCAACTTCCAAAACCTGCATCACCAATATCATTCCATCTCTAATCAAAAACTTTGAAGGCTGCTTTCCTTCATTAATTCATTTGTATTTTGCAGGGACAAAACAAAACCCCCAAACCCCCCAAATCAGTTCCATGTACAGTAGAGCTCTCTGATCACCCACCACAATGGCATCCTTTGGAATGATGCCATCCAACAGGGTGATATAAAAACAAGAATAAACAATCTCTGCAGTTACAAGTGACGCTGCACATACTACATCTGTCACATTACCGATGAGAAACAGAAACATTCAGCCCACTGGCAAACAGAGAAACAATCAGCTCATTTCATATTTATGACAGAGAGTCAACACTTACTGTGCAGCAGCCAAAGAGGTCAGAAAGAAAAAGCATAGAAAGACATGTTCTGTACAACCTGCTCCTTATCTGGGATGGCAAAACAGCAGTGCAGGCTTTCTTCTCTTACTAATCTTTGTTCTCCTCTTTTGCTACCTATTTATCTTTCTCCTGAAGCTGTTATCTTTATCCTGTGCGCAGACAGAAGCACTAATGACTTTACCTACTTCCCCCACTGTATAGCTGCTGTTGCTCTTAAAACTCGCAGCTTTGGCAGGCAGCCCCGCCAGCACCATTCCTCAAAGGCAGGCAAAGGTCAAATCTTACGACTTGATCTCCATCCACGCATTTGCTCTGAATCTCAGTGCAGAGCTGGCTTTGTATCCTGTTACTGTCCTGTACTTTTGTAGTAAGAAAAGCAAAGCCATTAAATCACTAACTGTCCAAAATGGCCTGATCCATGTTTTAGCAGCTAGAGCCAGTCCCTCACCTCAAAATAATGGCACTAATCGATGCTAGTTAGTCTGGCCTGTCCCTTCTTTTGCTGTGCACTTGGAGAATAAAATGCTTGTAAATCAAAGTATGCTTGATGCTGTAAAAACATATATAGCTGCTTCTTCCTATGAGGTTATTGAAAAAATAAACACACACACATACAAACAAGTTTCAGACCAAGAGAAAGCAAAGAATACAGATAATATTCATTGTCAGAACCTTCCAGAATGGTTGCTCTGTTCTTCTGGTTTCAAGATGGGTTTTAAAGGGGGTCGAGGGCTGGTGGGAGGGAATGCAGGCTGCTTTTCAGTGAAGGTTAGTGGACCACTGAGATGGCCAGACTGTAAGACATAAAAAACCACTTTCTGTTCTTCCTAGGGAAGTTTCTTCATGTTGATCCTCCTGTCCAAGGAGGAAGAAAGGTGGAAAATTTATTCACCTAGTGACAATGTGAAGTTTAAGAGAAGAGGGAACAAGGAGTGAAGGACAGAGGGTGGGAAGGGTAGAACAAGCAGCAAATGCTGGTTAGTAATTAACCCGTTAGAAGATCAGTAGAAAAGACACATTTAAGACACACCTAAATTGGACTGTTTTTTGTTGGGTTTGGTTGTGGGATGGTTTGGGGGTTTTTTTGTTGTGTTTTTTGGGTTTTGGTGGGTTTTGTGGTTTTTTTTTTTTTGTTTGTTTTTTTTTTAAACACAATGAGCTGTGCATTCAAGGGTCACTAACCACATCCAAACAGTTTGCAAGGTCACTGCTGGAAAAACTAATAACTCAATAAAAGTAATAGTTTCATATTTTAAACAAGATATAATGTCTTGAAATATTAAATTTCATAAATCTTTTCATGTATTACATTTATAAATCCAGTAGTTCTTAACTGAAAGCAGATTTAGTTTTAATACGGATCAAATATATTTGTTTTGATAGTTGTGCACAAATTTTGATTTTCCAACAAACTTATTTTTCACCAGTTTTAGCCTATTGTAATTCCAATGACTTGATTCAAATTATGCCCAAGTTTGATGCAAGAAGAAAATCAAGTTTAATTCTCAAGATAAGCCGATTATTGCCTATCATTTCCCCAAAATGAAAGAAGACATTAAGATGCATGTAAGAGACCCCGAATAGCACCAGCACAAAACTCACTTCAATTTTAATATGCTTAAAAAAACTCCACCCACACACGCACTGAGAGAGGTTAACTTTTCGTTCACTTTTTTCAGCCAAAGCCTTCATGTTACTTCAAAGATCAATGTATCGAAAAGCCGAGGGAACTACCTTCTTGAAATTCTCACTTGCTAGAATGAAAACATTAACTAACTTCTGCTCACAAACATATTCTTCACTCTCCCTCTCTACAAACATAGTTTCATCTCAGAGCAGAACCATGCTGTTCTGCCACGTTACGCCTTCAGCTGGGATTCAAGCAGCACATTTTTTAGACCAGCAGAGATCACTGATAAATTTGCTTGACCTCCTGCAAAAGACAAACCACAGAATTTCACCTCAACACTCCCACACGAATCCTAGTTAAGCTAGTTTTATAGTTTAGTATTACAGCTAGGTTTGGGTAAACATTACAAAAAAGATCTGCAAACTAAAATTTTGCAGTTATAATGCTCACGATGCTATCAATTAATTTTCCAGAAAGATTCAGATCCATGATTTTTCAGTCGCTGGGACATTTTTTGGGAAGCAAAATCTTTGCCTGAAAATTAAGCAAATAAATATTTATAAAAAGGTCAGAGATGGAAGTTTTAAGCCAGTACCATTATGAGCCTATTTAATTCCCATCTATTAATAAAAACAGTGCTGACGACTGATTGCTACTATACCAAGGACAAACAGTAACTCTCAAAAACACGCAAGGCAAATGCTTCACAAGCGATCCAAAAAAATGATGTATGTTTCCACAGTGCCTGCAGTTAAAGCACCCCAAGTTTAGGCTGCTACCAAGAGGGCAGTTGTGCCCCATGTCCCATGAAAGTGCCTGTGGCTTCCATTCCCTTGTGCTAGCCTCAGTTCTGGTCAGGCTGAACGCTCACCTTTTTTATGCAGCTGGATTTGCTTTTATAGCTGGATTGGTTTTTTGATCAAAGCTGTTTGTTACTCAAAAATTGAATGCTAGTGCCAGTGTGAAGGAGGAGGAATGAATGTATGCACTAGACAGATCAGTCCATTCCTTTTGACTGTAGCCTCCGCTTACAATTTAAAACATCTAAAGCAATTGTGAAACTTCAGCCACACTGGGTTTTAGACACAGTATTGTCCTAAAAACAGACCCAGAGTTTTACGTTCTGTTCCAAGCTTTGTTACAACCTCCTGTCTGGTTCTGGTTAGTAAACATGTCTCAGCTAAATGTTCTGCAATATTTAAGTATCAACTATCACACTCTGAGGATTATGAATTCCCTTTTCTTAGGGTGTGAAGATCCCTGAAAGGGCAAAGAATCTTTATAGACTTTTAGCAGCATAGCAGAAGTTGGAAGATACAGTCACCTAGTAACTCCATAGTTCAAATAGGAAAGTTGCTACCACCCCTGCACAACTTATGTCCACTCCACATCCTCCCAAGTATTAGTCAGACTAATATATCAGATTCCCTTGGATGCAGACTACTTTCTGAGACTTCGTGCTTTTAATATATACTCCCCCACTACCACTGTGTTCCCATTACAGCCCTCTGCACAACTGAAAGGGCCAGTGTTCTTGCCTCACAGAGAGACATTTAGTTATGTTTTATTGCTTCTAATTAATTAAAGCAGGGACTCAGAGGGAGCAGTAAAACAAGAAAGGTTGGCTTTTGATAATGTTTTTACTTCAACTTGCTACATCCTCCTAAATTCTTCAGTTGACCTGTCAGGGCACAGAACAAAGCGTACAATAGCAAGGATGTTCAAAAGAGTACTCGGTGGAATAAGAACCCACATAAACCCCCCAAGGCAGTTTCCCAGAACATTTGGTCTTCAATTCAGGCTTTTGGATACGCATCAAGATCTGTTCGAGTCTCCTGTGCAAAAAAGGAGCACAACTTTACAGAAAAATGCGCCAAGCTCTTTTTCATTATGCAAAGCAAAGTGCAATAGTTGCTATACTAGCCAAAAGCAACCAGTAACCAAGAACTAAAAGAAACAACACCTGCTGGCCTCTTCCCACTTTTCACAACAGCTCCATTTTTCCTGCTTTCAGAGCTCACCAATATATGAGAATCGCAGATACAGGTCCAGTTACTTGCATCTGCGATGAGTAATGCTATGACATACATTTTCCTTTCGTAGCTAAGTCTTCTCATAGATGGAGATTTTACCTTTCAAAGTAAACAAGAGCAAAACCAAACAAGATGAACAATGTCAATAAATGCAAAAATACTGCAGGCTATGAAAATCAGTGTGTTAAGATATAGGCCAAATCTTCCCCTGGATAGAGTCCAGCCTTACATCTGCAGCGTAACTGATAAATTGTGAAAGGACAAATGAAGGAAGAGAAAGGGAATGAAATTGTGCTTAGCTCAAGTATTTGGCCTGAATATCTCAAAATGCTTTGTAAGGAAAGATCGATACTAACGCTTTTCAGGTAAGGAAAATCTGGCATATGGATTAAGCAAGTTAGCAACAGTCAGAAGGATGCTGGTCGCTTAGGTCCTAAACATACAGCTTCCCCTCAGGAATGTTTTGTTGCTAATGAAATACATAGTCTTTAGCACAGTGGCAGCTCCTCAGTTTAAACATAAATAAAAAACAGAGGAACACTAAAGCAATTTCATGTAACTGCACTATTTTATGCTAACATACCAGCAATTACTGGGTTTGTTCTGCAGGTATCTGGACCCTATATTTAGCACCCTCTCACATCCGGAAGAACAAAGCCTGAAATGCAACGAACCTGAGCTCACGAGGCATTGTACCACAGGGAAGTTATTATGACCAAAAGGGTGTGAGGTCCCGGTTCTCCTCACTCAGCAGGCGCCTTGATGATGTGAGATGTAAGGCACTGGAGAAAGAGGCCCTTCACTGCTGCCAGCTGTCTCAGCTGTTCTGCGCTGCTTTGTGCAGTCCATCCCTCCCTCCCTTCCTCTCCCTCCCACTATCATTACTGTGCATATGGAGAAGAGCCCTAAGGATGCCTCACACAGCTAACTGCTCCAAGACAAGTAGGCCAATTAATGAGCATGTTTTTGTATCGTACCACACTTCGACAAGGACAGTTGAAATGATGCTACTGCAATCTGGCATGATTTGGCCGAACAAGCATTCATCAAGCAGGCTTTGTAGATTAGGAGGCAGAATATTTTTTTCCAAGAATGTAATTTCTTCTCTCAGCATGACCCATGATAAAGAACAGAATGCTTTCCAGTGTTACTAGTTAAGCCACTTAAAAAAAAAAATATATATATAATCCTATTAATATTTATCATTTGTCCCCTCACTATCCTCTTGATAGGAACCCTTCCGATATGTTTATATTGACCATCTCACAGGAATAAATCTCCAGCTCAGCTTTACAAGTATCAGCTCACACTTTGCTTACTGCTTCTCATCTTTGCGCCTGATACTAGGAAACGGACACGCTAGATTTTCAACCTCTAAACATCCATTCTGATTAAGCATTTCTATGATGGCTTTAGCATTTTATCATGAAACTCAAACAGCTCCCAAACTTAAGAGCTTAAGATAAGGAACCACCTTTGGTACAGCCTTTTGATGACTGCATTATTTTTTTATACCTGACACTATAAATGTGAGTGAGACTACAGTCCTAATCTCTCTCCCCTCCCCAGCTTTAGGTACTCTTGCCCCAGATACACATTTGCCAGCAAGTTCTGATTATATACTATATTCCAACAAGGTTCAAAACATCGTAACAGAACAAGGTATAAAAGGAGAATTTGTCTGCTACATAGATGACATTCATAAGAATTACATCAAATCAACTGCACATCTCTCATTAAACTGATGCATGGCAGACACATTGTCCAAAATAAATCCAACACATTACTTGATTTTTGGAGAGCACAGTGAATACATTTTAATGTCTGATTTTAACATGGGAAAAACATTTACAGTATTACAGTGCTTAAAGAATATGCTCAAAATACATAAATACTCCATCTCAGGCAAACAGCAGTAAGACAAATTCTTGTGTGCTTTTTCAGAAATATACCTAAGATAAAAATGTATTATGTTAGCACAGCTACGCTGCCAGTACAGTGGCTGTACTTCACATCACATCAAGAACAGGACATAAAAGGACAGCACTCCAGGTGCCTGCTAAGCTCAGCACTGGAAGTCCAAAACTCTTGGCATCACTGCACTGCCTGTTTCACGGAGGGTACCACTGCCTTACAAGGAGGTGGAATTGAATCCAAATGGTAGGTGGTCAGAGCTGAATGATTTGTCAAACTAGCTTAAAAGTCCAGGAGAAGAAAGTCCAAAAGTAATCCATGTATTTGCCCTTGATCAGTCAACAGAGACTAGCTTCCACTGTTACAGAAAACTGGCACATAACCATGGTCTGTTTGCTCTTGGGCCAGGCTTGGTCTCTGTGGCTAAATAACTTATTTTCAGGACCCAGAGGAAAATGCAATCAGTACAGGGGGAATCAGAAAGCAGGTTCATAGCCCTCAGCTACTGGTTTAGACTGAGAGGTCAAGCCAGAAAAGAGGAGAGAACAGTGACAAAGTAGCATACTTACAAAGCTATTTATACTGTGCCAGAACTGTAGAAAGTTGGATTTAAAAATCTTTGTGGGTACTTTCCAGGTTGAAATCTGGGTAGTGGGTTTTAGGTTTGTGAAAGATTGCAATATTCACAGTCCCCACTTTTAAACATGGAAATGGAGACACACAGAAAAAGAGAGCCGGAGAGGAAGAGTGCAACAAAGTTAAAACCAGAACTTAAGTCTTCTGTCAATCTTCTACTACCAGAGTACTGTAACAGTGCAGAAAGCGCATGCAAAGCCAGCCCAAGCCCAAAGCTAAAGCAATTTCAGAGATGGTGAAAGCCAAGCCAAATAGGATTATTGAACAATGATGGAATAATTCCTTTAATTATAACTGAAATACAGCCAATAGCAGAATCAACTGCATTCATATTCATTCTTCTAGCTGCACATTAATACGCATACAGTAGTCTTCACTGAAACTAAAGTAGGGAGGGCTGTGTTCTGTTTTCAGCTCTGCCATAAGATGGCAGAGCAACACCATTTCTATCATGGAGAAGTTGATCTACATCAACTGGTATAGTAAACATGCAGCCATGCAAGTAGCTGTAGAAACAAAAATCGTTTCCCCTCTGTACTGCAAGATAAACCTCATTCAAATCCAGTGAGATATCTAAAGTAATATCAGAAAGTTTAGTTCATCCTAATAGACTTTGCAGAAATAAATTTTAAACCGCGTTCATGATTGCAGAGAAGGCTTAAGGAAAACCAAGACATCTGCAATGTTATCTAATCTTAACAAGGAACCACATTATGAATAACGGTGACGCACAGTCAGCACAGATCTTGCTGCATGATTTTTGTATGGCTTTTCCAGTTTTGTATCTCATTCTTAATGCTGGCTGTACAAGGGACAATAATTTGCAAACCCTTTCTGCCCCATAGCAAACCTAAGCAGGATTCATCCTAGTGCAGGTATATGCACTGATACAAAATCAGCTGGGTTTAAGCTTTACCTAGCTTAGAATTCTTAAACTGAATTAATACACCTGTTTTCTCACTTTTATAACTAGCCTCCTGCTTCCAAGCATCAAAGACTTAGCAAGCAGCTTCTATCAATGCAACCACTCGCAGTATCTTCTGCCACAAGTGACTCGCTGCTTAGGCATTACCAGACAGCAATGAAACTACTAGTTCTCTCCTTTAGGGAAAGATGCGACATACGTTGTGCTACAGTAAATACCACACAGTAGGATGACAGAGGGGAAACAGAAAACTTTTCTGTTGAAACCGAGGGGATTTCCCGTCTCTGCAATGGTAGACATAGCTCTAAATACTGAGTAGGAAATGAGAAGTCTGCCTTACAAAATACTCAGTACTTCAAATGTGCAAACACAACTGAAGTCTTTGCAAAAATAATTGTGGCGAGAAGAGGCAAAAAGAGCCAAACCCAAAAAGCTAAATAATGGAGGTACTAAAAAAAAAAAAAAAAAAACCACAACATTGTTGTATGTAAGTAATGTGATCATGCATACTGTGAAGAGACATGGATGTACAGCCATTCCATCACACCTCTGCTTTGAAAGGGATGAATTTCAGCTGTCTCAGCAAGATTTGGCAAAGTCAACAGAGCTTCAGGGTTTAGGTCACTACTATCACATCTGCAACGACAGGCCAGAGCAAGCTCCAAGCAGCACATTGCAACAAAATGATCGTGGAAGAGTCTTAATAGCTTAAGAAAATGAATTTAAAGGAGTTCCGGGGCTGATATGAAACTTTACGTAGAAAATTGAACTATGCCACTGGTCAATTCTCTTGCAGCAATTCAGTCAGAAATTGGAGGCCTTTAATGAACATCACAGAACACTACGGAAACCACATTATGCTCAAGGACAGGAAGTGGCTTTTGCCTCTCATCAGCAGATGCATGATATTGCACAAAATCAGCATTAGTTGAAGCCACTAAATTCTTTCCACTCAGAACAACTGCAATACAGTCCACCTAAGCTAAACAGGCAAGTTTTAATGTCAGCCCTCTTTCTTCAAGAGACAGTTATTTCCTACCTAGTGGTATGTGGCACTAGGAGACTGGTCAGTATGTTTATTCATGGCTTAAAAAGACATATGAATTCAAACAATACAGACAGTGTTAAATTAAAATGAACAAGCTTTATTCTTAAGTTGATGTAAACAGAAGACAGAATTAAACCACCTAGAAATTCTGTACATGCTTGACTTAAGACTTCATTGCCATGGGGGTCAGCCACACAGTTGTGAGCAGCACTGTGCTGATCACGCAAGATTTCCAGCCAGTTCTGAAAAAAGAAAAAAAAAAAACACCACCACCACCACCCCCGAACTAAACAGCAAATACTAACTCCCTACAGAAAAACAGCTGAAACACTGAATAGCAGTGTTTCTTTCACAACTTTGTGCACAATGCAACCCTTTTTGTGTAGGAAAGTGCCATGTCAAGCCCTCGGAACACTGCAGTTCACAAATACTGCAGAATACTGTAGCTTTGTGCCACCCGGCACTAGTTTGTATTGAATTAGTACACATCACTTGCTGCACTGTTCCTTGCCCTAATGTAATATGCATGGGGTTGCATCACTAATTCATAATTTAGGAACTCTCTACAATCTCTAGAGCAAAGGTCAGGGTAAACTGTAGTTTTTGATATCTTTTCATGCAAAAAAAGCCCCAACATAAAAAGTGTGAGTAGTACACGTGTGTATGGACAGATGGATGAAAGGAAATGGGGTAGGATAGGTAAGTCTGCAACTCAAGCAAACTTCAATGAGCCACATCTTAATCTCCAGAGTAACCTAAAAAAAAAAAAAAAAAAACCAAACAAAACACCAAAACGCCAAAAAAACCAAAATCCCACCAACTTCCAGAGGCTGAAATCATATGTGGTGTTGAGAACAGGAGACATAAACGGGCCGTAGACTAACATCACAAGCCAGCCAATGGAAGCACTGCCACTGACATTCAAGAAGCTCTTACCCACAGGCAACTCTTTCACTTTAGCAGCCTCTGCATCTTTTGCATGCTTTTCTCCACAAAGATGAACAGAGCCATTTTCTTTCTGCACTGTATTTCTACCTGCAATGTCAGAGGTCCTCCATGGGCCTGGTATAGTCTTTGGAATCCTGAACTGTTCCCAGGTAGCAAGAAAGCAAACCAAAAGGTTTCTGCAGCTCTTAACTTGCAGGAAGGATGCCAGATTTAGCACTATGAAGAGTTAATAATTCAAGTAGTCTCCAATATTTTCATTGTTACAGGCAGGAAAGAATCATGCGAGAAACTAGTGGTTACTTAATAGGCGTGTGCAGTGTGAGTCATTTGTCAAACACCAGGTAAATTAGAGAGTTTAACACTGCAGTGCCACAAAGCCTATCCTATGAACCAGGACTCAACACTGAGCACAAGAAGCTTCTGGTTACAGTCCCATTTTCTGTGCTTTCACAGCCTTCATCGCTTGTGAGCTGTGTTTGGCCAAGGTTCTCCTACTTCCTAGATCAAGCTAAAGTTGACACGCACCAAGCGCCTGTTTAGACTTCATAAATGTGGAAAACCCCTGACAACAGAATTTGGGTACACTTTGGCTTAAAACTTCTTAACATTGAGATTTTTTATTATTTTTTTTTTAAACTTACACTCATTCATTCCTCACTCCGAAATACCCGGTTTGATGTACAAAATTCTATTATTAAAGTAATACAATTAAATAAACAAACCCAGAATTTAATCCCTCAATTAACTTTGGATGAATAGCCACTGCAAATGTGAGAATAGCAGAATGGCTAAATTAACTTAAAAACAGACAGAAGAAAAAAACCAAGATGAATTCAGCACCTCTGAAATGCCACTCTTCTGTTGCACATTTTACACTTTTTTCTGACCATTTGGACACCCAGAAACTTCAATATCCAAAACTCCCTGAGTTCAGCTGAGGCTAATCACCTTAACTTCTTGGCAGAACAACTGAGACCAGAGGAAGCTCCATTTTGCTATAACTAGATTGCTATCGGCACCCAAACTTCCCAGCAAGCACTGTAGCCTTCGCTACTGTAAAGCTCTCTACTATAGAGAGCTTATGATTCTTGAAGTAAGAAATGTTGCTTTTAGAATTAAAGTTTGTTGGTATCAAATCATCTGCTGCACTGTAGTTTTAATTGGCCAACCTCAAACAGCATCTGAGCTGGGTTGTTTGCCTGTTTAGACATTTTTCCCTCTCAGAAAAATGCTCTTTAATCAGAACAGTCTTCTTCCCCGACAAAATGTTAAGTGTGCTTGTGTGAACAAGAATCCTTGGAAAGAGCTGGTTTTGCAGTATCTATTTCAAGCCCCTCAGAAGACTCACTTCGCTCTTTCGGTTTGCGCTCCTGCAGTTGAGACCAATGTCAGCAGAATCAGGCTTGGCCTCTTTGCCAGGTTCCACCCTGAAGGGCTTCAGGCTGCAGACCCAGAGTTTACCATGGAAACGCCAACAGTCTCCTAACAACCGGAGCTCTGAGTGATGTTGCAGGAATGTGAGCAACTTGGAGCTGGTCATCAGAATTCCCTATATTTCCTTCCTATCTCTGCACGCAGAGCGTTCAGAGGCACGCCAACAGTGACAGCATGCAGTATTACCACGTAACAAGAAGGATAAATAGGTGTGCGAAACAAAAGACTAGATATCTGTCTCAAGGCATCTAACTGCAATTACATTACACAAGTGAAGTTAGACAACAGGCTAACTGCAGCCCCTGCAGCAGTAACGCTGTAATTGGCAGAAGGCACAATCAAGTTTTCAAAAACAGAGCACACAATAATTGCCATCAACACGCACTCTTATCTATTTATCACTGCTTACCTAACAGTCTGTGTGCAACAACAGTCCATTGCATGATCCTTGTTTTAAAACCTCCTCTTTTGGCTTGCTCTCTCTATTCCAATGAACTGTCAGTCCATAAACTCACTGAAGCAACAGCATCTGGAATATTGTTATTAATGGTGTATCAGCACTTCCACTCAACCACTGCTTAGCTGTTCATTCAAGTTTGCTATAAAATTAACTCTAGAACACAGCTCCTACAGAGCTGTAGAAAAAGTAAAACTGTTCCCCTCCCCCCCGCAAATGTGTGCAGTTACAAGCTCCCAAGCTGTTTTCATTAACTAGCAGGAAGAAAGCGCCTTTCATGGAATGCAACTAAACTTGCTCCTCTTCCTTCACCTTCCCATTCATTGCTGCCCGCTCACGCATGTGCTGAGAGCATTTTTAAGACTGATACCATCTCTCCACAAGTTCATTTCCTAGTCATCAAGCTTTCAAACCCAACAGTAAACAAACTAGAGCCTACACATCTTAATGAAGTCACAAAAATAGTTCTTATGACATAGTTCTTAATTTTTCAGTCTCTATTAATCCTTTCTATTCAAAACTCCGTTGTTCTGGAGCAGAACTTACCAACAATACACGCACCAGCTTCTCTACGTGCAGTAACTAACAACAAAAACAGAACTACAGGGCTCCAAACTGCATACTGCATTTAATATACCTATAATGATGAAATGGAGACGATAAACCTTTCGGTGCCGTGAAGTGGTGAAAATCCTCTTGTACACCTTGCACTGCAAGCATTTAAGCTTTTGCTACGAAGACGGGCACTGAAAAGCCATTCATACATTTGTGTACATATATGTGTGTGTGTATACACACATACATGCTTGTAGAATTTACACAAAAAATAAGCAAATCATGTAATTTAGAGAGGATTATTTTTATATGGAAATACTTAAGTTGGGGCTAGTATTTTAATCTTCTATTCAGTAATGACAGGGCAAATGTCTAATTCTATTACAATTAGAACTGTCTGCCTAAATATCACAATATAACAGGTATTGTCTGTACAGTGTTAAACTTGAACTGATTTGAAAAGTATTGACTGTGTAGATTATTTACTATAATTATGAATTATAGTAATATATAATGTATTATATATATTACTTACTATTATTTATTTTTTAAAATACTATATTGTTAGACATGCACCACTTACAAACAGTCTCCTGAGGCAAGCCTCTTTCCTAAAGAAGGTAATTGCCAGGTAAGAGAGACTGGGCTCTGTGTTTCTTAGTTTCCAACAACTAATCTTCAGTCATTCTTTTCTGAAGAAAAAGAGGTGAAAGAACACGAGTGTCAGAAAATCTGCCATGATAATGTTATAGTCTGAGTACATAAAGAAAATAATTGTCACTTCTTCAGAACACTAAATACTGCTTTTCTAGTAAGCTTATTAACGAACATACTTCAAAATGTTAGTGCAGTTAAATCTAAGCAGAGTTTACCAATTAACATCACATGTATTCAAATTACTTTAGCTCCAAGACATCCCAGACAGTGGCCACAAGTCTGTTCAAAACCTGCAATACAATCAACATTTCAGTTACAGCCTTTGTACCTTTTACCTTTCCTCAGATACCTCATTTTGACAGGACAGAATTAAACAGCCTGAGAGACATCATCCTACAGCAATTTTACCAATAAACTATAACCAACTCCTGCAGGAGCAAAAATCAGTGTTTGCAATAACTCAGAGTGTTTACTTTCAAAACACAATTTCTAAAGCAGTTATACTTTCCACTCTAAAGAAAGGGACAACAGTAGAAATATTTTAAGAGCAGTGATTTATCACCCACCTTCCATTTTAACTTTTTCCACTTCTTTTTCAGACAGGTGCAAATACTACCACAAGCTATGCAAGTTTTATTTAATCCAGTTGTATAAAGTCTTGACACTTTTTTTACCACTTTCACATTTCTTTTACACACACATACTTCTTGCTTTCAAAAGGTAGCAGGGCAGGCAGCTTTAGACAAGTCTCAAGAAGTAATTTGTACAATAAGGATGAAATGTTTCTTCCCATCTTCCACGTCTATGTCGAGACACTGGTGATAACCTGTGCTCCTCCACCTCAGTTCTGGTGCCCCCTGATAAATCATAAGCTTGTCAATTCTATTAACATTTTAGCATCCATCACCGGTGTATACTTCAAAAGCCTCCTTTAGAAGCTCACCAGTGGACACAAGCTTAAGAGTATTTAATTCTATAGCACAGCATCAGTCAGCAGCCCCAAAGGATTTCAAATAATGCTGTACCCAGACTAGCTTCATGTCTTCTCCTCAGACCAAACAGTGCTCTTTCACACAGCCAGCATAAAGGCCGTGGCATCAACACAGCAGAAGGACTTAAGAAGGTCCTGGGCTAGTGCAGTTTTGACACAAGCCAAGCAGCCAACAGATGGCACAAGTTAGCATAGGCATTCTATATTTAGCCTTCTTGTAAAGCAGTTACATTTTGAAAATAGTAATGGTTAAATGTTTCCTCCCTCAGTTCCAAAAGGAGCCACAGACAGAACAGCAAATCAGAAGTCATGAACAAAAACAGGAAAGAGGAAAGACTGGCAATATATATTGTTCTTTAGACATATGTACATGTTTATGGAGACTGAGACATGTACACAAACACTTTGGAAATTTTTCAAATTATTATACAATGCTTGCAAATTACTATGTATATTCCTACATGAGGACTCAGATCTGCTATGGATATATCTGTTTTAAATAGAATTCTGTCAAAAAAACCCACTCTATTTCCAGGGAATATAAAACCAGCAATAAACCAGGAGGTTGGACAACAGAAGCCATGTACGCTGTATACACAGTTTGGGAAGTCCTATAAAATCCAACAATTAACAGACAGCATAGTATTACAGATAGCTGGAAGGAAAAAAAGTAGAAACACCAATAGTCTTTCACTTCACACATTTTACATTAAAAAAAAAAAAAAATCACTTTTTAACCTTACAAGTTGGAGTGCTGACTATATGCACATGAAACCACAACGATGTTTTCCTGGTAAGCTACGTTTAGGAATTTTTGCACTAGCCTCCCAAGCTACCCAGGCTAAGGATATTTCTCAGACATAAAGCATTACAAAAAGGAAGCTATTTGCCACATATTTAGGAGGACTTTCAAGAAGTTCTACAAAACCCAGAAGCTGTGAAACATATCTGAACATCCTCTAATGCACCATATATGCTCCAAAAGAAAAAAGAAAAATTGCTGTCTGAAATTGAAAGAACTATGGCTGCAAAAGCCTGCAGCTGAGGACAAATGCTTTAATTAAATGCAATGAAGCAGAGGAAGCAAGCAGTCCCTCTGGAAGCAAGTGTTTACAAGTCAGCACAGAGAGGCACATGGATGATGCACAAAAGATGACCAAGTAGAGCAGCAAGTTCACTGTGGGTCAGTTCGAACAAGTTGCTCTTCAGAAGAACCTCTGAGGCTTTTGTTCTCTCCTTACGGAAACCACTCATCTGTACTTTCCTCTTACCTGAAGTCTGTGTCCATCTCCCGTCTGTGACCAAGTTCCCAAGGAATCCTATGAACTGCTGCTGATGAAGAGAACAAGCATCAGCTTCGAGAAGTGACTGAGAATATGCAGCAGTAATCAACCCTGAAAATCCCATTAAAGGAACTGGAGACAAATTGGGCAGGAAGACCAATACCAGGTGCTCTCAGTTTAAAGTGGTGGCAGCCCATTCTTTCAGCATCACTTAAGGCCCAAGTGAGCTTGTTCTGTTCCAAAGCCCCAAGCAGTGAATGTGCACCACCTGGGTCTCTCTGCAGCACCACCTACCTGTTCTACACTCTCCCACCTGGGTTTCTAAGAAAGTGATCTCAAATTAGGAGCTACCCAATGCTTCATAGGTGGGAAGAGGAATTAAGAGAAAGATGACCTGCAAGTAGATTTCATTCTTTAAAGACTATAATCATTCATGCAGACGCAAGTCATCATCTTCACTTGTCATGTTTTAATAGCTTTCTAACAGAAAATGCAAAAAACATTCTGATGTGGTGACACCACCACCTCAGGATTTAGAAAGGGTATTACTTCTAAGTACAAAGGTGACATTCGCTTTCCACTTAGCATGGTTTTCCTGGATTTATTTTTTTTTTTTTTAAGTGCCTGAAGAGATGGCCCTTTCAGGCAAAGCTATCTTACCACACCACCACATATCCACCTGACCCTAAAAGATGCCTGACATAAAAAGGTTAATTACTAAACCTGCATGCCAAGCACCTGTAAAGCTACTATGAGTGAAAGGAGCATCTGTTTCCAGGTTCCTCATTCAGCTTCTATGCCAGCTACACTGATCACGGCTGGCACCCAGGGTAATAACTTCTGACATTTCAACAGAAGACAAACAAGAAACACAAAACCCAAGAGTTTCCAACAGAATGACTAAAGTGACAAGATTGCATTTAATTCTAGAACAAAGAAAGAAGTGCCAAGAAGAACTGGCTGGGGTTTTTTTGCATTTGTTTTCTTGTCTTAGCATTTTTTGCTTACAAAAGTTGCAGTAAAGTTCTAATTAGAAGCAAGGTTATTTGATAGGTATTAGCACGACCTTTAAAGAGAAAAGCACCAACTGCTTCTATATTCTGTGACTCTGAGCCTTCCCAGCACTTTTCTTTCTATTAAGTCTGATTAAAAGTATTTTAGATCATTAATTCAGACATAACTAATATTTCCTACCAGTGGTTTAATTCATATCAGTACTTTAAGAGTACAGTAATAGTGGAGACTGATTTAACAGTGAGATCACTTAACATTTAAAAAAATGGAATTGTTCTCTGTCTCTAACCAGAGAGGATTTCTACAAGGAAAGCCTTCACAGAATACTATTGGAGCATAAGTCCCTAAAATATCTTCAGCCACCTGATGTTCTGTAGAATTTCAAGTCACATTTCATGCTCTTCGAACTCATATTATAGGTGCTAAGCACCTACTGGCTCTGAAATGCAGAAACCACATGGAATGCAGAAACCAGCACAGAAGTAGCTAATTCATCCAGGAGGTGACTTACTAGGCTAAGTGCAGCACCTTCCTATTAAAAATGGATAGACTTGGTTTTAAATTAGAGTCACAAAGAGTGGAAGTTACCTTGCATGTTTTTCTTTCCAAATCAAATATTTAACAGAGGAAAACCACAGGTGTCACTGACGAGGAAAGATTAGTTGTGGCTTAAAACCACACACATGGATTGAAAAGCAGTAAAACATGCTCTGCTCACTAAGTAACCTTGTAAGTGCGTATTTCGACTGATACGTGTTGTCACAGGAGAATTAGAAGCCTTTCATTTATTTGCAAGAATCAGAATTTAGTATTCTGAAAGAAACCACAATGGCCATTCCCCTGATACCCAGTGCCTGGCATTAATTGTTTACAACCAAAAGCAGTCTTTTTGTCTCAAGAGGCCTAGCACTACAGCTACAGGGAGCTGAGTGGGTGGCAGGAGCAGAGGAACCAAGGGTGGGGGGGAGGCAGGAAGAGAAAACAAAGGAGCCAACAGTTTTTAAGGGTTTGTTTGCTCAGTGCAAACTAACCTGCCGTAAATACCCCAAACATACCAGATCTTACTGAAGCATAGTTAAATCCAGAGCTCTCGTCTTCCTTTAAAAAAAAAAGCCCCTTCAGCAAGGGGAGCTTAAGCCTAAAACCCAAACATGGAAGCAGCCTACTGGATTATCACTCTTGCAACATGATATAGAAGAAAAAGGTGATTATTATGAGTCGTACATCAGATCGTGTTAACTAGCTGATTATAGACAAGTGCTCTGCCAGCAAACAAACAGAATGCCAGGGGAAATCAGTTTATGGGTCCTCCACTGTTGTATCTGGAAGAGAGCTCTTTTGTTTGCAGGCTTGGAGAAGGTTGCATTAACAGTCAGGATAGCATATGTTGTTAATTCACAGTTACTCAGTGAAAGCTCAACAGCTTCAGGAGGATCGTGCTGCTCTGGCCTGAAGTAGACTTGAATCCTTAGCCTAGTTACTAGGCACAAGATTGTGAAAGCATGTGCTGTGTGCTTTATGCAACAAATAGGAGGTCTCTGACCTAAATTGGGAGAGCCCTTATGAAACAGGAAAGGTAAGATGGATTTCAAAGATATAGGCAAACAAAAACCAACTAGTCTCTCTCAAAGTGAATGTAACTTCACACAAGTAGAATTACACTTAACTATTAAGTACAACTTAAAAATTAAGCATATCAAATAAAAAGTTCCTGAAGGAACATGAAGCAAGAAATTGTACAGCACAGCAAGCGGATCAGGAAATTTCCATTCTTCCCGTCCAGGACTTACAGTACCTATCAAGTCCTCTTGTTCTAGCCTATGCAATTTGTTCAAAATTAATTACCTCCTCAAAGTACAGGAAATTTTTTTAAGCCTATTTGAACAGATGGGGAGTCTGTTCATGGGAGTCTAATCATGGGAGTGATTAACATGTATTTGTGGGACACACTGCTGTGCTTTATACCATGTAAATAACTTAACTTGCAAGAAGATTTCTATCCTGTAAACTGCAAAGAAAACCTCATCTTCCACAGACTCCACAAACTTTCATACGCTGTCAGCAACATTCCAAACATCTCTAACTGCTGTCCCTCTACAAAATGAATCTGAATCTTTAAGTTGAATAAGCACTGTCCTAGGAGAGTACATTAAGCGGGAAGTGCCGGATGAGGGACTTGCTCACTTAGACTCAAGAGTTAACTTCTTGTATGATCTGTTTGGACCACAAGCTTTATCTACAATGCAGATCATGAGCCACATGACACAATACAGTGCCAATACAGCCTCAGTTCCACATACTTACCAATGTTAAGTACAAATATTAACAATATTCAGCCTGCTCCCATAATTTAACCATTTCATTTCCACAGGTCTTTAACTCCCCACCCCACAATGTGACTGCTTTTGAGAAGTCTCTGCTTATTTTAAGCATTTGCCTTATGATTGTGAATCATACTGAGAAAACCATGTAATAAGAGGAAATCAAGCCTCCTAACTTTAGATTCTTGAATTCCATCCAAGTTAGGTGCCTAAAACATTAAGTGTAGTTATCTGTGTCCCTAGACACCCAGTTCTGGTAAAATTTCTTCAGGAATGAAGGAAAGGACGAGCTATCGAGTTTCATAAGCATAAAAATATTTAACCACATGATGCTGTCTTGGATCTGCATTAAGGCTGACAAGATACATAAAAGTTCATAATGGCTAAGTACTGAATCATTTTCAATTGAGTGGTAAATCAGATGTTTGTTGATTAAAACAAGAATACCAGAACTACTTTCTGACACTCCTGGTGGTAGACTGAATTGCTGTTTCTACAGTAGACATAGGGCATACACAGAGGATGTAGTGGAAACTCCTACCATATGAGGCAAGGGCAATTTAAAATTTAATGTTCATTCTACATCCCAGAAAATTTTAATCAAATGGTGGTTTTGATTTTTTAATTTCCGAGAATCTTAGTGTAAGTTCATACTTTAGTTTTTTTCATAAAGAAGCCAAAGAGGCCTTGTTCTACATGTGAGGATATTTTTTGAGAAATGGTAGTAGCTATAGAATTACCATCCTGAAAAGTGTAACAATTCAATTAGAATGAAATTAAAGGCTTCTGGGTAATAATCACTACACTTGCAGTTAATGGATATAACCGAATCAAGAGTAAAAAAGTTCCATTCACCCCACCTAGAGCCCATGGCTCCAAGCATTTCAGTTTTATTCAGTGCATTAGTGTGTTGGAACTTTTGCTTTCATCAATTAGTCATGGTATCTCGCACTCCTCATAGCAAGAATAAAAGCTGCTCAAAGCTGTCATTGTTCCATACTCCAGAAAAGACAAGTTGCATCATTACTAGTTATCTATCAGTGAGTCATATTTGTTGCCGAGCAGGGAAAGCCAAAGTGAATGTCAACTCTGCACTGAAGGAAAGCACTAAGATAACATTAAGGAAGAAAGCATTTATAAATATCTTGAAAGTAGACGCAGAGTTAAATTTAGTTTGAGAAGGCAGAGAAGCAGCTCACAGTTTGGTTAAATAACCTTTAACTTGTAGTCATCTGCAGACAGAAAGGCGGAGAGCATTGTCTGAAGAAGCTCTGAATAATACTCCAGAAGAGAGCAAGAAAACCTGGAATTTAAAGTGATAAGTGAGACCTGTCACGCTTCGCTTCTAAATTTATGATGGTACAGCACATTAAAAGTAAGAGCAGACAATTCATATCAGCTCCACTGGAACTATTTTACAGTTTCTAGAGATTTACTCAAACACACAGTGAACATCACCAGGCTAGACAAAATAAATTGCACATACTTCAGCACAAAAAGATTGACAGACAGCATGAATACACTTCAAAGCAATTCACTTACATTCACCAAAGAATGGCTGCTCTGGGGAACTTTTCTTCATTTCTGTTTTAAAGTCTGCTCAGCAGACTGTAAAATATGTAAAAATATTACGAAAAGTTATACTTCCCAGCTCTGTGCAGGGCACTTCTCAGATCCAAGTTACCTCTATAAATCTGTTCTTTGTTTTTGAACAATGCATGATGTAATGCTGTACTATGAAAAAAGGGTAAAATGTCTAACAGCACAAGACACGTAAGGGATAACATCTTAAAACTTCTTTTTTGTTCCTTGCTTCCAATTCCGAATCAACTAAAGAGACCAAAAACCCCCATTTATATTTGGTAGTTTAAGTCTTAAATTTCAAGGTTATGGTTTAAAGCTGACAGACCCCAAACCACAGCTTACAGATGATGCATGATCTCTAGATAATAGGAGGAAGAATCCATGAAATCTGAAGATTCCAAGAAATTAAGGTTAAAAAACAATGAACCAAGCCATTTTGATGATGCACCAACTGAACGGTACCCTTTCATCCCTCACCACAAAATGTAGATGCTACAAATAGCCGTAGTTGCTTGCAATTCCTTGAAATACTAATCCATAAGCTGCTGCAAAACTACAGTATCCTTTTAAACCTTATGAAAAAGCACCCATCTATTTAAGTAAATTTGAAACTAATACTACCAATGAAGAGGCAATGACAGCAAAGAGAAAACTAGCTGACATACAAGGTCACTACGACTAAGCATACCTCACCATGTGTTTTGCTATCACCCCATGAAGGTTTAGATTCTGGGGGTTTTGTTCGTTGGTTTTTGTTTTATGACTGTGAAGGATTTTCTGATTTGTTTTTTAAAATGTAATATTAGTCATTAACTTGATTTTCAAAGTTTCTCACAAAGAGCATGTTCACATATATTAAGATGGCATTTACACTATCCAGTTATTTTCTACAAATTAGACTAAAAACATGCAAAAATACAATAAACACTTTAACACCACTTTCAAGGGATTTGTTTATTTTTGGTTTACAAACAAAGGCACCCCAATATTTCTATTTATGTCTTATAAAAGCTCATAGACTTAGCATTTGTTTCCAAACATCTGTTCCTACAGCAGAGAAAAACATTACAGGAAAATGTAATTTTTTTCCTCATCCCAAATTTAAATACCAGTAACTGTTAAGTGATCATGTTGTTTCAGACTGCCCTTCTTCCCATTTAACTAACTGGAACACCTCCTGTAACTTGCTAGTCAGTACAGTACAGTGAGTCTAGCTTACTGTATCAAAGTACTCTTCCAGTATATTTTTGATCAACATCCGTTATGTGCAAACACTGGTATGAAGAACTGCAAGAGAACAGGGTTCTGATATGGAAAAAAACCCAGTAGTTCCAGATAGAGTTTCACAGACTGACCACAGGAAGTGACAAAACTAACGTAATAAAGGTGACACTCAATCCGTTGTCAGCTAAACAGGATGACTGACGAATTTGTGTAAGATACCAATAGTGCACAGAACCACAGTCTCCAAAGAGGGAAAAAAAATCGGGTTTCTAAATTGGCAATGTTTAAAGAGTAGAGGTTAAATATCCTTATGTTTGAAGTAATCTTTTTCTTTGTTATTTATTCAAAGAATAGATTTTTAAGCAGTGTTTTGGACCAGAAATTATCAGTTCATTAGCTTCATAGTTCTCAGGATTAACATATCAACATTAGAAGTATCATGTACAACAGTTATAAACCACCAAAATCCGTAAAGTGAATTGCTTCACAGGATCATTTTCAGAGTATGATGTATTTGTCTTTTGCAAACTTCAGCCACATGCCAACACAGGACAAGGGGTGTCACTGGGTAGTAGGCACCTCTGAAAAAAGTCTACAAAGCAGGAATGCTTAAGCGTACTTTCAGGTCCAGTAAAGATACTCGGGAAGGCAACTAGAAATGTAATATACCTAATGTATTTGTTCAAGCGTAACATCTTCAATCACAGAAGCCATGATTTGTTTCCAGCCACAGTCAGGTCTCTCACACAAGGTGTGGTCCTAGACCATTTAGGCTTTTCATCACTAGCTTTCTATATACATAGGCAATTTTAAAAAGGAATTAAAGCTTAACTACTTACTACAGAATATTTAGCTTCAACAAGGAAGCCATTATCTTTTCAAAATGAGATATACACCTGCATGAAAGGTGTTCTCTTGAAAGTAAGAGTTTTCACAAGAATAGCAAAATAAATTCTTTACATACTTAATTCAAATAGGACAAAAAACTACCAAGGGCAAGTATAACGTAGCTCTTGTGTAATTAAGTCATTATTTGCCTTTCCAAGCAGATTCAAGAACATATTCATCAGTACAAACTGATTTTAATGAACAAACACTGCGCAATGGTGCTGGTCAGTGCATCAATTAGAGGAACACTACACTGTTCTCAGACAGAATTCTGTGTAATCAAAATTTAAAGGGATCTTCATGTATTGCCTTAAACAAGGATTCAATCTTTTCTTACACTTTGCTATTTTTACAAATGTTTTCCCTACTGAAACAAATTAACGTGCAGAAAAAACAGATTTCTTCAGATTTAAACCTAATAATTTAAGTTAAAAGACAGATGGAAGAACTGTTAACGTACTTTCATTTTGAAGCATGGTGCATCTTGCTGTCCTTGCCCAGTGAAATAAGAGATTTTATTGGAGCAGGGATGAGAAAGTGTGCTTACTCATTAGTGTTGTCTATGCATCCAATTTCATAGCTCAGATTTAAAAAATTAATTCATTAAGTACTTGCTAACATTGCTTAGAATTTAAAAACGGGTATATCTCTTAATGAAAGCCTATAGTTTGTCCAACTACTATCGCCAGTAATATAAATAGCAACTAAGCATAATAAATTCCTTTCAAACACATTTACCTTTTGAAGTCAGAAGTGTAACAATCCAGTGCTGGCTCTGCGTTCCCAATAAAAATCATTAAAGAGGACAGTCAATGACTTTATTTTTGCTCCCCTCAGGGTTACATTTCCTTTTATATATTCAATGATAGGATCAATTCTGCTTTCAGAGAAGCAAATTGTTCATGCTGACAAATGTAAGTTGGATGCAGCCAGTTTCGAGCACCAAACTTAATCACTAAGTGCATTCTGAAGACCTGATTGGACAAAAGGCCTTTCAGTAATTAAGCAAGGTTGGGTTTTTTGTTTTGTTGGGTTGCTTTTCTTTTCCTTCCTTTTTTCTTCTAAAGCAAATTAGGCACCATTGTTGCATCCCTACTTTGAGAAGAAGGGAAGAAGTGGCAAAGAGTAAAGACAATTTACAAAAGTCCTCAAATAATTTTTTCAGGAGATTCACTGTCATTTATACACTTTTGCAACTTGTAAAAACCTTTTGTAATTTAGAAGAATTTCAAATAAATAGGTCTACAACAACTAGCAACTATTAAGTCAATATTTATCTTCCTCAATGTGGAGTAAAACTTAAAAAGAAAAAAATCACGTTAAGGCAGATTTCAATCAAACATGTTCCAAATTGCACAGTTACGTTGGTCAGTGGTCTAAAATGTTTTCCTCAGGTCAAAGAGAAAGTTATTTAAATGTTTGTCTAATGCCAATTCAACCTGGCACTTGACCATTTTATTTTCTCTGTTTCCAGGAAGATACACAACTAACATTACATATACCATACCGTATATTTCGCACTCCAATTTAAGATGAAATTATGCTTTTACAAAATGTGAGATGACTACATGTTACAGGCTCTGTGCAGTTAGACCACCATATGCATAGATGTCCTAATGTTAAATTCTCTTCTTCAGTATCTCATAGTACTGGAAGCTCTGAAGTAGGAGAGGAACTTGTAACACAGACTAACCACAAAGTACCAGATATTTCTTGCCATTTGTGATCTTGCAATAAAGATACGCCAGATCAGGATCACAAGAACTGTATTGAAGCCATAGCGTATATTCCTTAACCTAAGGGAAAACAAAAGAAATAATTAAAAGCCAAGGTACCAAGACTTACAGGAAAAAAGAGCACTCTAAAAATTAACTTCTAATGTAGAATTTAATTTGTTCATCTATTCATCTCAAGATACATTATGAATGGTATTAAGTGAATGACAGAAGTAAGCTGTTAAGAGAAGGCTTTTCCATAGTTCACTGTTGAAAAGTGGAACACATGAAAACTAAGGAACAGAGCCAGCCCTGTAGCTAATCACATTTACTTCTGCTTGATAAAAACCTCTTAAAGCCAAGGTCATACACACAGTAACTTACCTGTAGAAGGCTGCCAACCACCCCAAGAACAGGGAAATATTTAACACTATGAACTCCCCTCCTCCCCTCCACATATTTAAAATTTCATATGTATGTAAAAGTAACTCCAACTGCTGCTGAGAAAAAAAAGAAAAAAAACCCCAAAACTAAAACAACAACAACAAACCACAACAAAAACAACCCACATATGGCTTTCCAGCCTCAGAGCCTGGAGTCTTCCCGGCAATTTTAAACTCATTCCTTCTCAGGGAACTATATTTAAAGATTAGGAGAAACTAAGTGTCCTTTTAGGGCAACTGTGACTTTTAGTAATCTTCTCACATGTAAAGATGGAGGCTTCAAGACAAACAGCAACCAGAATTTGCTAAGATTTCTTAGAAACAGAGCAATCTCTTTGGTTCAGTAGATAATGACAATTTGTATTTTAAAGGCAGCTCTTTTTAAGGACATACTCACTGCCCTTGTCTTGTTTCACAGGTAGGCTGGATGTACTATAGCCAGACCTTCCTCTACATACCTTATTTGTAGAAAAAACAAAAGTAAAGCCCACTTTTCTATTTGAGGAAAAATTCTACTCAGTAGTTTCCTAGAGAAGCCAGGTCCCCTAGGCTGCTACATCTGGTTAATATTGAAGCAGTAGACTCCTGAAGTTCAGATTAGTTAGAGTTAAGAGCTAAATGGTAACAGAAGAGGCCAACTTAATACCTCAGAGTAAATATATGTTAGAATCTAAACCTCTTGCAAAATAATCCACTTATAAACTGAGAGGTAGAGACAACCAGATGCTGTTCCAATACAACACTATTTCTCATGTTATTTTTGGTACGATCCTTTGTACAAAGAATGGCAACTGTATAATAACTCCTATGCATTTTTAACAGCAACCAGATTAAAAACCAAACAAACAAACAGGAGGGGACACCTCTTCAGCTATCCTCACTGTTATCAAAGATTACCATCTTTCAAAAGTGTATTTGAAATTGTGACATATTATGCCAATCTACTCTACAACTGCAAATCCTTGTCTTTAGAAGAATGACAGAAGTAATGACCTAGACCACTTTGTTTTGTGCTATCAGGATAGCAGATGTGAAGTAGAACTGCAGAACAAGATTAATCACTTTTTATTTCACTCTTTAAAGGGACAAATCAAAAAGCCTGCAACTGCCTTTATGAATCAGCCAAGAACAAAACAAGGGCAACTGTGCCAGTAAAATTCTGGACAGCAACAATGCATTCAAATTGGAGGAGTTAAGCCACAGATAAAGGCTAAGAGAAGTCATCTTAGAGCACCAACATCAAAGTTACCTACTCTGAGGTGGAGAGTCCATGCCTGTTTACTCACCTGCTTCAAAAGATCACATTCCCAGAAGAAACAACTATTGTTCTATTAAACTTCCATAACTGAACAAGCCGTTCTGACCTTGTGTTACTGTGTACCTGTTTACCTTCCAAAAGACACTTGGGTAAAATCAGAAACCTGAATTACAGTATACACTAGTGATCAGAGCTACAACCATAGTCCCAGACTAATACTGTACCTATTACTACTGAAAGCAACTCAGAAGCAACAAATAGAACACAAAAGATCACATCTGACTTGTTTAGAAAATGCTTCAGACCACTGGAGTGGAACAGAAGAATTCTGGAGGACCTAAACAGATGCTATAAAGAACAATTAAGTCATAACATAGAAAAGCAAAACTTGACATGGGTAGAAAAACACAGAAAATATAAACAGAGGAAAATAAAAATTTTTACTTACTTATTCAAGTGTTTCCTAGCTGCAGGGAGGCCAGACATTTCTTCATTCAGCACATATTTCTTTGTTCCTATGCAGTAATTTTCCATGTATTCTGCCCAATGCAGTTGTCGAACATCAAAATTAAACATCTGCATAAAATAAAACCTTTCACTTTTAGTTACCAAAATATTCACCTGCTATATATAGTAATATAAAGAATAAATGCTTTTATACCAGATAACTTTTTTTGCATCAAAGACAAATTGGAATTATCTTGTCCTTAATCATAAGAACGATCCAGATTTAGATCCCATTTATGACTCAACTACCAGCTTCTTAAACCATCTCTTCCAAATTTCAACCATTTCATGCCTTACTTTTCCTCCTCAGCAGTAGTATTCTTCCCTCCACTTCCAAATGCACTGCTTTCCCATTTCATCTGTCTGTAAGGAATTCTCTAGAGATAACTATTTTCTATTATGTTATTTCCTTTTAAGCAACAAAATAATTCTAATATGCTACAGAATAAACACTGTTCTGCGCCAAGTTCACTGTTTGATAAATGTAGAGTTCTTTAAGCTGTGCTTATAGTTATATAGGTCTATTTTAAAAAGAACCATATGAGTATCTTCCTCAGGAGAGGAAGTTACTACAGTAAATTCACAACTCAAGTTTTTCACTGACGTATCTATTTCTTCATCTCAAGATTCTACAATAACAGCCATTTAAGTCCCAGTAAATACCAAGATTTTCCTAGACGGCTTCAGGTAAAAGAATAAGTAAGATCATTACAGGAACAAGAAACAATTAAAACCAGTTTTGTGCAGTCAAACTGTATTCAGCTTTAAAAGTTGTTACACATACACTAAATCCCCAAGTCCATGCTTCCAAATAAGCTGCTTAAGAGCATGGCAGGTGTGTTATAAGGTAGGATGAAAAATAAACGCATTACAGTTCTGAAAACAATCCCTCACAGCGAGTCTTTGTAATTTAGCTTTGTTTGCAAGTTAAAGGTCAGCATGTAGTTCTAGTCATGATATAAAATACATACATGCCAAACAGCCTTCTAGTACTGGTAAGTTACCAGAATCTCTCAATTAAACTTTATTTTCCATAATGTATCATCATAGCAAGAATGTAAAAGTAAAGAAAGTAAAGTTTCAACTGTTATTTCAACTAGTTCTTCATTGCTGTATGCATATCTTATTGAAAACTGAGCTATTTGAAAATACTAACAGTCCAAAGCTCTAGGATTATTTTGGTTTTGTTTTTTTAAACTTTTCCTGAATTCAGGTTGGTGGGTGGAGGTGAGAGGGTGGGAAGGGGTGAAAATCGTCTCCACACAAGAGTCACCAAAAGCTATTCTACTTCCTACTTTTAGACAGTTTATTTAGAAGTTTGGCAGCTTTTCTTCAACTTAACTATAGAACTAGATTCTGGAAAACACTTGAACAGGAAAGACGTCTTAAAGATGACAAAACTGTTCCAGAAGGTTATGGGAATTTGAGGTTTTAAAACTGTAACTGGTGTTTTTTATCCTGCTGAATATTAACCAACAAAACCATAGCAGAAAGTTTAAACTCAGTTGGGGGGGGGGGGAGGGTGTGGAAACTGATCTCAGTTGCAGTACTTCTTTATTTTAAACACATACATGTATCTTCCTGTGAAACATATTGGGGGGGAGGGAAGGGAGAACAACTCCTCCATTCCATTACATCTTCACTATTGCACATTGTACTTGGAATGAATCTAGTAAGATTTGCGTAACTTTTCCCACCCATATGAGGCACGGGGAGGTCAGAATCTGGCAGCACAGGCACACATGCAGGAAACGAAGGCAGCTTTGGTCAGTACTAGTCACCATGGAGAACCAGCTAGCCACACCCAGGTTGCATTGAGTTTGCATGGCAAGGTTTTGGTAGCAAGGGGGACTACAGGAGTGGCTTCTGTGAGAAGCTACTAGAAGCTTCCCCTATGTCCAACAGAGCCAATGCCAGCCAGCTCCAAGACAGACCTGCTACTGGCCAAGGCCAAGCCCATTGGTGATGGTGGTAGTGCCTCTGGGATAACATATTCAAGAAGGGGGGAGGAAAAAACCTAAACTACACAACCACAGCCAGAGAGGAGTGAGAACATGTGAGAGAAACAACTCTGCAGACCCCAGGTCAGTGAAGCAGGAGGGGCAGGAGGTGCTCCAGGCACCAGAGCAGAGATTCCACTGCAGCCCATGGGGAAGACCATGGTGAGGCAGGCTGTGCCCCTGCAGCCCGTGCCCCTGCAGCCCAGGGAAGGCCCACGCTGGAGCAGATGCCCACCTGCAGGCTGGGGAGGACCCCACGCTGGAGCAGGTGGGTGCCCGAAGGAGGCTGTGACCCCATAGGAAGCCTCTGCTGGAGCAAGCTCCTGCCAGGACCCATGGACTCATGGAGAGAGGAGCCCAGGCTGGAGCAGGTTTGCTGGCAGGACTTGCAACGCCGGGGTGGGGGGTGGGGGGGGGAGCGCTCATGCTGGAGCGGTCTGTGCCTGAAGGACTGCAGCCCGTGGGAGGGACCCACGTTGGAGCAGTTTGTGAAGAACTGTAGCCCATGGGAAGGACTTATGCTGGAGAAGTTCATGGAGGACTGTCTCCCATGGGAGAGACCCCATGCTGGAGCAGGGGAAGAATGTGAAGAGTCCTCCCCCTGAGGAGGAAGGAGCGGCAGAGACAACATGTGACAAACTGACCACAACCCCCATTCCCCATCCCCCTGTGCTGCTCTGAGGATGAGGTAGAGAAAGTCAGGAGTAAATTTAAGCCCAGGAAGAAGGCAGGGGGAAGGTGTTTTAAGATTTGGTTTTATTCTTCATTATCCTACTCTGATGTTGATTTGTAATAAACTAAACTCATTTCCCCAAGTCAAGTCTGTTTTGCCCATGAAAATAGTTGGTGAGTGATCTCTCTCTGTCCTTATCTCAACCCATGAGCCTTTTGTTATATTTTCTCTCCCCTCTCCAGCTGAGGAGGGGGAGTGATAGAGCAACTTTGGTGGGCACCTGGTGTCCAGCCAGGGTCAGCCCACCACACAGGTGTTTCTGTTAGTTTGAGACTGGTAAACATAGCACAAAAATAGAGGCTCAGAGGTGGTCAACAAGACACAATGGGAAGACTAAGATTTTTCCTTTGAGCTCTTTCATTCACTCTTACTCAGGCCCTGCACTCGACAACAGTTTTTGTTCTTCCTCAACAGCCTTCAGGACTTTTCTGACATCCTGCTTGTTACACTTTTCCTGCTGCATAGGGCAGTTTTAGTCACATGGCAAGACTGTGCTTCAGAAAGAAGTGAGAGAAATACACTTAAATTTCTTTGAATACATGTGGCACTCTGGGCAAAACACGAAAAGGGCATATAAAAGTTGTTACTAGTTTAAAAACCAAACAAAAAAGTCCCTCAAAACCCACCTCCTGTTCCTCAGAAAAGAGACAGTGGTCAAGAAGTAAAGCCTTGTTTTATTCATGATGTAGGTAAAACCGTAACAGCTTGGCCACTTGGTTGATGTATGGGTAACACCAGATCACATGTTAAGGCCACTCCAAAGACAATCATCATTTATACCAGGTCTCCTTCAAGGGGGTCCTGCCCTTCCTCATCTCTGATCACACCGCTGATCTAGCTTATAAACACAGCCCTGGCGCAACTGAAAGGATGTGACAGAAATTTCCAGTGCTGAGTTAGTACTAGGGTTAGCTCCACATTACAGTAAGCAGCATTACCAGCTCAAGTCCTTATTCAACCTTCAATAAGCTTAAATTTCACTTTCAGTCTCCATGCCCACATCACACAGCTACTTGCCTTTTTGTCTTCGGGGCTTAGCTGGTTCATTAGCATAGTCATATTTTCAGTATTCCAGATCCAAGAATTGCTTGTAAAGTATTCTAACAACATCATGACCTTATGAAGACGTGTTATTGTTTTCATCATCCTACAGTCCAAGGCATGGAATGTACAGGTTACAGTGGTAAAGATTAGTTCAAACAAGAAAGACAGTAAGATCGTAAACTTTTTACCCTCCAACCCCCACCCCACGTTAACATATCCCATCTTGCTCTGTACCCAAAGCATGTTATATTAGATCAATAGGATATTTCTGCATATTATAAAAGTGGACTTTGGCTCTCCAATCTTTATATAGTATCAGAAATTATAGGATAGTCCTTTTTTCCTAATCCTACTTCCCAGTGCAATAGTAGGATTCTTCCCTAAAAAGAAGAAGAGATGGTAAAATGTTGTCTTCTGTTGTTCTTAGTTTAGGACACAGACACAGAACACACTTCACCTCACTTCAGCGTACTGAAATATTTAGCCGTACTGAACAATTTGACTTGATGAAAGAGTCAAATTGCACAGTGCAGAACATATGCACGTGATCACTTTAAGCAAGGGAGTAAGTTTCCATGATTTCATTGCACACTGTGCAAAACCAGATCTCTGTAACAAAACAAAATTGGTTTATTATGATCACTAAGAGATTGAAGGTTTAATACCACCAGAAACATGGCTTAGCCCCTTAACCCTACTGCTTCTGTAGAGAAGGGCAGGAAAATATTTAAGGGCACAGACAGATCATAGCAGATCCTGCTAGTTAGGTATCAGTTCTATGCTGCTTCAAAATATGCAAAAATACCTTCCATCATTCCTTATTATGCAGAGGAAGCACCTCTACAAAACCATCACTTGGAGTACAGAGAAATTATGTTATAAGGATCAATTTGGGCAAGTTCCTCTTTGATCAGACTATCTGAAGTGGACCCAAAAAACGTGAATTACCCAGTCTCTCAGATGCAAAGTTCTCACATTTATGACAACAAAATTGTTTCAAGTGTTACAGTACTAGAGATGGTCACTCAATTTTAGTAAGTACTAACTAGTATGCATAACCTAATGCTATTAAATTTGTGCTTTAGGTGCTCGAGGTATTTCCATCTCACAGAACTGCTTCCAATTTGATCCTTATAGCAGGACACAATGATCATTTTAGGCACAGAGTGAGAAGGTGGGGGGAGGCAAAGAAAGCAGAACAACCCAGCATTAACAGGAAATGGCTTTCTGTAGGTAAGTTTTGCTCAATAAAGTTCATAAAGGCAATAAAACCCACTGATTTTTCTCTGAAAGCTGCCTTGATGCATTCATACTTGTAGAAGGGATATAGCACTTTGTCCCAGAAACTCTTCCAAAGAAAGTATTTTGCATTGCATTAGTGTCCCCTACTGTCACTAATGGCTGGCATCTCAGCATCTAAGGGAATATCAAAATTGCCTCTTCTCACGAAATGGAGTAACACAAATTGCAGAGACCACAGAGTATCTCTAAAGCATAAAAAGCAGAAATATTTTTCCTTAAACCCCATAGGGCTCTATCTACAAAATAATTCAGATTTGTATTCAAATTTTAGACCACCAGCTAATCTCATTAGTAGACATCTCTAGATGCTTTCAAACACCTGTTTACAGTTTCACCAGTTGGGCAAGGTGGCAACAGTGGAAGCTGAGTTGAACCACAGTTCCTCTGATTCAAAAATAATAGGAATATAGACTGTACATCCAAAACACATCCTGTGCTAACGAGACTGAACTGAACATCAAAAAAGTGTATTAGTTAAATAAAAAAAAAATTAGAAAAGAACTCAAAACTTGGAAAGCAAAGATCTCACTGGTCAGATATGCCAGAAAGACCTCATAGCAAAATGGCCTGGATAAAAATAGTGCCAAACAGGACACAGTGGCTAAGTGCTTAGACTTTTTGCAGAGGTCTGTCCACCGACAGTCTTAAGATTTTTTTAACTTAGTTGAGATGCCTTTTATGCCTCCCCAATTTGTGTTCTCATGCTAAGCTGGAAGAGCAGCTGAGTTTTAGCTAGAGTGCTTAGACCGCTACAGTTTAAGAGAACTTGTGCCCCTGCAAAATATTAAATGGTACAAATGAATATCTGATTAGACAAGTGTAGATTTTGAGCTTGTTACTGGCCACTGACATTGGTTTTTGCTCTTTTCTGCAAACAAAAGCTAAACTAAATTTAAACCAATGTAAAGACTAACCTCTGCTGGGAATCTTGCTGTCTCTGCTTATGGATATGGTTTTAGAGCATAGCTAAGCTGATTAAAAAAAAATTAAAACCAAAAATCAAGTGGCTGAAAAGAGTTGTACTACCTCAGCTGCACATTTTTTTCCCTTCCTCCAACTCAAATTGGATTTAGTGACTGGCCACAGAACCAGCTGATTCAATTCATCAATGGAAAATATTTTTTTTCTTTGTAGAGTTAGTTTCTTGATAGATCAGCCAAAAGAATCAAATGTCTCCATATTCTCTCAGCTGCTAGATCAATAACAAAGTTGGCAGAAGAGGACCAACTTCCTTGGTGACAACTTGCACTAAATCAACATGAAACTACACCTTTTTTTGAGAAAAAAACCAAGCATGGTGATAGCCTCTCATTCAGAGATGTCAGCAATGAGTGTCATTTAGTGGACACTTGTGTAGCTCTGGCAGACTAAGTTTTGTAACTTCAATGGCACCATATTCCTCCTGCAAATGGGAATACACACACGACTCAAAAAAGAGCATGAATACACATAATGGAACTTTCTCTCTCAACCTGAAGTTTTGAAATACACACTTCACAGGTTGTTCCAAAGATAGCCATTGGACACAAGTCATAAATATCAAAGCCATATATAACCAGTCAGTATGATATCGAGCACTGCATCACATCTTCATAAGCTGAAGACAGAAAATGTCACACCTGCTGATCATCATAATGAACTGAACATTAGCAGCAGTCAGCAAGACAGCATGACAGCATGCAAGACTTTCACCTAGATACTAGGTGGAATTTTACCTCTACTAGGCAGCCCTTACTGCCACTAACACAAAATACATTACACCAGTTGAGAAGCACATCACAGGAATTAAAAGTTTTAAGCAATAGTTAATTCAATTATCCATAAGTTACATGGGCATGTTTCTGTATCAGACAATTGAAAGCGACCTGGCTTAAGGCTATGACTGCCTTTTGAAGAAGTCTTACACACAACCTATTGTCTCCAGGGTAAAAATAGTTCTGATGCTAAATACAGCCTGATCCTTCAGTGGATCTACAGGCTGCCAGTCTGCAAGTCTCTGAATCCACATAAGAGACAGACGAATCTTTTTTTAAAAAGATTCCTCTAAAATACCTGAAAAACAAGCTTTCAGATTTGTCTTTGTTCAGATTTTCATTTGGCTGTAAATTTTGAAGTGTAAGACATACTACTAGAATTCTTATCTTTCCAGCAGCTCTGTGGCTCCTTTAAATGCACAACCTAAAAGGGCTTCCAAGAGGAAAAAACGTATTAATCTGTTCAATAAAAGTATACTCTTTATTCATTTCTGGTCCATAAGACAGTACTTATGTGAAAGGTGCTTCAATTTAAAGCTTAAAACTTAACATGAAGTGGTAACATATGAAATTACGCCCTTTACACCTCCCTACATACATTAACCACACCTTCCCTATAGCTTTGTTAAGAAGCAGTAACAGAAAATGAATTGCTGGAGAAATACCTGAATTAAAACTTTAAATGTTTCATGCCACATTCTGTTCTTCAAGAGTAATTGGAAAGATCTGCTGGGTGTATATTTTTAAAGGCTTTAAGGTTTCAAATATACCGAATTGTTTTTAAATAACATATGGTTCTGTTGTGCTAAGCCCTATGCAAAGTTACAAGAGGGAACTATGCCTTATATTAGAAGTTAATTAGACAAATAATAAGCTTTGCTCACAAGTAGGCATATATGGCAAGCTACTGACAACAATATCCTTAAACTTGGATGCTAAGGATTATCACCACTATTTATATAATTGCACAATGTGATAATAGTCTTAAGTATTTAGTATAAAATATTAAATCTTCATTATACCATTGGTTATTGTACATGTTCTTTCTATAAAATTTGGAAGAAGTCTTATATGCATTATTTCTTCCTTCCCTTTCCTTAACTGTTAATATTGTCAAAAGAGTTGTTAAATTCAAGAACCTCCAACGAGATGCAAAAACAGCAAAAAGATTTCCATCTCACTAAAAACACTACTTCCACAACTGACATGCAAAAGAATTATTTCATACTGCAGAAAGACTTCAACAAGTAAGTATTCTGAAAACTCTGAACAATAAGATTTTTTTTTTATTATTACAAACATAATCCTTTAGTTCTGAAGGGTCATAGGCCTGATCTATGTCTTCGACTTGTTAAAAATTTCTCATTCAGTTGCAGTTCAATGCCCTGACAGTGTAACAACAGTGCAGTTAAACTTACACAATAATTCATTGCTTAGACTTTTCCCTACTTTGTACACAATGAAGACCTCAGAAGTGTATTCAGACGCAGCACACAAAAGGTACGCTATTGACCACGTGAAGATAAATTAGCACAGTATTTGAATCTTCTTGTGCTGATTTTACTGCATTTTTACTATACTGCTCAAGTTTTTCTGCTAAATTGTGGTGGAAAAGGTCACATTTTAGATTAAGACAGCCCTTCTTCACTCAGAACAGCATTATAATGAGTTTAAGAATCTCCAATAACATTTCCAAGGCTTTAGAAGTTTCCTAGTGCATGCTACCTGGTAATTAAAACCATTCTGTCAACTGGAGAGAATGACCACAGCAACAGTAGTACTTCCCTATACCACGACTGCCTCCAGCCCATCAGTTAAGCAGCTTTCAAAGTACTTTGAGCCAGAAGACTAGAAAAAAGTAGAAGAGTAAAGATCTGTCACAAATTTCTTCTATTATTAAGCAACATACGAAGTCCATTAGGATTTAACACTGCATGTCTTGCTTCCATCAATGTACTTATTTCCTTCTACTGCTTTTATTGCAGGCTCCTAGTTGTTAAATGCTGGGGGAGGGAAAGAGAAGAGCACTATATAATGAAAGCTATATTCCTGTAGGTGGGCTGGGTATCAAACTGGAAAGCTTTTCTTTCAAGTGCATTTGAGTAACCTTAGTGACTGAACAATTGTTTTAGTTGAATCTCCCATCTTTCCTCCAAACTAGAAATCTTGTGCATGATAGGACACTCACCCACCCACTGTTGTATTAAACTAATTAAGAATACTCATATCAGTAATACTTCACAGGCTAGAAAATATATATTTAATGTTACCAATTGTACTAGTACTAAAGTTCTAAATGCCATCTTTGGACATCAAGTAAGCACTCCAGGAAAAGCAAAAACAAGATTCAACATCCTCAGTGTTATAATATAAAACTGCTAAGAGTGTTCTAAATAACATGATTATTCACAGCCTTATTGTATTCCTACTGTTCAAATACTTAAAAGACTAGATGCCTTTTAAAGACTGACAAGATTCTGGCAGCACTACTTCCTAACCATTTGAAAGACAGTAGGTTGGCATTTCTAGTATAACTATTCTTAGTGAGTGATGAAGTCTTCATAATCGTCAGGGAACTTCTATCAATTTTTATTAAGAATAACTTAAAATTGCAAAAGAAGCTAAAAGCTAGGGACTTGTACATTCAATACCTTCTTTTGATCTGAAAAGCTTACATCTTTTTATTGTGGAAAGATTACTATACGGGCACAGCCTCCTGCCACTACTGTTGCTGTAAGTATTACACTATTGAGTAGACTTCGAACAACAGAACACAAGGCAGTTTAGAAGTTTTCTCCTACAAACCACTCCGTGGCTTCCTTCTACTGATCCAGTGCCAAGTCTGCTACAGAACTTTTCGCCTCTTTGTAAGACAGACCTAGACTACAGGACAATGAATGAATGCTCTGTCACCATGGTGGAGATCATCTAGAGTCTGAAGACAAACACTTTTCAATGCATAACATACATGATGCAGGAATAACCCACAATTAACAACTCTGTCTCCCACTCCATTTTCAGTGTATAACAGCAACAACAATCTTAATGCAAGCCACTTCCTAGAGTTTAATAACTGACTAGGATTCTGATCCAAGACATACCTTGGACAGCATTGTTGAGCCAGTTGTTATTCTCTTCAAAACGCAGCCACTGGATTGTTATTGCTTATAGTTAGTAAATCTAGATAGTGCCCATGCCACATCTTCTTCACAAGACTCTACCACCTTACCAGCAAGATATTTTTAGCCCTGTCCTTACCATGGTTTATGACCTGTCAATCTGAGCAAAAGGTCGTGCAAAAATGCAGGTACTGTATGGCTGACAGCAATCCAATATTGATACAAGAGGGGGTTGGACTGCAAACTAAAGTTAGGGTGCCTTACTGCACTTTCTAATGGATTCATCTTGAAATTCAAATTAATGTGGTATCCTGTAGGAAAAAATAAGGATCAACATATTTTGAATATTTATTATTCAAGCACAAACATCACTTGCTAAATCTTGTAATTCTGTTTACCTTGACTACTCAAACCCCCAAACTATCCAACAAAAACATCCTACTTTTTGCTAGAAAGTTCAAAGTCACTTTGAATTCAAGGACCTGTTCTCAGGAAAAAAAGGTTGAGTTTTAGTCACAAAGCATTCAGGGGAAAAAAAAAAAAAAATATCAATATACATCATAGTGTAAGCATAGGTTTGTTTAAAAGTCAGAGGAACAGACAAGACAGAGCTAGTCACCATTACCTTGGGCTTCTTCCAGTAATCCTGAGGTAGATATCATACAGGAATGCTGGGGCCTTATGGCTTACAGCAATCCAGTAATGATATAAAAGGTGATTGGAAGTTAGATTTACATTGGGCCGTCTGAAGGCCTGTTCGAGAGGATTCCTCTTGAAAGTAGAAATTACATGGTATTCTGAGAAAGAAAAGTTGTGCAACAGCTTTGATAATAACCATGTAAAATTTAATGGTCTTCACACATTACAGTGTACAATACTTACGTCAGCATGTTATTTAAATAACCACCCTAACTCTTCTACAAGCCACAGAAACTAAAACAGAGTCATAAGCTTTTAACCTAAAATATTGTTGAACTTATGTTGTTCTTATACTCAAGAAGCCTTTTATGCTTTCATTTTCAGCATCATATTTTATTGTAGCTTCTCTCTTTCTGTTCCTCTTCCCTACCTTAGAAGTTGCTGGTTTCAAAAATTCACAGCAATTTCACTTTATATAGCATGTAAAGCTATTTAGTCATCTATATTTCACAAAGGCAGCTATTCTGATCTCTTGTGTGAAGAATAATATAAAAACAGACTGAGGACTTTGCAAGCATATGAAGCGCATTTCAAATGACATTTTTAAACAACTTATCTATATTTAAGCATTAAGAATAAAGCAATTTGGATGGGACTCCATGTGAAACTCCTGCTGACACCTGAAAATTCTGTACGTGACATATGCAGGACCAGTGTCTTAAAAAGCTGTACTGAAATTCACCTTTCTTTTTAATCATCTCTCATAACTTTATGCTCTTGTTTACAGACAGTGTTTAAATACCATGATTCAAACTGGGATATAAATGAAGTCAGCAATTTTCCAAGTTTGGCTGAAGCAATAAGGTTTATAAATACAGACACATATAAAATGCGCAAAAGCAAGTAAAAAGCATGAAGAAAGTAGTAATGAGAAATAAAAGATTTAAGTATTAAAGTTAACTGAAAGAAAAAAAAAATCTGAGCTTAAGAACTCTATTTCTAAAAAACTGAAAGCTAATGAACAGCTTTATCATGCTAGCCAGCTTGTATTGCTATTTATAACAAAAACTATTACAAAGCTTTTGGCATGTGCATTACATTCTAGCTAGGATATCTAAGAGCTGAAAATAGGTGGCCATACTTTCTTGAAGATTACTTTTCCCTGCACATGAATAGTTCAAGTCTCATGTAGCTATCTCAAGATTAAAAAAGCAACCTCAACCAACAATTAACTTAAGCCAAACACAACAAAGAGCTACACAAGTGCAAAACTATTACCATACCTCTCAATTATGCAGATGTACAAACATCTGCATGCAACATCTAATTGTGGGTTGTTTATCCGTATGTATTTGGTAAGGCTGGCATTAAACCCAACATCACTACTGCTCCTCTGAGCAATGCTTTTCTCTGCACACTACCCACACTGCAGATTAGGTCATGGCAGCAAACAGAAAAATGGGTTCTGCCATAATTTAAGTTATAATGGAATACAAAAAAACAAGAACAAAATGTAACTGTGATAATACTGCAAGGGGAAGATAATGAAAAAACATAATACACTGCAAAATTGAGAGGTATGGCTATTATAATAGTTTCAACAATAAAAATGCAATATGACCTACTGATTATAGCCTGTGCTTTTATTATTTGACCTTATTTTTCTGTTAAAGCTTATGAAAAAAAGAAACATGGCATACCAACTTCACCCCAGTGGAAAGGATTGGTGCCACCTGTTGTACAGTTATATACCATGACATTTCTTGGTCTGGGGGGGAAAAGGCAAAAGAGCAAGTCAGAAGACAACCAGCCTTTTAAACACAGACAAAAAACATACCCAAAGTTATCCTTTCCCTCAACAGCATCATTTACATAAAGCAGAAAGCATCAGTCTCATGTTCGATTTTTTGCTTTCTATATAATCTTCCAGTATTTTGCTCTTTAACTATCATATTTCTTTTCCTTCAGAGAAGGCATAACCTACATTACCATAGATTGTACTGATTACAACAAGACCCAGGAAGGAATTTTCAGGCATAGCTTGTACAAAAGTATCAATAGGTGATGTCTTCCTCTTTGGCATAAGGAAGTTACACTTTGAGGGACTAATGCTGTTAGAACCTTAGATTCCTTTGTCCTGGGGGAATAGCAGGACACTAATTAGAAGTTCAATAGAAGGGTGATTTATTAGAATACACAATATAATTTCAAAATACTTAGTACTCTCTATTGTCACTTGTTATACCTATTAATTCCAGAATACCAGGCTGCAGCCAGCGTCATATTGACAACAACATCCACCGGAACAAGATCTGCTACTGCGCTGTTGGAAGCTCTCATTGTTCGCAGAATTCCTTTTCCTGCCTTAAAAAAAAACAAGAAAAAAGAGACAGAAGACCCACCAGTAAAACATGAAGCTTTTTCACCTTCCAAAAGGAGGGGGGAAAAAAAAATTAAGTCTATTCGTTACTTACAGCAATGAAGACACCACTAGGTCCATTGAAGTTATCGATCCATCCCTATTATGAACGTGGGGGAGGGAAAGGATTTGGTTAGAAGTTGGCAGTTTCAAGTGAAAGTTCGAGAAGTTTATAGAAGTGTAAGGAATGAAGGGGAAAAAGAACGAAGAAGAGAAAGCTACTGATTTCCATGTCTCTCAAATAAGTTCTTCTATAGCAAAATCTGGTGATGTAACAAGTTGCTATGACTCAGACAAGTTTCACTGGTCCTTCAAAGTGAGATGCTAGCTTGTTTATTTCTTAGTGAATAAACTGCAGGGTATTGTCTGTATAAATATGTTTATGCTGAATGTATTCAAGTTTACAAGTATTTTCAGACTACCATCTAGCGACTCATAGAAGACAGATAAGCAGTTTTGCTATCTATTATTAGTTTTTTCGTTTTTCAAAAAGGAAACACTCTTGTTCAACTTTAACGACAGTATTTAGACACTATATACTTAATGGTTTGACATGCACATTGTACATATTCAAAAAGGTATTCAAAGTCAATTATATGGATTTTAAGGGCTTGACAGATATTCAGTCTTGAACTGGAGAAGCTGTTCCAACACCTATCTCCCATATAGGAGGAAGCATATAGCATATATGCTATATATATCAACGTAGCATACAGCACATAAAACTTATGCCATCCCCTGCAAAGCTTACAGGGTTTGACTAAAAGAAGTGGAGCCAAAACATCTGTGTCCTGCAGTTCCCAATTTTCTTAGTCACCCGTTGCAGCTACTGACATACCAAAGCATCTTGAAAAGGGAAAAACAAATGAAGATACACAGAATCACGAAGCAAAAAGCTGACAATTTATTTCATGTGTGGAATAGTATCTCCCATTGTGATAGAAGTGTATTATTATATGATTGGAAGTAATTTACCCCTAAATTTCACACATAAGAATACTGTATTTGACAGCTTTTGTATCAGAGTTGTTATCCAGAAGCAACCAAGCCACAACTCTATACTCTAAAAGACTTTCCTCTACAAAGGTCACTACATAAAGAGGCTGTCAGTATGTACCACAGTTTAGAGGCAAAATGGTCAGATGAAAACTCAGTGACTTACAGGAAAAGGTTCCTTCCAGCTAGCACCAACAATAGATGGCCTTATAATGGCTGTGTTTAATTTTGCACCTTCTTGTTGTACTACATATTCGGCTAAGGCTTTTGTATATGTGTAAGTATTAGGTCTGTCGCCTATCAGTTTAGGAGTAATGTCATTCACTAGGCTATCATCCATCCACCTAAAGAAACAGAATAAGAGGCAAGTGTAAATTAAAATTACTGCATGTTGCTTCACTGGGGGCGGGGTGGGGGGGAGCAAAAGCAATATGTAAAAAGGATAACCAGATAAACTAAAAATACTTTGGAAAGTAAAATTAAAATACAATCTCTTCTTCAAAACACCACCCAAGGCAAAAAAAAAAAAAAAAAAAAACACCACACAACAAAAAAAAAAACCTGAACAAAACCACACAAAAAAACCCATACCAAAACCACCAAAGCATTAGCATTCCCCTAGAAGCTGCATAACCAGAGGAACAAGAAATTTAGGCATTAATTAAAAACTCAGTTCTGTATTTCATGTTTCTGCAACAACCCCAGTATCTAACGCTAAACCAGTACATTTAAATCTCAGCTTGATTTTCAGAATTTAATACCAACTCCCACCAAAGTTAGCATGTCACATACTTCTTTCTACTTTGAACAGCTAGAAGTTGTAAAACATTTCCATAAGCATTTGCAAATCAAACAACAAACGTCTGCTGACAGCTTATACTGTGCTTAACTTTAAAACCATGTAGTCTCCTAAAATATCATTCATCAAAATATAAGAGTTAGGGTTGGGGTTTTTTTGCCTATTCAAACTGAAGGCCAATCCCAGAGGCCAGAAAAATCAAGTTTAATAGCGCCTGCCTATTACTCATTTTGATTATACACTACTGTTTAAATTAAGGTGGCAACTGCATAGGTGGAATCCTTCTGAAAAAGGATCTTAAGGAACAATGCTCTATTTGAGATCCTACAGCAGCAGTGTAGTTAGGCTGGTTTGTTTAAAGACATTACTACCAACTTCAGAAGACTGTTTACACTGACTTCACACTCATTTTGTTTCTAATCAAACCATAAGACTAAACATTTGAGAGTAAACACCAAGAACAACAACAATCTTTCACCAGAACATGTTTCCCGTTCCAAAAGTGTTTTTGAACTATTTTATATGGTGTACTGCACAAAGTAAGTACATTTATGAACTTTGTCAAATATTAAATCTTTTTTTCTTTTGTTAAATTTACCATCGATTTTTTCTCCTTTAAAGAAAAAGGGATGCAGACTGAAATGAAAACAAGTTTCTCAAAGAGAGAGGAGAGTTACATGTTCAGTGTCCATTGAAAGAAGCATACGGCTATTTAGGTTTTTTTGCCTAAGTAATTCATTTATTACACACCAACTATGGAGCAAGTGGTACATTCTTTTACAGGAATCCTAATTCTATCAACTAAGTTCTCAAACATGAAGTGCAGACACAGCAAGTTAGCCTTTGGGACACAGACACACTACTCCTCAGTTAGCATTAAGTGATCTAGAAAGTGATGTCACTGCAAAGGAGTCCCAGCTTCGTCGGGAGCATCACCTCCACCTTTGTGGTGCTAAGTAATCACACACCACCTCTGAAGCAAGCTGGGTCACCATGTTTCTCCCCTTAATTTAGTTGTCTTGCAATTCCATCTTGCTTCCCGATTCATTTAGCAGTTTGTATTTAAAATTGTAATAACCTTCACTCATAGCACACAAGCACAACAGAGATGCGCCTCAAACTATCACTACTTTGGTGTTCTCCCCTTCAAAATAAGACTTGGATTTTATTTGCCTCAGTTGCCCAACATCTTAGCCACATAAATGGAATTTAGCCAACATTATTCACCGATGTTCTGTTACAATCAAATCTGACATGCAGATTCCCTTCATGATATGAACTGGGGAAGAGGGGTAGAAAAGCCCAGAAAGGGACACAAATCTGTTTCTATGTGTCCCAGTCAGCTCTTGGCTACATAGATCACTCTTGTACAAGTTCACACAAGCCCTCCCTCATTGCCATGCATTCTAAAATAGACATCTGTCCAAGCCCAACCCAAGCAGTTTAAGTTATATTTATCCTGCTTGTGAAAAGAACAGATAGACAAAAACATAACTACTCCACAATACCTCATTTGAAAGTGTACTTAAAGGCAACATTATAAAAAACAGTTGGCTCAAAGTGCATTCTAGGTAGTAGCTCATTTGTTTTTAAATGTTAGCACTCTTCCATCTATAATAAGTTAAAGAAGATATTTTACTTTTTAATTAGTTATTTTTAGTTTCATACTTCTCTTACAAGGGGTGATATTTTGTATGTGACAAGGAAGAAGGGAGAGACTGATTTAGAGTTGAGATTATTATTTATTACATTACACTTGACTTATCCCGTATTTGCCACCTGTTTCAGTTAGGGTTTGACAGTTACTAAATAAAACCTCAGGACAGCTAATATATACAGAAAATAAAATACAGAATTAATTTTTTCCCCCCAGTCATGTCCAATTCAAGACTAAAAAGCTACAGAAAACAGATTTTTTTTTATGTTTGTACTCTCTGAATACTCAATGGAACTACTTCTACAGTTGTGTCTCTGAGCAGTTAAGTAGTATTATTTCAGTATCTCAGTCTGATCTTGCAATGGCATTTAGGCAGATGCAGTAGAGGCTGCTGTCAAAGGGGACTGGTCTTGGTTTTATCCCTTTCCTTCACAATTCCAGTGCTAGCACTCTTGTAACAGCACAGGTTTTTTTGTTTTTAATAGCTCCTGATTCAGCTCATCATACAGTGGAAAGACTGCCACTCTCAGCATACAGGAGGCACCATAAGCAGGTATGAGCATCCCTCTCCTTCAGTACCACTCCACACCTAGCTCAGCTGAAAGTGACCATAAAACCTTAACCCACCTGCTTTACAGAAAAAGGGAAGTGTCAGCTATGCTGTTAGACATAAGCACAAGCATAATAAGCTAACTTCTTCATCTTTCAGGTTCCTAACCATTTTTTGGTACTTCATTGCTAGGAAGCAAGTGGTTACGGATTACTGAAGTAGCTTCATAAAACATAACACATACTCGAGAGAATCTATCAGTTTCCTGGGATCAACGGGAGGTGGATAAACTACTTCCTCAATCTGTTTTTGATTGCAATATGCATAGGCAGTCGAAACATGCATGAACACTTCCAGATTCTTCATTCGCTGTGCCAAGAATAGGAGCTGTTGTGTGGCAGTCACATTTAACTGAACAGCATCTCTGTTGATTAAACAGAAATTTCATTAGCAGAAAGTAAGACAAAAACAAGCAAAAAGAAATAGCTAGTCAATTCACTCCTAAATGCTTCAGTGACGGGTATATAAAGTATTCCTAAATACCCCACCCTCCCCAAAAAGCAGCATGGACAGCGTCCTAACTTTCTCCTTAGAACAATATGCTGCAGTCTTAATCTAGAACATCTCTCAATATTCAGGATAATTTTCCTAAGTTTTACCCTGGTCTTATTGGCATCCTCATGCCCCATTACTGGAGTGGGAAAGCCAGCATACCTTTGATCTCCTCAAGCTAAATCCCAACCCTACATTTTTCATAAAACGTGAAGGAAATAACACAACACAACACCTAGCTGCCACAAGATGCATCTCTGAACTTCCTAGTTCAAGTTGACTTCGGTCAATAACTCAGAAGGAAGGCTTAGAGGGCTAGTAAGGTGGAGACTGGCATCTTCTTGCAGCACAAGAGGATTACAGGAAGGAAGAAAAAAAAAAGGAAAACCACCAAGAACCACACTTTCATCCTCCAACTTCACTGCTTCTCATTAAAACAGAGTCCTTAAGGACACTGTAGGAAAGTAGGTGTATCTCTACAATTCCCACCAGAACACAGCTTACTGACCAACTACAATGATTATTTTATACAATTCAGATACTCTCTCCAGCCTATAAAACAAGAAAACCAGTGCCCATAGTAAGTATACAGTGCACTAATCAACTAAGTTTCAAGAATACACATAAATAAAGCTTTATCGAATTCTTTGCAATGAAGTGTTACATTAACAATAAAAATCTTGGGGGGGGGGTGTCCCCCTCCCAAATAAGCACTAAGTTTGACTGCTTTATCACACATTATTATTGAAGCATTGAGGGGACAGCAAAGGGGGACCACTATCCCAAAGCAATTAACATCAGTGGAAGACATTACTTCTGAATAAATTAGGGTTTTTTTAGATAAAAGTATTGTTCTCAGTCTTCACTGTCTCTTTCAAGACATCAAGGGAAGAAGTGCATAATCAGAGCTCTACACACCACTAAGATACAGAAGTGTGTAGCAAGTGCAATTTATGAAAAGTTCCAAAATAAGCCCAAGTATTTTGCTTTCTTGACTTTATTCCTACCGCTGGCCCCAAGCCAAGTATTTTGAACTTCACATTAGTTATCCCTGTTAAATATCTGATGAAGGCTGCTCTAGGTGCTCTTCAGATTTGCAAGGTTCCCCCAAACATTCCAGCACATCTGTTAGGAAAGCATTGATGCCAGAGCACCTAAGAGATGCTCGCATTTTCTATTTTGCTAAACAATATACTGGGCCCACCAAGAAAACAGAAACTGCCAGATGCTTTTTGTACCAAGGCCCCATTCTACCAGTGTTCAAATTGTTTTTAATTCCCTCTGGGCTTTTGTCAGGTTGGCAGTTCCTTAACATTTCAGGACCATAAAACAAGCAGTGATAAACACAGGCTACCTTATGATGTTTCAGTATACAGTATAGCTTTCTTAGAAAGGTAGTGCCAGTCTGTAACAACTCAAAGAAAATCTGAGTTGAGAAGTGTTTTATTTCAAAGTTGCTTCACTTCCCGCCACCCCACCATCCCCCAAAAAAGTTTGAGCTATTTCTCACAAAGTTGTTTACCCAAATGGATATTTATTCCAGTGTTTCAACACTAAATCAAGTAACTGTTTTTGCCAAAAAGCAAATATAATCCTTTCTTGCTTCTGGTACCCTTTTCTGTAGTATTTCCTTAATAGATTTTCTGTACAACATTGAAATTTTCAACTTCTAGTTTTCATCTTTCTCCCTGTGCATCTACTTCCCCATACTCCCTCCAATGCAAACCTCTATCCTTCTTAGAGAAGGACTTTCTGAAGATATAGAGAAAGCTGAGTGGTATTTAACCTCCTGTTTATTCATCAGGTAGAGAGCAAGTGCTAGAACTTCCCCCACATACAGTTTTGCCAAAAAGTTATCCTCTGAAAATATGCATTCCCCTTCTAACAGTGAAGGCTAAAGGAGTAGTTTCTGTTCCCTTTTACACACTAGGAAAAAGGCTCTAACATTACTAGTGAGCACAGCACAGACAGCTACAGCTTATTCATATCCTTTCTACCCATCCCAGAGATCAGAGCAACACATGATGTTAGGAAGACTCAGAATAGCAACATGTTCCCTAGTCTCTTCAACGGCTTCCCTTCAAAAAGACTTTGAAATTCAGGCACAGTGATTTAGTTTAAAAAAAAAAAAAAAACTAAAAAAAAAAACCCCAAAAACCACACCACACAAAACAAAAAAAAACCACCAAACAACAATAAACAGAAAAACCCCGCCAAAAACAACCAGCCCACAAACACACCACACAAAACCTGAGGGTCCTATACCAAAACTACAAGATTAATTTATTTAGTTTCTAAGAGCTAATAATGGATTTGTCTTTTTGCCTAAAGCTTTAAATATATATGAACTTCTCCATGTTGAATAGTATAATTCTAACCTCTGGCAAAGCAGGTCTAAATAATATGCCTCCATCATCCTAAAAAAAGCAAATGAAAACCCAACAGCTTAAGATAAGTTTGGGGGAAGAGATTATTATCTTAAGGGACATCATGAAATTGACCAAGCACACAAATATCAGAGCACATGAAGTAGCATGACAGGCTGAATATTTGCAAGATTGTGCAGAGACCTGATTTACACCCTCCCTTTGAGTACCACTGGTTTATCACATCAGAGTACACAGAATTTTAGACTCACCTTAGTGTTTCATTGAATCTGACTGTAGCAGCACAATGAAATATAATATTAATGCATTCGATAAGTTCTTCCTTGATTGGCTCACTAAGGTCCAGTTCAGGCTGTGTAAGTTCACTCGTAACTACTATAATTTTTTCTCTGAAGTCTGGTTGCTCGTCTCTCAATCTGTCAAAGAGCTGTCAAAAAAAAAAGAACTAAAAATTCAAACTAACAGTCAGGGAAGATGAGATACACGTTTCATGTAAGTGAAGAAAAAAAACCCACATTTTCTGTCTATACAGAGTTATACCTCCTTATTTTTCAAGGTTATCAGTAAGTTAGAAAAGTTAGGAATATTACAACAACATGTTACTGACTTCCCATGAACACATTCAGTGATGGAGTTGTGCACACTTTATCCCACACAGTGAAAGCAGCAATGCATGTGTTGTACAGAAGGTAGTAAGACTTCAGTTTGCACTTGGATCTTTTTTTAATACTCACCCCTATCCTTAAAACCAGATCTCTATCAGTATCATAAGAAAGAAGGAATGGTCTCTATTAGACACCAGGGCTCAAGAGAAACTTTAAGTAGCAGCCTAAATACTTTAATCTCTTTTCTTTCAACAGAAGGAAAGGGAAAAGTCTGACCACTTCCCAAGCTTGATAATAACTATTCAGATTCTTATAGACTTGCCCAAGTCATGCTGATTTTTAGGTTTAGAAAGCTTTCATCAAGCTTTAAAAATGTCCAGTGATTTAAGAAATGCTATCCTGGAATTATGCCAGTTTTGAGGAACTTCTAGGTTTAAAAAATTGTTTCTCTGGCTAGTTAAAAGAAAAAAGGCAGGGTTAAAGGCTGCATACTGTGTTAGAAGATCTGATCAAGTCTTATCAAATTGGTGCTCAACTGTTCTTGCTGAAAAAATCTCACCTATATTATATTCCATCATATATTTTTCTCATAATTAAATGGGTTCTAGCCATGTGGCTTAATACACACAGATAAAAATTCTTGTCTCATCTTATTTACACTCATTAGTATGCAAGTTTTCCTAAGCAAAATAGTACTGTGGGAATAAAACACACTTGAAAGTTTCACCAGAGCAGACCCCTCTTCTTAATTGTACAGGGGCCAATATCTTGGCAACTGCTCCAACACAAATCAGTTAAAATGTATTAAAATCACAGCAGTACTTTCCCCCTGCCACCTCCAAGCATGCAGTTATACCAAATGGAAAGAGTTAAGACACTGCCTTACAGAATGAAGATAATTTAATTAATTTTCAACTGTCAGTTAAGTCACCTAAAGGTGCAGTTTCCTGAGTCATAAGGCAATATAAGTTTGTACTGCTACCAAACAGATTGGTCCCTCTCCTAACTTTTTTGTTTTCACGTTGCTTCTCCTGCACTGGCAACAGCAAGTAGCCCAATGGCTGTGTGAGCATACCAGCCTGCACGTCCAGCTGAAAAATACCTTTTTTTTTTGGTAGATGTTTTTTCAGCTCAGCTGTGAGCTAATGCAGCTTACTGTGTGGCCACCTAAAGTAGCAGCAGTGGTAATGCTCTAGTGAGAATATGGGACATCTCCAGTGACAGAGGTCTTGAACTGATTTTCCAAGCATAAAGCTTCACCTTAAAGCACAAAGCGGCCAAGACAGCATTTAAAGCCTCTGCAATTCTTAGAGGTACAGCAAACGGTGCTTGCCTAAGGGCAGGAAGCCTTTTGTCATTTTGAAAATAAACCTGCTATGTTTTTAGTTGGAATGATGGTGACTGCCTCCAGGGAACTGAAGCAACCACCTTTTACCATATTAATGTGTGATATGCATTATAATAGAAAAACAGTCCCATGGATAATCACTTCAAGAACCAGTCTGGTACTTTAGTTTGTACATTGTGTTTTGCCCCTTTTCACATTCATAGCCATACGTTATTCCTATGTACCTCATACTAGCACTGACACCAGTACAAACATCTAGAGCACATGCAATACATATGGAACCTAACAGAGGAATTAAGATACCTGAAGTTCAAAGGAAGTAGAAATCTCAACATTTTTTGGCTATTTGCAGCTCAATTTATTTTAATTATCACATTCACCTGTTTAGATTTTAAACTCTTCAAGAAACAGAATGTCCAAGCATTTGTAGAACACTAAATGAGTGCACCCAAACTGTGAAAAATTACTGGCAGGGCCCTTGCAACTGGACAACTTAAGACAACAGATCCTATTAGGAATTTTCATAGTCTTTTGGAGGAATCTTGATTACATTAATGCCAGTTAAACAATACATTTCCAATCTAATTCATCTAACCATGTGATGAAGACAGAATAAACATCTGGCCCTATCTACGTCTCTGCATAGATGTGCAACACCATCCCTTTATGTTATTACTCTAGGGACTAGGCTGTAGAACTACCTCAAGCACTAGTCCTGCTTACCAGGACTTCTGTTTTGAACCTGTTCCAGCAATAAGTACTCACCAAGACTCATAAAACACATCAGACTTATCTCAGCAGGAGTTGGTATAGACTATAAGCAGAAGATTTGGACTCAAATTTAAAAGTCTCTTGCAACACCTGAGTTTCCCAAAAGCTATACTGAGGCTTAAGTCTTACTGAAGTTAAGGCAGCCCACACCACTGCTATTCTCCTCCCTGCCTGAATATTTCGCACTTTTTATTGAGACAATAGTGTATACAAAAAGAAGATCGAGAAACTTTTCCTTTCTCATCTCAGATTTTAGTCTGGAGATCTTTTCCTTCTTTCAGGGAGTGAAAAACTGAGGCTTTTATGTAAAGAGAATTTGTGACTCAGTTTTAAGACAGAACCCTACTGTAACTCATTCTATTGCATTCTATGACATTGCATGAGACCGCAAACAGGTAATTCTGAGCTATGAGCTACAGTTTTGATATGGTTACAGAAAATAATTTACTAGGGACACAGCCATCCTCATGTCTGCTGTAATCTTAACTTGTCAGAGTCGTAGAAATTCATTGCCTTACTTCAAACAATTTACCCCTTCTAGCCTAAATGCATTCATACTTTCTTACTGATACCCTTTAAGCACCTTCTACACACACATTGTGGAGACTACATTGCATCTCAACATATTTCCTAAGCCTGAAAAATTAAACTGCCAACTCCCATGTCCCATAAGAGAAGGACCTGGACAGAAATGAATTCTGCTTTAGTAAAGCTTATGCTAGAAAACTCTCCCCTTCCTGTTCATCCTTATCATGAACAGGATACTGTGTAGTAGAGAGGAGATGGGCAACACTGATGGTTCTGCATGTAGTAAGGATGCACAGCCTAGCTCATGAGAATATTACAGTAATGAGTCTTTTCAGGAGGAAAGTATCCCATCCAGCACGCACAGAAAATCATTTAAATAGTCACTTTGATAATTCCACAGCACAGAATTTCTGTGCCTTTCCATCACTGTCACAGGTTTATAGTAATCTGCAATAGAATCCATTAAGACAAACATTTCTCTTCCATTTACAATCATAAGCTATTTAAACAACCTGTTGAGATCACATATTCTTGCTTACTGGTAGATCCAATAGCGCATTCAAGAAAAAGGAAGTACTAAGCCTCATCTTGCAGAAAAGAAAATAAGGCACAAAGAAGAAAAAAGTGACTTGCTTGAGATCTAAAGAAGGGTCTTAATCCCACCTTACAACTCCCAGTCCACACCACCTCTTGCATGTTTTTATACATTCTCTTAGTAAGTTTTAACTCAGGTGGTTTACTCCTCAATTCTGCATTACAGCTGAACATCCTCCTCCTGAATTAAACACAGGATAATTTTCCACTACTGGCTTTGCTACAGACTAACAGCTTGAAAACCAGCCACAGAAGCACTGACAGGTCTTGGATTTTATATTTGTGTTAGAACAAAAAAATCCAACATTTAACAACAATATTTTGCTTTAGACAAACCAAAGTTGTTCTCAAAATGAAATGGGCATATTATAAAGGACAAAAATGTACTTTGAGAGCATATGACACATACCTTACAGCTGGTAATTTCTTCTATTCGTGATTCAGGTGTCTGCCCTGCTTTGTGTCTTACCAATACATACACTGCTTTCACTTTAGGACAAGATCTGAGCAGCTTTTCCAGAAGCACTTTTCCCATGAAGCCTGTAGCTCCTGTAAGGAGGACATTCTTTCCTTCATAGTATTCAGGGATGGAAACCATTATGACCTTAACGAAAGTTAAAAATGAAAGTATATTAAAGAACTTGTAGGAGTTCAGGTTTGCAGAAGATATAAATAAATGGCACAGATGCAAACATTCAATCTCATACCTGAAAGAAATGCTTAACAGTCATGTTTTTACCAATAACCAGTACTTAAAGATGTCTTTTTTCACCACATTCTAGAAGAGTCCCACAGGGTAACTATAGTCATCCCAGATCCTCTTGTAAACTGTCCCTGTTAACAGTGTCTTAGGGAATTAGACACTCAGTCTAGGAAAATCACGCTACTTCAGTCTATTTTTACCTCTATGTGCACGGTCCTTTACCACTCTAAGTGGCTGTTCCATGTAAACTAAAGGTCATATCATTAAAATATAATCACAAGTAGATACTTCAAATAAGCTGACAGAAGACAGGGAGCCAGGCATCTACTAACTGCTGGCCCTGGTATTTTGCCTGGGTCAGCAAAGTCCCCTGTCAGTGTTAGGCTGAGCCTTCCTACAAATTCTGCTAGGCCAGAGAGAAGGTATAGTTAGTTGCCTGGTATGATCCGCTGGGTTTATACTGATTACAAAAAAACCCCACAGTTCTACAGATGATACAGGTTTCCAATCTTTTAATCAATTAAGCTGTTTGGGGTTTTTTCCCCCCCCAAATAAATGATTAAAATTCTCATACAAACTAAAGATTTGAGTTAGCCATGAGGGATTGTCACTTAAATCCAGCACAAAGCTAAAAAGTGTTGTAGGTTTTGCTTCAGTTAGGAAGTTAACTATGATAATTTTCTTTCCCCTTCCTTAATCAACCACTTGGAAATTCTGTCTAACTGCGAATACTGGAAACTGAAAGACTTTAAGGACAAATATACTGCTATATCTCACACTAATTTGGTCTTTGGAACACGACCTTTATGATCTTTAGAACCTGTGCCTCAGGCTAACTTCAAGCCATTCTGTTAAGTCTGATATATACATCTTCAATGTAACCCTTAAATGGCTTACTTTTACAGTAGCATATGGATACACTTCCACCATGTTTTACCAATCTTTCTAATTAGACTTATAAAATACTAACCTGATGTAGTGAAAGTCTAGTTAGTCTCCTATAGCAGATCCACACACTAACCATTATGACCAAAACACTACCAAAAGGGACAGATTCCATAAAAACATGACACAAAAAAAAAAACCAAAACCAAAAATGAGTCTCCTTAAACACAGATGGAATGTTTCTTAAGTAAGAATTACAACACTGAATACCTAAACAGGATGAGAGCCTTTATTCTTGAGTGGTAGGTGAAGAAAGGAATGCAACTGCTAAATATGCGTAGTTCTTTTGAAACAGCAGGCTACTGCAAGCAGGATCTTATCAGGGAAAACACATGAGATGATGCATGTTAGGAGTCAACAACTAAGGGCTTAATTTGCACTTTTTGACTGAAAAGTAAGTTTTACAGGTTTTTTGTGCAACATTCCAAATCTTACTTTCACTCCCTTCTTTGACAAGTCTGACTCCCGCATTTATTAGCGAGGCATCTAAAAACTGGTAATGTAATACAGTAGCAAGTTTAGAACAGAACAAACACTACTATTTCCATTGGCTACAGCATATCATCCAAAATTGTTTTTTTGAAGGTTGATGAAATTGAAAGAAGTGGATGAAAAGAAAGAGCTATTTACGTTAAACCACTTTTGCCACATACTTGAGACTTTAATGCAAATTTCAAAGCATACCTCCTGCAACAAAGCATGGAGAACAAGATACAGCATGCTTATGAGTCATTTTTTTCCTGTTCAATGTAAGATACAGACCTGTTGTTTTCACTGTGGCTCCTGAAGTCACAATTAATGCTCTCTTATTCAAGTATGTCTTCCCCATAACATTTTTTTCCTGGTCTTTGCATACACCATTCAACTGCATTTCCTCCTAAAAATCTTCATGCCTACTCCCACATACAGGATAAGACTTCTGTTCCCTCAAAGAGGGAAAATTCATATAATCATTACTGCACCAGTTTTGTCACCAAGATTCAGTTTTATTATGGTTCCTACATAATCCTGTTACTAATTTGTCTGCCTAGCCATAATTCATATTTTTTACCCCTTAAGACTCTATGGCAGTACTTTAATACCATCAGTTCAGTTGCCCTTCCTCAAAGGAAGGCTTAATACTACTTCTGACATAATACTGTATCCTCAGTCTGCAAACCTGTTCACACAGGCAGAGACAGTCTCTGGCTACGTAAACCCAGGAACCTTGCTACAACACCCAGTATGTGGGCTCCAGTCCAACATCTGTTTCTAAAAGCTAAAACAATGAAAAAAGTTATGCTGCCAGTGGAAATATCTGTGTTGCTACGGTCCAGCTTTTTAGCTAACTGAAAATCCGACAACATTTAGGATACGACGTAAAGAAAACTAGAAGCCAGAATAGATCAGAAAGTTTCCTGCCTCAGTTATTTCTGACCATACTCCTTTGAGTATGAGGTTGATATGAGATCAAAAATAGTAAGTTATTCTCCTGAAACTCTTACAGAATACCAGAGCTACAAAACATCCAGATCCAAAGCTATGATTAAGTATAATGATGAAATGAGTTCAGTTAAAAAAACACGAACATACGTTCACACCTGAGAAGCAGCAACACCTATGTTTGCAGGCTAATTTTTTTTTAAAGGAGTGACAGAAATGTTTCCTTTGAGAAAGTCACAACACCATTTCCCTTCACCCTGCTCTCTGACAACTAGCCTCTGACAGATTTTATTAACAGCTATTTTCCACACTAAGTTTGTCTTCTACTTCCATTCCTCTAGAAGATTCCAGCTAGAAAACAGAATTGGTGACCTTTTCAGAATCATACATTGCTGCCAAAGTTACAGCAATAAACACAGGGATTATGACGGAACTGCCTAGAAGCACCAAACTGGAATTAAGGGTAAACACCACATATGGTATCTAGGTGTGAACAAACAAAATCTGAAATCGGCAGCCTATATTTTGCCCTACTAGAAAGAAGTTATCTCAACCACGGGAAAGGGAAAAAGTGTTTCCACTCTCCACCTACCTTTCCCTGCCTTCTCTGAGAATGCATCACCACATGGCAGTTAGCATAGCATTGCTGGCAACTCCTAATTTCAAGCTCAGAAGGGATTTCTCACAGGTATAACATTACCTCTGTTACCTTTTAAAGTTCTTTATGGCAGCAAATTATTGAAGAACTGCATAACAACAGTGTTTTTAAAAAAAAACAGTTAAGAAATAGATGTGGTTCCCCATGGAAATTTAGTTTGACCGCTAACATGTAACAGGCTGGAGTAGGTCCAGAAAAAAATACCTACCTTGCAAGACAACATAGCAAAATGTAATTTAGCATTCTAAGGTTGATATTTAAGTGTCAGCAATCGTTTCATCTAGTTTTAGAGTGCAACTTGTTGCATCTTTGCAATAGCTGAACTGTAGCTATTTACCAGCAATACATATTTTTCACCAGTTATCCAATGACTTCTTAACAGCTACCTCTTCAAACACACAGATAACTAGG
>JAVKLA010000021.1:19404216-19420773 GCA_034782735.1 Sagittarius serpentarius | reverse complement strand
CTCTCCCACCCACCCTCCCCCCCCGGCAGCCTCCCGGAAACGCGCGACGGAGGCCGCCCCCCTCCGCGCCCTCTCGCCCCCCCCCGCCGCCGCCATGGGCCTCAGCGGAGGGATGGAGCGGCTCGCCCCGACTTCCGCCGCAGCTCGGACGGCCGCTACCTGCTCCGGGCGGCGTCCCCCACCTCGCCTCGCCTCACCACCCCGCTGCCCGCGCCGCCCCACAGCTCTGAGGGACTCGCGCAGCGGTCCTAAAAGAGCCGCTCCCGTTGGCCGTTGCGTACACGGTACCCGCCCGCCTATTGGCTCCTCGCTCCGCCGCTCGGAGGGACGAGGACACCGGGGGTTGGCGGCTTCCAGGAGCCCCACCCAGTGTAGCAGCTCGGCGGGGGGTGGGGGGGGTGGGGCGCGAGGGGGAGAGCGGCCTGAGGTCCGCGCGCGCCGCCTTCGCTCCCCCACCCCGCTTTTCCGCGGCAGCGGGGACTCGCGCGCGCCCCCCGCCAACAGCCGCCGCCACCGCCATGGCGCCTGCCCGCGGCCCGGGCAGCCCCGGGGCAGCCTCGCCGCTGTGGGGCGGCGTGGCAGGCGCTGCACCGTCCCCGCGGCCCCGTCAAACTGCTGCCCCGCTGTCCCCCGGCCCACCCGCCGCCACGCAGATGGGCGGCCGGCGGAGCTGCTCTGTCGCAGCGCGGTGGCCGGTCGCTGTCCCCCCGCCGGCCGCCACCGGAGGAGCCCGCCCTGCCTCGCCCCGCGCGCGAGCGAAACGCGGGCTCACGGCGCGGTCGTATGCGCGCAGGCGCATGCCTGCTGCGTACATCCGACGCTTGAGGGAGATGCCCACCAGCTCCTCAGTCGCCACGGGGATTTCACTCGTTTCTCTTAAATTTCTAAAACTTTGAGTGTGGAGATAGTAAGTCAAGTCCGGTTGAAATCGGCCAAAAGGTCCGAAACCAACTGAGGCTGTAGAAAGCGACCGTGGCCTCCATAAAAGCAAACGCGGTTGTCAGAGAATGCCTTGGGCAGAGGTGGACCGTCCCACTAGGCTGGCATTTCCACAGCAGCAGCACTCGAGCAGCTCGTAGCAACTCGCACCTGCAAGCCAAATGCTTGAGGACACCGCACAGCATTACGTGCGCAAGGTCAATATTATCAGCATATTACTGATACACATTGTATCTGTGCTACAAAAATCATTGCGCTCCCCTTACCTCACCGTTTGTTACCAAATACTGCTAAGCTACAAAGAAACGTCATTATGCCATGCCCTGCCACCATATGCCGTTTGTTTCACAACTAAATATTGCACAGATGGACCTGCATCAGCTTAAAAAAAAAAACAAAAACAACAAGCATTCAAAAGTTAGGAAACACCCTATATAAGCTTGTGCAACCCATATTAATTCAGATTACAGTGCATATAAAGTATTATATGGCAATTATTGTAAACACAGTCTTTGCTTATGCAACCATGTATTACTTTTTCAGAATGGTGTCTGCCTGATCCAGGCTATGAGAATGGGTGCTGTGCTTACATAACCTGCAGCAATTCAGTAATGATTTTATCTACTCTATACTAGTTAAACCTAGTACCGAAGAACTTCTTCACAGAGTACTTGGAATCACGTAACTCTAAACTCTTTCTCTAAACTGTTAGTGGACAGTTTTTCAAAGACACTATTCCTCGGAAAATACCTGCTTATTGAGGCTGAAGCATTATCCGGTCATCTGCCGTATAGGAAAACCAACTCAGGCAATGCAAAGATCTGAGTCCAAATATCCCACATTCCTGCTGAAAGGTCTTACTACTTTGTTGTACACTATTACAGCACCAGGGTTTCCTTTTTGGTTCCAGTGAAATCCTGACATATGGTAGACAGCCTTACTAACTATAGGGATGAAGCTCTTTCATTTCAGATTCCCCAGTAAGAAAGAGTGCATTGCTGCAGAGAGATGCAGATGCAGAATTGCAGTCAGTGCACATGAACTCTTCAGAAAATTTATTTTTTAAAAATCTCTATTCTGTATATGCAAATTAAAGTTTCTCAGATTATTACAGAAGTTAAATTTGGTTGCATTTTCCAGAAGTCACTTTGTAAAATGTGTCTGTGACACCAGATGGAAGTAATGGGGAACACACTAATAGCAGTGTATTTTGTCCAGTCTCATTTTTGAAAACAGCTAAAAAATGGTGGGGCTTTAAACCTTCTCTAAAATAAATTCCGTATCATCTGATGATTGTCATAGCTCATTAATGATAAGTTATAATGCAAGGACAGTGCATTAACTGATGCACTCAATATAAACTGTTGATTATAATAATAATAATTAAACAATGTTGGTATCAGGATTTTAAACCCAATTTCCTGGCAGAATAGGGGAAAAACAGAAAAATACATATGAAAGTTATCAAGCATGTATTCTGCAGGTTGAAAATACCTAATCAGTGTAGTCTCTAACCGAGTGGCAAAGTACAGCATGAAAGTCACAGATTTTCTTCATTTTTGTGGGTTCTATGACCTCCATACCTCTGATGAAAAGATTGCCGTACCATCATCATACATCAAATGTGTATTACCACAAGCTGACTTAATGGCAACACCGCAGAGCACAGTATCACAAAATTATTTCAGATGCCATCAGAACATAAAATAAATATAGAGTATTCAGAGCATGCTGTTGTCAGTTTGTGTTGATCATCAGCGCAGTACACAGTTCTGTTCAGTGAACTCAAAATACCAATACGTTGCAATGTACTATTATCTGTCTGGATCAGTCTTATACTGCACTAGGACAAAATACCTTGGTAAAGCAGAGTATCGCAATGCTAGAGCATGAGTTCACAATACTGTAAAACTCAGAAATTGTGGGGATACTGTGAAACATAATGATCTATTTTTTTTTCCAGATTACTCTTTCAAAGGCACAATTAATTTATTCCTCCTAAATTATTTAGCAGCAGGAAAACATCATAGTGACATAGTATCACAATGCATTTGCATTTTGATGTAGTAACATACAGCTGCTTCTCAAAGAACCTAGCAAACTGGTTATTCAAGGTAGCATTGTGAATTTTTCATCACCAGAAAAACAGAGAAGATATCAACACAAAGGTGCTCTAGTCTGGGAGTGCTGAATAAATTATAAAAAACCCCAACATAGACTTGCATTAGCTAATATTAGAAAAAAGTATTTGAAACTATTACCCAAGACAAAGAGGTAGTGTGACACAAGGTTATAGAAATCTAAAGGTAAATAACTACAAGTGCCTGCAAGGCCAAATCTTGGTTTGTTATCTGACAGAGTACGAAACAAACGCCTACATACTCACAATCAGGAAAAAAGAAAAGAAATCCAGTTCATGTCTTTAAATTGGTCCATGTTTCTAAGCAATATTAGCAAGTTATTTCATTCACAGGAATCTTCCAGAGATTATTTCATTGTGTCTCTCCAATGGCCAGCAGTTGTAAGTGCCTTTTATTGACCAACTCACAGAAATCTTTAATTTTGCATCCACTGCCTGGCCTAGGTTCCCCAGTCTCCCTGCTTTGGAACCTGAAAAAGGTGTCACTGGCAGAAGTGAGACAGGAAAAGTGCCAGACCAAAAACGTGAAGTATCACTACAAATGACAGCCATGCTACAGGAACACAGTGTTCATACAGAAATTTTGTTTTTCTGTGCATAACTTCATCACTATATACCTCAGAAACGATAGTCATGTATCTTTATTTCAGTCAGCTGTGGACATATTATGAAGGGTGGGTTGTTTTGCATAAACTAAGGCATGTATTTACCACAAGCTAGCTACTTGTGATGGCTATATGGATGCTCTCTTCTGTTTCTTGCTAAATGCAAGCCATTTAATGAAAAAATTAGTCAACAAAAATTTTACTTCCTGTGCTGCCAGAAGTATATGCACATGCAGTTTCCGTTCAGCAAACTTACAGTCTCGTAATACTTCATTTGTGCTCATGCTGACAGGAGCTAAGAGCCATACCTAAGGAAGGTGTTTATAAAGTGTGTATTTATGATGTTATGAGCATTAACAGCTCTTATCCTCGAGCTACAGTGCATACCAGTCACAGTAATAAAGGCTGGAATTTGCAAACCTACTTCTGTACATGCTGAGGTATGAAAGATACAGTTCTACAGAAGCTCAAACAACTGAAAGTATGTTTTCTAATTTGAGTTACTATGGTTCAGTGATAAGGGTCTGATCAAAACTAGTTAAACCAGTTTAGGAAAAGCCCAGGAACTTATTTTCAGCTGTCTGTTAAAGCTAGTTAGAATATTTAAAGGTATCTTTGGATTCAAAACAGAGCAAACACCTCATGAGAGGAAACTTACAATTTTATTCTCCAAAGAACTAATACAGTTTTTTGTCAAGTGCTGCTTTTGTCTTTTACTAATGAATTAACTCATAAAGCATACTTATTTAGTGTTTTGAGTGTTTTTTTAAATTTAATCCTTAATATATTTAATGCATATTAGGTATCAGTGTACAAACTGGATAGGTAACAAATATGTTGTTTGCAACTGAATGCGTTCTGCTACCTTCTGTATGTTTTCTATGGTAATGTGCTAATTCTTTGGTTTTCAGTAGCAGCTGTTAGGATTACAATGTATAGTCACTAAAGATTACTAAATCGCTAAATCACAGAATGGAAGGGACCTCTGGAAACTTAGTCCACCCCCCCTGCTCAAAGCAGGGCCACCTAGAGCAGGTTCATCAGGGCTGTGTCCAGTTGGGTTTTGAGTATTCAAGGACAGAGACTCTACATCCTTTCTGCACAACCTGTGCCACTGTTTGACCACCTTCACAATAAAAAAAAAGTTTTTTTCTTTTGTTTAAATGGAATTTCTTGTATTTCTGTTTGTAGCCTCTTGTCCTATCGCTGGACTCCACTGAAAAGAGTCTGGCTCTGTCTTCTTCACTGCCCCAACCAGGTACTTACTCACACCAATAAGATCCCTCTGAGCCTTCTCTTCTCCAGGGTGAACAGTCCCAGCTCTCAGCCTGTCCTCGCACGACAGATACTCCAGTCACTTCATCACCTTCATGGCCCCTCACTAGACTCACTTCAGTATGTCCCAGTCTCTCGTACTGGGACCCCAGAAATGTCTCACCGGTGCTGAGCAGAGGCGAAGGATCAACTCCCTCGACATGCTGGCAATGCTCTTCTTGATGCAGTCCAGGAGGCTGTTTGCCTTCTTTGCCATGAGGGCACATTGCTGGCTCACGGTCAATGTGCTGTCCACTCAGATCCCCAGGGTCTTTTCTACAAAGCTGCTTTCCACCTGGTTGGTCCCCAGTCTGTACTGGTGCATTGGGTTATTTCTCCCCAGTGCAGGGCTTTGCATTTCCCCTTGTTGAACTTTATGTGGTTCCCATTGGCTGATTCTTATCTTTTGCGCATGACTACACAGAAACATCATTTCACCTTTTGCATTCTTGCTGCATCACTTAAAAGCAGCAGAAATACCCGTCATGGGATCCAAAGTATGAAACCTAATTTCGTACTCCTTATTTTGAAAAAACTGATTAAAACACCTCTTAACTGTACTGGCTACTGTGCTGAGTCCTGTCAGCTCAATATTAGTGGTATTTGTGTTTGACATTTTCTCTCTTCTTTGTTACTGAAATTTTCTAATGTAATTGCATTTTGGCATATCAATATATTTAATTGCATTTTAGTACATTGAGTATACCAATAAACCTGTGGGTGATAGGAACAGTTGCTAGGAACGGCTGATATCTGTGAGGAGTGCTGTAGGGTGAACTGATCCTTTAAGAGGAATGGCAGAGGCTTAGTTACAACTTGATTATGTGAGGCTTAGGTCGTCACAGCATTTAAGAAATGTGGCTGTCTGGATCATATGACTAAAATAAAACAGCTCAGTAAAGAACAAATTTTTTACAGGATAGACTTGTTGAAAGGAACCAGATATTAAAGATGTAAAAGTTGTTGCTCAATCAGGAACAGCAAACTGGCTGAAAAAAAGTAAGACAGGTAGCTCTGTTACAAACATAGGATTAAAGGGAGCCTAAAGGGCTTCTGGTTCTGGTGCGCAGCTGTCACAGGCACTGGGTCACAGAAGTCCCTTTGTAAAATGGTTGTGTTCCATTTTTAACACAGTTGTACTTTGCTTCTTCTAACCTTCTTTTAATTGTCCTTTAATTTGCAGTCTAAATGCATTTACCAATATACACCCTTGTTTCTCTGCTAGCACTTGCCTTTTTACCCAATAACCCCTTCCTACAGTGATACGTTTGTAGGGAGCAATCTTATCCCATTTCAGATTTCATTTTATTGGGCTAGAATAGCCATGTTCTGTAAGCTTTCTCTTGTGTAGAGAATATCTTTCTTAATCATTCCAGGAGGCCATCTTCACATCTTTTTCAGATTTAATTCATAACTTTATACAATATTCCAGATGAAGTTTCACTGAGATCTCACACAGCAAAAATATTTTCATACCTCTACTGAAAATAAATGTCTTGATGGAAGCTTAGGCTTATATTTGTTTTTCTCATAACTACCTCATGTCATCAGTTCATAAAAAGGTGTGACTTTGGTGAATATATTTTGATTTCCTCTTCTGTCATGTCAAACTGTTGAGGTTCTAGCACATAGTGGTGTTATTTGTTCCCAAGCACAAAACTACACATTTCTGTATAAATAAAAATTCTTCTCATTTCTATTAGTCGAGGCTATAGGCTCTTTTAGTATTAATTCTAATTGGTAATCATTAATTATTTGTGTTGATGATGTTTCTTCACTTTATCAGTGAATTTCATTTATTTCATTTTCATGTATCCACGTCAACATTACTTGTAGCCATCTCCTTTTGTGTCAGCTCATTTCATGCTTCGTTTTCCCTCTTTATCTTATTTATTAGTTTTCCATATCAAAATGTTGAAATCTGCTTACTTCTTTTGCTTAGTAATTACACAACATACCCTGAGATTTGATACCTTTGAATTCATGGTCTGTTTTAGTTACCCTTTTCTTGCAGAAGCTTCATAATTTGTCGTTAAGGACTGATTACACACAATCAACATCTAGCTCACATAAACAAGAACAGTCATTTCTCTGTCTGTATAGTTTTATAAACTATACAAGTTATTTTCTTATTGCTCACAATGATTACTTGATAATTTTTGCTGTTGTTCTATTAAGCAGTTTAATAGTATCCTTTAATATAAGAGGAACATCCTGTCTTAATGGTATTTTCTCCAGAGCAATTTCTTTTTAGCTTAGTGTTTCTGATTTTGTACGTTGACAATAGTTAATGTATTTCCTATGTTTACTCTGTTCAAAATAAGCCATTTCATGCTTTCAGCTGTGAAATAAAATAATATTTCTTCCTTAGTCCTATAATCACTGTTTCAAAAGTTAGCAGTTTGTTGGTATTTACTGGATCTTTTATCCCTTGATTGATAATGTTGCATTATATTAATTGCAAATTGTCATGACTGGGGCAGATGAGAAAACTGAAGTAATCAGTGCTGAGGCCTCTCTTCATCAAAGGAATATGCAGAAGTGAGAAAAGCAAGCCTGTCAAATACAGGGCATATCCCTTGCAGAGTTTTCTGTGGGATTAGGAACTGGATACCCAGAGCAATGCTGGAAGGTGCACACTCTTCCACATTTTCCAGTGTAGTGACCATGGGACTGAGGGTGCAGAAGCCCAGATGAGCTGCCAGCTTGGTAGGGTGTTCCCATCTGAGGATGCCTTCAAGCTCTCTGTCATTGCTGCATGTGTTGTGTGGCCCCAAAGTGTAGTAATCATTCTTGGTCTGCAAGAACACTGCCTTTGTTCATACAAACTTATTGAGGCAACAGTCCTCTCAAACCCAGCAGCTGTTGTGAGGTTACCAGCCCCCTAATACTGCCATGGGGTAATCCTGCTACCCAAGAAACATGTGGCTTTCTCTTGACACAGATTTACAAGGAGTGTCATTTTCTTAAGGCTTCTGGTTGCACCTCTCTGAAATTTCTCTTAGCTTGGAAAGATAGCTGTTGACATGGCAGAAGCAAGTAGGTAAAGAGCTAAAAAAAAAGAAAAGGAAAGAAGCAAGGGCATAAGCAAGGGGGGAATGGCAACAGAAGGTAGGGCAGGGAAAAGGATTTCAAACATGAAGGTGTGTAGATGGATGAGGAAGAGCTGAAGACTGGCAATCAACACCAAATGGAACTGTTGACATGACACTTGAATCTTAAATGGATTTGTGATGTGCCATTGACTTTTCAGACAGTGGAGGTGGAGGAAGGTGTTTAGAAAAGCCACCAGGCATGGAAATGAAGAATCATGGAAACTTTCCTTTATTTCGAGTGTGAATCCTTGAAGCAGATGCGGAAAAATACATGTCTTATCTCACAGCTGCTACTGAGCAAAGTTTTGTTATTCATGAAGGATTTACCAGGCTGGCATAACACAAACAGCCCATAAGAACAGCCTCATACTCATTGCAAATTACATCTTCAACAGATGAATGAGAACAAGATCCCTGCTGAAGATACCAGGTTGTAACACTGTCCTGGTTTTATCTGGAATAAAGTTAATTTTCTTCTTAGTAGTTGGTACAGTGCTGTGTTTTGGATTTAGGATGAGAAGAATGTTGATAACACACTGGTGTTTGAGTTGTTGCAAGCAGTGTTTACACTAATTCAAGGACTTTCCAGCTTTTCATACTGCCCTGCCATTGCAGACTGGGAGTGCACAAGAAACTGGGTGGGGACACAGCAAGAACAGCTGACCCAAACAAGCCAAAGGGGTATTTCATACCATATTACATCATGCCCAGTATATAAACTGGCTGGACTTGGCCAGAGGGCACTGCGGCTCAGGGATTAGCTAGGCATGGGTCAGCGGGTGGTGAGCAATTGTACTGGGCATCCCTTCTTTTGTATATTTTATTATTATTAATAGTAGTAGTAGTAGTATTTTCCCTTCCTTTTCTGTCCTATTAAACTGTCTTTATCTCAACCCATGAGGTTGTTCCCTTCCCCAATTCTCTCCCCCATCCCACTGTGTGGCGCGGAGTGAGTGAGTGGCTGCGTGGTGCCTAGTTGCCGGCTGGGGTTAAACCATGACAAACACACATTAAAGTACGGACAAATGCAAATCCTACCTTAGGAAACTACATCATGATGAAGCAAACGTTATGTTGAAGTGATTCCTATTGCTGTTGTGAAATGGTTACTCCACCAGCATCTCTGGCCAGAGCCTGGAAACTATCCCTGAGTGATACTGTAACAGATACAGCAACACAAAGAAGAAAGGATCAATCTGGTATGTGCTCATCTTCTGGCTCTTAGGCGTGGTCCCAGTACCCATTCTGAGATTTTTTACTTTATTTCCACCTGCCTAAGACTTATTCTAGACTCTCATGTAAATCATTGAGTGATATGACTTGGAATGTGATTAGAAATTAAAAATTAGAAAAATAGTGGTAGCAGTAGAAGGTCACATTCAGAAACTGTGGAGCTTCTTGTAACGAACTTACGTATTTGTATAGAGCCACAAGTCAGCAATGGCAAAAAAGATAGTGAGGACCCATGAACACTTGGGTGTAAGATTAGTATTTGCAATTAACTCATCCTTAAGTGTCTGCTACTGGCCATACGTAGGGTAACATTGAGAAAAGACAATATTGGCTCAGTTTGGCAGTCATTATCTTCACTAATATCCATTAAGCAGGTTTACAGCTGTTGAGCAATGTAATCTAAATTTCTGATTCACAGTGGCAAGGTGCCACTGATGCTGAGACACCTTTGTTAAGATTTATTTCTCATCAAGCAATAAACTATATTAATTCTAACACTGAAAAATGCTTTTTTCAGATAAGTTACAGTCAGTTGAGCCACATACTAGAGGGCTGCTTAATCTTCACATTGTTAGCCATATTAGACCGTAAGATTACATACTTGGCAATGCATTCTTGGCAACTCCACAAAATGCACTGTTATAACACTTGCTGCCATGAAATTATTTCTTTTTAAGACACTTGAATTTATAGTCTATACTTTAAGTTTTAATTGCAGCTGTAACACTGCTAAAATATTGCTGCAGTCTCCAACAGGACTTGACTCATAAAGCAGACTAATCAGGTCTTCAGGTTCCCAAGGATACAGCCTTTTTTTGCAGAAGATTCTACAGATATTTTGACTGGGCAGAATTTAAGGATATAGGACATTTGTCAAGGGTTTGTCATTGTCCCACCATTCAGTCCTAAGCTGTCAGCAGGATGTTCAGAAATCCCAAACACTGTAACAAATGCACAGTAGTTACAGCACTTCCCAGAAGATTCAGATCTAATGTGCATGTACTGTAGCAATGATTTGCAAATGCAGAACAAATACAGCAAACTCCGTGTGTGTTGGACTTACAGAAAACGCCTTGTTTGCCCGTGGAGAATATGTAACCTGAATGTTTCAGGCTCACTGTTTAAGTGCTAAATAGATGGATATATACTTCTATCCAGGCAGAGACAAAAGACCCCCAACCTAAGAATATCAGTCTAAATGCAATAGTCCTTACTCCAACATAAGGAGTCAGAAGTAATTCTGAGCTGTGATCTCATTTTGGAGAAGTCTAAAGATCTAGTAATCTGGCAATTAAGGCACACACATTGGTGTTGACAGACCTGATTTCAGTCCTTACTCTGCTTGATTAGTAACTTCAGTGTTAATTCTTTTTCCTATGGTCCGTAAGAGAGACTTTGACAGCAGGCTGCCGTACACCCTGGGTGTCAATCTTCTGGAATCTCTTAATTGCACTGTTTCACTTTATATAATAAATTCTTCAGAATAGGGATGTGGATGAGAGACAGCATGTGGATTAGAAAATACATCTCTCCTGCTAACTAGGATCATCCTAAGGGGGAAAACTGATCCCACTGTCCTAAGAAGAGAAGCAGCTTTCTGTTGTTTGGGGTGTAAATTACATTTATCTCTGTTCTTGGCAGGATCAGCTAGTGGGATTAGACTTGAATGCATTGCTTAGAGAGCCAGAATTTCCAATCAGGAGCTGAAGCAGTCAGATGCCTAAGCCAAACACCTTTGCAAACCTTATTCAGATTGATTTGGTGAACTTTGAGGCTCAAGAGTAAAAGAAATCAAACTCAGTATTATTCTTCTGTGAGACATTTGAATAGCTGCTGTTATTCGACAATGGGTCAGGATCTCCGGTCTTTGGCCATACTCTGGATCTGACATTCAGGGTGCAGTTGGAATTTAAAGCTTTTTTTCTTTTTTTTCTCCTGCTTATGCAGAACAGTTTTTTGCCAAAACTATTATGGCATAAAATACTATTTTGTACTGTGAGTTTGTTCTGTTGAATCCTTGTTTCTCTGATACCATATCAACCGCATTTATCTTAACTATTTCCATTAGCTAAATGGCTTCACATTCTGTGGTATTTCATGGAAATGAAAACTGTAGCACTTGGTTCCATTAATTTTGCCTGAAGTACAGCAATCCATTTGGTAGATAGAATTTGAAATAAATCAAGCCTCCATATTGTAAAGAGGTTAACTTTTTCTTTCATTTCCTCCATTCCCCATTCTTATTTCTTCACTCTCTTATCTCCTCCTCACCTTACTAGACTGCGTGATACAGTCTCTTGGAATTTCTTAGAATCAGAGAAGCACAGAAAAATTTTAGTTGTAAGGGACCTCATCTGGTCCAACCTCCCCACTCAAAGCAGAGCCAACTCAAAGGCTTGACCAACTTAAAGATAAACCTGTCTGCTCTGGCTGCAAACTCCCCTCTTTCTGTTACTCTAATTTATACTGATCTCATCTCTATTGTTCCTGTAAATTGTTGTGCATGATAAAGGAGCTGTATTTGTTTTGGAATTAACCTAGACACACTATAAGCATAGTGCTTGGGTGTTTCATTTTGTTCTTCGCTGTGGTGTGTAGGTGATGAGTTCTGCCGTTTGTCTGTGAACAAAGGGTCACATACAACCACACCACTGTAGGGCTCTATAATTTCCAAACCCTGTATTACAATGCAGGTAAGTGGACCCAGCAGGAACTTAGGACAAAATACACTGCATAGATCTTGAAATTAATACTCAATCCAAGTATTACAGAACAATGAAGTTCAGAAATAAGGTTACCTTGAAAAGAAAATCAAACTATGTCAGGACAGAGCAACGCAGCTCTGGCACTCAGTGGTGATATCAGGCAGAAATTATGGGAGTGGCAGGTAAAGACATTTTAGAGTTTGTGATCTCTTGTTAAATTTCATGTAGTAGCATGAAATGCCTCTGCTTGTCTGTTATGTTACGGACAGGGAGAAGATAAGGATGCAGGCAGTTCTCAAAGCATAGCAACAACACTGACCTGGTGGCTTTTTTACCAGGATCAGATGCTTGTCAGTGAGTTAGGAGACTAGCAGCCAGCTAAGCTGAGGGCTACAGGCAGATCAAGATCTACCTCTTCCCCTTAGAAATGCCATTAAATGGAGCTGTGCCTCCAGTTGAAGGTGCAAGCAACCTTGTGCTCTTCCTGCACTCCCTCTTAGAGGCCTTTCTCCATTCCCAGGCCCTACGCAATCATCTAGGGTTGTCTGCTCAGGGCCTGACTGCACCCCACGGGAGGCAGCATGCAAAGACCCCAGAGCAAACTCCCAACAGGCTAACGGAGACACATGTCCCAGAAGCAAGCAGAGTGGAGACATTTAGCTTAAGCTATAACATATTGTAAACCACATGGCAAGCTGAAAAAGCCCTCTCTCTCATCGCCCAGCTAATTAGTTTGAGTGCAGTGCCATGAGGATGCAGTGATACTGATTCCAGTTCTGGGGTTAGCACAGCCAGCTGGGCTACCTGATATCTCAGTAGTCTGGAATAGACACACATATAGTTACCTCATAAGGGACATTGACCTAATTATCTCCCTTCACAATTTTTTACTCAGTTGAAGGAGTACCTTTTATCTGAAAGTCTGAAAAAAACTTAACCCTTTTGGGCATCTTTTAATTGTAAATGCTGCAGCAGAAACAATCAAGACTTGTACTCCCAAAAGCCTGTGCACCGGACAAAGTCACATATTCTCTTCAATATGACAGAATCTAGAAAAAGTTAGGTGACAAAGTTAGCTGTTTAGTCATACTGGAACTAAGAAACAGTGCTAGGCTTTCCCCACTGATCAAACTTGCTGCCTTCTTGGGACATACAGGTGGTTTGGCTGAATCTCAGTCTTTCTAAGTATGTGTAGATTGATGGTCTGGGAGTGCCTCTGGGCTCTCAAATACCGATGTAAGCTCTAGCTCTAGCCTGATTCCATGCCAGGGTGTGACTCGACTATACATCATCACTTCTGTCCTTTTCTCTCATGCCTTGGTTTACATGGGAATAAAATCAGGGGCCATGCATTAGAAAGAGGCTGCAGCACTCATTAACTTCTGTATCTATGCAGTCAGGGGACAGGAACTCTGAGGTCCACTACGGTTCACATCTTCAATACAGACTTCTGAAACAGCCTCCATGGCTTTTCTTTCACATTTCTTTTGAAGTTTTTCTTACTACAGAGAAGCTCCTTTCTAGAATTTTTTACTAATTTCCAGTTTTCCAGAATAGTTATGAAAGCCTATTTCCAGTCTTCATGTACCCAAAAGTCGTCCAAAGATGTCAATGGAAAATCTGCTTTTATTCTTCTTCCCTTGTTTATACATATGGGACCATCTTTTGAATATGAAAGAACTTATTTTTAGCCCTACTCTAACGCAGAAGACTAAGTTTCTGTTACAAGGCTTCAGCTTTTCCAGGCTGAGAAATGGTTTGATGTTTTTTTTTCGTTTTGGCTTTCACATGTCATATGCAACATACAATTTGACCCATCTTCTCCTTCATCTACCTCTTTAATCTTTTGGGGCAATTCGCAGTTACTCTTTGTCCCAGCCATCACAGTATTTCTTCATGACTGTTCTTTGTTTCCCTCCAGTCAAAGTGCTACTGCTTGTTGGTTTTATGTTACTTTTTGGCTCGCTGATCTTGCTTATAATTTGTGTCTGGGGCCATTTCCTAATTCTTCATGAAATGCATTTGGTTTTGGGGTTCTGCAAGGATTTATCCTATAGCAGGGCATTCATTTTACAAGGACTGCTTTGCTTGTCCTAGCTGTAATCACCGTTTTTGTTAGTCCCTGGTGCATTAATGGCTAGCTTTTTATACTGCAGTTCTCAGTGTAGTCAAGGCTACCATGTTTGATTTGTATTCAGCCTTATCCTTTAGTAAAGGGTCAGCCTCACTTTACCAGATTTACCAGATTACCCAAATTACCAACCCTTACACCGTCATTTACTCCAGTTTCTGGAGGAATCTTGCCATCAGGATGTTATATTATTTAGGAGTTGTGTCTTTCTGTCTGAATTTCATAGTTTCTTACATACTTTCTTTGAATAAGTGCTGCAGGCTGATTATTCCAGACATACTCCTCTAGTTCTTCAGACACATTTACCATACCCTGGAGCTTTCTCCAGAATACTTTATTGTTTATAAAGCCACTTCATTTGCAGTTTCTGAACCCTTTTTGACTGTGTTTTCCTTGTGACAAGCAATACAGTGCTTCTGGGATTCAGGGTCTGTCTTTTTTATTCCCAAGTTCGGCTATTTCTACTGCCTAGACAGTGGTGGAAGACTTGTGCTCAGATGCAATTTAAAGTTACATAATCCCAGCTGAACGATGAAGAGTTAATCTGTCAAGTAATAAAATATTCATTTGTTCCCACTGACATTTTAAACACATTAAAGAAGCATTTATACAGATTTTCCCATTTGTTAAAGCTTGTATTTAGAAAACTCACATCTGGATCATATTTAATCGGCTTCTTTTAAAAACTTCCACAGTGATGGCTCACCTCTGTGAAATGAACATGACAAAAGAAAACGCTGTGTTTTGAAAATGATTGTGATAATGATCATTTGATTTGAAAATACAGGAGTATTGTTGAAATACTTCAGATGGCTGTTCATGTTTAAAAAAGCACTCCTCCCTTGAAATAGAGGATATTGTTCTTTGAGTATGACAGATGCCTCAGAAAGCTGTTACTTGCCACACTTTTGTTAAATATTAAAGACATAATCTTGGGTGAAACCAGTAATTGTTTATAGAAATATCTTATAAAACACAGAAAAAGATTAATTGCTGCTGAATGCAGTTCTCTAAAAGGAAAACCCTTTTCTAGTAATTCTTACTAAAAAATGGCTCAGTAAGACATTTGATCTAATTTTCTTATAAAATCCATGGAGCTTTTCATTAAGGAAAGTTAGAAAAATGTCATGGGTCAGTATATAATTTCTTGCTCATGGCTGTGTCATGGAATCGGCATATTCCACACTGAGAGAAGCATAAAGAAGTTAAGGCTGATTCTAAGTGAAAGGAAGAAAACATCCCCCCTCAGAGACATTCTCAGTGTTGCCAGGTACAAAAGGAACATATACACATGTAACTTTGGCACAGAGTACCCTGGGGAGAACAATTGATACAGGAAGCTCTAAATGATAAAAGAGCCTAGAAAGTTGTTGGAACTTGTTATTTTCTTAGATATTGAATTTGTTGCATGAGGATAAGGAGGATTTTGGTTCACAGTATGTTTCCTCTTTAGCTGAAGTTGTTTAAATCCTTCTGTGATGGAAGAAGTGACAAAGTTAGGGAAGACTCAGATTCTCGTTTTTCCTGGCAGCCTTAAAATATAAGAAGAGTAAGCTAACTACTTCTGCCAGGAGGGAAAAAAAAAAATCAAAACTTATTCAGAAAGGATCCTATATGCCATATCCAAAGTCATGTTCCAGAGTTTCAACTGAAGGTAACAGAGAAAGCCAACTGCATATTTGGAACTCCATCGAGTGAGATTTGCTTATTGTATGCTGGAACTCAGCACTTACCTTTCTGTTATCTGGAAACCTGTTTTCTTATTAAGAGCTGAGGGCATAATTTTATAACTGGAAGGATGATGGCATGTGACATTTAGGTTTCACCTGGAGAGTGCAGGTCAAAACAAATCTCATTCAGCTCAGCCTTTAGATGTTCATTTAGAAGCTGTAAGAGTTGTGATGATTTAGGGTGCAGCTACATTAGCATTTTACTTCAGATTAGGTATGCACTTCCAAAGTAAATCTCCTCATCCTCTCCAGTTATCATGCTTTGGTTCATGCAGTGGAGCAACCTGAAACAAGAAATTTAGCCTGGGAGCCCTCCTAATGTGGCCCAGCAACTCATTTAGTTGACAGCACTAGAGTTAGTCTGGAGTAACCCCCTCCCAAGACACATATAGAGTGAAATCAGGCCCACAGAATCAACTGTTTTACTTTACAGATCCATTCCTGCTGTGCCATGGCACTTGCTCATACAAACAAGGCCACAGTCACAGATACATGTGTGTGTTTGTGTCTGTGTATAATCACACTTGCCATCTCTACTCATTAAATAGCACATACGAGAAAAAGCATGAGATTCCTTTTCAGAGTGTATTCATGTCGTGGTTTAACCCCAGCCAGCAACACAGCACCACGCAGCCGCTCACTCGCTCCCCCCCCACCCAGTGGGA
>JAVKLA010000021.1:19372915-19404116 GCA_034782735.1 Sagittarius serpentarius | reverse complement strand
CATACCACACTGAAAACACAGCACTGTACCAGCTACTAGGAAGACAATTAATTCTATCCCAGCCGAAACCAGGACAATTCATTTGCACACATTGCAAACATTTGTTTCATTGTGGATATATAAACAAACCAGTTTAATTGTGGATGTATATACAAGGATGAAATATTCTTCTAGGCATTAAGAAAAAAAGAACTTTGGGAAATAGGTGTTACAAAAAGAATGACACATAAACAGGGCTATAAATTGTATTCTATTAACTCATCCATTCTGCATGAAAGTAAATAGCGTGCAGTGACTGTAATTTTAGTGAGACCCCATACTCCAGGTATGTGATAATTATTTGGGCTTGTAAAATCACAGGATCCTGTAGTATTTTTACGGTTCTCTCTCCAATGATTCTGCATCATAGGCAGAAAAGCAGAGCTGATCCTGTTGCTGTGCGGATGGGCTGCACTTCACAAGCCTGAGACAAGACCACATATTGAGGAGAGTGCACTTCATTCCAATGGCCAGGACATACCTGCTTGCAAATATTTATCTTTGCTATAGTATATTTGGTTCCTTGGACTCAGCAACGTTTATAAAGAAATTAGGTTACTACTTCAGTTTTAGTGATAGTGAAACTGAGGCACAGAAAAGTTAACTGACTTGCTGAAGGCTAAACAGGCTGCCAAGGTTAAGAATAAGATTCAGCCTCCTAAGTCCACAGTTGCTGCTCTTCTTTCTAAGCCAAACTGCATCCAACTCTTCCCTACGTACATATAAAAATATTATAGCATTAAGTTTATCTAATGGCTTCAGCAAATGTAGCCATGACTACTGAAAACCTGAGTACATGGAAAAGCTGCTGCTTAAAGTCCTACAGCCTTGGAGAGAAGATGCATGTAGAAGAAAGAAATATGTATAGCATGCTTATGAATCTTCCCAGACAGAGTGACCCTGGGTGTTGTGCATTCTGTTGTGCCCTGCAGATGTTAAGAGCGCACCTGCTATTGCAATATTCGTCTATATTTTCAGTTATATTTCTTCTGATGCACAACTGAGATTGTGAGGTCATAGTTTGCTTTACATTTATTTTAGTTCTCCCATATTTGGGGTTAGCACATGGCCCAGCAGTAGCCCAGATTACACTAGAGGAGTTCTGCGAGCAAAATGGATGTATCTACAGTGACAGCTTTAAACAATTCTTTTGATCCTACCTGCCCCTAAAATTATACAAGATTAAGATTAGCATGAAGCACAGGAACTTAACTGAACAACTTCGACAAACTAAACTTATGTGTGCTGAGTGCATATTCAAGCATTTTAATAGTATGACTTTAAATCTAAGGACTCTTCTACAGAGACGGTACAGCATCTGAGCTGGTTCTGCTCTGTGCATCCAAAACTGACCCTGCGTGTCCTCTCACACAAAATATGTATTCTTTTGTTTGCCTGTCTGAAAGGTGATTCTTTTTGAAAATATTTGCTTTCTCCCAGCGAATAGTGAGAGTCCTGGGCAGGTTTTGTCCAGAGAGCAGAAAAGTAGCTGGAATGTCAGTTTTCTTTAATTCATTTTGCTCCATCCAATTCATTATTGATAAGAAGTTGTGTACCTGATAAAGCCATCCACATAAAGGAATACTGTAAATCATATTCATGAATGGGCTAGTCACAAGTACAGCAAAGTGTATGAGGTTGTGGATTGTTACTGATGACAAAACTCAATACTAATGACAATAAATGATGCTCTGTACTATGTACTGATCATAGGAAAATAGAATCCAATGAAATGGCTGCCTGAATATCTGTATGAGTCATGCTAAATACTGGGCACTAATGTTATCTTTCTCAAGAAAATTATGAACCTCATTCCTAGAAGGGAGAAAAAAAAGTCTTTCCATTCACAAAGATGACTCAGAAAACAGCTATGCATATTATAAAGCATGTTCATACAACTCTTAACATGATTTATAGGCCTCAGGTCCTTCTTTTCCATTGACCTGAAATCAACTTGTTAGCCTAACAGCAGTTAACTGCAAGAAACTGCCACTGACAACATGAACCATGCTGCGTTTACCTAGATAAATGTATATATTTTGTATAGTGGGATACCTTAAAGCAAGAAGCTAGAGGAGCAACTCTGGCATGAAGTTTATGCATTAACGTGTTATGTCTGTATGCGGGCAGAGAGATGCAAGGAGTCTGTGTTTACTGTGATTTAAACTTTTAACTCATTAATTCACCTCTGTCCATCTGGCTTTTGTGTATAAGCTTTATACTTGCTTCAGACCCGTGCTCTTTGTCCCAGCTCAGGAAATGGATTACAGCTCCTGCGTGATGGGCTCTGACCTGCCAATTTTGATGGTGACTGCAAGTGCAGCTGTACACAGTCAGTCTTCTAGTGTCATTTCACTTCTCACCTCTGCTCTGTTTCTTCCTACTTGCTCCCTCTGCACAAAGTCTACTTGCTAGATTAGAAATATATGCCCGACATTTAACCCTTTCACCCATGACATCTGTGTGATTCTCTGCTGCAGCTAGGAGGGCAGAGAGGACATGAGGACAGAGAAAACAGTGGGGTTAATAAAACTGAAACTACCATTAGAGAAGCCATAACGTTGGACAAACTCCAGCCTGGAACACAAGAACAGCTATGCCAGTGGATACACTGGGATAATATTCTGAGCAGCCATTTAGAGGCAAATCTGGGAAGCAGCATGGTGAGGAAGCGGCATCAGCATTTCAGTCACATAAGTGGTATCTGCCATCTTACTTTTTCATGTAGAGAAAGCTATGAAAGTATTTCTGGAAGGTGATGAATAAAATTACTGTTATGGAGGATACTGCAATAGATTGATGTCATGCTAAAGACATTACTGTTAAAAATATTCTAATCTCTACACCTTACTCTTAATGAAGTTTTCTAAAAAATACTTCTTGGTTAATTAAATTGATCATCCTGCAGATCAAACTATAAGAGGTGGAAATGCTTCAACAGATTTGTACTTTCCATTTGATTTTTCTTTTCAAACAAAGAATTCAGGGTAATAGCTCCTCTGACATCAAAGTCACTACTGGAGGAAATATTAATATTGGAGCATGGACTTTCACAATTCTGTGTGCACTGATTTCCTGACATGTTTGAATCCTGAAAGATGAAAAAGAATTGTGTATGTTGAGTTAAGGAGATGTCTATCATGCTCCTAAGAAGCACACACTTTTTAATGCACCAGTAACTTTGTCTGGGACTTTGCTGGGAATGCTTTTACAGTTTTACTATGTTTAAATGATTTAGTATTTTAAATTATTGCAGGCAGAAAGACTTACAGCAAAAATGATCTGTTTTAAAAGTGGCTAATGGAGTAGATCCTAGAGAACAGAAGCTAAGTTACTTCTAATATCAGGTCTTACAGGAAAAAAATTCAATACTAGAACCCCAGTGAACAAAGATTCTGGATTGTTCTCTCTGTATAGCTTTATTCACTGACAGTGTCACCTTAAGGTTAGAAAAGCAGCTGTTAAGTCATTCCTGTCATGAAACAATGCTTCATAAAGTGTTTTCTAGAATCTCTCGTATTGCAATCTCCAAGTTTCAGCTTTCTTTTCTTTGCTAACTGGGGTTAGCATGAATTAGAGTCTCAGTTGCTTTCGTTCAATGCATTTGGCTGTTAAAGGTAAAGGGCACATGAAATGCCAGCTTCAGATAATTTACAGCTCTGATCTTGTGCTCTCTGAAAATAAATAGACTCTTTACATGTGGGAACGCTGACTCTGCTGAAAAAGAATTTGACATCCTGATCTTCATCATGAACAACTGGCTGTTCCACTTTAACTAGAACTGTAACAGCTTGTATGAACAAAGACTGAGCCTCAAGGAAAGGAAGGGAAGGGATAAAGAATGATATGTCACAATAGGGCTTACTCTAATGTGAGCCTAGAATGAAAGGAACAAGATGGACCCTGCATAGTTGTCACTACAGGGAAGAGAGGACAGAAAAAAGTCTGGGAATGATATTAAGTTACTACAAAAAGTAGACAAAGCTACTTCTCCGCTAAGAGTAAACCTAAATTTTAGACTTATCAGCAAGACAATGATGGCCTCCAAAATCTTCCTTTGTTTCATTTTTAACCAAAATGTTCCTGTGTGTCACAGCTGCATGTGACAGAAGAAATAGAAAGCGAATGGTGGGACCAAGAGAGCCTCTTACTGATGGATGCCACCTCAGTTAGAGCTCTCTCTGGGCAGGAACATGCAGGAGTAATATGAGTTGCTTGTTGAAAATAAAAAAGAACCAAAAAGAATGCACAGCATTTATAAATGATGTAAAAACTTGCCTTCTGCTCAAAGACAATGGACGTCATAAATCTCTGATACACATGAATCACCTCTACTTTCTACCATAATACTTGCACCATGTGAAGGAGAATGCTGAGTAGAAATATGCAAGTACAGATCCACACAAACCACACAGCCAACAGTGGAATTCATCCTTAGAAGAAAGTATTGAGCTTCATTGCTAAAATGCCAAAGTTACAACCTGAATCCTGTACTAATTTGAGACATTGAAAGACTGCACATGTCCAGCCAGTAGTGGTGATAATTGTGAGGGAGCAATGCCAGCACCAGAGAGGTTGTAGACACAGAGAGAAATGTGGACATGTTGCACAGCTGTACAAGTTAGTATTGCTGTGACAATATGTAGCTCTCCTACTTCCCCAGGAAAAATACGGCTTCTCAACTGGAAGGCCCTTGGCTGTGCTCTTATACTATGCTTATTCTCTTCTATGAAGCAGAGCCTAGTCATACTTTCTCCCTAGAAAGACATCAAGGAAGGACACTTTAGCAACATGGCAATAAATAGCTGTGGTCTCTGTTTAAAAGAGCAAGTGTTAAATCACCTACACGCACACTGAGCACAATTTTCAAGATTTTGAGCAAAACAGATAATCCCTTTGCCTTTGTTTTTGTAATGCTGGACTGCTACCTGTTTGGAATTTATATTATTTAACCATGAAGGTATTATTTAACTAATGCTCATTATTACATGGTTTAAAGTTTTATAGAGTTTGCACCTTTGTGTTAGAGAAGAGTACTATGTGGTTTCAGTGCTGATTTTCCTGGAATTAAAATCACTTCCTTATACAATCTGGGGACTATCAGTTATCTGAAACTAACATATGGTACACTCATATGTATTAAGGCAAGGTTTTTTTCCCTGCTCTTTTGAGAGGGTTTTTATTGATTTTGAGAGAATTATGATGATGTAATGAAAAAGCTAATGGAACTCTTTAATCTCAACGTGAGAGCACCATCTAGAGGCAAATAACATACCCTGTACCAGGCTAACTGGGCCCAAGATCACAATAAACTGACAAACTGATTTTGAATTTAATTTGAGAATGCTTTGAGAGAATAATCTCAAATTTCTCTGTATTAAGGGATATTTTTCTCCTACACTGTTTATTATTGTGAAATGGAATAAAGTGGTGTGAAGTCTCCAGTGACTTTTGCAGAGAGAAGGATGTGAGAAATCAACAGTCAAAAAATCTTTCTTCCAGTTCTCTGGAAGCATGATTACAGTTGCTCTACATGCTGAAACATATGATATTTCTGTGCCTGAGTCTGAGACAGGTGTTAACACAAGGATTTCTTCAAGCAACAGTCTATACCAGAGTACTCTATCACTAGCATTTACCTGAGTGCATTTAGACACCTTTCACATGCAGTAAAAACCTTTTGTTTCCACTTTGATCATTTGTGAGGTTGTGCTTTATATAGTTAATATCTGATAGAGGATTATTGGAGTTCCTAGGTATTACATGGCCTAACAGCTCTTTTGCATAGGCGAACCAGTTGTAATCCCACTGAAATTGTAGAGTACCTTGGTTTAAACTATAATGAATTAGAAATAAAGCAAGCCTCCTGTGCCCAGAACTTTGTATTTAGGAAGGCTGGACCCGTTTATGACTTCTTAGAGGATTTTGATTTTTCACTACGACACATCTTGGGTAATCTCCATCTTGTGGAAAGAAACACAAGATGCTACAATACGTATAAGCAAGTAGAAAATTGTGTCTATATACTTTTGGTTTATATGATAGACAATGAGCCTGCTGTCTTAACAACTGTCAGATGCATCCATAAGATTCTGAATTAATTCCAAAGTATGCACACTTGTCATGAAAACACCAATTAGACAGAGGCAATAATAATAACAACTATCGTTTCTGAATGCATCAGAAGGATGACCAGATCCCTAAGTTACTATGGGCTGTGTAGTATCACAAAATATAACTATGTCTCTGTCATGGAAAAATCACATTTGAATTCAGTTTGGCATCCTAGACCTGCTAAGTCTAGGATATTTTCGCAAAGGTACTCTTCTTTAGGTATGGAGGAAATGCATAAAGCTCAGATATCATTAAAAAAAACTGAAAAAATCCTCATAAAATAGCTGTTACTTAATAATACATATTTTGCTTAAGTATAACTACATACCAGTTCCTTAGCTAATTATTTTTTTTTTCAGAATTCTTTCTAGGTGCTTTCAGAGTCATGTTCAATATGCTTTTAATAAACATTCCCAAGTTAACAAACACTCTCAAACAATCACATTGTATGAGGTTTGCAATTAACCAATTAACCAATGCCTATGCAGCCCAGACAAAGTATCATTTTAGCCTGATAGGTACATTCACACCAGCTATATTATAGTTAGCTCAAGGCACACTAGCATCAGTAAGAACATCTTCAGAGAGCTTGGTTTTGGGCTGCCATGCCATGGTGAAACTTGTGCCACCAGGCCTTCATTATGCTTGCTATATTAAGTAGCTAGATTATAAAGAGCTTGAATGTGCCTATCCACATGGCTTTTGCAACTTCACCTAGCTGTGCAGATGTGCCACAGACAGACACTTTGTGGCATTACAGTCTATTTTATAAATTTTGGTGTAGTTCCACTGATATCATAGCAATACTCAGTGGTTATGATGATTCCACCAAGCCAGGGTGATGCAGCCTCCTGATCCTGCAGCCCTTTTACTTTCCACTTCTTGCTCTTTCTCTCCCTGTAGCTCCATTCCCTTCTAGCTCTCTCCATACTTACTAGGGGTAAATTATTGTAAGGGATATTTAAAGGTGGCCAGCAAAGGACTTTCTAAAAACTGTAATTATTCTTTTTTGTTTCTTTACATTGGCTAAAGGAAAAACAAAAGGCCTTTTTTTTTCCCCAAGTGAAAGAGTTCCTTTCTTCTCCCATGTTCCTCCCTCTCCCCTCACTTAACCTTACCAACCTTGTCAGGTCTTGCTCAGTCTCTTCCTAGAGACAGGTGTGTCACCTTTTCTTGACAATGCACTGTATATGTGGGCAGTGAGATGACAAACCTCAACCAACAGTTTCCTTCTCCAGTTAATTCACTGGTTGCAGTGGTTAAACAGGAGCTAAAAAAAAAATTTTTATGACCTTTTAGTGAAAAAATTCTTTCAATTATTCAGCCTCTTTCTCTCTTTCTCTGTGATGTCACTATCTCCTTTTCTGTCATCATGAAGTTTCCCAGGGTAGATAAGGTCTAAATTTTATTATTAAAATACTTTTTACACTTCGTACTTCTAGTGCTTCTTTGCTAAGTGTTTGCTAAGGAGAATAAAATCTAAGAGGTCAGGGGTTACTTTTTCTTTTAGGTTTATGTCTGGAAATCACATGGCCTGCACACAGCACCTGCAGAGGGTTGAATATGTATCATATCTTCTCTGCAGCTTGTCTGGATTTAGCTTCCTGTGCTAGGAACAAATGTTACTTGACAAAATGTCACAAAATGCAGTTATGTCCACTCCTTGCAAGTCCAGCAGAGGACAAAGTTAACTTGGAATGTTGGAGAAGAGTTAAGAATTTTCTGGGATTGCAGCTGAAGTCTACTTGAAGGATAATACCCGGTCTAATGATACCAGAAGGTAACTGAAACCAAGGATATTCTAAGGATAACATTATGTCCTTGAGGATATATGTGAATCTCCCCAGGGAAATCAACATAAAAGATATACAAGTAAAATTTTATTCTCATTGGAAAATAAGAAACTGTCAGGGTATTTGGTTTCTGTATGTTTTCAGTCTGGGGTTATTTTTAATTTGTACTGGAGGAACTCAGTAGAGAGTGGGAAAATTACTTTAACATAGATCAATGGTTCTCAATTCTTATATGTTGGATCACATGATATAGCCCAAGTCCTAAAAAAGTGAAAGATAAACATTTTCAAAAGCTTCTTAATTATGTGGGTTTTAAGTATTTAAAGTTCTGTTTCCATGAAAACCATGTGACAGTTATGAATAAGGAACAGTTTAACATAGTCTGTTTTCGTAATGAATAGATCTTTGGAGATACATGATTTTGGAGGTTAAGATTGCATTACTGCATCGGAATACTGATGTAAGTGCTATTGTATGAATAAGGTATTGTGTGAATTACTATTACTACATCTACTTGTTACTTATACCTGATTTATGTCAAATACCTACAACATTTGTTCATATAGGCCTAGTTTCTGTTGGTTTATTCTGGCTAGAAATCTGACAGACTTTGCTCTGCAGCTGATTAGAAATGCTCATATGCCTAATTCATGTGGCTCAATATTTGCGGCAGTAACATCTAGCTGTGAGGAGAAGTCAACAGGTAAGGTGGTAACATCCTAAAGCATTCTTTCTAAATCTAAGAGTTCATCTGTCAACAGTTAAATTGAACACAGAAGTTAGATGCTTCACAGTCCAGATTCAACCTTTGCACAACCACAGTTCATTGACTTCATCAGAATTATTGCAGGCTTAACTTGGCCCAGTTTCACTTTGTTAACACAGGAGTGACCATGGAAAAGTTCCGTCATATTCTGTATTATTTGCATAGCAAATTGTTCAAATATTTTTTCTTAGGAGTAGGCCTTTTGGCTATATGTTTTCTTCTCACACACGTGAGAGATTTGCTTCTCAATGATATGAATAAAGCATCCCATTTTTTTCGTTTCAGTAGCAAAAGCAAACCCATTCACTGTGTTCTTGCTGATAACTGGATGGCCACACATTTAAAGAAACCCTTTCCTTTCTCTCCATGAGAGGGCAGCCTTGCTAATGGCATTCTCAGATGCAGCGCTGTGCCTGCACTCAGATGCTTTTTTTAGATGTCACTCAGTACGTAACTATGTGTTCTGCAACTTCTGTGTGTGTAATAGAGGAACGTCTTTAAAATAAAATACAGAGGAAAATGTTTTCTCTTTATAGGTATTTTGCAACCTATCATGTCTCCTCTAGCACTAAAATCTGGAAAAACCATGTTTGATAGCATACTAATTAGGCCCTGATACACAAACAACGTGACCTTGCTCAGCTTTCTAATATATGCAAGAATTGAAGAATATCTATGTAAAGATGATAAGCAATTTTCCCCCAAGCATCTTACCATTTTTTCTCATTTCTCCAGCAAGTAAACTCCTATCCTTTCTGGCAGTACATGGGACACTTGAATCTTTTATTGCAGATGCCGTCAAAGGAAACAGCTGTAGAAAAGCAGGTCCCCAGGTCAAACATTAGCTAAGTTCCAGAACTTACCCCTATGCTAGGAGTTGGAGGGAGTCTCTTAGAAATCCATGGCCTCCCTAAAATTTCACCAGCTCTGCTGGGGCACAATTTATAGACCTTTTTTTTAATTTAAACTTGAATGTTTTTCAATAAGACATAAGTCCATTGATGATCTCAATAAACTGACATCAGAACTTAATACAAAATTGACTTCACTGAGACTAGGCTTCCTACTCTGCATCCCTACCTTTACAATGGTAAAAGAACTGTCTTTGCTCATGAATGCCTGGTTGCTTCTCAGAACGGAAAGTTGGGAGGTAGGGAATTTGATCTGTAGGCCAAATTCTCCTTTTGAGATCACTGGCACAAGTGAAGGGAGTTTCCCCAGTGAGAACATTAGGCTTGTAAGGGCAGTGCTCTCTGAGGAAACTTACATGAGGTCCTGTGCTTGTGAAACTGTACCAATAAAAAAAGAGACATCCTAGCAGTCTGGTTTCAAGGGCCATTTAAGAAAATTTGGTCCATCTAATTTACACTGAAGGAAGCCACTGCCACTGAACTCCTGAAGAGCTTTTTTGGGTCAGAAAACAAAAATAATGAATATATTATACTCTGTGTGCACACACTGAGTGACCAGAAGAGCATTATAGAGTGCTGCTTCTCCTTGTTGCATGTGTGATTTAGACAGTATGATAAGTTCAGATGACATCTCCTCCCACATAGTATTTTGTACCTTTAATTTGTTTTTCTGGTTCTAAGAAAGATATCTGAAGAAATCAATTAGCTGTACAGATGTAATGATAACAGGAGCCAAGGAAAATGCATGCTAGGCAAAGAATGGCCTTTGCAATACACACATCTCAGCAGATCCGCCCTTGCTTACAAATATTCATGACCAATGGCATAGTTTTAATTATAATGGAACATTTATTGTTGAGATACTGCAAATGCATCAGATTTTCAAAAGCTTTTGTACTTGAATGTTTTGCCAGTGCTTGCTGAAACCCCCTCTATGAAATTTGCCAAAGCCAACTTGTAGCCAAGAAATTGCATGATAAAAATCCTAAATAAGGTAAAACACACTAATTAATAAAAAATAAAATGCACAAGTATTCTTTCCTTTCACATAAATAGTTTTTCAGCATCTGGATTCTTTTTCTGATGAAAACAGAAAGTGAGGGGACAAAATCCTTGTGAGAAACTCATGCTCCAGTAGATGATACCTCTTGACATGTGATATGCTTAGGAATACAGAAATTACTGAATCAGGTCATACTCAAGGTCCATTTTGTCTTCTTCATCTACTACTTTATTAGCATATTCAAATAATTCTAAGACATAAGTGAGGCAGGATCTTCTTTGTTTATTTTGGTTAATCTTGCAATTTTTAATTTTTATACTTTTTGTCATTCCATTTTAATTATTAAGGTGACCAATGTACTTCAGTAAAGCTTACTATTGTATAATACACCAGATCACCCCAAGAACGTTTTTCAAAGATTGATACAACTGGTTCACTGTCCTCTGGAACACAGGCTACTTCTATTGAATGTTTTGCTTAGCGTAAACAAAACTAAATACTGAAGATCCTTTAACTACCTTACATAACTTGTTTCTTTCTCTAGTTACTATAACATTTTCCTTGTAAATTAATGACATTTGAAATGCCTAGTTCAGCTTCCTTTGTACTGCTAAAACTTGATTATTTTCAATCAACCTCTCTTTATATATCTTTAAATATAATACATTCTTTTTTTTTCCTTGCTTTTTATTTTGCATATGAAACTGCTACATAACTACCTCAGCCTAGAATCCTTTTTTTTTTTAAATTTTCTGCAGAGACATGGTGGCAACTGTGATCTAACTTGACTGTATGTCTTAAATATATTTTCCTTTGCTTCAAGAAGGATGATCCTGGGAACTAGAGGTCAATCAGCCTCACTTTTGTTCCTGTACAATCACAGCATGAGTCTTGGAAGCCATTTCTGGGCACTTAAGGAGAAAAGTGACAGGGAATACCCATCATGGCATTGACCAACCTGATTGCCTTCTATAATGAAAAGACTGTGGGATGAGGAGGGAACGATGGATGTCGCCTACTTTGACTTTAGCAAAGCTTTTGACACAATCTTCCATGGTATTCTTGTACCAAGATGGGACTCATTCTAGAGAGATGGACTACTAGATGGATGAAAAACTGCCTGGATCATCAAGCTGAAACAGTGGTTAATGGTTTGTACTTCACCCGGGGGCCAATTACAAGTGGAGTTCCTCAGGGGTCTACTCTGCAACCTATCTTTTTTCATAACTTTATCAACGACCCAGAGGATTAGGCATACTGTGTCTTCTGCAAACCTGTCAATGACACAAACCTCGGGGGTGCAGTTGGTAGCTCAAAGGCACGCTTGCCATTCAGAAGGACCTAGCATTAAGTTGGAGGAATGGGTTTACAGAAACCTCATGAAATTCACCAGGGACAAATGCTAAGTGCTGCACCTGGGATGGATTAATACCTTGCAATAGGAAAGGCTGGGGACTGACTGGCTAGAGAGAACACTGCTAAAAAGGACCTCAGGGTCCTGGTGGACAACGAGCTAAACACGATTCAGCAGTATGCCCTGGCAGCAATGAAGGCTAACAGCATACTGGGCTCTATCAATAGCAGCACAGCCAGCAGACTGAGAGAAGCGATTATCCTCTGTTACTCAGCACACACTAGACTGCACCTGGAATACTGTGTCCAGTTTTGGGGCCCCCAGTACAGAAAAGATGATCAAGTTGAGCAAATCCAGCAGAGGATGACCACAATGGTCAGGGGCTTGAAGCAGTTGCCCTATGAAAAGAAGCTGAGAAAGGCTTATTCGGCCTGGGAAAGGCTTAGGAGGGCCTAATAACAGCCCTTCTGTACCTAAGAGGAGGTTACCAAGAAGACAGAGCTAGGCTTTTTACCAAGTGTGTTGTGAGAGAATGAGAGACAATGGCCACAAATTGAAATATGTGAGATTCTGACTAAGGAGAAAAAGTTTACCCTTAAAGGTAATTCAACAGTGAAACAGGGTGTCCAGAGAACTTCTGGGATCTTTGTCTTTGGACATTTTCAAGATCCAGCTAGATAAAGCCCTGAGCAACCTGCTCTGAATTCATTGTTGACCCTGTTTTGAGCAGACAGTTGGACTACAGGACCTCTGGGAATCAAAATGATTCTGTGAAACAGAAGATAGTTGAAAACCTCTTCTTTTCTTTTAAAAATGTTACATGGACAGTAGTCTCTTCTGAACATTGAGAAATTTGAAAAGCCCTTTGTATTGCTTCATGGTCTGTACTAAAAAAAAAAAAGCAAGATATTTCTTTGGAAATGCAAAATGTTGATGTGATAAGTTAGTCTAATGCTATTTACAATGCAGCCACAGAAGCTGAGTGACTTGTTAACACCTGTGTTTCACCATCACAGAAGGACTAGGATGTAAGTAAATGCCTGTAACAAAGTATTTATCATACTTGTGCAGTGAGATAATACAGAGAAGTGTTTTATTACATGGAGGTGGTATTGGCACCAGCAATAACAGCTGCCAGTGTGAGGCTTCCCAAAAATCCAAAAAATGATAAACATTCCATTCAGTGTTCATATTTTTGCAAAGAGCTTTTACTTCATGCTTCAAAAGAACAGAGCTATAAATTAAGCAGAACAATATGTATTCGTATTTCTTCAGAAATATGGTAGGTAGCGTGCCATATGTCCAATTATAAATTAGGAATAAAAACCCAGGAGAGAACTGCAACAGAGATGCATAAAATAGTGAAGGCTGATGGAAAGAAAATAAGCATGTCTGGAAAGCACAAAACATGAGACACACAGAGTGAAAATCTAGTAACATCCAAGAAGCTTAAAAAAAAATAGTCTGCAGATTTTGTATAATTCCTCTGTGAAGATCAATACAGGGAATAAAAGATGAGATTGCAGCCCTAGTAGAGTGGGAAATACGTGTCTCTTGCAGGTGTTAGATCACTTGTGGCAAAGAGCTTGTAGACATTACATAATAGAGCAGTAATAGACTCACAGCCCTGTGGTCTGCACTGCCACCTGGCATGCAGGACTTCACATACCAAACAAGTTCAGCTTTGGTCTCTGCAACCATAATGTTACACAGTGTGGACCACTTTTATGGGAAGTGTCTCCACTTACATGCAGTGATGCAGGGGCCTTTTGGTGATATTTCCTATCATTCTAGGTAGATTTCAGCTTTGAGATTTGTGGACATAGTTTTTCCTGTTTCTGTTCGCTCATCTGTAAAATGCATAAAGTAACTCTTCCCTCAAAGATGGTATAAGAATTACCATAAGCGAGAGACCTGTTCAGGCATTAGTGATAACACAGCTGTAGAGCACTCTTTCCAGGAAGGATACTATTCCTCTAAGTATATCCTTAATGTGATGAGGTCATATTTGAGCATGTGTGTCTTCAGATCTGCCCATTCCAATGCAATGTCCTCTCTTTACATTATTAGGCTGCTAGGCCACTGTAGCAGTGACATAAGTGATCGCTCAGCTTGAGAAGGCAGTAACTGAACATAAAATTGCATGTATTAAGGACTCCTGTGGTATTCTGTTTGCAAATATTTCCAATACACCACTTCATTGTAAAAGGCCCTTAAGAGTTCTGGAGAGTTAGCATTTGATCCAAGAATGGCATTTCCACTTACAATACACTGGGTCCAGATTTGTGTACAGTTGCTCCTTTAAGGACAGATTTCAGAACTCCAGAATGAGATCTTCCATTTAGTATACGGTGCTTCTCAAATACTGTTGTTTTCCAGAGGAAGAAACGCTTCTCTGGCTTCTGTTGTAACCTTAAGTTGAAAGAGAGTCTTGCAAATGTGTATGATTCAGGTTGAATATTTGCTCCCCCTCATATAACTCACCCATGTGCATCTAGCCTAGTGCATCAAAAATATGCCTTTTTGAACCTACCTAACTTAACTTTAGAATCAGTGTTATAGTCTGATATTTCAGATCTGCTCCTCTTTTTAAATGCTTCTTAACAAATATCTGCAGCCAAAGTCCAAATCCTCAGATGCTGAAAATTTGCGTGCTCCTTTGATTTAGTACGACTATGTCAACTGAACAACTGCTCCAGTGAGCACCGAATGTAAGCTAGAGGGATGCACTAATTTTACCGTGGTGCGCAAAGAACCCAATTTGCAGAGTGAATGAGTATGTTTAGAGAACATACTTATGCAATTCATCTATTTTGGGGATAAGCCATCCCTGAAGTTCTGAAAAAGGTAACTGGGTTGGGCTATTTATAGAGTCCGTTCCCATAGTTACAGCACAGATGCTAGCATGGAACAAAAACAAACTGTTAGCTCAAGCCATCTCCTCTGTGCACCTTGGTAAAGGTATACTCTCACAAATCTTTACAGATCTCAGATAAAAAGAGATTTGGGGGTCTAGGATGCTACTATTGCCTCAGCATCTGTTTGCACATTAGCATGCCCTATCTGCTATTAGCTTCTGATCATGCCTTTGTTTTTCAGGTCATTTGTATTACAGAGATATGCAAAGACTCATTTTAAAGCAGTTTCCCAGTGTATGAGAGAGGAGAACGGGCACTAATCTTGGGAAAACTAGTGCAGTAATTGCCTAAATTATTCTGATCTTTAATTTCACAAGGCTGCTAGGGATGATGGCTCAGAATCCTCCCTTTACATGATTCTCTGTTTTCTAAGATGCATTTATAGGATCACTGTAAAACTACGAAGTGCATTGTTACTGCTACAGGATGATAACTGTGCATAAGAATTAATGAAAAAATACAATCCATATTCAAAGAGTTGTCAGTCTTGGGTTCATGCAGAATTGTACAACTTACAGGAAGGGAAGGAAGAGTTTGTAGTAGGATAGTGTAGATTTGGGCTGCTTCTTATAGATTCTGCTTTTTTATGCATAATTATTTGTCTATATATAGTCATTGTTATCTTTTCTTAAATATTGAAAAACAGCCAATTGTTTTGGTAGTGGACAGTAAGAGGGCAAAGGAGACAAGAAGAGGAAAGTTATCTGGCTAATGGAGAAAAGCCTATTCCTAACATAGGGGTTACCACAGAAAAAATCAAGTTAGCGACAGGATTCTATAGGGATAACCATTTTAATAAGGACTACGAAGCATGGAAAATGAAGTGACTTGCTTAGGCAGAACTGGTTAATTCTTACCTTCACTAGTCTATCCTATGAGATAGGGAGATCACAATGTAAAACAAAGGGTAGCAGAAAATGAGGGCAGAAATACAGGGTTAGGTCCTTCACTACTACAGCATTCTATATTGTCATTCATGCACAGTGCAAGCTAAGCAAATTTTGATTTACTTGTATCCTAGCCCAAACTGCATAGGTTAAAATTACAATGTGCAGTGCATGAAAGTGGGGATCTAGGCCTTTTACAAAAAGCCTAGAAAATTAAGATGAAGAGTCTGAATTTCATATGGAAGAAGAGACACAGCCTTAGGAATAGATTTCAGCAGTCACTAAGCAGAGAACTGAACAGTTTAACAAGAAAAATTTTAAATTGAGATAGTCTATATAGCTTTGTGAGAGTGGAGAAACATGCATGTCAGCAAGGAAGTTTTAAAAGAGACATATTGACTAGTATAATCTATCTAATTCACTGAAACTACCACTACAGTTAATAATAACACTCTCCTTTCTGGAAGATCGTAGTAGAAAAGGCCAGGGTGATGATCTGTAGAGCCAAACTCCAATTTTCCTTCTTTTGAATCCCACTGGCTCAACATAGAGACTGGAACAAGAGAAACAGAGAAACAAAGAAACAAAAGCAAGTAACTGTTAAGCACTGAGACCCATACATCTTACTATAAAGTCCATTTTCTTGAAGACTACACTGTCGAATCCAGCCAGAGAAAAGAATGAAGTAAAAAGCAGAACAGGAAGTGACTGATGCTCAAAATGCATATAAGGTGCTAGACTTCTTGATGAACTAGATTATGACAATTGCTATAAGAATTTCGTGTTAGTACTGATACTTTGGGAAGGTCTAAGAAGAAAAATGAGTTTTGAGAAAATTACTGGTCAACATAGAAGGATTCAAAATATACATCTAATGCAAATAAAATGCAACTACTTAAAATGTCTTTTGAGTTCTGTAAAAGAAAACTATTAATTCAAGAATTTGATTCTGACAACTATTAATAATCCAGCTAACAATTTAGGGAAAAGGATGGATTAAATAAAGCAGGGAAAATACAGAAAAAGTATTATCCCTTTAGAAAACAGTATAAATATATGTACAAATATATTAAGAGACTATCTTGAAGAAACTTCAGGTCAAAATATTTAACTACTGAGTTAATCTTCACTGAGTCTTCTACCTAGAAGTTTTCATTTAAAGGACTTTATTTCTGGGACAAGGTCTTTAGTGTATAACTTAAAACATTTTATTTGCTGTAATTAATATCTCAAATAATGAAAAGCTTCATATAAAATACAACACATTTTTTGTCCTTAGTAACACCATTATTAGAGGGTCTGCATCTTCTTGCAGGTTTGCGTAGCACCTAGCACAGTATTTTCTTTCAAAACCCAAACAAACAATGATTTTTGCCAGTTCTCTATGTTTTCAAGTTTTTCAGCTGACTATGGACTAAGATCTTTTCAGGACATTCACTGGATTGAAGGAAAGGTCTGAAATGTCATCATTCATTTGTAAATTGTACTCGTCATTCCCATGAGATTTCATCAAGCTCCAGATTGCTTACTTGGGTGCTATCTGCTCATCTGCAGTGACTGCAAAAAATATGGGAATATGAACTTGAAATGTCTTTTCAGTAGAAAGGATAGAAAAATATGTGGCTACCTGCATAACACATGCAGACCTTTATTGTTCTGTCCTGTATCATTCTGAGTCTTCATGGTTATTTTATGCAGAGCTAGCACATTCATTCTTATGATGGTTTTGTTAGGTCAAACCTGATACTTGTAGATATCTGCTGCTCCCTACCTCCCAAGTGGACACTAATATGTAATTACTCAAACCTTTTTTAGTAAATGTCTTAATTGCTTTTAAAATGATGATTTTATAGAATGTGCATATATGTGCCTGTGTGCACAGATGTACGCTGAAGAGACGGTTCCTGAATCCTGAAGTCTTGAATGAGGTGCTTCAGACTGGAAAAGGAAGGGGGCTGGATTTTAGACTCACCCCTGTTTCAATGTTAGATGCATTTCCCTCTAGGATTACTTGTGCTCTCAAAACTGGTCTGGTCTCCTTGTGTGGCTTGTCAGGGATGCCATGTCCGTTTCAAGGATGACAAAAAAGAACCTGAGCCCTCATTAGAGCCCAGCTACACTGCATGTCATTAAAAGGGAACTCAAGCCTGCACAAAGTAATTAGAGCCAGTAACAGGCCAATAAACACTCTGGCCTATATATGACTACACGTATGTGTGCATATGCATATGCATAATTCAATTTGGTATTGATCCCAAAAATCCAATGATCCAACAGCAGTTTTGAGTACTGTACCAGCTTCCTATCTACTGAAAAATGTCATAAAGTATTGTGTTGTTCATTGTAGCAATGAATTCAGCAGAGCATTGACAGCATGGCATTTCAGTGCCATGAGGGCTAACATCCCGCTAAGTAATTATTGACTGTAAAATAATTTACCAGAACTTAAAAATCCAAAGTAAAACCTATTCTTTCACACACAATTCTATAAATACTTACATATTTAGTTTACAATTCACTAACAGTACTTTAAAAATGTGCCAATATTTATGTGTTGAAACTAACCATGGCTTTTCTTATTGTTCATGATGCACAATAGCATTTTTGTTACTGATCACTGAAATATGTCTCTGTACAGACTACGAGGTACCTCATCTTCATGATTTTCCTTAACAGCCATTTTAGCATTCCTCCAGGCTGCTCTGGGCTGTTTTATCAAGCTTCAGATTCTTCTCATGTGAGAGAGATGAGGTAAGCAGGGCTCTCCATTTAGGCTTCCAAACAGCCATGTAATGCTATGTGAAATTCTATGCAGCCATGGTACAGGGTGGCATGCAGAGAGCAAACACTCATACATTCATGATCATATCATCAAAGCCTGTCTTGGCCATGATAGGTCAACAGAGAAATTCCATGATAAACTAGATAGCTTTTAGATAACATGGCTAAATTACATTGAGAGCAAAAGGGGGTGTCCATTCAGACATTGTATATGTTTCACTTAATCAGTGAAAACTCTAGAAATAATATGGATCACAATTATCATTACAGTGTCCAGTTTATCTCCTTAGGTAAGGAAGTGTACTTCAAGTCAGGTGACTGGGACTAGAATCCACCAGCTTCTGTTTTCTCTCTGATCTTTTTCAGTGATGTTTGCATTTAATCTGTCTTTGCCTAAATGTCCATAACCTAGAAACAAACATAATCAGTATATACGTTCCTCAGAAATAGATCAGGGAGATTCAGGAACACTGTGATTCTCAGATGAAAGATTTTATGTAAATGGAGAAAAACATACTGGCAAGCAATTATTTCCAAATTCACATTTGCCAGTAGCTGCTAAAAACATATTGTATGAAGCAGACTGGGTACAAACTAAAACTGTGATAGGCCATCTTTTCAATTTCACATAAGTGTCTGTGCTGTTTTTTATCTAATTAGAAACTGGCATGTGGTTGAAGGTTCATCTAGCTGCAAGAACCCAAAAAACACCTGAAGATACCCGACATTGCTTACATAAATTACCAAACACGCTGCTGTGGTATTTGAAAAGCCACAAATCTTGTCAATCAAATGAAGTTCTAAAGAGTTTACTGACTGTCACTTTGGCTTTTCATTGTGTCAAGGCAGAAACATTCCTTGGACACATTTAGAAACATTGTCTCACCAATCATCCACTGTGTCACCAATTACTTTGTTCCTTTGCTCAATGATCTACTAATATTCTCTTAGCCGTAGTTGCAGTTAGAAAGCATTTTATCTGGAACCACCCACTGGAACAAGCAAAGTGGAAAAGCCTGCTTTTGTAAATAGCACAGAAATAATCTGCCTGCCTTAAATCTAGAGGATGAAGAATTCTGTAGGAATATTAATACACCAGATTACATAATTGATTTGGGAAAATACACTTCAGTCACTTAAAAGTATAATTCTAGAAAGCTTTGTGTCCTCTAACCATATTCCAGTAATGTACCTCAAGATGTGTTTAATTTCAGGATGCAGTATAATATTTTTCCATGACAAAATGAAGAGAATATATGAAGTAGATTATAAAGAATTCAGAATTTTTAGAATATGGCCATTGTTCACCTACCTGGCTGTAAAATCTGTCTCATTGCTTTCCACTTGTTTTCAACTCTAGAGTCTGATTGCATTCAATGGCACAAATTCAACATAAGTGGCATGCCACCTACAAAGACAGCAACACAGATTTTTTCATGCACAGTTGATTCAAGTATCTGCACAATCTATAAAGGAAGGTCAGGGAAGGGTAGTCCTCGGACTGATCAAGAAAAAGTCTTGTCAGAGGAAAAGGCTGTGGTCAGCTTTTCCCTCCCACACCGTCATTCCAGCATCTTCACTCTCCCTCATCTTCAGAAGTGCCATGCCCTTGTTTGATGTCCATAATGTCTCATGGCATAGAGAAGCCACTAATGTAATAAACTCTTGAGTATACTGCTATATTGTCTCATTTCCAGAATAACATTCATGGGTTTAGATGATGATAAAAGAGAACACTCAGTTCAAGCTCAGATCTAGCCTGAGACAGTTTTCTGGCATACATGAAGAAATAATCACAAATTTGAACTACAATCTTCTATTGGATTTCAGCCTAAGTCTCATAAAATGTTACCTGCTCTCACTTCTTCTTCTCTCAAAGGAAAAGAAATTTCAGTATTGGCAATGCAACAGAGACACTAGTAGTTTGCAATCAATTTCTGAATTGGTTGCCTTTGTCTGGTAGATACCTGAAACATTTAATGGTTTATAGTTTCTTGACTGCTGTATTCAGTTGTACCCACTGTTTCATGCATTGGTTCATTCATAGCCTGCTGTTTTCAGAATACGGAAACTCAGAATCCACTGTGTTTTCCCTCCTCTTATTCCAAGAGAAGCAAAAATTGGCTCTTGTGGGTCAGTCCTCATTTGTAGGCACTAGAAATGTACCCTCACCAATAGATGGTAATTTCCTAAGAAACTTGTTTTTATTTCACCCATATTTTGCCATTGTATATATATATATACACAGTCTTACACCTACAAAGGATCATGAAATGCCTTTTCATTGAGGAGATAATATTTAATTTTTTCTTTCTGTCATAAGAGTTTATATACCTCTTCTTCACCGTAGTGTCTATAAATTTGGGTAGTCTTAAGCCTCCTACTGAAGAGCATTTCAGCAGATTTTAGCCCTCGCTTCCTGGGTTCGGCTTTTCCATTAAATAGTGCCCAAAAGTGATCTGAATTTTTTAAAGAGAGGTTTAAGAAAGAAAACTTTGAATCTGAACATGAATCTTCATCTTTCTGAAACATTAGAAGAGCTCAATACCATTTTCAGCTCATCATTACACAGTGGATATACACTGTGTCCAAACAAAAATGTATACAATTACAGTATTTTGTATAAGAACTACATTCATTTGGTCCATTATCTGTCATTCCTGCTTTTGATATGCAAGTTTAGCAAATATAGATTACATGGGATATGCAGTTATTAGCAGCTCTATTTTCAAATAACATAATTTCTGGATATCAGGGATAATAATCCAAATCAAATAAGTTATGTTTTCTGCGTATACAGATAAGACTATGCCAATTTTGAGCCATAATTTAAAGTTTCTTTAATTACCCTCACAGGCTGTATTTGTTTACAAATACTGGGGTATATATTTCATATTTTTATTGTTTTTGTATTTTCGCTCATCTGAGGCAAACAGTGCAATTCTAATTTGTCTTGTGTATTTTTTCACATGTGAATATTTTTAAAGTATCAAGTTTATCCATCTTTGTTTGAGATTTTAAGTACAACCTATTTAGTACCTTTGAACAAAAATGACAATGAATAAGAAATCCTATTTCAGAGTTGTTTTAAAGACTAGGTATGCAGCAAATCAGCAAAAATTACATCTTGTTTAAGGGCATCCGCACCAACATACTACAAGTTGTCTGAAGTGAATTAAGTATTTTCAATTACACCACCATACTCCAGTGTTTTCTCTCTCTCAGTTTTATTCAAAGCTCCAGCCTGGGGTCTCTTCTAGATTTACACGTGCGTTGTAAGGGTTGCAACTGCAACTAAAAGAATAATGTCAGCAACTTAAGTCTGCTAATACTCACTTTGCAATTGTTACTAATGGCTTATTGCCAATTTTTGCTATCAGTTGCTGCCAGTTTATATGAAAGTATGATTTTTTTTGTATACAGACACAAGATTTTCTAATACTTGCCCTTTAGTTAAGGCTTTGCTGTCATATGCTAAAGGTTCCAAATGAATGCCAGGCCTCTGTAAAAATACTGCCTTGAGGCTTTGCATTAAAGGTTTTGCATATGTTTGTTATGGTAAAATCTAAAAAATGGAGCTTTTCATTATCAGCTGTGTAGAGATTTTTCAAATCCTTTCTGGCATGCCATGTCCATTCCACATTTTTAGTCACTAAAGCCTTCAGATTAGTATCCCTAGTGGCCACATCAGATACAAATCTCCCAACAAAACATCATCCCCATAACCCTCTATATGCTTTTTTTTTGTGTAGGTGGAAGGATATTGACAAATGACAGTATAACGCTGGAAGCCATCTCTACCCTGTTTTCTTGAACTTGTTTAAGTGTATTATTTCTTTACTTCTCAGTTTACTATTTACTGAGGGAACGATGAAATCTCTTTAGAGCTTTTTGGAGTTTCTGGTTCTTCCCTTCCTTTCCCCATGAGAATACCATCTATGTAAATCAGTATTACAAAATATCTTTTTTACTTGTTTGTGAAATACAACAGGTATATAGTGTAACCAAAAAAGCATTCACGGTAAAAGCAATGTAATAGCTTCCAAATGGTGTGTTAAAATGTGCAAATGTAAACTTTTTTTTTCCTGAAGAAATATGCTGGAACTTAGAAGCATCATCTAATGCAGGAAAAATATATTGCAGCCAAAAATAATCTTTCTTCATACATATGGGAAAGTATTGCTGATTTACACATTTCACTTCTTAGAATGTAGGCAAAGAGTTCTAGATTTCTTTTCCAAAACTTAAAAGGTACTAATTTATATCATGGCCTCTTCAAATGCCTCCATTTTATCTAGCACATTTCAGAGATTCAGGGATATTCATAGGTATAGGTATAACAGAACAGTGAGGGTCTAACACTGTATTTTAACAACTTTTCAGTACCACCAGCTTCTCATTAAAAACATGATCCTCTATCATTCTGGGGCTTCTGCTCCTCTCCAGTATATTCTTTCACAAAGAAACCTTGTATCTGACCTGAAGTGACTATTCTTATTTCCCACAAGTATTATAGCTGTTAGCTTTTCCATATTTTGTTTTACTCTCACATTTTTAGATCACTAACCCTCACTACCAAATTTTTTACCTGCCTGCATTTAACTACACAAAGGTTTCTTTGCAAATCCTTCCAACAGCTTCAGAGATCATGTTATCTTGGGCACAAATCTGTGAGTAACAGGGAATCTGAATTTAAATGTCAAGCTTCTTCACAGATACCCAGGATATTTTCTTTTTGCTGAGACCTTTCTTTTCCCTGTAAATGCCAAATTAACAAAAGCATCCGAGGGTGGGTACATGAGGGTCAGGAGGGTGTGTGTTGAGAGTGACATCAACTGAGACAATAAAAGGGCTTCTAAGTTACTTAGAAGCTCTATTTTAAAGTTACATTTAAGGGGTCCACTAAACCAATCCAGTAGTCTTTAAATATACTTGACATCAAGAGACAGTCATCTGCCGACAGACCCAAACCTGAAATCTGTTTAAGATACTATCTAGTAAGTATACTCTATTTTTTATGTAGAAAATTTTATCATTGATTCTTTATTCATTTGTACATTAGCTTCTTTCCAGACTATCTTAAAAATAAAATGAATATTAGTAAGATCAAACTGTTCTATTATCTGAACCAAATTTGTGAAATGAAAAAATCTGAGAGAGTGAGTTACAAGTATCTTGAAGTGAATCCAACTCCTGAATGTATAATATTGGGTTAGATGGACTGCTAGGACCACATTCATACTATCACGTAAGATACCATGTAATAAATGCTTTTCTGACCTAGAGTAAAGCTGCAGAAAATATTGCAAAAATGGCATTGTGGAGGTTTATATTTCTTAAGTTTCAGTTACTCTGTATCAAATTTCTTAAGCTATAACAGAAAGATGCCTTTTCTGGCTGCCAATACTGAAAATCCAATACTGGAAACTGGTATTTGGACTGTATTATTTCTGCCTGTTGTAGCATCATCAGTAATAAATATTTTTCACATATATCCCAAGTGGCAGTTCTGCTGATGAAGTAAAAAGCAGAGTGGAATTCATACTGGCAATGCAGGATTATCACTGAAAAAGATGAGGGGCTCAATTCTGATTTCTCTTATGTAATTAAGCGGGGAATCACATAACTCAGTAGAGTTATGCCTTTACGCAAAATTGTCAAGAAAAGTGTCAGCCTCTTCATTCTAAAGAATATGTAAAAGAAATAGATAAAAAAGAAAAACTTTTCACTTGCATAGCTATATACTATTTCAGCATACTTGGAGCATATAAATAATAATAATAACAATAATAATAAAATAGTATTGGAAGAACATGGTGCTTTTGGCCCATTTATCCAAGAGATGGGTGCCTTTATGATGATGATGCAGGGCAACTAAGGCTGACCAAAGATCTTAGACTTGCATACGAAATAACAGTAAGTTGCTCACAAAATTAGTATTAGAACTAAACTCTTCATTTGCATTCCTTGCTCTAACCCATTTCACAAAAAAATATTTTTCAAAATCAATTCTCTGACGTCTTTCTTCAACTTTCTTTCTAAACTAAATTTCTTTGGAATTAACAGAAATTACTTGAAATACAGATTTATACATGTATTCATTTCTATCTTTGTAGACAAAATGACTTCTATAAAAAATCTGGCGAGGACTGCAATCATTTTATATGCCATATGCTTTTTTACAAACTCTGATGGAAGACCAATGATGTAAGTACATTATTATACACTTCCAAAGTTTGGAAGATGACATTAGCTCTTCTTGAGAACATGGTTGTTTTGTCTGTATGTAAGTTTATGTGTATGCAAGTCTTTCTGTGCTTGCTTTTCAACCCTTTGGCCAAGCTGGCTAAATTCTGTCCTCTAGATACAGCTGTAGCGATCCCAGATACTCTGAATTCTTACATATTTTTTGAAAACAGGCACCTGAGTAGAGAGAGAAAAATCATATAATTGCTCGTTTAGGAATATCATTGGGTACGCTGCATCTCTTGTTAGACACTTGGGGGGGTCTACACAGGAAAGCGTCTTTTTTACTGTGTGAGAATCTAGCTGGAACTTGCACTTAGACACTAACATCAATCAGCACTGAGGCACAAATCCACAGGAAATCATGCTTCCTTAGCTCTAGTGCTCACACAAAACTACTGCTGAATAAATGCCATAGTTTTATTAATCAGTTGCCTATTATTGTATAAGCCCTAAGCTCATCTACAACAGCTAAAATAAATGATAAATATATAGTCAAACAATATTGTCACAAAACTGGACTACTTCCCATTTTTGATGCATTCTCACTAACATAACCATTACCAATAACAAATCACCATCCATCCTCCTCTTCTCCAGATGTCACTCTATCCCTTACAAAAGTAGGTTCTACGGGTCTGTATTGTGATACCTCACAAAAGTTCCCAAATCTGGGTTTTTGAATGAAGATCTAGAATTCAAGAAGGGCCACTATGAGTGTCTACCTTTGCTTTTCTTTCATGCAGGAAAAGATCAGTGAGTGAGATGCAATTAATGCATAACCTTGGAGAGCATCGACACACTGTGGAGAGACAGGACTGGCTTCAGATGAAACTGCAGGATGTGCACAGTGCCCTCGAGGATGCTAGGACCCAGAGGCCTCGAAACAAGGATGATATTGTCCTGGGTGAAATAAGAAGTCGGAGGCTGCTCCCTGAGCATTTGCGGGCAGCAGTGCAGAAGAAATCCATCGATCTGGACAAAGCTTACATGGATGTACTCTTTAAAACAAAGCCATAATGAAAAAAGCCAGAGCATTATGTCTGTCCACGTAAGCACGTGTCTGTATATCATTGATCAAGTAGGGCATTTTATTATTATTTATTCAAACTGCAATAAGGATTAAAGGCTCCATTCAAGATTGTAGCCCCATTGCGTTAGACATTTCACAACCAAATAATAAAATGTATTTACAGTCCACCCATGACCATTGCTGCTAATTTCTGGCTATCTTTTAAATGGCTAATGTATCTTATAAATTTCCAGCATAAAAAGAAAAAGAAACCCAAAACAGTAAGAAAGTTGAAAAATCATTTAAGACCAGTTCTACTACTTTTACTTGGACAGCATCTGTATGTAATCACTAGGCCTACTTGTACTGTTAACCAATAGTGAATAAATACAGTAGAACCTGTCTCCAGAATAGGTCATCATTTTGCCTAGGTTTAAATTTTGTTTAACTTTGTACTAATGAAAATATGTAAACATAAATCCACATATTTTTTTTCAGAAGAAGGCCTAAAATCAGATGAACATTAATTACATAGCAAAAGCTGCATGATAATAATTTAGGATTAAAGAGTGCAAACATAAAAAATTAAAGTAGGAAGGCAAAGCCTAAGATTAAAACACAATGGGATAAAATTAAAACAAATTCTGTACGAAATAGAAGAATGAAATTTTGCAAAGTACTGAAATGAAGGGAAGGTTTGATTACTTTCCCCTCTTCCAAAAGATGATAACTTATAATTAATTGCAGAAACAGTGGGAGCAGAGATGGTAGCCGGTATCTAAGTATGACCCTAACTATAGAACTGGGAAATGATTCTATACCAGACAATTACAACTGAAACAAAAATCTTGCAATATATATTTTTTGTCCATCGTTTTCTCTGTAAACTATTTATCTCTGAATTTCTGTGTATTGTGTTAGGCCTCATGTGTAAGTATTTTTTGTTTGTGAGACCAGTGGCTCTCATAAATAAAATTACTCATTTTCATATGCAATTTTTTGTAGAACTGGGATCTCAGTTTGCCAAATCCCCAGAATAAGAACCATTACCATGCATGCAGAAATCAACCTGGGAGAGGAACCATTAGCTGTAATACATTCAAAGGCTAAACAGGACTCAAAAAGAATCAGACATAAATATGGATGGGAAAAAATCAATTATGATAAAAATAGTTTTAAAAAGCAGCAAATACAAAATTATTTTGAATGGTATATGCACATATGTGCTTAGGACCCTCAATCATTTCTGACTAATAAGAACATTTTCTCAGTAGGAATAACAGTGGTTGCCTCCAAATTTGCCATTGCCAGAGCTCAAACCTAAATGAATTGCTACTCTAAGCCAAAGTGTCTGTATGTATGACTCCATATCGCTTCTTATTTGTTTGTTTGATGTCTAGCACACCTTGGGGAACTAGTAAAAAACTCATAAATCATTACAAATATAAATGCAATCTGCTGGAGGCTAGAAAGGTACTTGTAACTGTAGTTCATAATCTTGGCTATACTTTTAGTAATGTAAAGGCCCTGATGCTGCAAGCAGACGGTATGGCTGCGTGCATTGGTGCACCCCACATACAGGCAAGGGGTCCATGCCACTTGTCTGATTGTAGAATCAAGGCCTTAAAGTGCACTTTCTATTTATTCTTTTATCAGACATCTGTGCTAACTTAAAGAAATAAAATTGCATTTTTGTACCTATGTCTCACTTATGTATTACCAAATAAAGTGGACCAAAAGCTCTTCGACATTATTTTAAAGCATATTAACTGACTGACCTGTAACTATTCTGATATAATTTAGCACTTGGGGCGAGATTATTAAGGCATTTTATTTTATTACAGCAATCTAAATACAAAAATAATGATGAAAGCAATTTTTATTTTTCTTTTTGTCTTTCCTGCACACAAAATCATACTGATGGTTAAACAAAAGGTGTTTACCTAGCACAAACCTATTTATGTCACCTTACAATAATGACACACATGCAGAAACTATACAATCATCAAGTGCCAATTTCATAAACTGTTTCCTTTTGATCTAAACAAAGAATTCTATTATCTAAACAACTTGTTCTTCCTAATCTTCAGCTATCCAGTAGATGAAAGATGCTTACACAAATATTTAAAATTTCTGTACACTTCAAAAAATACTTGTTGCTTACAAAGGGCTTCAGGGTCAGAGACAGATGACGCACCACTGAACATCATTTAGCTAGAAATATGGCCACAGACAAACTGTGCTCAGCGCTGTCTGATTTACCGGTAAAATCATGTTTGCTTTGCCCACATACAGTATGACTCTTCAGAAGGACTAAAGACAGCACAGTGGCAGATGAATTAGTGCTAGGTAATGCCCATTAGAAAAAAGATGTAATTTGAATGAAATTACTTGTGAATGGTAATTATCTAGAAAATAATTTGTTACGGCTTTTCATCTTAAACCTCTGATCAGTGTAACAGCAGTCAAAACAGCAAAATGTTCAGAGTGGGGCAGAGGTCAAAAATATTTTGATACCACAATATATTGCAAAGATTCATCTTCATCTGGACTAACATGCAGTTTTGGTCATTTCTCTTTCACAGATTAAGGGGACTAGAAAGAGGACGGTAAGAAATAATAGGACCAATGAAACACTTATGTATGATAATGGTAACAACAGCAGTCAGAAAAGAAATAAATAAAAAGAGGCATGATAGATATGAGAAATGAACAGTATGGAGAGATAAATGGTATTGCCTACCTTTCAAAGAGAACAAGGAAAGAGAGGCGAAGAATTGAGCTTGCACATGGCTGAATATGGAGTTTTTAGTTAGTATGAGCCAAAATCTCCTCTCCAGCCACTATCCCTGGAGGAGCCAGTGGCATGACTTTTGGGTATGCTTGAGTTCTTTTCCCACACGTTCACTGCAACGTGCCTTAAGTCTATTCCAGGTTGTGCACTTGCATGTAAACTGTAAATACTAAGTGAGCCTGCACTTCAAAACAGACTCAGCCATGCATGTGACTGCCAGAGGAGATGTCCTCTGTCCCCTGTTAAGAGTGAGATAAAGTTAGAAAAGTATTAGGTCCGCATGCTTTCTCATCCACAGGATCAGCCTTCCAAAGACAGAGTGTCTCTAGGCCTTTTTCCTCCCTGAATAACGTGGTTTCTATGCACATATTGCCTTTCAAGGCAGAAAACCTTGCTTTATGATCTGACAAGGGCTTTTTGCTAAGACCTGTGTCCTCGAAGACCTGTCCTGTGCAGATGGATACCTATTGTACACACCTTTTTTTTTATGAAGTTCTCAGTGAAATGAAATACAATTGTGTCTCTCACTCATGACTCATTGAAACAAGAGGCACTAATATCAATATCCATCCTCAGGGGAAGTAAAACAGTAGCATGTGAAAAAAAAAACATACCCATGAAAAAATAATAAAGCCAAAATCACAAGAACTCTAATAAAAACTAGACAAATTGTAAGATATGTAGTTAAAACTTAGTGCTGGTGATTTAACTGCTAGTGATTTGGCTTTCTTAGCTGCTTCTAACTTTGGCTGCTGTAAATACTGCTGTTTAATATTGTTCAGCTCACTGTTAAACAGCTCATAATATCTGACTCCTCGCCTAGTTAGTGTATTCTGACAGCTTTTGTGTGGGCTGCTTGGCTATCATTGTTCTGCTGGTGGATTTCCAGAACTGTGTGGTTTATCTCTGTGGTTATTGTTAAAGGATGGACAAGAGAATTCATTTAACAGATTCATGATTTGCTGCATATTGTAGCAAAGTTTCTGGGTTTTATGGGGCATTTCAATATAGCAAAGACACAAATACTTGCTGTCTTGCTCCCTCTTTCCCTCTTCTCCCCAATGAGCATAAGGTGTACAATTTGTGTGTCTAATACTCACTGCCTGAAGCAGTCAGATCTGTTAATGCCTCAGGCAAGTCCAGAGGTGTACACTCACTGAATCTTTAGATTAAAACTTAGCTGTCCCTGAAAGAGGAAGATGCTCTGTAAGGTATATAAGAAGCACACAAGAGGCATTGGCTGTAGAGTTCCAGTCTCTGGAATCATAGCAAATTTGTCAACTTCCTCCACCAGAGGTTAAATCAGAAGCCGTGCTCAAGGTGAATACACTCATCAGTAGGATATATATTCATGTTCCCTCTTACCTGCATGTTTTCCCTGGGGGGTCTGGTCCCGCCAGAGCATTTTATGAGACTCTTGAGAAGACCCCATACATAGTGGTTGATCTTCACAGTGGGGCTGCCTTGAAATATCCACTGTGCAACCAAACTAGCTTCCCACAGTGCACAAAGGGGAACAGATAAACATGCAGAAGTTTGGGCAGAGATTTTCTTCTTCTCTTCCTCCTCCCAAACTAATTCCAATTTGCTTCAATACACTTATTGTCTAGAGTTCTACAGTCCTTTCACCTGATATGGAAGTCAAGCTTTGCCTGTAGTTAATAATGATGCTATAGAGAATATCTTAGAAAAGAGACAAATGTTGTCTTTAGACCTGAATTCAGTTGGGGCTTGGTATTGTCTTATTCTCCTCCTGTGAGGAGTGCAAAGGGCTTAAGTGTCGTCTTAACAACAGTGACACTTCAGTACACTGAAGTTGTCAACAAAGTGGGACATGATAGTTCTGATGGGGTATTATGGAATGAAAGCCACATCCACTAACACGCTAAATAGATTGCAGATTACGCAGACTCTATATAACCTATCGGGCTGTACAAACCTAAAAATTATAGTTGTAACTTAAATCAGGAATCAGTTTTAGGATGAAGGTTGAGACAGCAGAGCTGTCAGCTCTATTATATCCTTCTTTGGCTTTTTCCTCTGTGCCAGGCAGGGACAGACGGACGACAGTGCCAGAGTACCATGCGGCTAGACTAGAGGCCTGGACGCTGGGTGCGTGCTGCCATGTAAAACCGGTAACGGTGTTCCTCAGAACACCTGTGTGTAAACCCTGACAGAGCTCCAGCGGAAAGGCGGCTACCCAGTCATCATCCCCTCAGCGTAGCTCCACAGGGGACAGTTTGGCTTATCTGCCTTATCTCTCCCAGTTACCTTCCCGCGGCGGCAGGCGTGAGGCGAGGAGCCGCTCTTCCTGCCGGCGGGCGGCGCTCGCTCTCCAGCACCGCTTCTCTGGTCGGCACCTCCCTCTGTTTGGCCGCACACCCTGGGGCGGCGCCCGGCGGGACGGCGCGTCCCCCCCCCGGAGCGGCAGCGGCCCTCAGGCAGCCCCGGGCTCGGCCCGCCGCCGGCCGGCCACACCGTAGCAACCGCCGCCTCACAGCGCCGAGTCGGAATCCACTCGAAACTACTCTTGTTTAAGAACATTTTAACTCGTTCTCAGATTTAAGACTTCACAGGCTTCTA
>JAVKLA010000021.1:19338843-19372663 GCA_034782735.1 Sagittarius serpentarius | reverse complement strand
TCCCCCGCGGCCAGGGCCGCTGCCGCTGCGGCCGAGCCGGCGGAGGGTGCGGGCGGCGACGTGCCCCTCCGGCCCAGCTCTCGGCCGCGGCCTCTGGTCTGCCCCCCCGCCCCCTGGGGCTTGCGGCAGGCAGGCCGGCCGGGGCGAGCGGTGGCGGCTCCTGCCCCTGTGAGGGACCGGAGCGGTGCTGTAGTCGCCGAGAGGCGTTTTGGAGTGCTTCAGCCGGCCTCCTGAGGCGCGGCGTCTCCCCGCGGGCCGGGCTTCGGGCGTCCCTGTCGCCTGAGACAAACCGTGCTCTGAAGCTTTTACGCTTTAAGAGCATCGCAGAAGGAGATTTTTTTTTTTCTTCGTCCGGTCGCTGTGCCTTGATAACTCTGTTACATGTGGTGTCATAAGTAGGCTGAATACTATTTAAAGTAGTAGTTTTAATCCTATAATGTTTACTGGTAAAACCTGCAATTGCTGTGAGGGCTGTACAGAAACAGTATTATTGCTTAGGACTGCCTGACAGCAATCATATAATTCCTGAGCGTACTCATTTTACATTGATTTACTTGAGCATTGATTTACCTACTCGAATGATTTCATAATGAGTTCAATATCTTTATAAAACTTTTTTCCGCATAATCAGATTTTATTTGCAGAAAATATCAATTGCTTATATGATAAATCTGTCATAGTACAAATATGTGTTGCGGTTGCCTATCATTACTCTTTTTTCTTTAAATTCACTTTTGTTTCTAGATATTGCTTCTGCATCTTTTTCCTTTTTATCTCCGATCTCATCAAATGTGTCACTTTAGAGCTCTTTTCTTTCAGAATTTGGATCCAGTTCCATCATAGACCTTTTCCAGGTTTGTTTCTGTCGCTTGTCTGACTAATTTGCCCAGAGTAGTGGTCGAGCATTGTATCTTTTTGTTCTTTAATGTTGGCTGCCTCTTACAGATTCTAGTACATGCTTAAAACCTGGCTTCTCAGTAGCCTTTTGACTGTCATCTCTGTACTCTGTATTGTTATTTGCCTTTTTTTCTTTGTGAATCGTCTAAAGAGATTCATTTAAAGAGTGGTTATCTCTGTTGTTGCTTCATCTTCGGTGTTCCTTGCCCTGGAAGACCCTCTCTTTCTGTCTTCAATTTGCTATTGAGTTAGATGATCCAGAAATACAATTCAAATTATCAGCTTCACGCTATTCACAGTTCATAACGCTATTCACAGTTCATAACCTGACAGTTCACACTTGTTTTCTTTTATCTGAACTAAAAATCTGTCCGCATTATCTTGTGTAGGTTACTTTGAATTCCTATAGCTTGAAGACAACTACAGTCAAAAGGAACTGGATGATTTTTTTTTCCTTTTTTAACCACTTCTGTATAGTTAAGGCAAACGGTTCCACTGTATTTGTTTTGCAGGTCTGTCAGTGTGGATTTGTCTTTGACTAGGTCTATTTCTTGCAAAACATCACAGAGAATTTTTTTTTCTGTTGAGACACACAAATCTCCTGCCAAAAGACTTTGCATATTACCTCTCGATTTGTACCATCTCTGTCTCAAAAACTCATTATGGTCTATTACATCCTGCCTGTGATCATCATTGCTGTCTACTGATGAGACTGTTCTTACGAGTGTTTTTCAGCACACATTTATATTTGTGCTTTTGCCCAGTGTGTTAATGCCAGGGAAACTGCAGGTAAAGAAAGACAAGTTAAAGCAGCTCTCGTATCACACATTAAATTCCTTCTTGAAGCCTGGTTTTCCTTTTAGGCACCATTGCATTTGAAAATGGTAAACAGCTGATGTGTGGATGACACTGCTTATTAGTCACAAATGTCATCACCATTGGTTTTTCTGTCACTTTGTTATAAACTGTATGCTTTCATAGATTGTACAGTTGAGGCTGGGGCTGTTTTGTGCTGTATGCATACACAGAAATCAAAATCTCATTATGTGCTAATTTCTTTCAGCACAGCTTTCCTTTAGCAGTGTTGTTTAAATCTTGGCCCAGTGCTGTTGCTTATCAATAAAAGTTTGTATTTCTTTATATATAAAATCAAAAGCTAATATAGAATTAATTTAAAATGTGAAAAATTATTTGTGATTTTCTTGCTCAATGAGATGTATTATTACTGCTGGGTACAACCATGGGTATAGACCTTGCTTCTTTCTTCAAGAAATCTACCTGATACTCTGTTTCGTGCTATTTGTTTTGTCACTGGTGCTGAGTGTTACGAAGCCATGTGTCTGCTTTCTGTTTTATATTGGTGGGCCACAGGGGATGGGGCTAGTAGTAGTGGCAAGAAGGTAGGTTCTGCTCCTTTTTCAGGCAGTAATAACCACGATTCTGCTTTTGTGTGGGAGAAGTTGCTCAATATCATCAGCTTCTTGTGACTGCTCATTTTTTGTGGGTTTTTTTTTTTTGTTGTTTGGGTTTTTTTTTCCCCACTTCTTACTCATTAGAGACAAGCTTCAATCCTGACCTACTATCTTAATGTTCAGACTGTATTGCAAAGGATGTTTCTTAGCTATGCTTTAATCAGTATCATGTTGATAACATTTCAATGACGATGATTTATAAAGCTACTTTATGTGGCTGAATTGTGGTTGATGTCTGCACTAGTTTGCAAGAAACTCACTTGGCAGGTACGGATTTCCATGATACATGGTGTTTGCATTATGAGCATGTGTACTTTGAACTGTATTTCTTAATTAGGGTATAATGTCACTGTGCTTGCATTCCCAGTAAATCTTGTAAGTTAGTTTTTGTTGTTGCTACTTTTGCGCTTTGCTGACTAGAGGCAGCGAACGGGAGATTGTCACCCCTTGCAGAAAGTCTAAATAATCTGAATCTTGGAGTTTCTTTTGTCACAACTAATGCCAAGTTTTGTCCTAGCTGGTTACTTGTCTGTTGGATCTTTCTGATTCTCCTGGTTCACCTTTACAGTGTATATCACTGATGGAGCAGGTTAGAGCAGATGAGCTTCTGAAACCTGTCCTACTTTAGGAAAAGCTTCTGACCAAGGCTTAAAGCTGAGTGGCTGCCTGAAGTATTAAGTGTTAGTTACCTGAATGTTGTCTTCTGTACAGACAGCTGGAGCAATCAGTTCTTTATTCCATCTGATGAGTCGGTGTCCAGAAGATGACATCTTGGGCCTCTGCCTCAAAACTTCAGGCTATTTTAATCATCTTTTTTGGTAAGACTCCAGAGCTTTGCAGCCTTACAAGTATTCTCAATAAATATAGTGTGGCTGGCTGGCTTAAAATTGCTATTGGTTGAGATTAGCTTCACTTCTTTCCTGACAGATTTTCAAAGAACACTTTTTTTTCCCACCTGCAGTACCTTGAAGAGTGCAAGTCCTGCACCTCACAAAAGTGTATGTCCATCTCTGATGTTGTCTAAATCTTGCTTAATCTGCTGTACATCTTTTGTACATTGTATTCTGTCATGGCACAGAACTGAATATGCTTTAAGTATTATTTAACGTAATCTGTTCTACAGCTATCACAGGTTAGTGTATGATACATCCTTTCATGAGCTTTTTGAGCAGTGGTGTAAACACATTAATTACTGTATGTTGCAATGCCTGGGGTGGCTCTACTACATTGACCATTAGCTTCCTAAAGCCACTGGGTGTCTTTTACAATTCCTTTGTATTTCAGTAGTCTACAACTTTCATAAATTAGTGATGATTCTGGCTTCAAGTTGATATTAGCAAATCTGAAGTGTTCTAGCTGTCCATGTTGAAAGCTTTGAAAATTAAAGTCTGCTTCCTCATTTCCTTTTTTACACAATGATTCCCTGTGATAATTCTCTGGAGTATTAGCTTTCTGCAGAGGGGTAAAAAATCATTCTTTTTAGAATGGCAGTCAGTTTGGCCAATATGACAGTGTTTTGTGATCTACAAAGAATGTTTGGATTTGATTTTTTTCTTTATTTTATGTGCTCCCAGTGCCTTTTTGCCTTCACCAACATTTCAGATGTAGTTCTTTGATTTCATGGGAGGCATTGAATAGTATTTGGGGCCATATACTCTTGCAGATTTTCTGTTTCATGCGTAAGGCCAGAATGTTCTGCAAAAAATGCTTTGCTTTGCCCATGGTGTGAATCCATAAAAAAAAAAAAAAGTTATTTGAACCGCAGTTGAAACACATTCTTTTCTATTACAGAAAAATGTGGATTTGCAGAAGTGTTTAAATATTAAGCAGGTTAGTTACTTTACAGAATTTATACAGTGTTTCTTTATTGAAAAATTTCTATTTTCAATAGACAAAAGTGTCAAAAACATTCCTTACTTTATAGTCTTACAGGTTTGTTAGAATCTGAAATAAAATTGATAAATACATTTGTAATCGGCACAAAAGTGCTATCAACAGTAGTCAAGAAGGAAAAAAAAATGGCTGTGTTACCGCAAATTGTTTCTTTCAGAAGTCTTATTTGCTAAGATCCTGCTGAGTGGAGGATGGAGGGAAGGCTGTTTCTTGTTCACAAGTTCATAGTGTGACATGCTTGGAACTGTATTAGAAGTTTCACAAGATGTAGCTTTGGACACTTCCAGATAGTTTATCTTCTTTTCATAACTGTGCTCTAGTTCTGAGTTGTGGGCCAGTCTGGTACTTCATCAGTGACACTGCTGGGCTTCCTCATTGTCGTGTTTTAACCCCAGCCAGCAGCTAAGCACCACGCAGCCACTCACTCCCTCCTGCGCCTGGCTGTCTCCCCTCCCAACTTCCTTGCTGGCTCGGCCTGAGAAGGTGAAAAGTCCTTGACTTAGTCTAAATACGACTTGGCAACAACTGAAAACATCAGGGTGTTATCAACATTCTTCTCATACTAAACCCAAAACATAGCGCTGTACCAGCTACTAGGAAGACAATTAAGTCTGTCCCAGCCAAAACCAGGACACTCATGTGCTTTAAGCTGGGGAAAGGGAATACTTGTTTATGATGAGCAGTCCCATTTGTTTCTTTTTGTCCTTCTGTGTCATCTATTGTTTGTAATGGCTTAAGCATGTAGCTGCATAGTAAAGCAGATTGAGGAATTGATCCAATCTTTTCCTTTGAAGTGTATGTGAACCTGAACCCTCCTGTTGAATCTGTCATTTTCGTTAAATGGAAGATGGGGAGAAGGCAGAAAGCGTGAGACAACTTAAGAAAGTGACTTTAAATTGTCCTTTCAGCTGCAGTTCTCATAAAAACAGCCACTTTTACACATCTTTCCAGCCTGAAAGCTAAATTCAAATACTGATTGAATTTCACTTCAGTGAAAAGAATAAGAACTAGCTGCTGGATGACAACCTGTTTCTGTTAAGGCAGCTGCTTTGGTCCATACCTGAGAGCGTGAGGTGTTTAGATGTCTTTTAGATGGTTTTAAAGGGAAGAGAGAATTTGTGGAAACAAACAAAAGCTTGAAAACAAACTGTGTGGTGCTACCTGAGTCACTGTCACTGTGGTGCTTCAGCAAGTACTGGAGTCAAGCAGGACCCTGTGGTAGTCAGTAGCTGGGAATGATTGCAGAATGGGAGCTGTGGTGTTCCACTGTGAGATTGCCAGTCTTTGCTTTTTGTTCTAAACCATATTGCCACGAGTAGTAAGACTCGTGTATCTTGCTCAAGTGACTCAATCTAATGAACAAAACTTGTTTCAGTTCAGGATAAAAGATGTCCTTATTTTTGTATTGCTTGTGTATGAAAATGGTACGTCTTTTTGCACCTAAGTTCTGAAAGACTGCTGCTGAAGTAACTTGTGACTGATTTATAAACCAGCCTTCTTTCCCCTTGTCTCCTTAGTCATGCTTTTTCTGTTCTGAAACAGGTTGTAGGTTTCTCCTTGTTAAACATCTAAACATGCTTGATAAACGTGTGTAAATCCTATAGCCTTCTATGTTTGTGTAGTATCATCACACATTGACCATGCTTTGATAACCTGGATTTCCAGGTAATACACAATGAAATGCTTATAGAGGCTTTTCAGTTTTTGTTTTGGTTTTATGAGAAAGTTGAGTATTTCCTGTAATTTTAAATAAAATGTGTTTTCCTTTCCTGACTCTATGTAGATACCTGACCATACAAGTCTTCCAATCAAAGTGTGTTTAATTATAGAAACCGTAACAGGAAAAAACCCAACCCTGTGGTGGAGATTGTATACTTGGTATAAAATCTTTCTTTGTTAGAACTGAACATGAAGGAAAAACTCTTATGCAACTAACATTTTTAAGAAGCTTGTTCTCTGCAGTTCCTCTGTAATAACAATTTTTGGGTCTAAACTTAGCTAAGAGAATCTAAATTTGTCAGAAGAGCTTTTTTATTTTCCACGATTAGATGGACATTTTATTTGAGAAGCTACCTTGTTTTAAAGAAGTCTCAGTTCCTTTGGGACTCACTTCAAAAAAGGATAAGTTTCACTGAATGTAATAGAAATATAATAGAGGGGTGGGGTGGAGATATGATATTTCTAAAATATTTGGCTTGAAATTTTAGAGAAACATAGTAGGCTTATCTATCTGTAATTTGATTTTTATTTTTTTTTCCCAGATGCTGTACAGTCATCAGCTGTTAACTTGTGGCTTCTTTTTTGGTTTTGTAACCAGGTCATTCTGAACTATACAGTTCTCTTGACACTGTGTCACTTATAGGTATAACTTGAACACCAGTCATTTAAGATTGGCTATCTTTATTGACAGTAGCAAGGTCATCTATGAGTGAATTTTAGTGGGAGTTGAACATAATATTGGATCAAGGAAGGGTAGGCTTGTAATGTCTATTTTTCTATTAAATTTTTGTGGCTTTCCTGCAAAAGTCAGTGAAGCTGGACTACATTGAATATTTCTGAGGATTGGTGTTGATTCCATTTTGGATTAAGGACTCGGATATAACTGTTTGTTAATCTTAATTCTGTTTTCCTCTTGGGCAGCCATTCAAACTGTAAAACTGTTGGTCTCTCTTCTACAGTTGGGATCTTTCTTTGAATTAACTTTATACATTTGAAAGAAAATTATGGTGTGTTTGCCTTGTGTTTTATAACCAGTGACTTTTTTATTTGGACACAGTGAAATTAATTGTGGTGAAATTGAAGTTGTCTTCCAACATTTATAGAACTATATTTCTTATAACAAAATAATCTTCTTTAGTGCAGATATTGGCAAAATGTATGGAATATTGTCATGCAATTTAGAAGTTGTGCTTCAGTATATCCTATTTTCTGTAATCTTTACTTAAAAAAACAAAACCTAAGAACACTAAAATCTGCATGTCTGATTTTTCTGTGTGGCATTATTTAAAGGTAAACACTGCTCTTTTAATGTAGGTTGTGAGTGCTGCATGTGTGCTTTTCAGAGCAGTAGTGTGAGGAAGCTGGCAGTGGAATGGCAGGACGGCCTCATCCTTATGACAGTAACTCCAGTGATCCAGAGAATTGGGATCGGAAATTGCATAATAGACCTCGTAAACTTTGTAAACATTCAAGGTAGGTGCTGTGTACCATCTATTGCATCTCAGAAACTACAATAAAAGTCCATTCTAAAGGCTACTGTATCTGGTTGTGGCAAGTCCTGTCATAAATTTTGTAGTTCTTAAAAGGAACGCTTCTTAATTCTTTTAAAAGATATTTTCTAACCTAACTGATTTGTCAGCTTCCCAAATCTGTGCGTAGATTTGTTTTGCCATGGGTGGGATTTTAGTCTTTTTTTAAAAACTAAATGCCTTGTGTGCATATCAAGACACCAGTTGAGTGACTAAATATATGCATTTTTTGGAGTGCTTTCTAGGAGTTACTTCCTGTTCATCACTTTTTAGTTATTGGTACTCTCTGTTAAGTAGCATACTTAAGGTATGTGCAGCTTGATCATGGTGATAACTAATAATTGCTTGCATGCAAGTATCACGTTCTAGAGCACTTTCTTTGTAAAGCTGTGTGTCAGATCTTGCTTTCGCCTGCACTCCTCACTGTAAGAATGTTTTTTAAATGCTCCTTGGTTTGAAGACATTGTGAAGTTAATTAGTGTTTTTCCAGTACATAGTGTTCAAAAATGAACTAAGCAAAGCAGTTAGTCACCTAGCAAATGTATGTGAAGAGGCATATTGCTGGAAATATATATAAGCATCCAAGTAAGCGTGTATCTTCCAAGTACTTTGCCCTTTCAGAAGTGCTAAATATAACTAAAATATCTCTGTTAGCTAGCTAAAATTGTGAGTGATTTAAGCTTTCCCAGTTGCAAGATGATAGGAGAAAAGCTAAGGAGCACATTCAATAACAGCAACTTAATTCACATTTTTATTGCATAGGTTCAGGTAAACTGGTCTCAAGTGTTGACCAAAGTATTCTATGGGCAATTAATATTGCGGGTTATTTTCCTGTCATTACATCTTGGATAATTGTGAGACATCCAAGAGGGCAGGAAGAAAGAATGCACCAATAATTAAAAGGCTCACAGGGAGACCCACATAATTATAGGCCTGTCTGTGATGTGAATAATGGTACAGTTAACACAGAACCAAAGAGGGTGGCTGGTGCTACTTGTCAGTGTAGGCTTATGGAATATAGCTTTGTACAGTTTATGTTTTTATTAAGATGATGGTGTCTGGTAAGTGGTTGATCTGTGCTGCTTATTTAGGATCAAAATGTGGCACAGTATCAGCAGATGACCAATACAGATATAATAGGGCGTTGTATGTTAGTTGAGGACTGTTCACTGTCAGGTCTCAGAATGTGATTGTAAATGGGTGATTCATTGCTGAGTCCAGTTCATGTAGTTCGTCTCTTATCCCGTGCTACCTCCCATGACTGGTGATCTGGAATAAAACCTAAAACTGATATTGGTGCAGATGACCTACGATAGGGAGTGTTAAATAATGAAAAGGACTCATTAATAGCATGTGATCCGAGTGGTTTGATAAACTGGGCACAAATAACCATGCGTTCTTTATATGACTAAAAACAAAGCTAAAAATGTAGGAACAAAGAATGTACGCCATTTTTGTATACTACATCAACTCACGATTATTGGTAGTATTGGCCTTAGTAGGCAGTCAATTGAACGTAAGTCTCCAGTAACATCATATGGTCAAAATGGCTAATGCAGCTGTTGTATGTGTAGTGAAGTTATTGGAAGTCTGGTATCAGTAGTTCAGGGAAGATTTTGACTACAGGGGGTTCTGAAGACATGGAAGTTACTAAATATCTTTTGAGACAGGGACAACTCAGAGGTTAAATAATGACATCTTGATCAGTCTCTAAAAATCCTTGCAGAAACAGCATTATGATGATGAGCTTTAGTCAGTAGGTAAATTTGTAATAAAGTGTAGCTGGAAGCTGAAGCTAGGTAAATCCAGTCTAGAGAAACAGTGTATGTGTCTTACCATGTGTGGTCTGTTGTGGATTATCTGTTTTGGGGAAATGTTCAATAAAAAGCTGTACAGCTTTCTGAACAGGTTATTTGATGCAGCTAGGAGTCACCTTAAGGAAGTCTCTGGCCTGTGCCTTTCAGAAAGGCTGCTGTTGATTTGAATTCGAGGTTCAAACATCAGAAGGTATGAAATCTATGCCTCTCAAATAATTGCAGCTAAGTTGGACCTGTTTCTGGCAAAGTACAGTTTGTTTTTCCAATAAAATGCTGAACAGCCAGTGTTTAATGTGTATGGTAGGGGTATAGTATTCAAGCTACCACCTGATAATTTTTTTTTTTTCGCCAAATAATGTAGACCCATTTTTGAAATCTTTGAGAATCCAACTAATAGTTCGAGGTTCTAATAGAATAAGGAATAAATTAAGGAGAAATATTTTGTTACCTTGTTCCTTTGAGATACTTGATTACTTCAGAGAATGCAGTTACTGGAAAACAGTGTATGTTATTCAAAAGTTTAAACAAAATAATTGGATTTTGGGTGGCTGAATAGAGACATATTACTATCATTTCTGACTTAATTGACACTTTTTCTCCAGACAAGTGAAAGTCTGAAAAATGCAGTGCGAGTGGAAAAATGCTTTTGGAGACATAGGTTTTAATGATATAACTTGAACAGAACTACTTTATTAAAAGGTTTGAGTACTGCAGTCTTATATGTCTTGTACTTTTAAAATAGGCCTTGTTATCGTAAGGCAAAAAAATACTTCAGGTTTGAAAAGTGTAATGGTGAAATAAGAACTTAATAATAAATCTCAACAAGGGAGTTGTATTTAAGATAGATGCTTAGCTTGTCACTTCTTTGTGCTTTGGAGTGTTTAATCCTGCAGCCTTAACATTCTTAAAATAGCTTAGATAAATTTCTAGACTCATAGAAAACATAATCTAGGACTGCGAGCTGTCCTTCTGTGTATAAGGCTTATGCGGCAGCAAGGATAGCCACGGGATTCAGCTCCCTTCAGTGTGCTGTCCAAGGCAAAGGACGTGTGGCAAAACTGTCTAAGGGGATGTATGTATTAAACAGTTACACAGGTTAGCATTATATCTTTTTCTTTCTAGTTTGGCCATTGTCCACTTTTTGAAACCTCTGGTAAGTTGTACTGTTGTTTTCTCTCCTTCTTTTTCTTTTGTTCCAAGATGGGCAATGTAATGGGAAAACTCAGAAGGGAGAGATTCAGCAAATAGGGACCAAAAATATAATGCAAATGCTCCCTGCTATAAATCTAAAGAGCCTGACAGGACCAAATTATGTGATGTAAAAGCTGACTGTAACTAATAATACAAACAGTCTTGTTTGTCCAAGCTATGACAAACATCTTTGAGGTGCTTTTCATTTAAGTACCCAAATAAGATGGAAGAAAAGTTTCAGGACCCATATGTTGACTAAATGGTGGCTAAGGTTCAAGTAAATGGTCTCTGAATTCATATTTTCATTGTTAGGTATGGCTGTTCTGTATTTTCTATTTATTTTTCATTGGTTATTAGCTTCCCACGTATAATTTCTCGATAGTGCTTTAATTTTTGTTGTTATTGGAAGCCTTTAATTCTAATTCTGTTTTACTAAGTGCTTTCTCTGGAGTTGTGGTGAAAAATCTGTGGCCTAAATTTGCCTCTTCCTTAAGATTTGTCCTGGATTTAATTTTCTAAATCTACTTCTGTTTTAGTCCCATTTGATGGTTCCTTGTTTGTTCATTCTGTTTAGATAGTATTAGATTCAAAGTCCTGCCTGCCCTACTGCATTAATGAACAAAACGTGGCTGTGCTGTGTTTCTGTTGTCATGAGTCTTGAACCTCTTGAAAGTTTGGAAATCTTCAGCTTCTTGTCATCTGTGGGAAATTTTTTGAAGTTGTTGTGCAGATGCTGAATGCTGAAATTTTTCCCTAATATTATTTTTTCATGCTGGGAGGGTGCATTCATGGGTTATGAATGCAAGTGCCGCTTGTCTCAGCATTTTGTAAGTACATGAAGCATCCCCAGGAGGGTCTTTTTCTCATCTCTTGAATGATCTCAGAATGTATAATCTGTTTTCCACTGCACGACGGGGTTTATTTCTCTTCATGTAAATTGGATTTCTGCAGCTGAACATTTTATACCGTGGGGCAGGCCTACACAATGTATGACATGAAAATAATTAGGTATACTTTTGCCGTGGGCTCAAGTCGTATCTGTGAATTACAGTGCATTATCTGCTTTTAAGTTAACTGCAAACATGCCTACTCTTAATTGCAACCTGGTATTGGCAGATCAAGATCTCTTCATCTAAATTTTATTGGCACCAGAATGTAAAGCCCTCAGAAGAAACTGAGAAGGGCTGGGAAGAGATGTTCTTGGAATCTAAAAAAACAGGCTGCACTCAGTGATCGCTTTCAAAAACATCAATCTACCAATCTTTGTAAGGTATCTAAGGTGTAGTCTTAAACAGTTGCTTGGTTTGGGGTTTTTTTCTTTCTTTTTTATATCCTGCATTGCTGAAATGGCAGCTTGTGAACACTGCTGAGAAGGAAAAGTTAGTGACTTTCTGTGCAAGAGCACACACTAAATCCTCTTGAACTTCTCCAGCACACAAATGACCTTTTCCAAATATCATCAGATATTATTTGTGTTGGACTTCAGCATCATGCAAACCTTGATCAGACCCTGACTTTTAATTAAGACACAAAGCACTTTAGAGGCGAAGAGATTACGATCAGAACTATTATGCCCTAGAATTTTTATGGACAACTCTTTTCTGCGTTGCTGTCTGCTCCTTTCTGCTCTGAGAGTAGAAACTATAATGAATAGTTAGATACAAGTTAATTAAGTGTTTGGACCCAGTTCTTTTGAATTTGAACTTCTGAAGCTGGTTTTTGATAGATGGAGGTACTTTCTGGTTCCAAGGAGAATATGCTTCTGAGTTTCCTAAACTTTGATTTTCACCTAACATCCTGTTTTGAAAATGGAGTAGGAATTGGTATATAAGCAAAGGCAACCAGTGTTCTTTTATGGAGGTCACGTATCTGGGTAGCTTGACAGAAGTCATAAGTTGTGAATTTATACTTACCTAAAGGTTAATTCCTTGCTGCTTGAAAAATCCCTTTCGCAACTGAACATTCATGGGATTTTTGTGTTGTTTCCTTCCTGAAAGGGAACTGAATTACTAAGAAATATATTACTAAGGGTAGAGAGAGCACACCGAAGACCAAAATTACGTGACTATTTAAGAATTTTGGAGCAGGAAAGTGTTCACAGAGTTGCTGTGTTGAGCTGAGGGAAGATCCTGTAGCACTCCCTGAATTAAGCAGGGAGAATTCTTTCTGAGGGCTTCCTTACTGGAGGTAGAGCCCCAAGTTAAGCGTGACTGCTGGACTGTGCTTCTACAAGATTTTGATGGATGCATGTCGTGGCCTGAGGGGTAGTTTTGTGGGAATCAGGAGCTAATCTATCCATGGCATGTTCTTCCTATGTGAAATAGGAGTAAAGGAGAACAAAACATGCTAATTCTGCTATGGAGAAAAGACCGTGTGTAGGGAGCCAGTGCTGAAAGAACCTGGGTGCACTTGCACTTTTTCTTGCTGCTGGGAGACTGTTATGTTGGAGGCGGACAAATGCCCGAGAAAGGTTTTTGGTTTTGTTTTTGTTTTAATTTGCTTTGTTGCTTTTTGTGCTCAGTGGGCTTGACTTGTTGTCAAGCATTTGATGACCTATTGATGTGAAGATGCACTACATCAGGACTTGGTGAACTGCTTTCTGATCAGTAAACATACTGATTAGTATAATTATATACTAATATTTAGATTGTCACAAAGGATAGTACATTTTTTCTGGCTTAGACTTGCTGGAAAAGGGATGTTTGTAGTTAAAAAATGGAGACTGTGCTGCCTTGTTCTCAAAAGGCTATTGCTGTACCTGCTTATGAACTCAGTGAAAGGTGAATTCATTTTAAATATTAATCCAGGCAGACTTTACAGGAACAAGTTAACAGTCCCCTGAAACTTGCATGGATTTGTCTATCTTGAACAATCACGAACACAAATGAGAGATGTGACAAGAGAAAGTTAGCAATAACCTTTTCAGATGTGGTGTTTGTATGCTGAAACCCGACAAGCTGGCAGGACTAGAAATAGCTTCGCAGATGGTACTTGGCACGGTACCGAGCAGCTCTCCTCTCGCATGCTCCCCACCCTGTCTGTCAATCGCGGTACCCAATGGCTGCTTAGAGATGGGGAAACGGCAAGTACGAATTCAGCTCACAGGAGGCTGCGAGGTCAGACGTCAGTATTGCACTACGCATGGCTGAGTCAGTGACTGTGAGAAATTGAATTGAATTAGTATCTAGAGGGGTTTGCGTCTCTGAACGTTTAATGGACTGTATAGCTACAATCTCTTATCCTTGAGGGGAAGATGATGGAGGAAAAAGTAAGGCTCGCTGATGGTGCGGTGAACTACTGAAGAAATGATGGAAATAGCAAATATGCTGAACTTAACAAGTAATGCCAAAGGATGCTGATTTGGCTTTCAAAGCTGCCTTCTTGGAAGGAACAGAATTCCTTTGTGCTCTGATTTCAAAATTATTTCCATGCTTTTGCGTTTCCTCCCTGATAGATACAAGAGGAAGGTGGGTATCTGTTAACAGGAATAATCTGTGGGCATTATTCAGGAGAAGAATGAGGAAAAGGAAAAGTACTGTCCTTTGTGTGCACTGGTCAATTGAAATGTCTGCTGACAAAGAACAGACTTCAGGGGGAGGAAGAGGGGCATAAGCATTGTCATTGTGTAAGCCCTAACGGTATGAGCAGAACAGATCTCTTTTCTTCTAAAGCCTTATAGCATTATATTTGTAACTTAGTGTGTAGATAAAGCTCTATATCCCTGTTCTACAAATGCTGATTATATGAATCATCTTGGGAAAGGACTGGATAATAAGTTTGTATTTTAAGAAGAGTTAGTTAATATAAGTTTTAGAAGATAAAGGGAGAAAAAAAAGGGGGAAAATCTTGGTTAATATTCCACTGCTGTGTCCTTTTCATTTAGATAAGCTTTTAGGATGGTTTTGGGAGTAATAAGTGTATTGGTTTAGCACCATAATTCTGTGTAGACAAGAGCCAGTTTTATAACACAACTATGTTTATTGGCAGTATTCAGTAGGATGCACATGAAGTTTTTGTATTAGAATACATGCTAATTGTTTTGGCAGTAGAATTAATTCAGTTTAATGACTTCTTTTAATCACTAGTAATATATTCAGACCAATATGTTGTTGTGTATAAAGACAAACTGAAGCTCTCCTTCCACAGATGACTCCAAAGCATCATTAAGTTGAAGAGGATTTACGTTTTTTAAAAAAGGCTCTTCCCTTACTGCAAAAATAGGAAGAGTACCAGTATAACAAGTGTGCCATTTTGATGGTACTCTTTTTCCTCCTTTACATCATATTAAATAGGTTTGCTTAAATAAAGCCTTGAGTTTGTCTGGTTTTCTTTGTGAGGTGGCTGCTTTTAAAGAAAATGCCTCTTCCCTTTACAAAGGCAGAGCTTCCTTGATCCCTGACTGAGGGGGAAAATAAATGCTATCACTGACTTAAAGTTCTTGAATGGGTGCAGTGCTAGTGTTCCACTGTTCCTTTGGAGCCTGGAAAAACTGTATATTCAATTTGTGAAGGTTGTCTAAATATATTCATAGGGTTGTTTTTTGGTTTTTTTTTTCCTTTGGTTTTTGGTTTTGTTTTTTTTTTTTCTATACATGTGGGTGGGTTGGTTGGTTTTTTCCCCTGTAAGAAAGTAATTGATAAAGCAAGACTCTCTTACCTTTCCTTTGTAACTTTATAACCTTTTGAGTACTGGATGGTCTACATATATGAGGCTTTTTCCAGCTTTAGTGAATGAGGAAGTGAGGCTGTGGGTTTAAAACGTTGGGGTTTTTTCCCTCTTACAGTTTTAAATTAAATGCGATATGTTATTAAGTATGCAGGAGGATTTTGCTTATAGGCTGGTAGTGTGCCTCAGTCATTGCCCATGGCTTCCACAGCCCAGTGCACAGCTGGTGGTCTTTGGCTGGGAAATTAACTGAAAGTTGACATTGCAAATACTTCTTTTCAGAGTGAGAAGGAGATCTGAAACTCTAATGACTTTCTTGGAGGCTTGGCAGAGCACCATTAACTGTTGTAAACTGAAATTATAGATTGATATAGTATGGCAGCCAGGTGCTGCATGAGACCAGTGGCTTCCTGGCACTTTTAATTAAAAGCAGTTCGCTGCTATTTGAGATGTAGTGGTCTTTTATCTGGTCTGTGTAATGCTTCCTAACAGTTTGACTGTTCTTGCAAATGGGGCAGCTCTGCTTTTGTCAGTCACTTTTCCATCGGTGTAGGTAGGTAGCTGCATTGACACAACAGTGGAACTCCCTAGTAAATGCCAGTTTGGCTTGCCTGCATCGCTGAGGACAGGTTTGTAGTTAGTTCCGCACATTGCTTGTACGGGGCAAAGGGGTTTTTTTATTTCCCTGCAAAAACAACCTCCTGTCCCCAATGGCTTTGTTAGTGGGTGAAAAGGATACCATTAACAAGTCCTTCTATTAAAAAAAAATCAAAATTATTTGGTAGCTCTCACATCTTCATTTTTTTGAACACTTACAACTTCTTCTAAAGCCTTTTTACAGGAAAATAAAAGCCACAGGTCTTATTTCATATGTACTGGCCACTGATGTAGCTCCTTTTTCAGACTGATAGAGTAACTCAGTGACACAGTTTTCCTAGTCAAATATTGCAGGGTAAAGCCAGTGATTGTCTCTTCTGACATGCTAGATTCCACCTCCTTTTTTTTCCTCTTTGTTCAGATTTAAACTCATTTTAGTTGTCTCATTTATTGTAGAGCAAAGCTGCATTTCAGTGGTGGTATTTATCTGAGTACACATGCTGTCGAATAAATGGAACTTCAGATTTGGTCAGGTATACATCCAACAGATGAAAGTAAATTTTTGTGTGTGTGTGTGTACTGTGACTCAACGGTGATGAGATTTAAGATTGACATTTTAGATGGCTGTTGTTAAGATGAGGGAAGGTTGATGATTCAGATGGTGCTGTCTCAAACTGCTTGAATTCTCAGAAAGCTTGTAATTTTGGCTTTCACCTTGCATCTTCTGGCTAACAGATAATGTGCCAGTCTCACAGTTAGCATTAATCTGTACATTAAAGGGAGGAAAGCACAACATAGAAGCAAGCAAATGAATGGTGTGGCCATCTGCAATTTGAGCCGCTCTTTGGAATTATTTACTCGTCTATCTGTTTCAGAAACAATTGATTTAGTATTTAAGGATCCTGTCCTCCTCCAGCTGGTGGCCTCTGCCTCTTGCATAGTGCGGTGTGCTGAATTGATGGCTCATGTGTCCATGCTCCAAAGGGATGGACGTGGCTGGCAGCAGGAGGCACGTTAATCTGTGCAGCTTGCTGGCTGTACATACCAAGGCAGAAGTAGCCCCAGTTCCAATACGGAGAAGGTAGAGCTGAAAGAGTTGTGCTCGGCGTGTTTAGTCCTTTATTCAGCCATGACTAAGGAGGAAGTATGATGCCAGCTGAGTCGGTGTTACTTCCTGTAGCACCTGTTTTTCTCAACTCCTGTAAAGAGATTATTAACCAGGGTTCGCCCTACTTCAGTGTGAACTCTGAATCACTGCTTAAAGGGTAATGTGGCTTTAGATGGTTTTCTGGATTAAGAATCACATTTTAATTGCCTTCTCTGTTAAATGGTAACTCATGTCTGCACTGCCAAAATGTGTGTTAAGCGTGCATGTTCTTACAGTGGTTCAGTTTCATTTTCTAGTGTGTTTCCCTTATTTAAAGCAAATAGAACACTTTAGCTATTGAGAAATAGTGAGTTGTACATTTTGATACTATAAAATGTGGCACCTGCAAAACTCTGGTCTCTCACAGCATGGTTAGAAATATTATCAGGGCTAGGATCAAAGCTCTGCTGTAACAAAGGCCTGATCACATGGGGCTTTATTAGGATTTGCCGAGATATTTTTGTCACAGGACTGCTATGTATGTGTTTCAGTACTCCACACTCCCATGCACACACCCGCACCCACACTCCCACCCCCTTTGTGGGATAGTTGGTTATACCATGATGCACAAATATAAATGTGCAGATGAGACAGAGGATGGTGGGGGGGTGTGTTTTGTTTTTTTGTTGGTTTGGGGTTTTTTTTTTAAAGTTTGACCATTTCTTGGGAAGTTTAGCTGTAGTAGTAATGAATATCTTGTATTAACAGAGGTCAGACTTAGGTTTCAAGTTAGATTTAAATTACAGGCTGTAATTCACATTTCTGATAATTTGTGGGCATATTTCGTACCTATTAAAATGGTTATGTTTCGTATGCATATATATGGAAGAAAAGTTGCAAAGGTTTTCCTAAATTGTTGATTATTCTTGAAAGGGAGGTTCGCAGATCTCATTCTTGTACACTTTTGCACATTTGCTTTCATAATACAGAATTTACCTTTCTCTAATAGAGAAGTAAAACAAGTAAGGAGACACATTAGCCATGCTGAAATGCTATATATCGTAATACTTTAGGAATTGCATTGAGTCCTGAGGAAAATTCTGTTTCCTTTTAATGAAAGTGGTTGGATTATCTTTATTCTTGGACTGTAAATCTGAGCATTTCTAGCCATAAGCAAGGCTTGCAGTTCTTTTACATTATTCAGTAGACCTTTGGCTGACTTCACATCCTAAAGATGCATGTCTTATTGCAGCATATTTTAAGCTTGGCAGGCAACAGTATTGCAGTAGATTCTCTCTGCACCAAACTTAGGCTTTATTGGATACAAGATCCTTCCCTTGTTCACATGGGGTGGGGAGAAGCTTGTGTTCCTTAGCCAAGAGGTATATTTCATACTCTTTGCATTGTGCTAATACTCATTTTGTGCCAATGTAAACTGCATAAGATCTATCATAGCCTTTTTGTTCCAATTTAAGCTCCTCTTCTTTTATCAGTCTCTGAAACCTGAAGCTGAAACATGTCATGCTAGATACTCACTTTTTTGAATAGCCTTGATTTTTGTTGTTGTCATTACTTCTAAGCAACTTAAAAAGAGGACATTCTACTCAACTTGCTTGTACAGTTCATGCTTTCAAAATTTGTTGTGCTTTTCTTAGCTAGGTCATTATTCTTACCTCTTTGTGTTCTTGAATCCTACAGCAGTCATATTTAAGGCCTCTTGGTAAAAGATGTGGGATTTGCAGTCTGTGAGCAAGTGGGGCATTGAGGCCTCTGTGGGAAATTATGACCCTTCTTTGTCTGTCAGACCTTGTAGCTCTGCAGATGTCTGTGTCAGTTATCCAGTACCTGAGGCTTTTGGAAAGTTCCTTAGTTAAACCCTTAAATAAGGAGTGTTGTCATGCCCACACTTGAAAAGCAAATAGCAAAGGAACTGATTTAGGAATTCCAGTGGGGTGCAAGGACAGAGATATGTCTTGTACTGTCCTGATATAAAAATCTGTTTTAAAGAGTACAAATAAAAGGCATATGTATTTTTGGTAAAAATCAACAATAGCTGTTGCAAGTTGATATTTAATTTTTAGATAGTTTCTGAGAGTACTGGATCTTGAAAGAGACTGGTTTGGTTGGTAGGTTTAATAATTGCAAAGTGTAATAAGTATTAATTTAAAGAGTAACATAACTTAATCACAGTCTAAAAAAATCTTAAGCTGTTACACTAAAATTTGCTAGTTTAGAACAAATGTCCTACTTGTTCCTGACAGTGCTGTAGGTCTTGGCTTTAATAATACAGTCCATGTGTTTGCTGTCTGGGTTGTGGTGGCTTACTATTGTTCTTTCTAAAAGTAATGGAAAATTTAAAAAAGAATGTGCAGAAATCCTTGGCTGGTGTGTCTTGATGCATCAGTTAACTTAAGGCTGACCACCTTTGTAAGGGGCAAGTTGCAGAAAAAGTGGTCAGTACTAAAGACCTGTGCTGTTAGAAGGGTTTTCCAAAACAGGTTTCATTGGAAAAAATGACCCCTAACTTCTAATTTCATGGTTTGAATAGAACATTTAATTTAACAATAAGAATAAAAATAAAATGCTCGGTTGTATTTGACCTGCCTGTTCTAGAAGGGATTTCTGTGAATACAGGTTCACAAGCAGGCTCAACTGATCAGACAGTATCTCTGCAGATCACGCAGCATTAAACAGGTAATTCTTGCTGTCTGCTTAATGTTCCATATCTTCATGTTTGTAAATAAAAAACATGAGTACAACAAAGAAAATGGAGGTGGATAATATTAATCTTCAAAACATGTACATGGAGTATGAATGCCTTTAAAATTTAAATGTTTAATGTTTCTGAAATTTTGAAATGCTGAATGTTTCTCTTCTGTTTTCAGCACCTCATCTCGTATTGCTAAAGGAATAGACTACACAAAAATGAGCCTCCATGGTGCAAGTGGTGGACATGAGAGATCAAGGGACAGACGCAGATCAAGTGACAGATCTCGTGACTCATCCCATGAAAGAGCAGAATCTCAGCTCACTCCATGCATCAGGAATGTTACTTCACCAACAAGACAATATCATTCTGGTGTGTTCAGATCTATAGTCATTTCAGGATTAAAATTAGAATGGCTTGGGTTGGAAGGGACCATCAAAGGTCATCTAGTCCAAAATTCTTAAACTTAATTACTATTTTGTTAAAAGAATACAGCAACAGGCAGTATTTGTTGATGCCACAACATTGAGATTTCTTTTATGTGCCTTGGGTGGGAGTACCATTTTTTTGATAGGTCATAACTTTTTCTTCAGTGTATTCCTACATGATGCTCTTATTTAGTTCAAAGCACAAGAACAATCTAATTTTTCCAAGAAGATAATTGACTAAAGACTTCCCTTTTATTTGGTAGGGTTTAGGTATTTAGAAATATAGGAAGCACTTGGGTTTTTTGTGACAAAACTTGGTTTGTTTCTTTGAACTACACCAAACACCAGCTGCAATGCATAGCTTCTATGTTATGTTGAGTTGCTTTTTCAGTACTAGAATGCTAAATTTTTCTTGTAAAGGCTTTGGGGAGGTGAGGTGGCTTTGATGTCTACGTGGTAGAAATTTCAGGATCTCATATATGACAGTTGTTTTTGAAGGTTTCTTTAACTAGAATAGATTTAATTGAAAGAATTTGTACTTAATTTACCAAGTTGCCATGTTTTGTGCCTGGAAAGACATAAACTGCATAGAGCTTGTGTAAATATATAATTTGATTTCCTCTGTTTTTTTTTTTCTCCTTCCACCTCGTCGCCACTTAAGATCGAGAAAAAGATCACAGTTCATCTCGACCAAGCAGCCCTCGTCCTCAGAAGACTTCCCCTAACGGTTCCATTGTTAGCATGGGGAACAGCAGCAGAAACAGTAGCCAGTCAAGTTCAGATGGGAGCTGCAAAGCTGGTGGGGAAATGGTATTTGTATATGAAAACGGAAAAGAGGGAGCTCGGAATGTAAGAACTTCTGAACGAGTAACACTCATAGTGGATAACACCAGATTTGTTGTAGATCCTTCTATCTTTACTGCACAACCTAATACAATGTTGGGCAGGTTTGTATCTTTTTTTCTTTTCCCCTTAATCTCTAACTGTAGGAGAGCCATAAATGCTTTGTAGATATTAAAACTGTTTAAATAGCTGTTGAACTCATTGCTACAGCTGATCTGCTAATGTTTAATATTACCAATTTGCGAAGGTCTTTAAGTTAAAATCAGATATTGTTTCTCTGTATTTGGCACAAATGACAACCGATCTTTCTTATCTAGAGACAAAAGAGTTCATAAGTAGATTAACATTTTTGTGATGTAGTCATTTCCTTCTATCTTGCTGTATTCTATCTGCGGGAATACAGGCAGACTGTATTCAGTGTGCCTCATTCTGTCTCTTGTTTTTAAAGCTAGCTGCTTCATAAAACAAAGTAGTGAGTATAGATAGTCTCTTTCAAAATAGTTAGGAGGAAATTCTTGAAAGAATTTATTTTGCGTAATGGGCCTACTCTGACAACACTCAAGCTCAGCACATTTATCTTCTGAAGTGCTTTTTGGACAGGGGAATGTCAAATAGATAATATAACAGATCAGAGCCTCTCAGCAAAGAGACCTCACACTCACTCAGAAAATGGTCAATAGTTCAATGAAAGTCCACAATGTAAGTGTAATATTTTCTGTAGAAACTATAACAAGCAACATGTCTAACATGTTTACTTGGTGGGAAGATCCTATACTTTACTTGCTCAAATACTGACTGGTTTTGCATTGTCCAAATGTAGAGAGCACCACTTACAAACTTGGGGCAAGAAAGAAATGAAGGTTTATGTCTGCGTCACTTTGGATTTGGCTTTTTCATTAAAATGTGGCTGTTTCTCAGCCCATAAGGGTGTAATCATGTTTAAAATACATATATATAAAGCTATTTGCCAAGCTACAGGTAATAAGTATGATTGAACAGTTTCTGCTTTGTTTAAATCACCACTGTATGGGATAAATAGTACCTTGGTTCCCTATTTTGTGTAAACTTGGGGAAGCGTTACAGAGAAAGCAAAAAAAGCTGCTCTGTGTAAACTGTAAAGGGAAATAAATAGAAGTAATACTGAATTCAATCATTGATGTAAGGCATTTGTATATGTATAATATATGCATACATGTAAATATCCAGGTGAACAAACTGGGAATGCATCAGTGTGAAGTTATGCAGTGAAACAGTTTCCTTTTCCATGCCCAGCCTTGGAGAAAGTGGTGCTGGCTAATGCGCTAGATTTTTTTTTCTGTATGTGTGTTGCTGAGTTATTTTCCCTTTGGGATTGGTTCAAGGAACAATCTTATTTTATCTTCTGCTAATTCAAAAGTAGGTTAATAAAGATACGGAAATACTGCTCTAAAATGCAAGCTATTTATAAACCCACTTTTACCCAATGTCAGTTCACAGGACACTGAACAGGAACAGCTTAGCTAGTATGTTCTGGGAGGTAAAAGTAACTATAATAAGAATATATTATTTTCCTTAAGCCTATATCCTGTTAGACTGCCTTTTTCCTAAATATTATTTTGTGTCTTGAAGAGTGGTCAGGAAACACATGTCAAATCATTAAGTGGAAAAAAAGTTACTTTGTTGTGCATTATAAAAGCAGACAGTACACCAACTCTGTTTCTTTGCGTTGTGTGTATGAAAGCAAGGCTTTGCCATTGGGGTATATTTGTAAATAAAACAAAGAGTAGATGGCAATACTTCTTCTAAGCATACGGTTTAATTCTGTATCAGAGGTGTGTTTTAAAAAGTCAGATACTGTTTGGGGCTTGTAGTTTTCTCCTTAGTCTAACTTTCCATGCATCTTAGTGGGGAGAAATATGCTGTACATGCTACTCTTAAGTACAGATATCTTCCATAAAAGTGTTATTTTAACTTTTGAATTAACTAAATCTTTTAAATGAAATTGAGGTGAGTTGCATGTACTTGAACACTAAGCTCTGTTTCTTAAACTACCCTGAATGTCTTTAAATAATGAGAATTCCACAACAAAACCTGTTCTTCTGCTACGTTGACTAATAAATGCCAAAGACGACTTGTTTTGGGTTCCCCTCACCTTTGGCACTGGCAAGAAATGGCCTGGTCTAACTTTTGTTTTGATCAAAGGATATTGGCAGGTTAAGATTGAAGAATAAAACTAGACTTTCCTGAGTTACACTAGCCTGCTTTCTATTTTCTAGTAGTCTTGCTAAACATAAACCAAACTGAACAGTGTACCTACATAAGAGATAGAATAGACTGTTTTTTCCCTGCCATTTCAGTACAATTTTTGACATTTTACTTTTCAGATTTACCAAAAATATCATAGTAAGGAATTCTAACCAAAATCCTTTTATTCTTGAGCAGGATGTTTGGATCAGGCAGAGAACATAACTTTACACGTCCTAATGAAAAAGGAGAGTATGAAGTTGCTGAAGGAATTGGTTCCACTGTGTTTCGTGCTATTCTGGTGAGTTGTCAGGGGCAAGTAGTGTTAGGACAAGCACTAGGAGTATTAAGAGGCATAACTTCTTGATTTAGCCGTACTTGCATGTCTGGACTTTGTGGATGGAATAAATACTGTTCTTCTGTATTGCTCTCTAGAGGGGAAACAATGCTTGATATGAAAACACCCATAGGTTTTCTAGATGTGTGCATGTGACAGCCAGGGAGAGAGAAAAGCATGCATGAAATGAACCAAAAAAACTACTGCCTGCCAGAGATTTGTTCACCCTCTGCTGTGCATCTAGTTCAGGTATATTCAGCCTGATGAAACAGAGTATGGGAAATTAACTTACAGCAGGTAACAGGAGAAAAGCAAACTTCAGTCTGAGAAGAAAATGGCTCCTTATGTATTTCATATCTACACAAAGTAGAGCTGCCATACTGCTTTGTCAGCAGAATCGGAATAGCAAAACCGAGCAGAGTATAGATAAGAGACAGTATACACGCACCAAAATGATCAGTATTAATAGCTGTCACTTAAATAACAATTCTAACCGGAGCTCACTGCTCTGAAAGCAGCTTAGAAAATTGATAAATTTGAGGACAATAAAATTCACGAAGTTTAACGTATGTTGCCCTTTTACATGTTAGGGGGTTTGCTTGTGGAGAAAGCGTCATAAATGAAATGATGAAATGTTTCTGTCTGAATGTTGAAATGCATTGTGTTTTTTTGTTTGCTGCATTACTGTAGGATTACTACAAGACTGGAGTGATACGCTGTCCTGATGGGATATCTATTCCTGAATTGAGAGAAGCATGTGACTATCTCTGTATCTCTTTTGAGTATAGTACTATTAAATGCAGAGATCTCAGTAAGTACAGAATTTGTTAATTTGAATTATACGGACTAGCTTAAGCAAATATATGGGGGGGGCTTAATTCCAAATTGTATCCTTTATTGAGGTAAGGAACATGACTTGACACTATATGAGCAAAATCCATCCTTTTTTTATCTCTTATGTAATAAAGACCTTTTGAAAAATAATGTTTCTGATATTTCGATATCTGATATTTGGCTGTTTTTCTGCTGTGGTCAGCTCTGTGGAATACGTAAACTCTACTCATGCATTTGCAGTACAGATACAGTAACATTAAGTGGTATCTTTTTTTGCAGAGGACACGGAGGATAATTTATTCAACTCCTTCCTTAAGAGAATTAAGCTGCGTTGCTAGCAAAAGTAGCAGAGCTTTGCTGGTGGTGTAGGGTGCATCATGGTTCCCAGCGTGTAGTGTCTCTTCAGCTCGTTCCTTCCCTGAGCACAGCTGAAGTTCTGGCCAACGTTTAAATGACCTGGCCTGTGTCTTTGGTTCCTATGACCTCGTGGTGTTTGTGCAGCGCAGGGCCAAGCTGTGGCATCCCAGCTGTGAGATCTGCGTGGGGCACCTGTGCCTTCACCGGCAGTGCCGTGACCTCGCAGCGTGTCACCTGCTGAGTCACACTCTTGGTGCACTTTGTCCTTAGCAGAAGGACTTAGTAGCTCATGCTGTGAGGGTTTGGGGAGGCTTTGTTTTTAAGCTGCTGCTTATGAAAAGTGGGTTGCATGCTCTACTCTTTCAGCAACTGGCTTAAATAATGTTTCTTTCAGGAAGCCCGAGAGGAGTCTTGCACACAATTACCAAATGTTTAGCAGTAGTAAAGGAGGTCTCTTCAAAGTCACTCCTCTGTCTGCCCAACATTATGTTAATATCTGCAGGACAGCCCTATTAGTTTGAACTTCTAGCATGGCTTCTGGTAAACGTTTGAAAAAGTTCTGATCTTACACAAACTGATAGACTAAATGTCTTTACAGCTGCCTGCAGTAAATACTGCAAACTAAACAGAACTGCTGTGTTTCTTATTCCTGCCTTCATTTTTTTACTAAGCTTTCAAATGTGTTTATGCTTGAAATTTTGTTCTAGGTGCCCTCATGCATGAATTGTCAAATGATGGTGCGCGCAAACAATTTGAGTTTTACCTAGAGGAAATGATTCTCCCGTTAATGGTAGCCAGTGCCCAAAGTGGTGAGAGGGAGTGCCACATTGTTGTACTGACAGATGATGATGTTGTTGACTGGGATGAAGAGTATCCCCCACAAATGGGAGAGGAGTATTCACAAAGTAAGTTTATTTTCATTGTTTCCACCAAGCCATGCTATGGTAGAGGTAGCAGTAAATGTGTTGATTTAACTTTTTTGTACATAAGCGCTGTTAACAAAGTCTTTGCAACATCCCTAATGCCTCACAAAAACCAACTTAGTTTTGGTAGGTCTGCCTAATACTTTGCGTCACAGAAGCATATTTTGCATGCTACATTCTAATCTTAATTAAAAAGAGAAGCTAATTTTTATTATTAAGGTATTGTCAGTCAATGAGGGGGAAGAAAATACTCTTGATGAGAAAAATGGGTAAGAGTCATGTTTACTGTGGGAGAACAACTAGAGGGCTCTTTTTGGCGGGGGGAAATGGGGGGAAGTGTCTTAGTATTTTGGAAGTATAACAGTTGGGTGTATAGATGAGTTCAAGCACCTGTGGATGGAGTGCCCTTCCCTGCATCAGTGCTGTCCTTGTAGCTGAAAATGTTCCTTCAGTGTGAAAACTTGAAATTCAGGTGTTTGTCGGGGCAGGGGGGAGCTTGAGATACTCTTTGTACTCCAGTAGTATAAAGTCATCTTAGAAGTCTCTTCAAAGTGTGTTACAGTTTTGTTTGGTTTTTATTTAATAAAAAAACAAAACACCACCAAAAAAAAACCAAACCCTTACATTTTTGGAGGATCCAAACCTGCAGCCCTTCCTAAAGAAGGGAGGCTCGATGTGAATATAGGTTACATGTGGCTGTTCTAATGTAGTAACACAATTGGCTCAGGTTTCTAGGACCTTTATGTCTCAAAGATGTCAATTAAAAATAGCCCCTACCCAAAGTAATTAGTTAGGCACAGACTTACCTTTTACATTTATACTTTTCATGAACAGTAGACTTGGATCTCAGCAGCTGTATGGGATTGATGGTCCCAGTCCCTTCTTTTAAGGTGCTGTAATCTAAATTTCAAAGGTGTACGTCTTATTCTGCTTCACAATTCAGGGTTTTCTGAAACTGAGTTGCAGTTCTCTCTCATATAAATGGCAAGCAGAATGGAAAGTTGGGTTTTTTTAATGTCTGCAGGAATTCAATCAAAAAGGGAAGAAAATTGAGATGTCTTTTTTTGTGGAGTTTAGGAGTATATAATGTGGTTTGCTGTGTGAATTGTCCTATTGCACTCCTAAATCCAACCAAAAAAACCCCTATGTGTATACAGCAGACTAAACTGATAGGGGAGAAAGATGTGCAACCAACCCATTTCACAGTGCCTTCAACTGTTTTTCTCAACAGTTCTTGAGACTCTCCCCCTGTTCTAAAATAGAAATACTAGAGCAAAACAGTGAAAAAGATAAATCTTTGGGTTTAAGACTAGAATTTTAATCTTGGAATACAGGTTTTCCTCATTAAAATGTGGTTTTAGTTATTTACAGCACGAAGTTGTATAGATTCTTCAAATACATTGAAAATCGAGATGTGGCCAAATCAGTTCTGAAGGAAAGGGGGCTCAAGAAGATCCGACTGGGCATTGAAGGTAAGAGAAGCATTGCTTGCGCACTAACTCTTTGGGGAAGGAGGTCTGCTGCACTTCTCTGCTTTATGACTGTCTCTGCAGTTGAAAAAATAAGGGTTAGTATGGTCTCTCATATTGAGGTTAGGTGATAAAATGGGCAGAGGGGGAGTAGTACACAATAAACAACTGGTCCAGCTAGAAAACCCGATGACAGGCTCGTGACTAGTCTACGAGATGTATCTAGCTGGTAGACTGTTTGCAGAGTGACTTAGGTGGTTTCTACTGACTTACGACTTGCAACTCATGCCATTTGCCCTTCAGTTTTCTGAAACTGAAATCTTTTCTGTACTTTTATTTGAAGTAATGATGCATTTTTACAGCTCTGTATATTCTGTTCTTGGTCTGGTTTTCAGGGCTTGAAATGAAAAATTTCACGTTAAGTAAGTGGCAGGAAATAATTCCTTTCAGGAAATACAAGACTATCAAATGGATCATTGAAGTGCAAAGAAATATTAATCTGAAATAAACATCTTGTAAGTTAGGAGGCAAGCAAATCTCAGCTCTGGCTTTGCAAAAGACAACTACATTAAGTAGTGTTAGATTTTTATTGTGAATGTAACAAGTGGGTTTCTTTGCATTTCATTTACCTTCTGATTGTTGACCCAAATATTTAAAAATCCAGCCTTTATAATTTGCAGGATTTCCATCATTCACTCACCAAGTTGTCATAGTTATGTTTGTAATTTGCCAGCCGATAGCAAATGCTTTTAACTGCTTGTGATCTCTGAAGTATGTTAGTTTAGCTGAACAAGGTGTGAGCCTTCAGACTGAGATGCCATTCAACTAAATAAGAACTGGTTTTGTGTGTAATGCTGGCTAATACCAGATTATTTCTGCTGGCATTTCTTCTTTTAGACAAAGAACAACTGTTTGACTAAACTTTAATGCTAGTGCCCCATAAGAACATGTAACTTTCTAGTAAGGAAAATTACTGCTTAGGCAGAGGGGAGAGATGACTTGAACACAGCATAACCAGAATTGGTAACTGGTCTAAGCCACTGTATTTTCATCATTTGGGAGGAATGTGCTAGGATTGCACTTGGGAATCTAAACCACAGATCAGAGCGACGCTCTCTTCTGCTTTTGAGATCTTACTTCCTGCTCTCTAGGTCACAGTGTTGTAGAAACAGCTGGCTGCTTTTGGCTCAAGGAAGGAGCAACTAGCTTTGCCTGTGAAGGTTGGAAGAGTTGTCTGGTGGTGACAGATAAATTATCGATAGCACTGTAGCCTCTTTCCTTACAGTTTGGTTGGTAGTTAAACTGCTGACCATGTGTTCTCCTTGCATAGATAACATTAAGAACAACGGGATGGCATCTGTTTCCATTCAGCGTGCTGCTGGTGACAACTGCTAATCTTCACTGTGCCTGCACATGCTGCCTTTTTGTGAAAGACAACCCTGAACTAAACAGTACAGGACATCTTAACTCCTGCTGTACTCTGTTCCTTAGGTTACCCTACGTACAAAGAGAAAGTGAAAAAGCGACCAGGTGGCAGGCCAGAGGTGATTTACAACTACGTCCAAAGACCCTTTATTCGGATGTCGTGGGAGAAGGAGGAAGGAAAGAGTCGGCATGTTGACTTTCAGTGTGTGAAAAGCAAATCTATTACAAATTTAGCAGCAGCGGCAGCAGATATACCCCAGGACCAGCTTGTGGTAATGCATCCTACCCCCCAAGTAGATGAGCTGGATATTCTGCCTATTCATCCTCCACCTAGTAACAGTGAGATGGATACTGAGGGGCAAAACCCACCACTCTGATCTAGGCTCTTACTAAAACAAAAGCATGCTACTTTAAAGTGACTCTGTACTCAACTCACACACTGCAATTCCAGCTTTTTCCATTGTGTAACAGTGTTTAGGATATTGCAGTGCAGACCTTTGAAAAGACCAAAGGGAGTACCTGATTGTTTTTGAAAGAGTACAGATCACACGTCCTGGGGTTACAGGGACATTCATGTATGTGTTTACCAGTAGGTTTGTGACATTGGTGATTTGTATGCTGGACTGTCCTCACTCTTAAGCCCATCAAAAAACAGTGGGATGCTGGTGGCTAGTGTACATCCGTATTGTTACACAGGTGTTGGAATGCAGAATTGGAATTGATAGTAGCACTTTATAAATGGTTGATAAATGGAATTTGAAGCCATTTTTTATAAATGTATTGCACAATACTAACAAAGTGCTTCTATCAAAAGTATTAACTGTAAATAGTTTTGCTCTGAATAGATTGACCCTTTTAAAGTTACTGTATGTGGTTGAGCACAAAACTACTTACTCTTGGGTTTTTGGATTGAGGACACGATTCAATTACCCATGTAACATCTTGTTAAACTGAAAGTTCTTTAGTGAATTTTTTCACTTGTTTGCAGCATGAGCCATGTTCAAAAATTGTGAACAATGGATAGGGGCTTTATCTTAAATTTTGCCTTACCTTAATCTGTTCACAAATATTTATTTAATACATTTTTCATAAGTGTCATGAAATAAGAAAATGCAAATGGTTCATTCTTCATTTATTAATGATTGTAAACAAGTTTTTCATGCAAATAAAGTTCTCATTATTTTAGTGGGTTTGTATTATCTGTGAATGAGACTAAGTATTCAGATGAATGTTGAAAGTAGTTGCTTTTCCTTCCTTGGGGAAGGATGGTTAATGTTAAAGTGAAAAAGTATTTCTTAAAGAGAAATCCAGTAATGGAAGACCTACTTTCTGTTGTGTTTTTCTTGGTATAACCTTGAATTTAGGAGTAAGTAACAATAGCTTTTCCTAGAAATTTATTGTAGTGATGAAATCTTCTCAGTGTATGGGAAGCATTGTTTCTCTTCCCTTTCCCCTCCACCCAAGACTAAAGAAGTGATAAATGCCAACTGCTTCTAGCATGCACCTTCAGGAGGGTTTTATCAAATTTATTTATCAAAGTAAATGCTCCATCTTAGAACAAGGGAAACATTTATTTTAAAAATATTTAACTGTCTAATACATTACACTTTAACAATATTTATAGTAAAGGATTCTTACAAGAAAGAATAAACAGCTTTATGGTACAATTAGTATAAGAAATATCCACATGGGGACTGTTTTGCAGTGTAAAAACACACCATACATCTGAAATGGTCGTTTGCATATAAAAGCTACCACTGATGCCAGTGAGTTGCACAGTGATTTAAAAAAAATTTCAAACAGAATCCAAAATATACAGGTATTGTAAGCTATACACAGCTAACCAAATCAACACAGAACACTGTAGCAGGTTATTCCACTTTGTCTGAAGTTACACATGGTAGGATGAGTTGCATTCTGATAGAGCTTTTATGAATTTTGTACATAAAAGCTTCAGTCCAACAAGTTTCACAGACTGTAGAACTCCACCAGTAAATGCACTTTGATATCTGGGTGTTGATGCCAGGTGCATCATTTACAAGGGCCATGGCAAATCACTGAAGTCTACAGGGCCACCAAGACCTGCATCTGCTTCAAGAAGGCTCATTATTACTGCCATTGCTGCTTCATCATTGCTAGGGCTGCTTGATCCTTGATCGTTGTCAATCATATCAATGCCTATATGAGAGTTCTCCCCTGTAAGCGCAAATACAGTAAGTTACCAGAAGTTCAGTTTTGTTTCGTTCGCTTTACTTGCTATGGGCACTTGCCATATGACTTGAGGTAGAATATCTGAACAGGCTGAACTATTTGGGGAGTATTAATCTGTTTGATATCCAGGTTGACACATTTTCAGGGATACCACGGGTACCAGGGTGTTAAGAGGACAAAGGTTAGGTCACTCCTCAGAAGTGACCAGTATGCCTAATAAGGACAACCATACATGCTATACTTCAAAAATAAGTAGATGAACATCTAAGAAGCAGCCTAGCCTTTTGTCTTGTCTCCAGCTGTTTAAAATCATTCACAAAAAGCAGGTGAGGAGTTCAGCTAATCCACAGCAATTCAGCAAGAGAAAAGAGGCTTTCAAGTACTATCAAAAAAAGGGTAATGTAAAGTAAGCTAGCAAAATAGATTGCCAGGCTGCTCTTTAGGCAGAGTGGTAGGTTATGAGCCTTATGCTCAGCTATAGCCTGCAGATGGTGAAAGCAAGTTTATTGCTAAAAGCAGCCATCTTGTTCCAGTTGGCTGTGTGTGTTTAGTTGGGATTGAGGCATGTTAGTGCATGACTTCACTTACCAAGAATAGAGGAGTTGTCAGAATAGGGGTAACCAGAGTTATCTTGGATTTGCCCAGACAGTAACCCAGCTGAAGAAATGTCTGGAGTGCCACCATTCAAGATCTTGAAAGAAAAAGCAGAAGCCATAAGACAGCATGAAATGTTACATAAAGTCTTAAATTGCCCTATATTGGGATTTTTAATACAGGGAAGATGGGCTTCCTGAAAACAAAACACCACCACCTAAAGGCTAGCTATTCAGACTAGTTGTAAACAAGGAACAACTCCCTCTGTATTATGGTCATCAAGCAGATGTCAGATGGATAGTATCTCACCACCAGAAAGGAAGAGGTAAGTCAGTACTACATGCTATACTTCTGAAAAGCTACTAGAAAAAGTCCTTGGGATTCTGTGGGTCATCTTTGTAAGTATTCCATCTGCAAGTGATGGTAATTACAGCTAACTACAGAATGCTTTTGAATGTACAAATACAGTATATGTAAAATACTGTCAACTAAGATCCTTAATTTTAGGAGTATGATCCTTCTAGGTAGAGACAGGCTGTGTGAGCTGAGCATAGCTCCTGGAGCCTAAGCCTAACCATTTTTTGGTACGGAGCAGCACGGCGTACACCGGAGCTCACCAGAAAGAGGAGCCTTCTCTGGGATTCTTGAATAGCAAGGGAATAGCTGAACTTGAACCACAGTTTTGAACTGCTCAGACATGTACGCTGGCAGGTAAGTACTTGTGAGCTGCCTTCTGAGGGCAGCGTCAGCTGGAACTTGTGTTTCTAGCAAATGCAGTCTTCTAACCAAGGAGAAACAGTGAGGGGGTAGCCTATTGAAAATACCCAGCTCTCCCCGTGTATTTTCCTTTATGCCATTACAGTAGCCCCTACTATATGTAGGTGTTGAATTATTGCAGGGCAGAAGGAGCAAGAAGAACTGTTCCTAGAACTGTTTGTTCCAACTTCAAGTTTTATTTCAAGAACAAAGAGAGTCAGGAATAGACAGAAACGTTTACTGTCAGCTATACGCTCTTATGTATAGTCATCATGATTTTTTTTTGGGGGGGGGGGGAAGTTAAGTAAGCCTGAGGCAGTGTTCAAATGCACCGAATAAGGATTTGGGTAAGCGCTCTTCTTGGCATGAGTATAACTACCATAAGCAGAAATTCACTAGATGTCTTAAATGCAGCCAGTACAAGTGCTCAGGTGGTTAAGTGCTGCTAAGTGAGTGCTACTCAAGCAATCTTAGAACAAGGCACGGTACATGGTATTGATTTAAAAATAAACTGTCAGTGCACAGTAAAGCATCTAATTGTCATATTTTGTGCTACAGCAGTACAGTAAAACTGTTGCGATTCATTTGAGCACAGTGCTCAAACGATAGCACTTCCAGTGTTCACCAGTATGTGGTGGTAAAGAGTTTTTGGAGGGTGAAGAGAGATAGGAGAGCTGTTCTTGCAGCTCTTAAAAAAAAAAAAAGAAAATCTAAAGAGCAGGTGGATTTCAAAAGCTGCCACTGTTCAAGAACTACTGGTCTCTGCACATTAGGGACTACTGTAAAGGGATTTTGGCCACCAGAATACTTTGACTTGCTGTCAGACTTGTTCAGCGGAGCAGCCAGGAGGAGTTCAACATCGCATGTAATTTTACAAGCATGATCTCATGTTGCTTGCCACTACTGCTGCAAGGCTGTTTGTAAAGCTTGTTCTTACCTTCTTGCCTCCTGGGGAGGATGTGTCAGGTGGTGGTGTGCTGGTAATGTTCAGGGGACTTGAACCGCAGCTAGAAGGTGATGATCCTCTTATCCTAAAATATTGATAAAAATAGGGAATGAATTTACCAGCAACTTTGAGACTCAGGTGCCAGAGACTTGGGAGTTTCAAATGCTGACTTTAGTATTGGGTGGCATAAGGTGTTAAAAGCATGAACTTCACTTTTGTCATTTCCTCACTTTCTCAGTGTTTAACAAATCAGCAGTAGCAACATTTTTATTTGCAGCTAGATAAACAGTTGGGTGTAAATTGTCCAGCTTGCTCAGTCTGCAAGCTTTACCTCCCTTCTCTCCCTCCCTTAGTTGTTCCTGTACAGCCTCCACAGTCAGAAGGAAAAGGGCCTGGGTACTGAGGAAAGCCTCAATTTTTATATTTTATTTCAATTTAGACCAGCTAAGAATTCAAGCTGCCTCAGTCACAGCAACCTAGACTCCTTAAGTGAGCTACTCCTACAGAAGTACACAGGACATTTGATATAGTTAATTTTTTTTTAAACTGTCCAAACCAGCATTTTTCACTTCAATTTTCCATAGCTTGATCAAATACCATTTTTTTATTAATGAATAACATATGAACTGTAGAACTAACAACCTCTAGACTAAAGGGAGGAGGGGTAGTTACAGAGAAAAGCAATGGAATTGGGAATCTTATCCTTGGCAGAGTTCCCCTGGGAAAGATGAACAGAAGGCAGCTTTGGAAAATAGTAACAGCTGCTGAAAAAGGACTGGAACTAACCCAGGGTCTTGAAATGAAATTAAATGAAAACAGGGGTGGTAAGCTATACTACTACACTCACTAGGGCTCATTAAGTGTTTTACAGCTACTAAAAGGGATGGTTAAGTCTCAAAG
>JAVKLA010000021.1:19244219-19338781 GCA_034782735.1 Sagittarius serpentarius | reverse complement strand
ATAAAGAAGCCTTATGTGATAGGTCTGCTGTTCCCTTAAACAATGATGTACATAGTCTCTGGCCTGCAGCAGAAACAAAACTACGGGAAAGGGACAATGTTTTTCTGAATTGCAGCTCAGTATAGTTAAGTTACTGCCACTAAACATCTGCTGGACAAGACCACTTTTATAGGAAAAGGGAACAATTCCCAAGAGGAAATTCAAGCCAGTAAAATTAAGTGATACCCACTGAAAGTAGCTGCTCACACAGGTGAGAGATGGGATGGCTGTTCTGAGAAACAGCTATGTATTACTGCAGTCCCTTACTGAAGGGTGCTACAGGACTTCTTGTTTAAACCAGAGACCTACATCTTGACTTTTAGACACACTGCCCCTGGGAAGGCAGAGCTAGCTTAATTGTTGTGTCCATGCTCAAAATGCTACGGGAGAACTGCACAAGCGGAACTTAACGTACCTAACAACTCTACAAGCACCTGAGCAAAGTGGATCACATGAAAACAAACACAACTTTTTTGGCATGTAGTCAATAGCTTTGGTATTGGAGGTTGTGTCACTTACACCCTTAAGTCACTGCAAAAAGAATAGTCTGGAAAGGAATTTGTTTCTAGTTAGCAGTTCTTTTTAACTACTGTTTCTGGTAAACAGAAAATTATCACCATTATGAAAGAGTTCCAATATTAGTTTTTTACAGTAGAAAGCTGGAAGGCTGTAACTTTTTCATTCTTTCGCTATGGGCTTTGACTGCCTCAGGTATTCTGAACAGGTATCTGTAGCTGTCTACTTAGAAATACAACTGTATCATTGCGTATTCAGCTTGAAGAAAGACGTCCTTAATTTCCTCCTAAAGAACAATACTGGTGTTCCTTTAACTTCATACTATTTTTTCTCACCTGTGAATCTCCATGATTTCTTCAGCAATCATCCTCCCTATTTTACCTGCCCCAGCTCTTGTTCCACCTGGAATTCCAGGCACAGTAGGATGGGTCCTTTTTGGGCCACCTGAAATGAGCAGACACCTTAAGGTCAGATAAAAGCTTGCAAACCTTTTCCAAAAAGCATTTGTATTTAGGCATGCTTTGACAAGCTGCAGGACCTTCTCAACTGTATTTGTTTACAATTTCACCAACTGGCAAGTACGTTCAAATGTACAGACAGCTCTGAGTTGCACTGCGCTACGCTATGTCTCTCAGACGTCCCTCTGCGCCCGCAGGTACGCAACATATTCTCACTCCTACCAGAATCTGTTTGTTGCAAGCATCTGGTAGTACCTCTTGTCCAGAAATGGTACAGAATAGCTTGTCAGACCTGCTTTATACTGTGCCTGAATAGGCTCATCTCCAAACACGTTTGTTCTTTGCTCTGTGTGAAGAACTTGCCAGCGCATATTCCATTCAATATGGGATAAGCCCAAGCTACCCGATGAACATAAATAAACCCCCTGTAGGTAACTGCAAGTATCCAAAAAACAGAGGATAAAGCAAGGTCTGAACAGGTAGAAGCTCGCTGTTACTTTAATGTGATTTAACACTTGCACAACACTTGAGAGGCAGTCAGGAAGGAGCCCAATATCCTCCACGGCATAGTGAAGAAAAGATCACGTACTGAAAGGGCAAGAAAGCCCTTAGCATTGCTTATCCATAATGGATAATTGCCTTCTTTTAGAAATTCATATTTAACAATAGCAACCCTCAGTATCTATGGCTCAGACCCACCAGGAGGTGAGAAGGTTCACCTAAAAGGTGATCAAATCCTTAGCAGAGCCAGAACCATTTGAAATTAAACTTCACTCAGTTAACTTTCTTTTCTGGGAACAAGAACCATCAGTACAACAATATTATACTGATGGTTTCTTTTCAAAGGCTGTGTTGTGGCAAGAATAAGCTTGTCCTATTATAGAACAGTTTGTTCTGTTTTTGTTTTTTTTTTCCATTCGCAGAAGGCCCAGACACCACGTTGCAGCCGTTACTCTACCTTCAATTACTAACCATCATGCTTACATGGTAGGTTCTCTTCCTACCACTGTCAGCTGTCCCATGCTTTGCCACCCTTCCTCCTCCATAGTTTCACTTACTGAACCTCGTTTTTCACAACAGAGATAACTGCAAAGCCCAGCTTTGCTGAAGTCTTGCACTGCTCTGCTAAGTGTATTGTGTACAACTTACGAAGAAATTCCAGATGTGCGATATCCTTGCTTTACAGCTATAAAGGCATAGCTGATGAAAGTTACAAAGGCACAGCTGATAGAAGAAGTGTCTAGTAAATAGAGTCTCTAAAACAAATGGTTCCCAACTCTTTGGAAAGAATCTCAGTATTACCACCATCTTTCTTTCCCTGTCTTTCATCCCTGGGCTGTCACGGCATCCTTCTATTCTACCTCACTTCCACCCTGCTCCAGTCACACTTCATTATTAAATCAAGCTCTGCTGCACATTATGCTGCACACCACCCATTATAAAAGATGGGTCAGTGACCTGCAGCATTCGTAACAAGCCCACGATGATCACCCCAGGTCAGTCTTCATATCTTCACAAAAAGTCAAGCCAAGGGCAGGTGAGGGGCAATAAGCCAAATGGTCAGACTATATTTATCATCCATTCACCCTCTGAGTAGTCATCTGCACTGACTACAGAACTTGAAGTCACTCTTGAACGATGTACAAATTGCACCATCCACGAAGGCAAACATTTCTCCTCTGTCATTCCTCCAACGCTGTTTATACTTGTTTCTTTTAACTAGCTCATTCACTTGTCTTTGACCAGCTTATATCCGAAGTTGCTATTTAAGTTCAACAGGGCAAGAACTACATAGCAATTTTTTGCCCTAAAGCTTATTTTTCTTTAGGATATTAACATTCTCAATGCAAAAGTGCAGCAAATCTGTGCATGCAGGATTAGCTGCTAACAAGGCATGACTGCCAGTAATTGCCTCCCAGTACAGTAGTTACCTTCTCCAGCCTGAAGCACGCTGTCCATGCTGTGTGGAGAAGCCGCAAGCTGTGGAAAGGCTGCGTCTCCACTATCAAGTACGTTGGTGCTGTGGATTTCAAGAATTAGAAGAATCAGTGATAGAAAACCCTGCAAGACAAGTCACTCTGCCAGTGTGTCATAATGGAATGCCTCAGGGTTTAAATACTTTCGAGCCACCATCACCTCTGTTAAAGAAGCACTGTGACTGACACCAAGGCCCGATAAACAACAGAAATAAACCACCATGTTACAAGTCAAAGTGTGCAATGCAGAACCCAAACAGCTTCTCTCGTAAGAGAATTCCTCTACAGCAGTTACTCTACTGCGAAGTCACTGCACCGGTACAGAACCCTCAAGGAAAAAGAAAATGGATGGGGAAGTCCCTACAAAAGCAAAGAAATGTATCTCCCGTAAGTCTCTACAAAGACTGGAAGCCCAGGTTTTCCCAAAGAAAGAAAATATCTGTATTTCTGCAGGCTTTAATAAATAGATATTAAACTACTGCAATTATTAAACTAATTCTCCTCTCCTCTCCCCAGGTATGCACTTCTGGGTGTTACCTGAACAAGACAACTATTGCCATACAGAAGTGCACATACTTAGGTCAAATCTCATCTGAAAACCGGGCAAAGCAATCAGCATTTACATGCATCTGCCAAGAGAAAGATACTTACGAAACGACTGTATTTGTTGAGACAATGTATTCTACTTCTTTGGTCCAAGGGTTCATGAAACTGAACCATCGACTCCGCAATGTAATAAAAGAGCCATCTTTTATTTTAAACTTGTAGCAGTTGGTTGTAATTTTTTCTCTTGTCTGCAAAACTAAAAAGACAGGCAGAAAGCAAGTAACCTTGTGTCAAACATGCACCTCGACTACATAAGCAGAGCCCTTCATCAGGGAAAAACGCAGTTAATTCCTCCCTTCACCCCTGCAGAAAAAAATGTTAGTTCTGCAGTCATCTCCCCATACTCAATCCGAACCTCAAATATTCACTAAAAATCCATGGAAGTCTAAGATAATCATGTTGTTTGGCACACGCAGCATAACGTTCTTGACTAAAGCATTTGCAAACAGGTATCTGAATCTTTTCAGGTTTGTTTGGTTTTCTTAATACACAATTTTCCCCAGTAATTTTTACAAAATTTCTTTGCCTAATTATTAATAATCATACCTTGTCTATGACATTCTGCAAGATGTCCTATATCATCTTGATGAAAATATTCATAACACGAAGTACCTAGGAGTTCCTGGGGTAAGTATGCCAGAATGGCTGTTGCCCTTGGGGAAGGGAGGTAGAGGAAAAAAATAAGAGAAAAAAATTCATTTCAAGTTGAAGTATTAGTGACAGATCACTAAAACTCACACTGAAGTTGGGTAAGGCTCAAGTAATGCGGAAAGGTATTTTCAACTTAGAAGGTAAAAAACCCAATTCATTAAGAACACTCTTTTTAATTCTCAGGTAATTAAAAAAGTACATAAAACCAACAGCCCTCAGGTATTGTATCTGACCTATCACCATTGGAAGGGATGTAAGACTTTCTAAATAGCTTTGGACGTATATCATAATTGAGAATTTAAACCTGAATGAAGCTGCCTTGTAGCAGCCACAAGATAATATGAAGCTTTCTGCATAAAATGCCATTGAAAGATGGATATCAAAGGTCTGAAGAACTGCCATGTTCCTTTGTGTACCCACAGTGCTGCTGCTCCACAGAGGCCAAATTGTAGCAAAACAAGTGTTTCAGAAGCATTTTCTCCCTCAAGTCACAAGCCTTAAGAGTGGGACAAAAAACCGCCCCACCAAACCCTGCACCCACACCCATAAAAAAGAAGGGTTAATAGAAGTTTCCTGAATAAGCAGTAAGAGACCTACTATGTGTCTCTGTTTTAAATCAAACAGGAGCATGAGGCAAATACACCAACTTTTTGTTTCATCAGAACCAGCCACAAAGTCAACTCATTTTCTTCCTCGTCAGAAAACTTCAGAATGAAATACACCTGCGATCTGCAACATGGGAAAGACACGGATTCTTGATCTGACTCTCAGGAGCTGTTGGCAAGGATGGAGGACATCTCCAGCAACTAGGAAAAAAGACTTAGTGCATGAACTTGGTAACCCAAGCTTTAAGTTCAAGAGGAAAAGGCAAAGCCACACTGCAGGTAAGCGACAACGAGCTATACAACAGCCTAACACAAGGTGAAAGGGTCACTCTTGAAAAGAAAGAAGCTATGGTGGGCCAGTATGCGGAACACTCTAGAGATCTCTATGTTAAAACAAGACAACTCTTGAGTTACAGCTTCTATAAATCATTAGCAACAACTTCATTAGGATAACACATCTAACACAGAATACCAACATGAGAAATAATGGGAGGGGAAGAAGGAGGCAGAGGAGAATTGCTGTCACCTTATACATGAGGCATGTGTACACTTGTCTCCAGCCGCCAGAAGACAGCATAAGATAGACTCTTGAGGGTATGCAGGGAGGGACAGTACATTGCTGCTACCATGGTGCACAGAACACAGCCACCACCCAGGGAAATCATTCTAAGACCTCCTCGTAAAGGAAGAAACAGTTGAGAAAGGAACAAAGCAGGACAAGCCATCCAGGAAGACCCTGAAATGCACACCATTTAATTTAGAAGGTAGAGAACACAGTCAGAATCAAACCTGCAGGAGCCCTAGCGAAACTTCTCAAGGACATCAGAAGAGAAAGTAACATGGCTGAATGTCTGAGATCCACGCTAGAAGAACGGAGAACAACCAAAACTAGTGAACTACAGTGAACTTTGATTTTGTACATTTCTTAGAAGAAAATTTACTGAAGGAAAAATGATAGTTCCTTGAACAAACCAGAGTAAGAGTTACTATTCCAATGAAAATTAAATAGGAAGGGTAATAAGGAACAAACCTGGGTAGATCATCACCTCTTCTGCAATCTCAAAAAAGCCCAAATTAATTATAAAATATAGAAATTAGTACATATTAATAACTATAAGAACAGCAGGAAAATCACTGAAGCACAAAAACCCTAGTACATAAATGCAGGGCATTTCTGTGTTTTCCCCAGACACACTAGAAGCATTCAGCACCAATCAGGTGACTTATGCCTGAAGTCCTCATCAACAGGGAGCTCTAAGACATCAGCCTTGGAGAAGGAAACATTACAAGTATTCACATGAGAAATTTTCAAACTGTCTTTTGTCTGGTGAACCTTATCCCAGGACACTTAAGCTGCTGACAGCTCCAAGACTGCTTCGATGAATTATCTCCAAGAGCCTGCAGAGAACCACAAAGCAGCAAAACGTAGTCAATCTTTAAAAAGGAAGAGCTAGGAACCAAGTCAACCTTACTCCAGTATTATTCTACAAACGTTAGTAACCAAGCCTTTTAACAGCACTGCAGTGGTGGGAAACCTGACATAGATGGATAACAACCAATATGGGCATCCGTAAGCAACTTGTCAAACCTTTTATATTTACTTTCACAGCAGGAGAAACAGACTTTTTGGAAAGGAAAAGATGCCCCAAATTACAGATGATGTCAAAAGACTTGATGAATTCAATATTTGGCCATATTCTATTAAGCAAGGAAGGAAATTGTTCTTGTCCTTCTTGAGTTTCATCCTTTACTCTTTTTCCTTAGCTCGCTTCTCCAACTTAACAAAGCAGGTTTGAATTCTGAAGCTGTATATGATGTCATCTACATATATAATAAGCTTGATTTTACTCTCAAATTCACCATCCAGGTTCATTAAAAGTACAGAATAAGGAAGAGGTGGGATGGTTCTCTTTAAAACTCTGTTCAGTGTAGCCCTGCCATTTTGACAGTGAACTGTTAAGTCGTTCTCTGACTGTGGCAGCCCAGCTAGTTAGTACTTAATCTACAGCAGTTCTTCTCCAGGGACCATGCAATCCAGAAGGAAAAAAATCAGGGTCACAGAGAGCTTAAGAAGTGTTTCTTTCCTGGATTCCCTTGGACAAATGACAAAGGAACAGTGCAAGTCTGTATAATAAAAAAACCCAGCATAGAAATAAATTAAGAGTTTTCAGCTTTTAAAGGTGCCTAAATATTCTGTAGTGGAAGCATGGATCATTGGATGCCAAGTTTAAGCTTGCAGATGAGGCTTTCTTCCAAAAAAATCCCTTTCAAAGAGTCCTTTGAAGTAGTATACACATTCCAAGGACTGTAAACAACAGCTGGAAAACAATTAAATAAGAGCATATGTGTTTAAATCCAACGGGTCAACATTTTGAGTCTTACTATTTGAGAAATACTTCAAAATTATCCATCAGGGGAATACGTCTGATCTTTTGAAAATAAAGTCGTTCGTAAACTACTGTACTTTGGCATTACAGAGTGGCACACTTTCTGAACAACAGAAAGGCTATGAATGCTCTCATAGCTCCCAGAGTGATCACCAGCTCTAAGCACTGCTGCTGAAGAGGTGGTATTTTAAAAAGCATTCCATCAAATTAGAAACAAAAAAACCCAAACAACCCAACCAAAACCCACAAACCCCAGACACCCAACCACCCCAACCAGACAGACAACATAAAAAAAAAAAAAAAAAAAAAAAGGTTCTCCTTACTGCACTTCTTCTCAAGACTATCAGCTCTATTTCCTATCAAAGTCCACTAAAAATCAGCTGACACACAAGACACACCCCTGAAACAAATTCTAGCAGGCAGATTCTGTCAGTTTGGAACCTGGGCTTTTCTACGTTGTAAGCAACTGAGCCTAAGCCACAGGCAACCTAGAAGAGCCTCATCTGAACAGTCTCAATCCATCTTGACAAGGAAGGGAACCAAACAAGCCCTCTCCAACCAACCCAACATAACCCCTCCATTGACAACCTTCAACCACCTTTTTTCACTTGATGATGCCAGTTATTTTGAATGAAGACCCAGGTCATGTCTCTCCTCTACTTGAGGAAATTCAAGCAATTTCTTTTGAAAAATATAAGAATTAGCCTTTCAGATAATAAATAAAATTGATATTTGAAAGAAGATACCACACTGGTACAAGTTCTCCAACCTTTTCCAAGAAGTAAAGCTTATGAAAAGCTTGCTTTCTTATAAATACAAAAGATCACATACAGAAGTACTAATTCAGCAGAATGCATCCAAGTATACAGTTAAATAAATGTATATGCTATCAAAGCCTAATGCAGCCTGTGCAATAACTTAACTATGTAGTGTTTGCAAAAGTTTTCAAACAAAGAGGTAATAATCACAACCTGCAGTTTCAAAATAGGACAACATATTCTTCTGAGGATTACATATATACATCTCCTTAACAAATGGGCAGAAATCATCCCTAGATTATTCTGCCCAGTAAGCAATATTTTTGGAGGTTTGGGGTTTTTTTTAACTTAATCAGTAATAGCTTTGAGCTCAGTCTCAAAAACCAAAATAACTTGCAGTCAGGATTTAGTAAAAAGCCGAAAACAGTCATTTCTTTTTTCAATGGTATTCACACTGCTTTACATAAAGCTGTCAGTAAAGCAGTGTTGGACAGTGACTTATTGTGGAAGTTATTACAAGTATTCTTACCTCTGATCTACAAAAACAAATTTCCCATCTATTGCATGTCGAGAAACATATTCTGTAGGTTTCACCCTGATCTCACCGTTGACTGGCTGTGGTACTACATGAGGATGCAGCCGTCCAATTGCAACAAGACAGCTTAAATTACAACCCTCGTTATCTGGTTCGTTATCTTCATCTAGTCCCATTTTTGTTGGCGGCCAGCTTTTTAAATATCCTGTACTATGAATAGTGCAAAAGCTTTTGCGGTCTGCTGTAAAAAGGAAAAAAAAACAAAACAAAACAAAAACAGAAACCAAAAAAGCAGTTAGGTCATGGATATTGCTTTGGAGAACTTCACCTCAGTTCTGCTAATAATGCATCTCCTCTCTTATCCAGAAAATCTGGGATACTGTTCACAAAGGGATTTTTCAGTACTCCTGCTTCAATGCAGCTAATCTGAGACAATTCAATAAACAATTTATCTCTGCAAAACCACTGTTTATACTGAAACACCACACAGTTCAGACCAAGGTCACTTCTAATAATCTTTAAGTAGAAATTGCATCACATTTTATTATTTCAGCAAAGGATGCAAATAATCTAAAGGATTATTTGAAGAAATTAGTATGTTAATAAATAAATAAGATGCCTTTTTCAATTTAACACGAGGCTCCTACAGAAAACAGGAACGATTTGTTCGGTAGAACACACGCTGTTTGGGCTGTACAGGGGGTAGCTGTACATAGGGGCGAGGACAAAGATTCACAATGACAAGTAATACAGTCAGTATCCAGAAGGAGAACTCATATTCCTCAGCACTGAGCAGGCCTTCAAACTGCAAGGAAGATGACTTTCATAGAGAGGCAGAGTAAAAGGCTTATGCCTAACTGCACAAAGTGGTTTCCTCAGGGATGAGCGCTAAAGCATGATCCAAGGCTGAAGCTGTGTCTGAACCTCGCAGGAAGTACTTGGGGCAGCTGTCACATCCAGAGGCAAAACACTGAAACTGCTGTCTGTTCTCTAGTTGACACTTTCCACTTTGGATAATACATTTGGTATTAAAGTACTCAAAGAAGAAACTTTCAAATTTGGACTAAATATATACTCCAACATGTCTAGAATAATACCCTGCAAAGGAAAAACATATTACCAACTTTGATAATGTTATGACCAAACACTTCTGGTGTAGAAATGCTGTTTCCAGTATTCAGAATGTACCAAAACCACATATGAACTCGTAATAAGCTCATTTTTTAAGTTGGACATCTATCCAAATATCACTTGTCAAATATGGAGCAGAGAAATAGAATGCGTAACAGCTCCCCTTTGTTGGAGACATCAGCTAGAAGGTCAAGACTGAATGAGATATAATCAGTGTCTGAAGAAGATGCAATAACCACACCAGAACCAGCAGCACAAACTGCCTGCAAAAATTTCAAGAAAGCAGAGAGGAGAATTTGGCTTTATATGCTAATACAGGGTGTAAGAGCTACTGGGGGCAGGGGAGGAGGACGTATGAAGTAATAGTCCTAGACACAGTTCATTATCTTAATAAGAAACATTGACAGTGTTTAATAAATGTAGAAAATTTAGCTACTGCAAATAAACAAGCGTATATAAAAAAGCCTGACAGCCATTACACTTGGTAATAAAATGCATAATTGTTACCTTTCTTCTTTGAACAGGTTGAAGGAAAATCCTTGTCTTCTACTTTCACTGAAGGTCTATTGCACTTCATCCTACAAAAAAAGGACCGTCTTGCTCCAGAACATAGTCGTGATGGCCCAGGTGTTATATCAGTTTTAACTGGGAGTCCAGCTGTAGCAAACAGAGGAAGCGAGGAAGCCGCCTTTGTCAGGTAAAAAGTTAACTATACAAATGATTATATCATACAACCCAACCATACTATGTTTCAACTTCCCTGGGACTTGCACTGAAGTCTTTTTATATCCTTCTTCAGAAGCAGAAGTCCTATTTGGGAGATTTTCACGTAAGTATGTGCAGGACTCAACTGACCATATCAACATTAGAATTTCTGATTACACCTTCTAGTGTGAAAACATTGACACAAGCTTGAGAACACAGGGTTCTAAATGCAAAGATTAACAAAAGATTGTACAAATCCACACAAGTTTTGCAATAAACATGATTTCTTTGAACATTCATCAACTGATTAAAAAATAGAGAGGTATTATTTACCCATAAAAAGAAAAGTACTTCTTACATTGTCGCTCAAGAGGCCCATGACCCTTCAGACTGCAAGACTTTTTTCTAGCACAACACCCACCCAGAGAGCACAAGTGCACGTATAGAGCAGAAGATGCTCAGTGCTGTTCCAGGTCCATCTCAACTGGTGTGCTTCTAGGCATCAGATTTTTTTATTGTTCTCATGGAAGGAAGAAAAAAGGTAGCAGTAACCTACACAGGGACTGCAAGTCCCCAAGACCTCCAGTTATGTGTAAGTAGTCTCTCTAGCCTCACAGGAGTAAGCGCATATGAACATGCCCTAACCATAAGTCCTGACCTTTTATCATATTCTTGCAGGAGATTGTCAGATTCTTTTCCATGGAAAATAACCAGAGAAACACAGTAGCAAAACACACATCAACTCTGGGAGCCAACATGGGAGTGCTGGTACAAACAGAGCTCCAGGAAGATGCCTGGCACTCATCAGGTGCACAGGTATCAGCAACACCAGTGATGCAGCTGGAACTCCACGGGACCATGCTCCAAGAGCTGATGGAAGATTTAAATCACATAAGTTTTCACAGCTTGCTATCCACTTCAACCATTTCTACACAGGAATATGTATAAACAAACAGCTATAAACACGTACAAAAACCTCTAGAGCCCTGTAGGCTTTTAACGTAAGGAGGAAAACAACAATGCCAATGTTTTAGTGTAAAGTGTGGCTCTCAAAATCAGAATTGAGAGAAGTCACCTCAAGGAGGTCAGACGGTCCTGCACCACATGCACTCTTAACCTGCTGTTCAGTGGTGAGAGTACAAGCTGTGCCTCAGTCACTCATGCCAATGTAAAAATAAACATATATAAACATACTAGTACTCTTTAAGAATATGAGTTCTTGAAATTCTACCAATCAGTCTATCATAGCAGATGGAAAGACTGTAATTCATAGTATTTATTTTTGCCCTAACTTTGTCAGAGACATACAAAAAAGGAGTTAGCACTGGATATACATGTTTGACAGCCAGACAAAACCAGAAGCCAGAAAAACTTCAGCTGATCCAGCTGGAGCCTCTAGGCTCACCGCCTTGGAATGATCTCTCAGCTTCAGTTTCTGAAGTTGAGCTGGTGGCTTCTTTGAGATAAGATGCTAGAGATTTCTGTTCCTGACAAGCATGAGACTTAATTACCTGGAAATCTGCAGCTGTAAGATACCACCTTCTACTTAAGCAAAGCAGACTCCTGTTATGAGAGTGAATTAAACACCCACTCACCTCAAAAGCAGAGATACAGAACTACTTTAAAATACCAGAGTGGAATAAAGCTAAGAGACATAGTAGGAAATGATTCCAAGGACCAGGTTAAAAGCCTTATAAGAGAAAGGTTAGGTCACTGATGGAAGTGGCAATAGGTAATAAATAAATAATCGTCTATTTTGACTGACAGCTAAGGATTACCATAATAATACTGAGTATATTCTGACCATTGAGAATTAGAACAAATGCTTCATGTGTTTTAATGGGAAAAATTAAACCTTTGATGCCTGGAAAAGAGAGGATACCTCACAGGTCAAGCCAGTTAAACTAATGCATCTATACTGCAGTGCACGCCAAACCTACTAGCTTCTGCATTCAGGTATCTGTTTCATACTTACCTTTTTTTTTCCTGTCTAAACTAACTCTTCCTTGGCATGACACACAATCCAAACAGCACCCCACACACATACACTTTTGACATTAGGCAAATATTCAGAAGCAGTGAATGTGGCTACGTGACACTTTTTCAAAAGGTGGTAATACTTACTTTTTGCATCTATAAGCCTTTCTCGTGGCGCAGTGTCGGAAGAAGAGAGCTGCTCCTTCACTTTGGCAATGTCTTTAGGATGAAGGTAATCAAATAAACTTTGACCAATCAAATCATTCTGTAGAGATTGAATATTCAGTCAAAAATTAAAATAATTGTTCAGTATATTTTCTCAATTTTAGCATCCATTATAAACAATCCTTTTACATATAGGTCTAACCAAGGAACATCAAATATCTGAGATCCAGGATTTAATGGAATGTATGTTTTCTCTGTATATTTAAGTTATGACCACATTACATAGTAATTTCATTATTTTTAGTAAGAGTTTTGCAGAAATAGCATGCTTAATCCACCACCAACAAATATTCTGGTTTCTCCTCAATCTCACTTCATATGCTGTACATTTGAAGGAAAAAATTGCAAGTGTTCTCTTTCAATATTTACATGATGAGTAGGTATTATGGTATGTATATACCTAACTAGAGGCTGGCTGAGGAAAACTTCTGAAGCTAATACAGTTTTTAAATTTGGTAGGAAGGGCAGAAGACAGAAAGAATGAATATTATTTACACAATATATAGTGCAAGTTAAGCCTCATGTTAAGCGTGTACTAAAAACATAGCTTTGGTATAATTGCTTCCCAGTTTCCATCAGTAAGTATGCTAGCAAAACCAGAACAGACAAAGAAAACTCAGTCAAAAAATTCATGTGACGCTACTGGAAGAACCTCAGACTGATTTTTCAATATTTGCTTATTCTCCCAATTAGATAATGCTTTTGCAAGCCTGAGGGTAAATCCCTGATCAGAATGGTAAATGTAGTTCCTTTTCACCTCCTAATGACATGGCAGAGAAAAGCTTGCTATTTGCAACAAATCTCAGCTTTCAAGACAGACTATTCACATAAATACCCCTCCATATAAACACATAATCACAAAAAGGCTTTCAAATCTTTTAAGGCCTAACATTACTTAAAATGGAAAAGAATACCTGACTGTAGTTGAGGATCTTGAAGACAGATTCTGAAACAAACAGTATCTTCCCTCTGTCACAGCCCACAACAAAAAGAAATCCATCTGCTGCCTAATTGGGGGGGGGGGGGGGGAAGTAAATTACTAAGTTATACATCCTCATTGCATCATTATAACCTTTAAAAACACTTTGCATACAGTAGAATTTCTGCATTAGGAAAGCTGTCTTAGCATTTAGAGATAACTGAGTGAATAGGCAAGATATAAAATTACAGTAAAGTTTTTTTTTGCATCTGCAAACATTTTTGGCATCATTCTGGGCATCATGCCCAGAACGTAAAATCACTTTTACAGGAAGAAAGAATCCATGTCTTGTCCAATAATATTATGATTATCTTTAATAATGCCTTCAAATTAAAATATTACTTTATTTATTCCATAGTTCCTCTTTGAGAAGCCAAACATAACCTGGATACTCATTTTTGTACCTGTAGGCAAGTAATTCCCATTTCAATAGTACTCTATTTCAGTCACATACAAGCGTGCAGGATTAGGCCCCAATTTTATAGCTTTAGAGTCACAATGCTACAGAAATTAAATTCCGCATATGCTGCATCTGGACACTGCAGTGCTTCACAAGTTACTAGAAGAGCTTAACTATTGACAAATGACATTCTCTCCATGCTATAAAAGAAGTATACAGCAAGCAGCCAAACATACTAAATCACGTTACATCAGTGACCTCAAAAAAAGGTGTTCGTTATAGCATTGTACGCTGAAAATCACGTCAAGGTAGCCCATGGCAGAAAGTCTGCAAGAAAACAACGTATGTAATTTTGGCTCATGCCGTGAAGTAATGGTTACCATCAAAATATCAGTTTCTTCAGATCTCCTTAAATCCTTCTGCTTAAATCAAGAGTTGCTAGTCACCATTAAAACCCATTGACTTTATACAGTAGTCTTGCAGATTTCTTCGTTATCCTCCATAATAAAGAACACTCTTAAAAGCTGAGATACAAGGCAGAAAAACACTGCCGTTTTGCTTTGGGAAAGTTATATTCACAACCATTAATATCTCTTAATTAAAAGCTGAAACATACCCTGAGAATAAGATGTTTTAATTCATCATCTGATAGAAAAGCAGGCTTATAGTTTGCTTCTGTATATGGGTTTGTAGCACCTAAAGAAAAGAAAGAAACAATCCCCATATCACAAACTTCACAATACACACTTAAATGAGCAATTTTCCTTTGGCTGCGTCTTATACTGCTATTCTTTGCAGGTGTTCTTTAAAATGAAAGCTGCCTTTTGGTTTTGTTTTACTATCAATACAAGCTCTGTTGGTATTAACTTAAAAAAGGATGAAGCTCTTTTGCTAAAACACAAATACTGCATTATGTAGTAATGCAAATTAAATGCCTTCCGAGATATACAAGGGTTCCTTGACATATTTAACCCAAATATTGTCCTTGATTTATGGTCTAGTCTCAGAATTAGCAATGAAAAATAAAAGATTAAAGAATAAAAACCTTCAAACTATGTCTTCTCTTGAACCTAGTAAAACATGACAAGGTCATGTAAACAGATTGTCACTTAGGAACTTACAAATCAGTCCTCTCATTCCATGCCTAAGACAAAAAACATCATTACAATGACATCATCTCACAATGCCAAAAGCCCAAAATAAGCAATGAGGCAGCTATTTATTAAAGAGTAATTCCTCTCATTCTGTTCCCTTCATAAAGACAAAAGAAAATCAAATTAGTAACCACTTAAGTGCTAGGAAGTATTAACCTAATCAAATGACAGCGGCAGAAAAAGTTAAACCTTTCAAAAATGCTAGGATAAATACGATTGGAAGACACGAGGCCTCCTAGGAACTAGAACAGTAACTTTCTTTAAATCAGCTGCATCACTATCTTTTCTCAGGGACATATTTCTTGAAGGCTTAAACTTTCACCATCATCACCAATGGTACCCAAGCACTGATTCACTCGTATACGAAGCTTTAGGACATACACAAATTTGCAACAACCCCAACTCTCCCAGACCTGTGTGTTTCCCTTCAGATGCCCATAATAGAAACTGGTTAAAAAGACCAAAATTAAGTTTCCATAGTACTCTCCATTCTTTAGCACAGAGCTAAAGGTATGAACACAAAATCTCAGAAGTCCTGTAGGAATATTACTTACATCTAAGATCTAACCTCTCTATCCAACAAGTTTTGCATATTGCTTGCTGAAGGGCACCGCCCAGTGCTACGTGAGATTCAACTGTGCGCTGCCACTGGAGCCCTTTGTTCCCTCCCCCCACCTGCTTCAGCTGCCTTGCTTTTGTTGAATCTAGAGATGGCGATCAGTCAGGTCAGATCACAGAAAATTATTCTTTTCTCATCCACAAATTTCCCAGTCGGATCAGGATATCAGACCATGAACCAGTAAGCTATAAATGAATGCGCAGCATCAAATGCTAAGAAAAGGGGAGAAGATGTCCCAAAAATATATTAACTTACTCATTTTTTGCAAAAGGGCAAGAAAGGGAGAGAAAAAGTACGGCTTTGGGGAAATGCAGTTTTGCCATCCTCCTCCAGTCCTGTCCTGTCCTGTCCTCCCCACCGCCCAACCCCCGCCCCGATCAGCTTACCACGTAGTGTTTTCATGTGCTGGACAGCCATTCTCAATACAGTGAGTTTATCTAGCTTTCGAGACATAGCGTTGCATGTTGGGACCAAAGATGCCAGTTCATCTATAAAACTGTTCATTTTATCTCTACGCCTTTTTTCAATTTGACTATGAGCTTCCCTAAACAAGTAAGGTGGTGAGGAAAAAGAGAAAAGCATGAGAAAATAAATCACATTTAAAAATCCCCAAATCCACTATAACAGAAAACACAAAAATAACTTCCTCCTGATAATTAAGTTAGTTTCTTATTCTCATGAAAAGGACATGCACATACAGAATTCTTCAGACATTTTATGTTCATTATTTGGGTGACTAACAGTTACAAGCAATAGGCAAGGCTGCAGCACATGATTCTAATTTACCAGAAAACACATGTAATGTTGGCCATACAGTACAACAAATCCTCAGTTCTAAGGCAATCCACTAAACAGTACAAAACTATCTAGAGATTTCTACTGCTGTACACCACTTTTGTTCTTAGCATGTACACTGAAACATAACTGGAATCATAAGATCACAGATAAGCAAATTCCAGTGTTTATAAATATTGAATAAAGCATTCAATTAAGAATTTCTCATGAGTATACTAATAAGTGTACTAAGTATTTAAAACTACATTTTGCTGTGGCAATGTGTCTTTTACTCATCCTATAGCTTTTCACTTGAAGTATTTGAGATACCTCTGAACTCAACTCTTCCTAATCAGAAAAAATGATGATAAACACTAAACTATTTAATTTGTTCTATATTTTCCCATACTAAAGAGTCACTGTTAACATTTTTACAAGCCACTACTGAGTCTGAAGTAAACAAGATGAAGACTGTAACGCCAGAAGCATACAGACTTCAATTTCAATGTTAATGAAGTGAGTAAAACCAAAGTTACCTGCCAAATTAGTATTTTCACAAAACTATGTTCAGTTTATACATGAAAAGTGTTAACAGTGCAGAGACAGGGAAAAAACAAGAGAAGGTCAAAGCTGGAAAAAATTGTTTTCAGGATAAGGAACACATGCAAATATTCCATATATGGCAAAAGGCAAGATATAATTCTTTTCAATACACTTGCTCAGAGTATTACCTTGCATTTTTTATTCTGCCTTGTTGGTCTGTATACTCCAATCTGTTGAGAAATGATATCAAAGTTAGTGCTGAAAACACATTCTTTTAATGCATCTTATATACCTCCTGATCCTCATTAAAATATTTTTTTTTAAATTTGAATATTTATTTAACCTTTCTTCAGAAAAGACCATTATTTATAATATTGTCACTCAAAGTGTTGGGTTTTTTTGTTTGTCTCTTAATTAGTTCAGCAATCTTAAGCCTTTGTCCCAGCAAAGAAACAATTTGGAACACATGACCAGAGTGACACTGAAAACAGGTATCTACACACAGGATCCTATGTCAGTACTGTGGAACTATCATTTCAGTGACTATATCAATGGTACCTTCCATGTTGGTCATCTTTATCTGTATCCATACCTTCCCTGCAGAAACAGAATAAAGCAATATATCACAAATTAAGCAGGATTAGCAAAAATTATCAAAACTATCATAAAATTAAAGTATTCCTGTCATCTTTAAATCATAAATATAAATACAAGAATATAAAAATAAGAATAGAAGAGTGAGAACCTGGAAGCACTAAAGAAGCTGTGTGGTTTTTGTAGTATTAAAACATTTTCTTATATCAGTTGTGTCTCCTTTGGAGCTAACAAAATGGCACAGTTTGATGTGTTTGACAGTAAAACATGCTGCAGTTCAAAGATATCATCTGTTATAAAAATGTTTTTCAGTTAACTAGAGGGAAAAAAAACACACAAAAAAAAAAAATATCAAAGCAGATACTTTTCATGCCTTCATCAGAAATAGGGCCACTAACTTGCATTTACTATAGCTAAAAGTTCGACCAGAGTGCCTAGCATAAAATACACAAATTGCCCTGAATTACTTGTGCAGATGCCTGTGTGTTCTACACTTTAGTTTGCCTTACGGTAGTTGACTTTGGGGTAGGAGACGGTAATAACCTAGACCAACGAACCACTGGAGATGGCCAAATGCAGGGACAGAATGAGACACTGTATGAAACTAACTGGGCACATTTCAAATTAGTACAACTTTCAGTGTTGATACATGCCTTGCTTTCATCTCAGCATGGAAAAAAATGTAAGGAAGGAGGCATGAAGAATAAAAAGGATCCCCTTTATTACATTTTAGTCTTGTAACCATATGTGTCGATATAAGGAGAGGAAAGCTTAAGTTTTCAACTTTTTTTACCAGGTATGGCTATGAATGCCTAAGGCTACAGCACTGTTAGACAAAAGAATTAGGAAGAGAATGTTTTGAGATATGTATCTATATATATGTATCTATCTCTGTACAACTGTGCTTAAATGGACACTCTTAAGCCCGGCTTATTCTAGTTTAATTTTTACCTGCAAATTTTAAGTAAATGGGAGGGAAAGACAAGGAAAAACACAAAGCAACTTTTTCAAATACTTATACTTACTCAAAAGGAAAGCCATCAAGCCTGAAAAGAAAGAAAAATAAAAGTCCACCATATATAGGAAATAAGAATAATGTCTTACATTTTCTGTTGACATTCTCAAGCTAATTTATATTCTATTTGAAATGAAAAGCACAATGAAAAGACAATAGCAGTGAACACATTCTAAGGAAACAAGTTTGTTCAAATTAATCTACTTTCTGAAAGAGTAATTCTGCTTTTTAAGAGAAGATAGCGTAGTTCATTACACTTAATGTGAAAAACTAGTAAAACAACTAACCTAAATTATATTATGCAAATCATTGAGATACTGTTTCATCTTCAGAAATGAAAGATCTGTGCTTTATGTGTGTTGCCCTTGTAGTTAAACAGGATTTCAGAGGACTCTAAGGCCAGAAATAAGAAAAAAAAAATATGCCAAGTTTCTCAGCTTTTTACTCTGCCCAGCAGGACAGATGAACATTTTTTTAGTCAGTACTAAAGTCCTAATTCTGATCTGAATACAGACTTTATCATATCATAAGGAAATTACACAGAATTTCTACACGCAAGCTAACTTCTGCCATCACTTCAAGACTGTTAAGTGATCTGAAATACCACTGAGATTTAACATGTTAAGAGGCTATGTTTATAAAAGTCTTATGAAAAATCTTCTCATATTAGCCATTAACATACTAGTTATTCCTGTTCAACAATGGATATTAGTCTTCTTAAAAATAAACACAGTAGTCTTTCATATATTATTCATTGCACTTTTAAATCAATATCATTATGATCAGTTTTTAAAAGAAGTTTGAATAATGCTAAAGGTTTTCTTCATCTCTCAGTTTGCACATTTGAGCTACTGCCTTAGTCAATGGCTCAAAGCACTTCTGATGCTCACAAAGAAATAGCATGCAGGTCTAGAACAGGACTTAGAGACAGAAATGAGGCATCAGTTTTCCACTTGTGATGCCACCCTTAGCTACAGGATGCTTCTTGTGACAAAATTCATTTTAGCCTTAGAAAAACCCAGAAAGCAAAATCTAAGAGAGGTATAATGTAAATCACAAATGCTTCGGGATAGTTTGTGTTCTCATCACATATTATTTCAAATGAAAACACTACTCCCAAGAAAAGAAATTAACTGTTTATAGACCTGTGCATGAAGCCTTGGATTCCAGCATTTCACTAAAACAGACTGTAGTGGAGAACAGACAGCCTTTGCAAAAGTGACAGCAACAGGTTGGACAGGAATTTTCCTGCAGGAGTGGCAGGAGAAAGAATTGAAAAGAAGCTGGTGTGGAGAGCTGAAAGCACAGCCGATCAATATGCTTGCTTGTACTTGAGAGGCGAACAAAGAACCACAGTGAACAGTCAGGTTCTGCCTTCCTTATTCCCTGTCTTCACTGGTAAATGAAGCATAAAACTCAACACTCAGACAATTTATGTAAAAAATAGTTAAGAGGCAGAAAAAGCTGAATAGTAGCATTTCTGAATATTTACCGATACATACATACATACAGAAGGAGGGATCAAGGAAGTCTACCTTAAGTTCTATTTTAAAATAGGAATATTTATTAGCCACCATTTCCTTTGCAACACAACATGAACTGTGGTATGATGACAGCTGTTGTAAACTTATTTTACTTAGGATTCAAGGAAACAGTGTTTTCTCATATTTTAAAAAAAACTGCACACACAACCTGAAGGGCAGAATTATAACTTACAAGAGCAAGCTGTCTTTTGGAAAAGAGGACTTGAGCAATGCTTCCTACCCAGAAGAATAAAGACGGAGAAATCCTTTCTAGAGAAGAGGAAGTTGTTCAACCAGAGGGAGTCATGTGCTTTTCAGGAAGACTAAATGCATATTAGAGAAGGTCCGTATGCAGTAGGTTTGTGGTCTTTAAACAGTACTTGAAGTTTTGCACATAAGTTCTAAAAAGAAGTCTTACAAACAGGGAACCTAATCCTTAATTGTCATGCTCAGCATGGATTAAAAATTCTACCTCTTCCTGTAAGAACTACAATCCAAAGGCCCACAACGATAAAACTTGTTCTAAGTTATGTAAAAATGGACTACACAGCTGTATTAATAATGGATGGGACCCATTCACAAGTTACCCTCAGCTAGACTTTTAAAAGTTACAATACATACGAGGTTTGCACAGTGACTTAGAGTAAGTAAGTCAGTCTTGGTGTACCTAGTGCAGAAGACATTACACGTTTGGCAATTTGGCAAACTTTATTACAACCTTCACTATTGTAAAGCAGAGCTGGTGGCATTTCTTTCTGTTTCAAATACCTGCCCCAAGAAAGAAGCTACGGCTTGGACAGTGCTTCCGAGCACTGTTACTAGCAAGCTTCCGTTAAAGAGAAGCACCTTTCTTGAAACAAAACCGCGTTCTACCACTGATTCAGAAGAAACCAAGTTTTTATTTTGTCAGGAATAATAGCCTACAGTCAAGGACCAATACAAGATTAAATCAGTTGATTAAAGGGAAGACAAATCTACTGCCTTAAACCAGAGGCTAGTCAGGTTCATATTCAACTGGGAGACCAAAATAGCTTCATCAGGCAAAGGTTGGCAGCGAACTAATAGGAAGTGACTAAAAAGGCAAAAAATAGGTGAAGAAAAGGAACTATTCCCAGTTTGCTTCTGCTTTTTAATGAATTTATTATCTTCCCTCCCACTAGTCAGACATTCTATTTCCTATGGAAATGGTCAATATAATCATCCTTCACACTGTACATTTAATCAGTATTCCTGTCTCCCCCATCAGCCAAAGGTTTATTTCCTAAGCCTTACGCCATCTGATAGCCCTCAATTCTAGCTGCACCAAGATGAAGACTATTTTTATTATTAAATAATGAACTGTCCTTTTAGTGCATAGTAGCTTTTTAATTTATTAAAACCTTTATGACAGGTTGTCAAGAAAAGGTTACTTAAAAATTGCTGTGAATATTTCTATTGTCCCCCCCACTGTATTATTATGTTACCACCTCTTTTTAGCAGTGTTAAAACAAGAGAAATCCAACTTACTGATAATCAGTAGAGCTTCCCTTTCTTTTCCTATTACAATCCATTCCTGAAGTGCTAAGGGAACTCGAGATCAAGTCAGCAGGGTCTGGTGACATAAAGTCACTAATTGTAGAAGATATGTCCATCCTTTGGTCTGCCATTGGATTGTCTGACATTAGGAAAAAAAATAACAAACCAAAAACCCACTGCATTAATAGAAGCAGAAACTTACATATTTTTAACCAAAACAACAAATCTTAAATGTAGTATTCTTAAAAACTGCAAAAATCACAATTCTATTATTTCCTTTTGCCGTAAAATAGATAATAGGCAATTTCTCCTTTTCCAGTTACTGATGTATTGAATATTGAAAGCCAAACCATGACCATTCTCAGAACACATTACTTAACACAATTGTTTTTAAAGAGTTGTCAACATGATCTTTAACTAAATCAGGTTTACTCTTATTTTAACTGGCCAGCCAACTGCTTCTACCTAACATAAATAAAGGATAAGTTCTGTCTGTCTTTCGCTGACTGGGAACACTAGTTTTAGTGTGTCTCTCCATTTGAAGATCATATTATCAAAGTTCATAAGCTTTGAGAATTCTAATTCCACTGAATTTCATGGAACAGAATTCAGAAGATGTCCATAGAAAATTAGGTTAAATAAACACCTCCACGACAGCAGACCCCACAAATGAAAAAGTAATAACCCAGTGATGGTCTAGGAAGACTAGTTAAAGGTACAAACGAATCTACTTAGCTTTTTCATCGAAAACATACACATTTTAATCCTCTAGACTACAAATAATTATATTGTTTGAAGAAACCCTGTGAAAAGTTTATTCATTACTAAATGGCATCAGCTGTGGAACAGAAGAGTTTTTACCTGAAAACCTGTCTTGGAAGCTTAGATCCACCTGGAGAAAGATGATGATGCCCAGCCTGAAGCGGCTGATCACCTTAGAACTCTTCCATGCCTCATATTCTGTTAGTCAAGTACTTTCAAAAACCTGAATGGGAAGAAAACCAGCAAGCTTAAAAAACACTTTCAAAACAAGTTTGTTTAGACCAATTGTTTTGGACACAGTTTACAACAGCAAATAGATGTCTTTTACTCCAGGATCGAATTTTGATTTCCTTGTCCCTCATCAAAAGACTTACATGTTGGGATGTGCATCTCCAGTGCTTTGGAACAGAAGGAATTTCTTCAGCATCACTTCCTTTTGGGCTCTGCTTATCATTCTTTGGTCTTTGCATAAAACCCCTCCGCTCACAAACAATGGTAAGATCTGAACACATTTGCTGTCAGATGCTACCAGAATGAGTCAAACTTCTTTTACAGTGCGAAAGACAGACTTATCCCTCCACTCCTGGCTGCCTCAGTTTTAAGGTGGCCATAGCAGTAAGACAGTTTGGGCTTGGCTTACTATTTTCTCTTGTAACAGCAGTTGGCATTTTCAAAGAAAAGGGGGCTAAACATTGTTCTATTCTGCAGGCTTCAAGTTTTAAATAAAATCCACACCCCACACTATAACTCAAGTCCTCAACTGTGTCTGCCAGCTACACTGTAAACTTAGTGGCTGGTCTGCAGGTGGATGTGCTTCCATTCCAGATTTCTGTCACAAAACAAGTTTTTCAGCAAAACTTACTATGCGAGACTTCAAAACTGTTCTAAGTCTGCCTCTTGCAAAAATATCTGAAAGTCTTCTGGATACACTGTTTTCTGATTAATGCATCTGTGAACATGGTGACTGCCTTTCCAACTTGTGACGACGGCAGAACTTCCCAGTTACGCAGATCAGCAAGCTCCCATGACGCTCTCAGAAGGTCACGAGTCAACCAACCAATATTCTGTCAACATGACCACATTATAACCAATTCTACCAAATCACATATATAGAAACGTTAAGAGTCATAAGCCAACAGAAACCAAAGTCAATGGTATCATTTTCTTCAGCTCTGCCAGATTAGCAAATTCAGAATTTATTTCAGAAGTTTAAATTGTCTAAATTGCTGGTCCTTTTACAGTAATAACAGTCAGGATCACAGCTCTTAAATCTAAGGTCAGGCAAGTCATTGCCTTAATATCACCAACTTTTGAAGAGGGGATCATTGTTGTTCTAGAAGTAGAGCTTCCAAACTGCTGCTGAGGGCTCATCATCCATCTCACCCGACAACTTCTCTGTGTTCCTTTCTCAAAAATTAAGGAGTAGGGTATTTGCAAATGTGTGGACGTATTGGTAAAGGCAAGTTAAGAGGCCAGCTGACACCAAAAGGTCACTGACAAAAGCTAAATCAGCACAAATTTAAGTCAAATTATAAACTGCCATTGAATTCACAACCACAGTTTATTTTACAAGGCTTTCATTCACACCAATACAGTTACTTGTAGATCAGGCCTTACTTTCTTCCTGTATCAGCCTTTTCCTAGTTGTCTGCTTTGTCTCTCTTACCCAAAGTAGTCCAACAACTATAAACTCGATTATATTACTGTGGTTTATGAGATTACTGCAGCTTAATTTACAAGCCAGCAGTTAAACCACAGTCACTGACCATTTCTCTGTGCTTGGTTCAGATCCAAAAACTTTATTTTCAACCTCAGTTGATGTGCAGAAGACAGTTATAGCTAAACTTCGTGTGGCCTGTGGCTAAGCCCTATGAATCCAGTGATAACGGTACTGTCACATCAAACTACCTGCAATGCCTCTTTTTCACACTGTCCAATTACTGTGCATCCATGATTCAGTCTTGGAACCCAATATAAAACCCAGGCACTGTATAATGCACATACTAGAAACAAGTAGTTTCTAAAACTTCTGGTCCAGCCACCCACAATTAATTCAAAAGTTCCTGAACACTTCTATATGTGAGCATACTTGTTGAACTCACATTTTACTGCTTAAAATAATTTCATGGACCACTTAAGATCACCTCAGACAGAAGGTTGGGCTGAGCTGGAATTAAAAAAGAAAAAACGGGAAGAAGGGTTTGTAAGTTTAACACAGTCCTTTCCCTTTAAGAATGCCTGCAACAGTCAGCATTTTAGCTCAATAATCAGAACACTGCACAAATCACTGGTGTGCTTTCATGCAAAAACAAAAAATTGCTTTGTTGTTCATCTCAAAACAAAAATTTCAAAAAGGTTCTATAGAAAAAAACCATATCTTGAAATCAAGTATCCATTCAACTGCACTATTTTAAATGATAACCAAGTGTCTATATTTGATCATTTCAAAGCAGCTATTTTACGTGTCTTGACCATTTAAGCAGAACAAAATTACATAAAAAACCAGAATTCTCAATTTCTTTTCAAGTCAGCCCTTTCTCTACCATGTCCCAAATGCTCAACCCAGTTCTAACAACCACAGTCCTACATTTTAGGATTACAGGAGTTAAGAATCACACATGTCTCTTGAAATGAGGTTTAAAGTTAAGAAAATGTCAACCCGATGATCAGAGCAAAAATCAGCATGCCCCACTATAATAAATAGTGAACAGTTCAGAGAAATGTTTTGTTGCAAGGCTTTCTCAAAATTCTGAAAAATTGAGTATTTTACTATCTTTTCAGCCTCCAGCTGCTGTTTGTTCAATGGCTCAAAAAAATCCTCTATGAGAAGGAGCACAAAAGTTACCCATAAATATAAGCGAAGTTCAAATCTTCGATTTATGATGCCCAGCCTGTTGCTAGAGTACTCCAAGGACCTACTTGAAACAATGCCATGTAGTCCCCTTCCTGGATAAGTTCTCCTGTAGGTGAGAATCAAATGATATTTTGTCATTGTATTGCATGACAGTGTCTCTCCACAGCCTGTTTGGGACTATTTCCTTCAGGACTCCCCTCCCTTGCATTCCATCTTTCTCCAACCCCCTGTAACAAGGCTAATGAGACAGTAAGAACAAATCTTACTGTTCAGCCCTTAAAAAAAAAAAGTTAGGTGACACGTGACTAGCTTAATCATGCAAAGCTGATCATGAGTACATAAACACCTCTGAGCAAATCAAGGTCAGAGCTAAAGTAGGTCAACTACATCTGCCAAGCACCCATCCGGGAGTCAAGACCTCTTTATACAAGCACCACCAGTTTCAGTTACCCCTAGGCAAGAGTCAGCTATCTCCAAAATACATACATATTTATTCTAAAAGAAACCCAATTCATAACTTTATGAATCAGCAGTGTGTCATATCTTAAAAGCACTATTTCGCAATGACAGAGGAAAACTGTGGTGTGGTTTCCTTAAGAAGTAATTGAAAAGATACTCATTGTCCCTATGCGTGATGACTGAACCAAAAACAGCTACAAAAAGGAAATCATCCACTTCCCTTCACAGCAGTATTCCATCTCCAAAATTAACTGCCACAGTACAAACTAGTGAAACACAAGAACAGGATTATTTATCTTCACTATCTGTTTTTCTTCAAGAGGTGTTGTAGATGTACATATACTCCAGATGTGCACACATTCAGTAATGGTGGGAGATTTCTGCTCAGCAGCACGAGGACTCCAAGCACCCCATGATGATTTCAAGATGCATACTGGCACACGGGCATGGCTGCTTCAAGTAACAAGCAGTTCCTACATCAGAATCTTTATTATGAAATATTCTGTAGGAATCAAAGGAAGATCTTTGAACTAAAGCAGTGGTATTTTCCTTTTCTTTCAGCACTTAGGGAGCAGCTGTTAGAATACTTCATATTTGCCCGATATATTGATGCTGTTTTGTTTAAATGGCATATTTGCGTTCCTTGAACTCCCTAACATTTTTTGCAAGAACACTCTGTACTCCCACAGAAGATAAAAAGCCCTGCAGCTTCCTCTCACATGCAGATGCATCTCACCGCACCCTCCAGAGCAAAGAAGTGATTTTTACCCTGGTTTGCTTGTTGAGGTCATCCTTTTACCACTCACTCATCAGCATCTTCACCAACCCCTGGCAGCTTAGGATCCACATCTGAGTTTTGGAATGCTTCCCAACCAAAGCTCTTAGCAACATCGGTACCTCATGTTTCAACCCCATCCTTAACCACACACACAGAGCAGCAGTGATCCAACAGCCTCCTGCACCCCCCACGTTAGCAGCTGCTGCTACCCAGCCCCTCACAACAGGGCACAAGTATCCCCTGCTCTATGGAAAGCCGAGGCACAGCCTTCAGCCGCTCAAGCAACTCGCTGTTCCATCAGCTGCTCCCCATCTTTCCTAAGGAAAAAGTAGCAGGCTGGAGGGAAGCAGCCGATGAATTTAAACCAGCCACAAAGCTACAAGATGAATCATTTTGGCATAGGAGGGAAAAAAGTCTCCAATAAACAGAGTAAAAACTCCACATGCACAAAGAACATCTTTCAGCTCTAGGAAGTTAATGTAAAGGCAGTTTCTCAGTAGATCAGTATACTGTCCCCATGCACTCCCCTACCAAAACCAAGTCCGTTCATCACTAACATCTCTGAGAAAAGACAGAATGAGTCATATAATGGCATCACCTCACAGGAGTTTTCCAGACTGTCATAGAGGTAATGGAGCCACAGGACAACGTTCTGAATTTTCTCTTGTTCATAGAGCACTTAGATTTCCAGTTCAAGAGGGGCCTCAGATCCCACCTCTCCTTGCTTCAATGGGGAAGTACGTAAAACTTTTACTTCCAGCTATTTTAACAAAGGACTGCTCTGTTGCTGCAAAACCAGTAAGTGGTAACGAAAATAACTTTCTCTTGCACTGGGGAGCTCAGAACCAGACCCAGGAACACAGAAGCGTCTCACCAGTGCTCAGTGAACGGGAAGGATCACTTCCCTCAGCCTGCTGGCAACACTACTCTGAACGCAACCCCAGGAGGCTGTTGGCCACCTTTGCTGCAAGGGCACCATTGCTGGCTCTTGGACCCCCCAAGATCTTTTCTGCCAAGGTGTTTTCCAGCTGGTCAGCCCTGGTCTGTACTGGGGCATGGTGTTTTTCCTCTCCAGGTGCAAGACTTGGCATTTTGCTTTGCTGAACTTCATAAGGGTCTTGTCAACCCTTTCTCTGGCCTGTAGAGATCCCTCTGATTGGTAGCACACCCATGTGGTATACAAGTCAGTCCCTCCTGTTTTGTATTGTCTGCATCTCTGAGTATGAAGCTTCAGACAGCATGGAAAGAAAGGAAAAGAGGCTGACTCTTGAAAGAGAGCCAAGCAGATTTAACAACTCCCCCAAACCCTAGCTCATGTTCATCTCTCAGTGAAGCAGATAAATGTTTGCTTCAAGGCTGGTGCAAGCCCCATGGGAAGGCCTTATGGATGGAGATATGGCCCATATTCACAGCAGAAAATGAAAACTGGAACAAAACCAAAGCAAACCCATACCACTTCCAGGAATCAAACCTGTTTAGACTGAAAGGGGTCGGTCTGTCCTATGGATGAAGTATTTCCCTCCCTAGTAGGGGACTGGCATATACCTCTAGTGATACAGCTACAAGTCTAGCATACAATTCTACACAACAGTTGCTGGGTTTGGAGACTGCATCATCAAAAGCAGCATCCTGACTAACCAGCTGACCCTCAGACATAGCAGACTTCATCTCCTCTCATATCTCAAGACGACTTAGCTCTCAACCTAGTCAGTGAATCCCAGCTAACAGTGTTTCAACAAAGCTTGCTAGTTTGCAATCATTACTGAAAGGCTGATCTAGTATAAGCTTCTTGTCAGCCAAGATTAGGCTCTTTGAGCTCTTATTGTTCGAAGTAAGAGTATGTTGGCCTGTTTGGATATTTCATTTTGGGCAGCCGTCAGAAGAAAACATCACAAGGAAACTAATCAAGCGCTTGTGAAAAGGTGGTGATACACTCTCTTGGAAATCAGTACTAACATGCTGCTGTTACCAAAGGAACTTGGCCTACTTCAACAATCCTTCAGTACTTCTATTCCTGAGGCTTCCAGTAACTGCTTCCACACAGAAAACAAAATGGACCGGCCTTTCTTGGAAGACCAGGTTTCAAAGGATTTCTGCAGCACACCTACCAAACAAGCCTGTTACCTACACAGGAAGCAAACCATAGCCTCTCTACAGGCTTCTGCAAGCAACAAGTACTGCTCCTCACATCACTAGATACTGCATGTATCAGTGCTCAAGTAATTCTTAAGCTCAGCCACAGTGGCCAGAATGAGAGTAACCAGTTCAGATGTCTCTACTTAGAGCAGGAATCAGTGAATTCTGCCTCACAGCCATGGAAATATTTTACTGGGTGCCTTATGACATTTTACAGACATGCCAAGATCCTCACAGGTATTATAGGAATATATTTTCAGATTTAATCTCAAACATCAAGAAGATGGCTATTTTAAGGAGGCTTTTACAAAAAAGTATCGCTGTCATACAAAACTGTAAGATAACAGCTGATCTTCTACAAACAGTAGGAAAAATTACACTGAGAATTACACCCAGGTGCAAGTATCAACACAAGATCCACTCTCAATTAGCACACTCCTTCATGCCTTTGGATGCCTTATTTCAACAGGTCGTGATGATCAAAAACATTCAGTTTGATTTCACCGGAAATGGATAGAACCAAAATGGAATAAAAATCAGTTATTCTGAGAACAGCTGCTTGTAGGAAAAGGACTAAGCTCAATATCATAAGTGTTTTATTTAAAAAACAAAAAAAAAAACCCACGAACCAAACCAACTTACTTTAAGACAATGCTACAGACATTTTGTTTACCACAGCACCCCAGAATTTCTGTTCTGTAAGTTGTAGAACAAAATAATTATATTTTACATTCAAAAGTTGGGTCCACCAATGTTAAATGCTGGTAAAGTAAGTTCACAAAAATCTATGTTAAGATGTAGTATTTAATATTCATTTATTCCAATCCTGCAGAAGACTTTGTGCATGTGTTGGAAGGAACAAAGTATTATATTTTCAACATTGGGGAGGTTGGGAAAACTTAAAATTAATACACAACAGAAACTAAGTCCTTTGGGCCAGATATCTAATTCTACTCATTTAACACCAAAATCAATTATTCTTTTAGTGATGACAGACCCATATACACTTAAAGTAAAAAACAGCAACCAAAAAAAAAAAATTCTATTCCCTCAATTACTGAAATATAAACTTAGTTGAAGTTCTCAAACTGAGTTGCCAAGCCAGGTCCAGCCTCCAACATGGGAAGGAGGTACTGTTTCACAACCACTGAATGCAATCCTTGTTCATCAGCCCTAAGCCATCCAAGGGATTTGGAAGGGGGTAGAGGGGGTGAGGAGGTGTGTGAAAGAGAGGGAAATCCATCCTACCATGTGGGCAAATAAATTACCCAGCATTAATAAGGCTTAAGCAGAAACCTAATCAAAGTTATTGTTGACTTCTTTAGTAGCTTATGTACTTCCAGCGTGCTTTGATCAGAAACCTTAAAAAAACCACAACAAATACAAAAAGAAAAAACCCAAGACCACAAAACAACAAAAACCCTCTCAATTGAGGCAGCAGTGGTTCTGTGAAGCCTCAAGTTGTACACATTGCTTCTGATCTGTCAACAAAAGAAGATGTCTTATCTTGTGCTGCACTGTAGAGTCAACTTCAAAGCAAAAATTTTTAGAAAGTGAGAAATTACTCCTTTAGAGGACTGTATACAACCTGACTGACATTTCCAGAGCAGGAGAAGCATAAAAGATAACAAGTAGGTAAGCTATTTAATTCACTCCTCATGTTTATACAAACAGCAGGAATTTACAAATCAGTGCATCTTTAACTCACAACTGGGAATGCCTACCTTTTGCCCTTGCTGTCCAAAAGATGCAGCTTTCTGTTTCAAGATTTCATCTGACTCCTAAATATGAGCACTAGTTTATAACAGACAGATGTTTTAGATACAAGTTTTAAGGATATCTTAACCTTTCAACTACCCAAACTGAACAGGCTAAGTTTCATGCAATTAAATATACATCTTCTAATTTAGAGCTGACAAATAAATGTCCCAAAGACTAACTGTTCATTGTAAGTATTATTATGGCTGTGATATACTCTGGGCAGGTTTAATTTCCTTACTGTAGCTATGTGAGGCTCTTGTATCCTCACAATTTTGCAAATATTCTTCCTGTAGTTCATAATCTCCAAAGTTGTCTTTCAATGGCAGAAAGGCAAATCTCTCACAAAAAGTTCTAAGAAACATGTCTTCTAAAAGGTATCCATATGAAATACCAGTCTAGCAAAACACTTCCTCATTTACTTCAAGTTAGAAGCTGTGTGTCAGATCCCACTCTAACACTTACCCAGTCCGATCGGTTATTTGGCACACCATGGAACTCATTCTAAGATTTCTTCCTCAAGCTTGTAGCTATTGCTTGTGCTTTAATATAACTTGCAATAGAATGTCTTGATTTAAAAGATTTCAAGTGAGAACAAGCTTTAATTCAATCCACTCTTCTCACTGGTAAAGCCCTATTATAGTACTCCATTAGTTACCCCAACTTCCAGTCACCAAGTCCTTCTGTGCTTTTGTCACGTTTTCATTTTCTTCTCCCCTCCTCATACTGGAGCATTGTAGGCACCAAAACTAGACAATACATTCAAGCTCTGGCATGACTAATACTACCCAAGTAGTATTTCCTCATTTGACTTTTAAAGTTTATGTATTCAGGGATGTTAGCCATTTTTCAGTTTAACAGGTTGAACCACTACACACTGCTTTTAGTCTCTGAAGTGTACTTATTAGAATGACAAACCTAGTTTCCTGCATTCTCCTTTGGGTTGAATCCCTGGTCCAAATACTGTTAGACATACTGCATACAGTTGATTCTGTTTTCCTGTTGCATTATTACTGCTACAAACCCAAATGCATTTGGCATGTGCAAGACCTTTCATTCAAAGATCTATTGCCAAACAAACTGTAACTAAAGACTCTGTATCTTCAGGGAACAAAGCACAGAAATAAAAAGGGCAAAAATATCACAAAAAGGAGTGTAAACACAGGTGGTTGTATTTATACCCTATACTTTCATTTTCATTTTTTGCATACTCCCTCTGGTCCTGCTAAATTCCTCTGGCTGGAAGAAGCTGTCCCTTCTCTCAGCACTCTGCCAGTCTGACAAAGAAAAGTCAACAGGCTGTCAGTTTCCCTTCCATCCTAAAGTAAGCCTTGGGAAAAGGAAGATATTCTCAGCCTGCCTGGAACCAAGCTGTTGTATTCCCCACCTGGCTGCCTCTCTACTGTTTCCTCTAGCACACGTATCCCTGACAACTTCATTTTTCCCCACTGGTTTAAGAGCTGGTTTTGACTTAACTTGATACAAAATCAGATGTCAAACACATATGCATCACATTCACATGAACATCAATATTTCTTCCTTCAGACTATCTCAGTAATATATTAGAGGTTCAACGTAATTTTTGTTCTCCCACTATACCACTGGTTTTTGGATAGGAAAGCATCACAGCTTTTTGGTAACTATATAAGTAGGTAGTCTGCTAAAAAAAAAAAAGCTGCAGAAGAACATACAATGATGGCATAGTTACTGTATGTGTTAACAAAGTTTGTGTGGAAATGGAGAAATTTACAACTTACAATTATTTACAAGTTTCCAGTTTTAAGAAAATAACCCTCCCCACACATACTCATGCAAATAGCCTCAGCTACCTGTCTCTGCACCTGGAGTCCCTTTGATACACGTGGAGCAACAATAAACACTAACATAAATTAGCTCAGTAGTTTGGTTTCCTGAACTCATACTATTTGCCAGTTAAATCCAAATCAAACTAGTGAAAACTGAGACACAGTGTGACAATTTAGCACTTGCATGTTTTTTGTAAAACATGCAAAGACACAAACATCAAAAAAAGATACACATGCCATTTTCAGTCTTGTTTAATGCTTCAGAAATAATAACCTCCCCCATTCCTCAAATCCTGTTTTTTAAATGAGCACTGTGCTGCTAACACTGAGAAAGCAGCATTTCAGAGTTATGACAGCTCATACTGTGGCATTATCTGATACTCTGCTCTTCAGAGAGATTCACAGAAAGCAGTGAGGAACCGCAGCAACAGTGAACATTGAGAAGCAGGGCAAGTTCCCAACAGCCCCATAGGGCCAGCACTAATATTGATACAGTGCATTATGAGCAGAATTGTTATAGCTGAAGACTACCCATTCAGCACGCAACTAACAACAGTGCTTAGTACTGCTACGGGACAAAGCAAGCATGACTGCAGGACAGCTTCTTCCAGTCTCACATCATACTTGCACCAGTTTCAAGTGACTGTGAAACCAAAATAATAACTAAAAGTAGTCCTTTAACAGGACATTAAAAGTAAAGTTAGATGTGTCATCATACTGTATACTGAATGCATAAGTGACAGGCTCTTGGCTTCTTCTGCCACAGCCCCAGCTACTTTTTATGTTTCCTTCTTTCTTACTTGTATAAACTGAAATTTCTGTGCAATGTAACACAATTCCAAGGTGCGCTCCAAATACCCTACAGTGTGCACTTCACTAAAGCCAACATCTAGGAAATTTTTCCTTCGAAGACTTTGTAAATCACAGCATTCAAAGACCGGGTGGAGCAAATCAAGTAATAATTTAAGGAGAATCCTTGCACAGACTATTTCCTGTCTTTTACATTCATGCCGAGTGATAAGTACCTCAATAACAGTTATATGGCTTGGAAAAAGTTGTATTTGTCTAGCTCAGGATAAGCATGAGATACTGCTGAAAACCACACAGCAAAGTTCCACAGAACAGCTGACATAACATCGTAGTGCCATCAAAGGCATGGCTTCACTCCCTTTTTTCTTCTCTTCCTTGTCACCCTTCCCTCAGATTTCCTTTCCAGCACAGACTTCGTACAGTCCCCAGAGCCTGTCTGCACAGTGTGTTGAATCAATCTGCTCATCAGGCTGAATAATAACAACTTGACAGAAAGCGCAGTCTTCTGCGGGGTTAGCAAGCTCAACCGTCTTACTGAAAGGTCAGATGATAACCAGAACCAGCGCAAAGCAAGGGGGTGAGATATACCAGAAGAGGGGAAGGGGCAGAATATCCTTGTTAAAATATCCTTGTTACACATTCTTTAACTGCATTTTCAGCTTATTCACAGCACTCCAGCAGGATTTGTTTTCAACATGCAAATCCCTGCATGGTCTGAGCAAGACAAGGTGTGCTGAAACCCTTCTACTGATCCACACCTGCACTGTGACATTTTCTCTCCTCAGGAGTTTGTTCGTTTGTGAATGACGTTATGAATATATAGGCACAGTAGAGGAACATTACTATCCATTCTGTATTCATTGCTTCAGTGGGAGGATAAGCTTTATTTTCTTGAGAAAGGCCTACAGCAATAGGAAAGCCTTTTACAGAAACAGCTGATAAAACATACTCCTTTTTTGTGCAGCTATACATTAATGCTAATGTTGAGAACCACCAAACTTCTAAACCTGTGACATTCAGCTGCCAGAGATACATCTGGATGCAAGCCTCAGACTTGTACTTTTTCCAGACAGGCTTTTAAATCTATGATTTCTAATTTAAATCAACTGTCAAGTTTGAATGTGTACTTTCACATTACAACTGAAACTGAAAAAGTCTTTTAAAATTGCTGTTGTATTTAGAACAAAGACTTACATTACCAAATCATGACAGCCCTTAATAAAGGCAGAGGAATGATCAGGGAACACCAGCAATTCACTTAATAGGGTCCTTATGCTATGGAGACATCTCAACGCTACCAAAAAAAAAAAAAAAACCCACCAAAAAACAAGCAGAGAAGAACAGTATGTCATCCACCAAAAAGAAACCAAAACCCCAAAACAACCCACCAGATAAAAAATCCTGCCAACACCAAACATAGGTAAAAGAGAAAGAAAACTTGTTCAGAAAAAAAAAAAAAAAACAAACAAAAAAAACAACAAAACACAGCTACACACACCACAAAAGGACTCTTGGTAAAACTGAAGGCTGTGTTTTTTATTTTAACGACTGCTTTTGCTTGGATCAAAGACCCACCCGTGCCCCAACCCCTCCCCCTCCAAATGAAGAGGGGATACAATACAGAGCAAAGGGACTTCTGACTAACAGTTGCAAGCAGAAGCTTTTCCAACCCATTGTTTTAGTCCAAAAGAGAACATTCCGCGACCTACGCAGTCTGATCCCGAAGGACCTAGGAAGGATCACTAGACAGTTCACATTCCTCCACAAAAAGTTTAAGTAGGTTTAGATGATCTTATTTCCGCAAGTAGCAGACTTGTGCCAAATATTAATAATGCAGTCCCTTAGTTACCACTTACAAATGCTCATAATTGTTTACAGCTCCTGAACAGTACGGAGGATGAGTTGGATATCATCCAACAAATCCACAGCAATTAAATTCATTAGAAAATGGAAAACTTTCTAGTTTCACTTAGTGGAACAAGCCAGGCAATGACTTCTGCATATGGAACAATTAAGTAAGCTAGTACTCTTCAGCTTAGAAAATTGACAGGATCAAGGTCTACAAAATCATCAAATGTCACAGGCACAAACAAAGCTTGGCTGAAAGGTTGAAAACAACACAGCTCTTCACACATGAGGCAATAGGCTGTAGAAACTCTCTGCCAAATAACAGGGAGGCTAGAAGTTCATGTGGTTTCCAAAGAAAGGTAGGACCAGTTCACAGAAAGGAATTCTGCTGAGGGTTACTACCACATCTGGCTTGTGAAGTCCCTGAGCTGAAAATAACTGCAGCCCAGTATCAGAGAACACATGCTTGCCCTAATCTTCCTCTTCACGAGGCAGCCACTCACAGCCACTGCTCAAGACGAGACTCTACAGGAACTGGGTCTTCGTTATGGTGTGCAGCAGTCACTCTTACCTTCTTTCAGTATTAGCAAAAGAATATTATCTCAATTTCTAAGTATTCAGAGAAGACTTCTACAAGTATGACATATATGGAATACTCATAGTGAAAGTGTAAAGTATGCAACAACATCCTCAAAAAAAAAAAAAAACCTTTCTAGGTTACCTCTCGTTTAAGTCAACTAACCTGCAGTTATCACCTTAACATCACTGAACACCAGGTGAAAGATTTAAATTCAGTCAGTACACATTACACTGAGTTTAGCAAAGCGAATGTAAAAGCTTAGCTTATCAGAAAAAAATAGGCTAATATAGGAAACGAGATATATATGTTAGGTATCTGCTTTCATAAGTGGAATTTCAAAGCCAGTTTCAACAACTAAATTCCTATACAGCACCTAGAAACAATAGCACTGAGCAGGGAACCACGTAAAACTCGGTAGGCACAAACCACCCAAAAGAAACACCGAGAATGGCAGTCCCATACTTCATCTTGCAAAGCACTTCAGTTAATACACACTGTTCTCCACTCACCTTAAGTCTTGCCTACAGTATGAAATTAAATTTCAAATCATCAAGTAGAGCTCAAAATTCTCTTTTAAAGGAGTCAAAGGACCCAGCAAAGCAGCAAAACTGTTACTGATAACACATGGGGAAAATCCCAACCAGACAAACATCCTTAGAATAGAATAGAAAAGAATCCCGTATTTCAGGGGATCATATACTAATCACTAGACACAAATATTTCTGGCTTTTTTCAGAGTCCTATTTTTGGCAATGTTCACTTCAGAACATGATATAGGATCTCATGCACTATTTTGCCCTGACTTTAACAGAGAAACACATACCCTTTTTGCATGTGTTTTTGCCTCAGTCACTCATCTGGTGCTCAACTGAAATATTTTTTAGGGATATCCGCTAAGGCCCCTTCAGCTGTCTTCACAGGTTCTGTCTCCTCTTCCATATGTGCTGAATTTATTCTTTGTCCCTAGAGGTGCAAGCTTAAGTTTATATTCAATAAATGCTGAAGTAACTGACTAAACAGAAAAATATTTACCTTGAGTAACTTAACTGACAAATATAAATGTCCTTTCATTATCTTCATGTTAAACTACTACATCTTTGTTTTCCTCAATATGAATATCAACTCCTCCGGTTTCTCTCCCCCTTTCACCTCCATCAAGTAGCAGTGCATGAAATTTTGTTCTTATACAAATCATTGGTATCAAAACCTGATATTCGTATTTCAAAATAGAGAAGTGTTGTGTTCTGCTCCCTTTAATTAGTAAGATTACAGACCAAAGGCAAGGTTTGCTTTGCTTTTTAGTATAGCTGAACGAAACTCTTAGGTATTACATTTTATCTATGCCTTACAGAATAACAATATGAGAATCCCCAGTAGAATTTTTAACCTTTTAACTTGCTATGTCCTCCAGCTTCCTTCTACTCAAGCACACAGTAGCACAGAGATAAGTAAGTAAGTTTTATCTTAATACCGATAGCAGATTCATTCAGATTTGCTCCCTTGTACAATCATGTATTCTGATCTCCTCTGCAATGGGAGGCAGCCTCATCTACTATTTTATACAACAAACTAATATGCTGTAATTCAGGCCACAGTTTATTTTGGAAAGACACCCTGGATGAACTGGTGCATTGCAAGAATCTATTACCCTCCTCCTATCTTTTCTGTTCCAAAGCTTAGTAGCTCTTGTTCAAAACTTACAACTTTTCTAGTCTGAATTTGAGTAGGTCACCTATCAGCTACTAAATCTCATTTCATTTTGTCTTACCAGGTAACCTTATCAGGTCATTAACTGAGGGATGAATCCAGTAAATTGCTTTTTCCTCCTTTAACTAAGTTTAGTTGCGTTTCTTTAATCGCACACTGTAAGGTTATGTTTGCAAAATACAGTTCATTCCTTGAACTCTTCATTTTTCTATAAACACTTTATGAAGTCCAGGAAGGTATTAAAGTTACGACATAATTAGCATCATACATAGATCAAACTACCTTTGAATCCAGCTTTATATCCTTGTTTACCAAGCCAAAAATTCATTTGTCCACCTCTCTGTAACGCTGCACTGCAACTGCCAGTCAATAAAGTCCTCCAACCCTCAGTTCCTTCAAACCTTCACCTTAGAAGTGATACACAGATACAACTGTTTGGCAGCTAGTTAGAAATGGCACATATATTTCTTAAGCAAGGTCTTATCAAGCAACATAGACTGTTGGGAGTGATAACTAAACAGACCAACCTGCACCACTTGCAACTGGTGGCACTCTCACCAGTTAAAAGTCTCTTCTGCCACCATGTAATTGATACAGATCCTGACTAGCCTAACATCAGGGACAAAGCCAAGTGGAAATTGCCAGAAACGATGGTACTGACTAATCCTTGCTTGTACCACAAACAATAACTGTATGAATCAGTTAGCTAGTTAGTTATTTAATATCAGGTTACGAAAATTTTTACAGTGCAGCACAGACCTCTCTTTGGGAGATTTATGTGACAAAATTCTTATTTTTTTTTGTCATTTGAGAAGTTGCAAATCTAAACATTTAACCCTTTGTAACTGAAGTGTGACTGCAAGAGTTGTTAACCTCCTAGCTTCACCTTTCAGCTGTTTACTCCCATATAGCACTGGCACTTACCTAACCCCACAGTGAACTGTTCAGAGATCCAAAATAGATTAAAACTAATCCTGCCAAAAAATAATTTTTAAAAAAAGCTACAGGTCTGAGTAGATCACAGTAAAGTGATTCAGGGAGTCAAACAAGTACCAGCATTGTACAAAGTACGGGGAGAGACGATGAGCTCAACAGTAAGTGTACATACAGCTTACCTAGCAAACACACACCTGAACATGAGAACACACAGGTTAACTTCTATAGGGATACTATAGCAAGAATAAGCCTACAAAACCTCCGCTGTAATAGAAGTATTCAAGAAAGTCTGAAAAGTGGTATTTATTTTGTTTGTGAGCTGCCACTTTGAATAAATTTACTCCTTTTATAGAAAGCTCTTCTAACAACACCCAAGTTAAATCCATCTCCAATACAGAGGAGCACAGCCAAGAAGAACCTGTATGAATGTTATTCAACACCCAGGTAAGTTAGGTTTAAAAAATATTGTTCTGTATTAGTGTGGCACATAAAAACGTCAAAATCTGATGTACTGAGATGACTGATGTTTACAGACTGAGAAGCAGGAATATGAAAACTATGGTGATGGGCAGAACACAGCAACAGAGGAAGCCAGCAGGAATTAACTGACCACCCCTTTAAGACTGGAAGACAATGATTAGCTCACACGTGGAAGTGATTCTGATGAGTACACTTTTGGAAAGATGCGTGGAAAATACAGAACTACACCATAAAGAATGACTGAAGAGAAGCTTACATGCTGTAGCCAAACAAAGACTCAGCCAAATTACATCATGGGGAGGAGTTAAAGGGGATATGCTGCGTTATATTTGAAGGTGGAAAACTGTGGTCTTTCACTAAAACATACAATTAGGTTTGCTAGAAAGGGCAATTAAAGTTAAACTGTATTTATCCCTAATGTTTTTTCTTTCAGTAGAAACCTGCTAGTCCATCAAGATACTTGAGGTGTTGGAAGGCCAAAGTTCTTTTCTCTGTCCCTGAAGGTCTCTGAAATCCACTTGCCATCCTCTCCCACAGACAAACCTGAGAATTTACACCAATATTCGCTGACCTCATTGCCAACACAGCATCGTTCCAAAACATCGCCATCACTACAAAACGCACACAAAAAAGCAAAGCTCTCACAGAACTGAGGCAAAAGGATAACAAAAAGGCACACAGGCAACTTCAAGGGGGAAAAAAAAAAAATTTTTTTTGTGCACGTAAATAAAGTCAGAGACCAGTTAAGAGACCAGTTACCAGGTTTTCCTAAGTCACCAAAGAAAATTCGACAGAAAAGTGGAAAAACAGGTTTCGTTAACAAATACCAGAAACCAGTACTTTTGCAGGTTTGTCAAGAGCCACAATCATTCCAATATGTTTAGGACTACAGGGATCTAGCAAGCCACAGAAATATCCTAAAACCAGAGGACAAGTCAGATGACTGACAACATACCTGTTTTAAAAAATAAGAAGTATGCATCTGAAAGCCATGCCAAAGGAAGTAGACTACACAAGTTTTACAGCACACCATGAATGAATCCATAGAGGCTTAACTACTTGCCTGAGCAAATCCTGTTCTAAAGGGCACATTCATTTTGCCTAAAAAGCACCCAGAACTCTTCTAGACTAACTTAAGCATTTAAAGGAACCTCAAAAGTATTGTAAGGCTGAATAATGATAAGTTCACCAAGAGACAAAAGATTGTCGATATGCTACAACACTAAGCCCCTAATGAGATACCAACAGGCACTTTTCCCTCACTTTTTTGTTACACGGAGGATTGGTTTTTGTCCTGCTTCCAAGATGTGCAACTATTTGGTCCTTACTAGCGTTCATATACTCTAGGAAAAAAAAAGTCAATAATTCATTTTAAGTAGAAGGCGCAGATTCTCCTGTTATCTGCTGACTTAAACCTTTTCTTACTTTCCATTTATATTCCAAATAAAGTTCAAAAGATGTACTAAATCTTTTTTAAAAGTGTACATCACAGCCATACAGAAAACAGATTTTCATGTCACTGAACACAAGGACAATTCTCCTGAATGGCTATTTGATAATAACATAAAGAACAAACTAAGGTGCCAATATTTCTGTAAAGGGAAGCCCAAGTAGGTTTTAGAGAGTTTTGCTTCCAGAAAACAGTATGTAGACAAACTGACAGCAAGATGAGATCTATGCCAAGTTAGAGAATAATTCTTAAACAGCAATTCAAGGTATTTTTTTTTTTAAACAGACAGCTCCCCTCCCCAAAAGGGAGCAGAGGTGTGCACAATTAGTGGACTTAAGTCCAAACCATGTATTGTCTTGGTGGAAAAGAAAGTCTTCGTCCTTTCAGTCTCCTTCCTATATTCCATTTCCTCCAGATTTCCTGGCAAGCCTAACTGGAGACATTGCTGGGTGTCTGCCATTTTTAGATAAACTATCAGTTTGACGACAACAACTTGGATGTTTAAGTGTTCAGCTCCGGTAGAGTCAGGTGATCATGGTGAATGAACTCCTGAGAGATCTGCGTAGCTGCAACACTTCTATATTTGTTCATCTGGAAACCCAGAAGCACATGGGCCAGCAAGGGGAAAGGGAAAAGAGTCAGAGGTCTAGCTGAGTTACTCTTTCTTGTAATGAAAATTTTTTTAAAAATGGCACAATAGTGAAAAGCTCTATTGTATAGCTCCAGAGATGAAAGTAAAAAGTCATTTATTTTTCTGTCTTCTGGGTATCAGTATCAAAACCAGATTTCTTTTATCAAATTTTTAGGTAGATTTATGAAAGAAATGACCCAACACAGCTTAATCCAAAAATATTCTTCCATAAATCCTCTTTTTCCATGTCAAGGTTGCAGTGTAACATATTTAAAACAGCACTCTTCACACTTACTGGCTCTCCCACCTCTCCTTCAGGACTACTTTCATGAGCTGTGCTGTTTCCTAACCTACAACAGCAGAAATGTTTATGAAGCCACAAGTTGTATGATACCAGTGAACTGTGTAACCTGAAATCAGTCTCAGGGGGGGAAAAGTTATCCTTGTGCCACAGCAGATTCCCCAGTCCAGTACCTTTGCCCAAATACATACGCCACCACGGAGCAGAGGGACAGGATACATGGATGGAAATGGTTAGCGAGGAAGGAGCTAGAGTGTTGATGGGGGATACATTGTCCATACCAATCCAGTTCAAATGATCATCAAAACTACTGTCCAAATTCATCCAACTGTCAATGGATGTTGCAAAGGACTCGTGTCACTGTAGGACAAACTGCTGGGCACCAAAACCAGAGAATTCTTTTTGGCCACGGGTTTTTGCTTTCTCTTCTGTCCAAGTACCTGAGCACAGCCCTTGTGATACTGCCCTGAACAGTGGGATTTCCCACACAGGTGCTTGAAAGTCTGCAAAAATTCATCAGACTAGAATTCTTGGGAGGAACATATATATAAAGGACATAGAAAACTTGCACAGTGGCATCAGCTGTATACAATTGTTAAAATTTGCTCTAAGCTGGTAAATTGATAATTGGTACTGGGAATGTAGAAACATCAGTTTCTACAACAGCCGACTGCTGTAATGTTCTCCTCTATTTCCCACTTCCCACCCCCATCATCTTACTGTTGATGATGACAAAAGCGTTAAGAGTATGACGAATGAAGAGCTGCTCCAGCTAAGAAAATAAAGCAGCATTTGCTATGGAAGAGTCTCATGGTCAAGTCAGATAAATTAGGATAGGAATTACTTCATTCAACAAATAATGCCAAGTACAGTAATTGAGGACTCTCTATTGCCGATGGGATAGCTTAAACAGACTGAACTAGATTTTTAAATGCTGTAATAGGGAAATACTCATCTTTCTTCAGACTGTTCGCCAGCCAGACAAGCTGACCAAGCTGCACATGTCTCTGACATGGAAAAAAAAATATATTTCTATGAAAGCCCTAGAATTTCTAAGAGAGGTGAAACAGAAAATTTCAGCATAAACCCAAACTAGCATAAATTCATTGCTCTTATTTGTCTCCTCCTATTAAAAACAGGAATACCCAATTGCTGGCCTTGGTATTTCTAAAATACAAATAGCTTCTAGAACTTCTAGAATTTGGACCCAAACTGCATAGCAAGCATTTGACAACATCTTGAACAGATTATTCTTTAAATATTAGAGAGCACTTCCAGCAACTCTAATGTTTTTATGTGACAAGGCCCTCTACGAAATCACTGAAGTGACTTGACAGGTTTCTAAAACTGTAATTATTCAGAGGCTAGTTTGGTCATTGCAGCAAAACAATATTTGCAAATATGAGAAACAGGGGAAACTCTAAAAAAATAGGGATGAAACAACACTATTCATAATAAAAAACTTCCAAGCTAATGTACAACTTCTTGCATACAAGCACACTTCTCTTCAGACGTGATTTTTCACTAAAAACGGCACTGTGAGAATGAAGGGTTATACCACACATCATTTAAAATTTCCTAATTTCACACTAGATCACTAGAAATTAAACACTATGTAAAAACTGTTAATTGAAATAAAAGTTCTTTAAATGTAAGTTTTTGATGGCATCTGACATCATAAAACTTCACTTGGATTTTATAAATTCAGATGATGATGACTTTTCAAGACTCACAAAGCCATAGTAAACTGGGTATAGATTAAAACTCCAATATGATGTTACTCTAGGACAGCAAGTTTGCCTGATGTTCTGAGGCTTTATCAGATCATTAACAAAAAAAAAATATCTAGATACCAGAGCCTTCTAAGGTCAAACTTAAGTAAATTTCTGGATTTATGAATTTGGGCCATATCCTGAGTATAACACAAAAATATTCCTAAGTATGTTCACAACACAACGTTAATACTGACTTTTTTTTTCATTAACTCACTGAATTAATTTCATCTAGCCAAACTGCAGCATAAAGGCCAAATCTCAGGGGGATTTAAAATACAGTTATCAGAGGTCCTTGAGTGAAGGGTAAAAACAAAAGTACAACTCGAACCAAAGCCATTTTGCTGTCACTCTCAACACAACTACAATGCATACATGCAATACAGAGGATAAAAGATTTATTACTTTTTACAGTTTTGCTTCAAATTGTATGTCGTAAATTTCATAACACTCCAAGAAAAATCCATAGATAACAAAGAAATCCATTCATAACAAGTCAAGAAAAAACACTCAACCAAACCAGTTCAAGGAAACTATAAAACCAACAGTTTTAAAGACAACAAACATTCTTCTAAAAAAAACCCACATTCTTCTAAAAAAAAAAAAAAAAAAGAAGTTACAAGTATATTAGTTTTAGTTTCTCCCATTTTTTCTAGGAAGTAACTTTTCCTTCTCACTTCACTCTATTAATATTCTGCAGTACTCTGCAGAAATTTAGCAATTTCTACCAGTGTCTTTCTGATCTTGTCCTTTTTTGTTAGACAAACTAGAAAAGGCAAAACCGCTTTAAGGAAGTTTCCAAGATAAAAAGAACTTCTGATCAAGAAAACACTCATTTCCGAGTTCTCTGATAGTCTTATTTCATTCTCCCTCCAAAACCTACATCAATCCCAAACAGGTAAGACTAAGCTTAGAGTCTTCTAAGTAGTCTTGTATCAAGACCACATCCAATCTTTAAAGCACATGGATACCATCAACTTATTTTTAGCTGACACAGAAAGGAATTAAGGCAAACAGCTGCAAATGAATAAGCATATATGACTTACTGTAAAACGCCTTCCTGTTAAAGTGATTTGAGAGACATGATGCCAATACATACTGCTTAGGAACTGCCAAACATAAACTTCCCAGTGTTACAGCAACTGCACATTGAAAGTTGCATTTCCATCACAGCCACACCAAGTAAGGACCGTTAAGGATTTAGCAATATGTTTGCTGCTTCCTTTACAGAAGGTGCCACTAAATTGCCTTGTACCTGTGGAAAATAGAACCTACTAACATTTGCAAGAAAAATACTGTCAAAACAAACATGAAAACTACAACCGTCTTCCTCAACTGCTTATATTCATGTGAATGGGTTTCTTTAAAGTTAGTAGAGAACGTCAACACCTTAGACCACAAGAAACGTGGCTTGTTATTTCACCATTCTAAAATACTGCCAACGATATTTCTTGCTCTATAAGTAGCCTACTGGCACCATTCCTACAGAAGACCAACCTACTAAACTACAGCATGGCTTCAACTCAGGGTCACAAGTTGTTCTGACACCAGCAGCTGACCTAGAAGCGTATCTGACATCAGAGACATTGAATAACAGCTTCTCAAATGGCAGGAGATTGAAAAGGTTACAAATTCTGTATGCGTTGGCTAAGAAATATCTTTTTGCAGCTGCAAAGGAGAAAAGACGACCTGAATATAGAGAAGAAAGATTAATCCTTACAGGCAAAGAAGGGGCAGGGAACACAAACAGTCCTGCACTGTACACATGAAGACGACATTATCAGTCAGTTCTTGAACAAAATTAAATTATACAACCACTACAGAAATTTTAGCAACAGCTAAAATAAATTTGAAATAATATCAAATGCAACAGAAACTATCAATCTTCTTTGGGACAAAGACTGAAATGTCAAGACTTTTTTGAATTAATACTCCAGACTAACAAAGCCTGAAGATGCTGTTTTGATCTGCGTTCTTCTGCAGAATGGATTAAAACAGAAATTACATTTCTCAACATCTGGTGAAAGATCAGGTTTCCAAGGAGATGAAGTCTGGGCCTTGGATAAGTAGCCTTACTGCATTTTTCCAACAAACTGAGGTAAAAAAAGGCAGGTGAAACATGCAGCTCATGCCAGCAAGCTATTCACCTCGATATCCACCTCATTCAATGTAAAGTTCAATTAAATATACATCACAGGTTAACTAACAATATTCAAAGTGATTAAATACAGATAAAAACAATTTGATAATTACAACTGGGATCTCTTCCTCCCCCTCCCCCCCCCCAAAATAAGATTGCAAACAAAACTAAAATAGGCTTTCTAAATAACTCGATACACTAACTTGTTAAAACATAAGCATTCTCATTTTGAAAGTGCATCATTTTGTGTTCTGTTTCAGTGCCTTGAGTTTCACCTACGTAACACCACAGGAGTATGCAAAAGTCACCAGTTTGCATTTGATCTCACTAAACCTGGAACATATTTACTACCGCAATGCAAGGCTACCACATACATTTATATATGTATGCATATATATACACACACACACACACACACACACACACAAACACACACAACAGGCAGAGTATACCTCTGCTTTCCTTTAGCCCATTATCTAAAAAGACTGAAAGACCCAGATTGAAAGCTCTTTCACTGCTTTTGAAAATGCCATAAAACACCTTATTTGCATCTTCAAGCACCTCCAGAACATAGACCCTAATTTCTATGGGCTGATCAAGCAGAGCTTTCAACAACTAGGTACAAAAGTCAGTATCATCTCAGCTACTACATTTATCAAAACCAATTATTTCAGTCTGAAGTTTTCCAAGTATGATGACAGCCAAAAATGAAAGTTTCAAACCATGCTTAAAGTAAATAGAGAAACCTTAAGTATTCTTTGCATTCTGTAAACGTATTGACAAAGAAGCTACACAAGCTTAAAAATATGAATTTATTTTGGGCTTCTCTTTGTAGTCATTTGCATATTATATGCCTTTACACATCCTTTATTGAAGACAACTAACTTCAGAGAACTTTCTAATACTTGGGGATACAGGTAGCTGCTTTTGACTATTTTTCTGCCCTCTTTCAAGAGCAGAACTATGGACAAAACTGATGATAAAGGTTAAAAATGAAAAGCTTGTAAGTTACAGAACTAAAAAAGAAAGTCACTAAGGGATGCACCTTTGTTGTTATTAGTGTCATTGTTAGTTTCTTCATTTCTGTTCTATCAAACTGTTCTTGTCTCAACCCACAAGCTTTACTTTATTTTTCCATCTCTCTCCCCCATCCCACTGGGTGCGGGGTGGAAGTGAGCGGCTGCTTGGTGCTGAGTTGCTGGCTGGGGTTAAACCACTGACAACCTTGTTTTACTTAACAACAATGTATTCCTTCAGGTTTTCTTGTACCTCCTGTCAAAGTGTAACCACACAGATAATTGGCTCTGTGCCGAAAACACCTTAAAATATTGAATTTGAGCATGAAAACAGCACTTCTGTATTCATCTAAATTAATTAACCTACATGTCTCTTGGTACTTCCAGTGTGCTTGATATCAATTCACTATGAAAAACCATCTTAACTCATCCACAGCACACAGGCTGCAGCTATCACATTAGGTCTTAGCTTTGTCATCATAATCTTGCATAGTTTAAAGGAACTGTGTGTAACTTTAAGCTCTGCTAAATAAATCCAATCAATGTTCACTTGTTCCTGTTCCTGGCTTCCCAAAAGAATCTTTGAGAGCAGGTATTTGAAGGAAAAAAAATTTCCAATAAACTCCACCTACAAACATCACCTTCCTAATACATCCTTAACAATGGTCCCCAAATACAACCAGTCTCTTGGTAGCAGGTGGTGACAGTGCTGTGGTAGCAGGCCCCAACTTCAGCTCTGGCTTTGTGGAATCCCAACTACAGCTAAGTTAGTTTACTTACACCCCCATGTCCCTCCAAAGGGCCTCGTAGGGATGAACAAAACAAAACAGCTATCCTTTGGTTCTCTGTGGTACTTCTTTCTTGTCTAGGCAATCTCCCAACACACTTCTTTTACAGACTTTGAGTCTACACAGCACCATACACCACAACTGTCATGCAGACAGAAAATGGAAATGCACAGTGTGCAAGAGAATACAGGATAAAACAGCATATTAATCTATAACAACAATATTTTATTGGGTTATTTTATACAATCCATTTCTACAAGTAGACATAAAAAACCATGAATGGTCATGAGAAATACAAACCCACAAAACTCAGAAGTAGTAAAGACTTTCCCCTTAATAAGCCACTGTGGTTTAGAATATTCAGAGAGGTCTATAGTTTTTGACACTTCAAATGGCTATTTACATTTGCATATTCCTACAGCGTACAAAGCATACATTCTTTCAAGGGCAGAGTTTAACCTCAGCCTTCTGCAAGACCATGCACAGAGACAGTTAGCCAGTATTAACAGTTAATTAAAACAAACAACCTTTCTTTTTCCCCCTACAAACTTAACCGCAGCCTGTGTTATCATCAGTCACTCCCATTTAAAAAGTCTTTTTGATAAAACAAGAGATATACTAAACAGGCAGGACAGATACTTTAATACTAACCTACTAAAAAAAATGAAAATGGGGTTTCATTCTGAATTAATTCAGAATTCAAGGATCAGCATTTTGAAAAAAACTCTACTCAAAGACCGAATGATTTTTGTGAAGAGATTAGATTCAAAATTGTTTATAAAGATGATTGCTCTCTGCAGTTGACCCTTTCTGCCTCAGATGCTAAGAAAATACTGAAAAATTGCTGTAAGCATATTTGCTTCAAAAGCAAGAAAACACACCACTTGTTTCTTCACCATTATTTTCAAGTACTAAAATCTTTCCAAAACTGTTATAATTGAGGCACTGGAATAACAGAAACCTCAGCAAATAAAAATGCAAACTGATTCCCCTGACTCCCCAAGCACAAAATCCTGATCTTGGGAAGCCACCTTAATGTTCCCAGTATTCTGCATTCACTGTTGAAGAAAAACGTTCATTCTCCTGTTGACAGCAAAGATGCACATACAGCTGTCGGAAACAGCCCGAGAAGTAACAGCACCAGGGAGGACTGTCTCAGGACCCTAGAGCTCACCATAAAACATTCAGGAGGTAACTGAGCTGCACTGTTAGGAAGCAAAGAACCCCACAGTTGTGGGACTGGAGAGTTGGCTGTAGTTGTCTACAGGTAGGACTGGCCACCGTGCAACAGAGTCACAACCCATAGGCATTTCCAAATACTACCATCATTTTGGGGTTTAATACACACACTCGTCGGGCCTCACCTAAAGCAGACTTTATCACAGGGCACCTGACTTACTGAAAAAGATCCAAGGGAGCAGCCAGGGGACAGAGGTCGAAGGGACCCATTCCTGTTGCAGGGGAAGGGGCACCAGCATCTCTGCTCAGTGACTTACCTCAGCCTCCATATCCCTGAGGAGGCTAACTCAAACCTGGGAGGAGGAACAAGCCCGGCATTGCCTCCACTGAGCTCCAGGACTCCTGCTTTTGCCCCTTTCCTCCCCCTCCACCGAGCCGAGGATGCACGGAAGCAGGACCCCCGGCCCCAGCTCTCCCCTCGGGCTCCGGACGAGCTGCCGCGCCGGCAGCGCGCCGGGGGCCGGCACCTCCGGGTCCTGTCACACCGCCGAGACGGTCCGCACCAGGGCCGCTCCGTTCGCGGCCGCCCGCCCCGGTCCCAGCTGCAAGGGACACAGTCCGGCACTGCCTCCGCGGGCGCCGGGGGGGGGTGGGGGGGTGTCCCACCGTCCCCCCCCTCCTCTCCCGGTCCGGCCCGCTCCCACCAGGGAAGCCACAGCCCCCAGCCGCTCCCGGGGCAGGCAGCTCCCCACGGCCTGCCGGAGAAGGCAGCTCCGGCGAGGTGGCGGCCCCGGGCGGCCATTCACCGGCCTCCCCCCCGCCCTCCGGGGGGGGCGCCGTCTCCTCAGCCGGGGAGGCGGACCGCCCTCACCCAGCAGCCCACCGCCCGTTAGCGCCCCCCCACCCCGCCCCACCAACGGTCGCCCACTGCCCGTTAGCGGCTCACCGAGAGCTCCGCGCGCCCCCTCGCCGCGCCGCGCCCCGGCTGGGAGGGGGTCGCCGTCCCTCGGCAACGCGCTGCACGCCCGGAGCGGCGCCCGGCGCAGGCAGCCCCCGTCCCTGACCTACTTTCCGCCTGGCTTGCCACCCAACGGCGCACCACTAACCTACTTTCCAGCCAATGGCACCCTCCTCCGGCCCCAGACCGGACGCGCCCGCCCGCCAACGGGCGAGCGGCTCCCCGCCGCTCTTACCCAATGGCCAGCCAGCAAGCAGGCAACGCCCGCCCTCCTGAACGGCAGCTAATCCCTGGGCGCCCCTGGAGTGGGAGCCAATCAGAAAGACTGCTGGGAGTTTTGATCCCGCCCCCCGGCCGAGGGAGGTGTTGATGGGCGGGGGTAGGGGCGCGTGCGCGGTGGCGGGCGGGGGGGAGCTATTAGTCAGCCTCCGGGACCCGGATGCGGCGGGGTGGGTGTTGGTTTGCTCGCGGCCTGTCGCAGCTCCCGCTTGTTCTTTTTGCCTCAGCGCCGCCGTTGAGGGCTCGCTCGTGCTTCCGCGTCATTCGCGTGACATCGGCCTGGGCCGCGGCGTCACCTCTTGAGGCGTTAAGGTCAGCACAGCAGCTGTGGCGTCGCCGCCCCAGGCGGCAGCGTGGCCGCCTGTGCCTAGGCCTCGCGTCGCCTTAACACCCTCAGTGGCAAAGGCGCGGCGCCAGTGCCCGGCCCGGCTTGGGGCCGCAGCCCTGCGGGCCTCCCTGGTCGCCTCAGGGAGCTCGGGGCTCCCCTCGGCCGGCCCGGAGGCCCTGCTGCCTGGCCTTGGCCTCTTGGCATGGGCTCGCTGCCCTCACTCTTCCCTGCTGTGGGGTCACCGTCGTCGCCTTGTGGTGGCATGTGTATTTTAGCCCACCACCGCCTCGGCTGCTTCTGCAGGCTGCAGCATTGCTCCCGATGTTGGCAACCTGCCTTGGCAAATCCTGGCCTTGTGTCTGCCTCATGTGTTGTACATATGTGTGCCTGTACACGGTATTGCAGCAGTAAGTTGATGTTGCACCGCACACCATGTTTTGTGAGTCCTCACACAACAGCCTCACAACACCCTTCAGAATGTCTCGGGAGCACATGTGTGATGCTGCCATTAGCTTCGCTATCATAAATGCTTTGTCATCCTCCAATGAGATCGTGTAATGCCAGTGCTGTACGCAGAAGCGGTAATTTTATTCAGCATGTGAAAAAGGCCAGTGATGGAACATAGTAAAGCCATCTTCTGCACCATGTTATAATCTAAATTTAGATAATCCACGCAACAGTGCTGGCACGTAAAGGGGATGTGTTGCAAGAACATGATCACAGCGTAGCTGCTTTCAAATGCAAACATTTGCTAAATGTAATTGTATTATTGCTACACCAGACTATCATTGCCACATTACAATTGTCTTAACATTTCCTGTCCTGTGATGCCACATCACAAGGGTTTGGTTTACATTTGCTAGTATAACATCACCGAAGAAGCTTGGATTGCAGCATTATCACATCACAGCATGGTTGTGGTTATCCCAATCCACTATCACAGAACGTGAACTCATCCTATGACAGCATTAACATTTGGTTTCCGCCTGATTGAATTGGGACTAAACGCGGGCAACAAGTGGCCCCTGCTGGATGCAGACTTCCTGTTCACATCAGGATATTCCTACTCAAGGAAAAACCCTCCAGTAGAACAAGTTAAATGAAATACCATACATTAGCAAGATGGAAATGTATACCATGGAGAAAAAGGAGAAAATACATCTTTTTTTCTTGCAACTGTTTTAGTGGTGCTGCTTCGATTTGTTTTAGTGCACAGAAGTTATGGAGGTGGAAAAGTTTCCTTGACTACTTCTTTCTCACAAGTCTTTGTAGTTTTCATCATTGTTTCTACCCACCTGTAGAAATAATCTTCCTTATGGTCTCAATCACATACTGTCTGTTTTAATGAGCCCAGTGACTGTTGTAGGGAATGATGCCAAGAGTAATGATCTTTAGCTATTTCTGTAGAAAAGCAGCTTAGCAGGCCATATGTCATATTTCCCAGTAAATGATTGTTTTGAATTGTTTTTATACTGTCATTTCTATTCAGGAGATATTAAAGAAAATAACAGCATCTGGTTAATCAAATTCTGATATTCAGCATACAACGATGTATGTCAATCCTATCCTGCGAGTTTCTTTAAAATAGATTTTAAGTTCAGTGCAGGGAATTTCTTTCTGTAGGTTAGTAAGGCATCTTACAGGTGACTATTATACCTTTAAATTTTAAGGGTGCAATGTTTATTACTGAGGAGCTAAGAAATGACAGTTTGAAGTTTTAACAAGACCTGAGTTCCCCTACTGTTGCCAGAAAAGAGTTTGCATCACCCTTCTACCACGCATTTCTAAACACAGAAAGCAAATAGAAGAGGTGAGGCTTGAGCAATGGTAGAATACTTTCTCCTTGAAGGGTAGTACTTGAAGGAGCACTTGAAACTGAGATCACACCACGAACTGTGGAACCTGCTAGAAAGACTGGCTCAGTTGTGTGCTGTGCTCAGGGCACTGTACAGGTGTGTCTGATACAATAGCGAAAGCATTTCCTCATGCAGTCAACTTTGACCTGATTAATCTTTTCAGATTTTATGCTTTTTTTAAAGAAGGCAGTAAATTAGGTCTTAAGCAGAAATTTAGCTGCCTCCTTAACTATGTTAATATGTTAATGGTTAGACCATGTTTAAACACCAGAATTTAGACTCATTTCTGGCTTAAAATTATGATTTAAAAACAGGAAGAGAGTGTGCTATGTAGTGATTGTACTGAAAATTGTGTTTTATTAATAGAATATTAGAACAACTAGGCTGTGTTGATTTTTTTTACTGTATTCACATTTGAATGATACAGTAACCACTTCCCTGGTCTTAGGATTTTGACTTTGTGTCAAGAAGAGTAGCGGGTATGATCTTCATTAAATACAGCCTACTTAAGGTATAATAAGGCTATGTGTCAGTAGTTTCACTTTAGGAGCTGCAATTTTTCATTAGTTTTTTTGATCTAGATACCTTGTTACATGCACAAAAAGGAATCTAGTTTCTCAAACGGTAAACCAAAAACTGATAGGGTTTTTTGTTTGGGTTTTTTTGGGCAGGGGTTGCCTTCAAACCGTCCTTGATACATCTCTGGAACAACAACAGATGTTCAGAAGTAACCTGCCAAATTAGTCCTTTGATGTTTTAGCTGTGTTTTCTCTGAAAGACGATTCATGACCCCAATTAGAGATTCAGAGGGACACAAATCTCTGAGTCTTTGGAGTATGAGTTTTTGTAAAATAGTTTGGAGACAGTATTTTTTGCGTTTATTTTTTAATGTCTTCCAAAATATGTCCAAGATGTGCTATATATTTTAGCACCTAACTGTGGATCCAGCTGCTTTAGAGCATTTTACACAGCTGCTTTTTTTAATAGGTTTTCAGGCATGCAATATTAACTTGCCTGTCTTACCCTTTTATCCAATCTCTTCCTCCATTTGACTCTCGACGTAAAAGCTATGATCTTACCTGCAGCAGGAGAAGTTACAGCTCATAGAAAATTAACATGACTTAATAACTTGAATACCTGGATTCCTTGTTCTGTCTATACTTAAAAAAAACGCAGAGACATACTGAGCCATATTTCTCACCCTGTTACACAAAGCTGGTGCTGTGCTTCAACCCAGTTACGAGGGCAGAAGACACTGGAAACTATGGCTTGGACTGTTTGCAGACTGATGCAAAAAAACTCAGAGTGGTGGTCTATTTGCTGTAGTCTGTTACAGCTCATGTGTGGCTGGCTCAAACCCTTTCAAAACAAAAGTTTTGTCTTAATGAGCTATTGCTTACCCATTCTCTTCACAGTTCTTCAAATTCTTGAGTTATTATAACACCTAAGCCAGGGGAATAATAGGTTTTTCTGCTTTTGTTTGTATAAACGCTTGTTACTTTAAAGACTGTACCTCCTACCACGATATTCCCAAATTCAAGCATTAAAAATCGTAAATATAAAGCAATAAATGTTGACTTTTTCATATGCCTGCTTCCTTCTGAGCTTTTTAAAATCCATTCTTCATCCTCCCAACCTTGTCATAATTTCAAGGGCTAGAAGCTTGTTTCAGACAAAAAGAGAAGATTCTTATACAATCCATTGATTTCAGCCCTGTGGTCTCTAAGAACACCAATTAATATTCCGAGACTTAATAGGAGCTCACAAGAGTTGGCAATCCAATATCTGGCAGCATAACAAGAACAGGAAGAAGAATCTAATGAGGAAAATGAGGCTAAAGCCAGCGAGTTAAGAAATTCGAAGTACTTCTCTGCAATATTTTTTCAATCTTCATGGAAGGCTCAGGACAAAGAATTTCTGTCTTAATCTGGATTCAAACTTAATGGAGGTCAAAGCACCTTCGGAGTTCTTACTTCATTAAAAATATATGGAATTTAACTAGTTTTTCAGAGACTGGAATTCTGAACTTGAAGGAGAGATGGTAAATTTTAAGTACGTTAATAAAATCTTAGTGAATAAAATGTTTTAAATTAAAAATCTTGAAGGCTACAGCCTTTTCAAGTAACAACATTTTTCCATTAGGGGCTTGTCTTCTTACTTTTTTTTTCATTTTTCTAAAATTTTATTAAAATGTTTACTAAAGTTTTATTTACCATTTTTGTTGATAAAAAAAATCTGTATCCATTCTGTCATTCAACACCAAATTACTTTTTTTTTACGCATCATGTACAGACCTAGAGTTCACTGGTGTGAGATGCTTGCCTCCCCCCACAAAAAAATAATAACAAATTCTAGAAGGCATTTTGTTAAAAGAGAATTAGACCAAAGACACTCCTGAAATTGCTGGCTCCATTTCTTCAAGATTTGTTGAGGACACTAAGATTCAGGATAGAGTTTTACTGCATTTTCATGGTAGGGGGTGTTACAATTTTATTTGGTCCGTTGGCAACTGCATCTTTGAATAGGACTAATCTGTTTCTTACTAGCAAGGAAAGCTATAGATTTCGTAGGTCTTTTTTTTTTTTTTTTTCTTACATGTCTTGCATCTTTATAAGAGTGGTGGCAGCTTCACTTGAACAGTGGTATGAGGAAGGTAATCTTTCTCTTAGAACACTGAACAAAAGATCTATTAGGCATTCATTTCTGCATTTAAGGAGAGTAACACTCCACTATGGTAGGGTAATGCTTAATTTATTATTGGAATAAAGCTTCATTTAAGAATAGCAAAATCTATCAAATCTGTAAGCTAAGTTTCACAGAATAGCCAGAGCAAGGCAGTACATAGCAGCTTTGACTTGTAATGAGGGTAAGAATCAGTGAGGAAAAAAAGCAACAAGAAGGATTTTCCTTTTGGTAATGAAATGAACAGAGAATGCTTTTCAGCCAGCCTTGATTAGCTTGCTTTAAGGGGTAAATAAGAAGCAGAATCAGGTGAATAGAAAGAGATAGCTGGAATTCTAAATGTCATTTAAATATTTGAAGAGTATCTTTTTAAATCTAATTAAGAGCCACAGACTGTATTAATTAAATAAGTATAATGTCCCCCGTTTTACAGATTGGAAAAACAGGCCTGGACGTTAAATGAGTTGGCCAGGGTTACACCCACATACTAAGTCAGATGCAAAGCCACAATTAGAACTGGAGTACCTCACTGGCAGTTTGGTAAGCCACTCAGCACCTCTGGTTATTTTTTTCATATCAGTTACACAAAATATTTTGGTGGTTTTCCAAATACCAAAGGAAAACATGATGCTTAGGACACATATTCTGAAAAGAAGCTATGAAATATTTAAAAACTAGGGCCTTGATTCTATTTTCAGTTAGTGCTGGTAACTAATAAAAGCTTAACAATCCATGGTTTTATTAGAGGATGGCATAATTTGAATGCATTGCTTTAGGATTTCCAGATTGACAGGCTCTAATATGATAGTGGGACCATGGTTTTATTTTTTGGCATTTCATCTTGTAAATATACTAAACCTTATTCCGAAGTGTTTACTTAATTCTTACACAGTCAAAATTCGGCATTGATTTCATACTGATTCCACTAGGTATTTGGAGTAAGGCCTGCAAGGTTAAGAACATGACATAGGTTGTACTTCCCCTCAACATTACATGTTTGTGTACTCCTGACAGTGTTTTAAGGTAATGTGCTTTCAAAGTTGTGATTAGCTGTAGACAGGAACCATCTTTTAAAGAGAAAAAGCAATGCATCTTTTATATTCACAGTGAGCCATGATTTCTCCATTGTCTACAGACAATTAGTTAAGTAGGCTATTAAGGTGCTTTGATACATACTGATATTAGACAAACAACATTTTTGTTGCCAGAGAAAATGCATGCTATTTTAAAAATAGAGCAAAAGCGGACTATTTCTGAGGCTTATGGGTGTATTAACCGGTAGGTGTGCCTGGCACGTTGTAAACGGGAAAGGTGGGAGGACTCCATCTTGTTACTAGCACATGTAGAAAGACAGGAAGTACTTAGGGAAGGTTTCCCTCTTGTTCTGAGTTCCAGAAAAGTTATTCAGCCAAACATATGAATCACAAAGCAAACTAGAAGGGAGCTTCTGTGTGGCATGAAAATAACAACTGCATTTTAAAGCCTGAAAAGTCAAACAATTTGGTGCTTTTCTTCTGCTGCAGATTTTTCGTGGAAAATAGCAACCCCAGGAATATTTGACAGTGAAAAGTCTTAGTGCATGAAATGTGAAGTTTATATAAGAGATAACATCTTACTCATCAGCCGCTCTATTTTAAGCCCTGCTCAGCATGGGGACTTTCATTTTGTGATCTATTTGGACAGCAGCTGGTACATTAGAGTTTTACGTTAGCTGACATCTTTACAGTCTAAAGGGTACTTAACATAATCCTGTAAAATCTATTCTCATAGTTGTGCTCAGTCACTCATATTCCATCTTAGTGTGTTGTCTTTTCCCATGTACGTTTTCTGTCCATTTCATGTTAAAAAAAAGGTCAGTGTATCAACAGCATTAAAGTTAGTCCACACTAATGTTTTGCTGTGATGTGATCAATATATATATATATATACAGCATATGCCATAAAATGGATGTGCCATTTCAGTGACTGAAAAAGGCAACAAAAAGGAATCCATAGTAACATATGCTGGGGATAAATTCCAGCGACTAGCACAAATAACAGAAAAGACAGTATATATTAATTAATTATATACAAAAGCAAGCTACATACATGATTTAGATTCACTTGGAAATATTTACATTGCATAAGTATGAAATGGATGCGAAGTTGCAACCTAATTCCAAAATCTAGCCGTTATCAAGCAGTTTGCCTGTTGCCATAAAGTCCTAGGACTTCATGTGTCTGTTCATGCAAAGAGGAAAGTCTTTTCCATCTTTGTGGATTTTAAATCCCAGTCAGCTCTAAATAAATGACACAACAGTCATGACAGAAGCTAAAGACACCTGTTCCTGGAGAGGCTTGGGAAAAAGATTGATGAGAAGAAAGGAAAAAATACGGGCACTGTTGAGGTATGGCAGGCATTGGACCCTTGTACACAATATGAAGTGGAGCTACCTGTCCAGCCAGTTTGCAATGCTTTTCCCTGTCTTCCCCCATCTTCATAGACCATCCCCGGGCCCCACCAGCCTTGAACCCCAATGTAGTCACCTGACTTGCATGCTCAGGAGCTATGCAGTAGAGTATATGAAGAGTGGGAACTGACGCCGGGAGGTACCAGAATGTCACACTGATAGAGTTCAGGTGCTGTGAGGGTAATTTGACTCTTTTCTCAGCAGCAAAACTTGGCTAGGAAAGGTAAAATGCTACTTTTCTCTGCACATTTTATTTCATGTATGAGTGAACTGGGATCCATTGTGTTTTTTATGTTTAGCTGACCTTGCTTGTTGAAATCTTAAGAGCCGATGTCCTACTAAATGGATTCTCACCAGGACTGTTCCTACAATCCCTTGGCTTTTAATGGGAGGGATTTAATGAAGGAAAACAAGGGGACTTTAATCTCCACTTCTTCACTGTTAGTGGCAGCCAGGAGGTTCTGCATCATATGACTCCTAGTGCGTTCACCCAGTTGTTCAGCTCCACTTTCATACTGGACCTTCATCGACCACTCATTTCTCCTTCAGTTGCCCAAACAAGTGCAGCCCCAGGACGATCTGGACTGACTGATTCTGAAGAGAGAGCCCAGAGTTCCAGCCTGCTTTTTACTGCACATAGTTTGTGCTTCCGAGTCTGCAAGTCATATGAAATGAAGTTTGCTGTGAGTCTTGACCTTATTGCGTTGCAGTAAATTTGTACTTGAAGCAAAGCTACCACATCTGATACAGGTCCCACCCTCTCCACACCCACTTCAGTGACTTCAGAAATCTGATTATTAACTATGTGCATGTCACTGGGAGTGGCATAAATTTTAACTATTATTGTATTTTGCAGTTCTTTGATATCCGTCTGGTGTTTACATTTCCATATCTGGTCACAAGCCTGAAAATTAAGGCCTTTATAGAATGATCGCTACTAATATAAATTACTTTTCTGTTCTTTGTGAGCAGTTATATTTTCTTTTAACCTCTGAAAAAAAACACTACTTCTCAGACAGCACAAAGAGCAAAAAGATATTCTTCAATACTGTGGGATCAGAAAGAGCATGAAAGTGACCTGTTACACTATTCATCTTAGACATAGCATAGACCTATCCACTCATCCATGAACATGTGTTTGGAGACAAGCAAAGAAGGGAATAGGAAGACTATTCTGGATAATATTCATACTGTTATTAAGTCAGTCCTGTTGAAGTTTCTTGAAAGTGTGATAATGCAACTTGAATGTGGATTCAGTCAGAGTGGAGGGAGCATGACTAAAATGTTCATTTTTGCCAGATAAATAAGGGGCCAGGAGGCTGCCTCATGGGCCCAGGCTAAGCAGATGGTTATGGCTTGCCCTGAGTGCTACAGATTTCTTGAGGATATGTTAATCAGCACATTTCAATAAACAAACAAAAACCTGCCATTTTTTTAATCAAAAAATGTCAGGGGTCAGTTGCACTTCTTTTACAATATTACTTCATTGATTTTCACAGAAAGCTGTGAAATCAATTTAAGATATTCTGTGTATTCATTTACTGTGTTTATATCCCCCACCATTTCTTTGTTTGCTTGGATGTGTGGGAAGTTGTCTATATTTATTTAAAAGGTTTGTATCACCTTCAGGTGTCCTGTGGATGAACATTAGGACCAGAGATTGAGAAGCAATGTATGCGATTACAGGGAAGTCTTAATAACTTAATGACAGACAAACTTGTAACACCCAACAAAATAAAATCCTGTTCAGTGGTTCTTTGCATGCTCCTCCTGCAGGCTGTCTGGATCAGAGAGCTGAACCAAGTTGAGCCTGCCTCCACGTCAAAGTTGGTATGATACCTAAAACTCTTTTCTTCTGTGAAAAGAAATTCTATGCTAAAAGTCTTCTCTGACTTTTTAGGAGAGTAATCATCCTTTTAGGTATTTATTGTTCTACTGTTGTTTTAGACTTGATCTTTTAATTAATTCAAACTCCAAGCTGGAAGCAGCAGCTTGGGGTAGCCAATGATTTTGAATTTCCTTGGGTTTGCTCCCATAATCCTTATGTTATATCATACTTAATGATGTTGATGGCATAAAGTAGTGTACAGTTTTTCCTGCATAATATTTTAATTTCATCTTAGAAAATTCTAAGCCTGTCATAAATATGACCTATATCATCACTAGTATAATTTTGCTTAAATATAATATAACCACTGAAAGTACAGTTTCATCAGGCTCCTTTTACTCCAGAATTTAATGACTGTTCTCTAACGTATTGTTTATGCTTTAATATCAGCTATTGGTTACATGACTACAAAAATCTATGAAAATAAAATAGAAGATATACTGCAAGTATAAATGCCAAGCATGAAAGGATTAGTAAAGGTGGATAAATATATTCATTACAGCATACACTTTGCTGAAATCATGAATTGAACGCCTGCTTTTTAGCAATCTGATCTACATTTCATTAAGTCAATTGAAAGGCTCTCCTAAGTGATCTTTGGATCACGTCTTTGGTGAAAGAAGGAAATGTTCTTGTGTGTTTCTTCCAGGTTTTTATGTGTTGTATTGGGAACTGGATGCAAAGCTGTTGTTCAAGCAAAAGGCAGAATCTGTAAATACACAGATCAAGTTATTAGTAATGAAATGCAGTCCACAAAAAGAGCTGAAAGATTGACAGTGGTCCTAGCTTGTCAATGCACAATTAGGGTCCTTTTGTATTTTAGTAGTACATACCTATTTAGTTTACAAGTATTTGCTACCCATGCTGAAAGTTATAGGGCAATCTCATGCCTAGGACACAGAAGAGATCCACAGACTTGTGAAGTTACTTCAGAACAAATCCTTTCTTTTCAGAGTGAATTATTTACTTAAATATGTCTGAATCTGGGTCTCTGACCTTTTGCTTAGTTGTAGTTAAATAGGCATAATATTACTTTACTTTGAGTATTGCTTCAAAGCATCCTTTTTAATATTTTTAAAGTCTCTCAAGACTGTCCGCTGAAATACAAGATAAAAATGCAAATCATCGTCGTGCTCTTTTTGTCAGTGTTCTGTTATGGTACACCTACTTCTTTTTTCATGTTGTCATTCTGTTTGTGATATTAGGTACTAGCTTGCAGTTCAGAGGCTAAAAGGCTAAAATGCCATAAATAATAGTTTAAGATAATCAGTAATTATATTAATTAACCAATATGAAGGTTTTACCACTAATGAAAAAAACAGACTTCTATTAATTGGCCTCTGTTCACACATTTCTACCTATTGCATTTGGTATTTCTCATGAATATTGAATTAGCAAGTTCCCAAATACAACTAAAAAAAAAAAATTCATCACACAAAAAATTGAAATATGAAGTGTAGCCAAGATTCTCGTGGAACACTAGAAATGCATTCTGCTACAAGTTACATCTCATGTAACCCTATGGAATCCATTTGGATTTTGTAATAAACTGTATTTTTGTGTAATATTTCTAATATATTACTGGTATTGCTGTAATTAGTATACTGCAGTAGTAACTCTCATTAGGAGTGGGTTCTAGTATGCCAGATACTGTACCAGCAAAACAGACAGGGAAGTAATATTTTTGAAAGTGTTTAAGCAGCATAGGAACCTGTTCCAATTTAAAAAAAATCAGGTACTTGGAAACGCTATTTTATTGAAAGCCCATAATGCATAGTATTTTGTCTGTATAATTCATTTCAAGAATGCAACAATGGGATTTCTTCAAATTTCATCCTGATTAAAATGGTACAGTTTAAGTATAGGATTTGGAGATCTCCATAGACATAATAATGAAATTTAAAATAATTAATGTAATTAATGTACCCTTAACTGAGCATATCTGCAAAGGTATGCGAGGTAGCTCTGAAACTGAAGATTCAAATAAGATGACAAAGAAATTGCAAGAAAATGTTGTCAGACAGTATCTTAATTTTTCATGGCATTAGCCTGATCCTAAATTTAAAATTTTATGAAAACTTGAAAACAATTGTGGTAAATAGGGAAAACAGATGGTAGTATGGTGAAGCAGCAGATCATACATGTGAGGGACAGTGAATGTGTGTTTCATTCAGCTAACACAGGCCCAGAATATCTACTTATTTTTGGCATGCAATTAGTCCTAATCATGTGTTAAGTTGTAACTCGGTGTCTGGGATTCCCAGCTTCTTGTCTAAGGCTTTTTTTTTTTTTTTCTCCCAAGTACAGCTACCAGTAGAATTGTATTTAAATATCTCAGCCATTTACAACCCTGGTCAGAAGTCTGCAATATATTTATGACCTAAGGGTCTGTGCTTTGCTTCCATAGAAAAGAAATAGAGGAATGGACAAAGAAGACAAGAAAATGTCATTTTATGATAAAGTTATGATGTTTTATGATAAGTCTGCAGAATAAATCCATCATTCTTTTCTTGTCCCTGGGAAAGTAAAGCTGACATAGCTTACATGCTATATAGAATCCTATGGACCTACAGAAAAGAAAGGGCAAACCAGGTTTTCCTTAAGGACGTTAAGCCTTGTGGATCCATATGCCTTCATTGCATGATTTTAAAGCTTATGTACGAGTCAGTGCTGAGCTCATTTAGGAAGCATGGTATTGTAATTTGGATCATCTGGGCACATAAATTACTGTGCCTCAGAAATACTGCTGGCTTGGAGGTGAGCTTGGCCTCCATGAAGCCAGGAGGAGAACTGGAAGAGAGTTCTGATTCTGTAGTTATCACCGAGCTAAAGAAAAGAAGAAAGGCAAAGAGGGAGGTCTGATAAGTTTGTCCAATGATGCTAATGCTGTAAGAGTGAGAGAGTATCTGTTTGATCATGCTGACACGTTTTGGCTCTTTTGAGTTATCACACACCTGTGTAACGTGAGTAATGTGCACATATGTTGTAATTTTTTGCTGCGTCTATTCGTCATTTTATTTTCCAAGTAGATGTAATTTGTTCAGCTGTATTACTGAAATGATTTTTCTTCTGCTGTTGGTCATAGCTTGCTCATTGCAACAAGGAATGTATGTTTTTTCCAAAGATGTCTCTTTTTGAGGATGACTATGTTTAAGGATTTGAATTGTGGTTGGTTAAACAAAGTTTTGTGGGTTTGGCCTGTCACAGAGAAGGCAGTTAAATATGCATGTGCCTTGTTATTATGAGGCAGATGGTTTGGTCAATAAATCATCAGCTGAGTGATTGCTTGTCTTGAGTATTTCTGTGTCTGTTAAATTTGAGGCTTTCTTCAGATGATGAGAGAACATTCTTGATGATGCTTGGTACAGGCTAACTCAGATGTCACTGGCCACTGGTTGCATAATCTCCATAACTACAATCTTAGCCTAAGAAAACCCTTCTTCAATGGGGCCTTTTTTAGTCTTTTCATAGGTATTGTTACTGTTCCTATTCACATAGTAACCATTTTTACCTCATTTGTCTCTGCTTTTAAACTAGTTTGGATGCACTCACTGCTTTAAAAACAAACCTTTAAGGGCATTTCCCTTTATTTTCAGTGAGAAGCCATAGTAAACGCTGTATGCTTTTAAGCATTCAAAAGGCTTTATGGACTTTGCTTTCTATGTTGTTAATGCAGTTGGTACAGATTCAGCTAGCTTTCATGTGTAGCAAATTCATCATATGTCTATTTTCTGTCTCTCAGCACCTCTGTTAGTTTGATGTTGGGCTCTGACTAGCTCTTTGTATTTCCATGGTTACAAGTAGTCACAAGGGTTCTGTTAACCCCCAAAGGCAGAGTGATTATGTCTTTTTTTTTGCTATAATAAGCATAAAATTATCAAATTAGACTATATATATGTATGAAAATATTGTTTTTAACATTACAATAAAAACTTCTAAAGTTAATTTTCATTCACTCAAAAATCGTTAGAGTCTTTTGCCACCATTATAACGGTGTAACATTTTTTTTAAAGCTAAGTTTCTATTAAAAATCCTGGAGGATCCTTTTTTCTTTCCCTTTTAATTTTGATTGAAATTTGCAATAGATTTTGAAGGTAGTGGATTTAGAGCAAACAATGCAGGTTCAGACCTATCCTATAATTAAATAATGACCAACGAGCATTACTTATTAGTATGTATACTATTGTTTGTCTTTAAAGACAGAAAAAATGGAGGTAAGAAGCATGCTAACTTGCCGAAGAACACAGATGTAGACACATCCAAATCAGACTAAGATTTTCAGATCTTAAAATGCTGTATTTCCTTCTAACAAAAGACTGACAGGAAGCCCTTTCTGTCTTTCAGATCTCACCTCTGGTTAAAGCCTAGATTCTTCCCAATAAATTAAGTCCAGAGAGTTGCACTTTCTATGAGTGGATAAGAGATGTTATAGACCCTTAATAGGAGCGGGCAGCTGGAAGGAGCAGTGTTTTTCTGAGAGGCTTTCTTTAGATAAGATTAAGGCAGTAGAAAGTTTCAGGATTTTTATAAAGAAGAGACTTACGTCGCTGTGATTTGTTATTAAGAGCTCTGAATCAAGGAGAGGCTTCTGGATCTTCCTTGGACAGAACAGATAGTGAGTTGCTGAGGGCAGAGGGATGAGAGGGAGTGATAAAAGAAACCCAGAGAAAAGTCTCTAATAGGAAGAGAAAATCTTGTGTACTGAAAAGGTTTTGTACAGTGATAGAAGCATTGACTGGAATTGCAGTAAGTGACCCTGCTAAATAGTGGAATAAAGCTCTGCTAGGGAAAAAGAACAAGACTCTCTGTCATCACCTATATAGAGTTATTGTATCAATGCACACAGCAAAAGTGCTAGAATCTTCCTAATAGAAGAGGAGAAAACTCCCTCTTTTCCTTTCTTTTTGGCAGTTTTCTTTTTAGCTGGAGATATTAAAATTGCTGAATCACCAAATCAGTAGAAGCATAAGCTGCTTCTATAGTAAAATAGCTAGTAACACTGTAAAATAACTAGTTGTTAAGTAGTACAGCCATAGGAGAAAGACATATATTAATGGGGGAAATGGACCCTAAAGCGTGTATCATATGCTATCTATTTATTTAAAAGACAGGCAATAGTAATGACACAACATTCTTTATCCTCAAAGTATATTATGCATGTTAATGAATGTTCAGAATCCCAGTGGAGTGCATGGGCACACTGGTTATGTTCAGAATAATGTATGAGAGATGATAAATGTAGTAGTATACAGCGTATCTAAACAGTTCTGAGCAGAAACATAGTCCAAGTACACATATGAACAATTACTGAAAAATGGAACAATAAAACTCGAGTGTGATAATTGTGCTGACTACTCCCCATGGGCCAGGAGTGTAACAGTTACATACTTCAGATGTTAGATTGTCAGATAATGTGTGCATGCCTTCGATGTTTTAGGTGGCAATGACGATTTCTTACATGTGTGGAACAATAATAATTATGTATAGCAAATGTCAAAACCATGCTTCCTATCTGAGAGTCAGTTCAGATGTGAACCCAGGGAGTGGGATTAGTGGATCTGAACCTGACTGACTAGGCTGCGGCAGGATGCCACAAGTGCCACTAAGCATCTGGAAAGGAAGCGTGATAGTGGCAAAGAACAGAGTTTGCTAATGTGACTTTTTAACAGCCTGTTTCAGATCCACTTGTGACTTTTACAGCTAGTTCTGCTGAACTGGATGCCAAGAAATGGCATCTCTTGGATCTCAGGATTTTCTCTCTGCCAGGTTCAAAGTTCTTACAACTGAGGATGTATTAGCTTGCTCCCAAGAAAGGTTTGGGTGTTTTTTAACTAAGTGTTAAATTTCTGAAAGTTGGTGGCTACTACTCCCTTCGCCACATAGTTTTCTCTTAGTAGTGCACTTACAGAGAGAGGAAAATGTTCCCCCACTTTTCTGTGACTGTATTTTTACTGAAATCGGAGCAATCTGGTTCAAAGTTCTTGTGAGTACACCTGTAAGAACAGCAGTGCAGGATACTCAGAATGTTCCAGTCAGTAATTGCCTAGGTAAAACAGTTAGAAAAGGAAAGGATTTGGTAGATGTGTAATTAGTTAGTGTGGAATCATTCTGGAATCCTGTAAATTGGCATGATGAACTCAAATTATAATAAAGTATGGTCAAGACAATTCTTCTGTCTCCAGAGTGGTAAATTTCTATCTCTTTAGAATTTAAATGGGTGTTGGAAATGAATTAATTCTAAACTTACTAAGCAGGAAATCAGAATACATTAATGTTTGATTAAAATATTCTAGTATTTTCTAATATTTTGTTACATCAGTGTGAAGTGCTTCTCAAATTATTAGTATTGTTCAGTTCTACATCTGACTGCAGTAGAACTTGTGAGTAGCTTGTGCATCTGTATGTTTTCCTGCTCAGAGCAGTAGCTTTGCTATTTACCAGGAAAAGATGCTTGGCCCCTATATATGGGAAAAAGCATTTTCTAAAAACATAATCCTGCAGGAGATGAAAGAGGCAATACGCCTCTTTATTCCCATCTATGATGGAAATGTTGCCTGTGCTAGCAAAAATCCTAACAAAGATAAGACAAAGACTGTTTTCTTTAAAAGCAAAGATAGATATTGTTCTTAAGGACAGGAGGTTAGAGCGGATCCTTTTGTGAGTGCTTCAGATGATAGTGAGACTTGGAGTTTCTGACTCTGCTCACAGTTTGGGGTAGGTCCCTCTTTGGCATAATTCCTGACCATACCGTAAATATGACTATATGAATAGCTGTTTGGTGGTTTATAAGTGTTTTACTGGAATATTTACATTTCGGATTGGAAGAATTTTGTTCTTTGGTGCCCACAAGAACATTTGTTTGTTCTCACCTGTCCTCACTTGTCCAACTATTCTCAGTGTTTGGAAAGTAAACATTTTGGGGTTTAGCTGTTTATATTATCATGAAATCTTATTAAGGTTCTAAACTCGGCTGCAACTCTCTGATTCCCATGAGAGGCCAAGACCCAAAGATGTTGTCTTTGCAGGGTTGTTTTCAGAGGAACAGCAATAGAAAATAAGGAAATGTTTTTTGTTATAGAAAAATTTAAAAAGTAAGAGCTTTCTTGTTATTCTGCAATATTTTTACAAGTTTCTGTTAGCATTATTCACTCTGCACAAACGTCTTAAAAACACTTAAAGCAGGTGACTTTCTGTGTTGCTCGTATACCTTAGCAGTGCTTATCCTAGAGTTTCACTCTTCACTTGTTTGCTAAAGCAGATTCTGAGCTCGCTAGGATCCAATTGTGCAAAGCAATCTGCAATACTTCCTTGTTCACGCAGTCTAGTTTTGGTCGTAAATGTGAAAAGGCTATCATGGAAGCCGGGAGGGAGGTTTTAACAAATTTTATTAAGGTTTCTGACTCATGAGGGACATGTTTATATTTATATGTTTGCACTTTTGTTTTGGGTAACACGCCTAGAGTTTGTTAAATACGTACGAGAAGCATCATAAAGGAAGAGACATGGGAAGGCAGTATCATAGTGCTGGGATAAAAGAAAATACCAGATGAAGTGAAAGTTCAGTATTTGAACTTACCGAAGCAGGAGATGCTACCCACATATCTGAGCATGTGGTTGCCTCTCAAAACTCTCTCTCATTAGCTAAGTGTTTACTGAGGTTACACAGAGAAACTTAGATCAGATTAAGACAAAAAAAATTAGCGAATAGATAATAAAGTATTATTTAAGATCTTTCTACAAATAAAGCAATAGCAAAAACAGAATTGCAGTTTGCTTTTGTTGCATAAATATGTGATTGCATTTCTCTTGTGTTTAGAAAGATCCTTTTCTATCCATAAGCACTTAATGAATGACAGGTCAGAATCCAGAGAAGTGATTGTAAGATACTTCAGTGCCCTGTAACCTCCCTCAGATTGTCCTATGGCCACTCTGGCTATTTTGTTGCTGCTGCCTTCTCAGTTACTTGTTCTGTAATGTATTTGTAACGTCTCGTGCATGTGTTGAACAGACCAGGAGGGGGCAGAACTGCATTAAGTGTAGCCGCTTGCGTGGGACTTACAGGCATCTGTATTGTGTGGTTAAAGGCAAGTAAGTGGAAAACTGATCTATGAAAAAGATTTGGTGATAATTGTAGTTTCATGTTCACCTAAAATCAATTACACAGATATTCAGAAACGACTTATATGTATTTTCTACATAGGTCTTTCATTGCTGCCGTGCTATCAATGAACATTTCTGAAGGAAATGCTTTCTGGGTTTTAATAGCACTGCTAGGGAACACAGGCATTTAACTGGATTATTCGGTGTACACTTGAAACAGAGTTGTTATTTTCACTGTTGAAGGTTACTGTGAATCTAGTTTATTTTTGCTTGATTTTTTTTACTTCTAACTGTAGTCTAGTTTCTTTTATGGTTTCTAAAGCAGTTAGTTTGGTAGTTATTTTTTTGCCTTCTCAGGTTTAGAGTAAAATGTGCCAATTTTTTCAAACCAAAGTGCCTATTTTTAATACATAGTAAAACATTAGACACATCAGCTATAAAGCAGATTAAAATCAGTATTTCTCCTGAAAACTTTAATGAAATGGAGTGCAACAGTTATTTTTATTTTCTGTAGAGAACCTGATGATTTAAAGGCCATTGACTCAAGAGTAATTTAAATCAGTCAAGGTATTTTGGGTAAACTGGGATGTTGATACAGTGTTTTTTCAGAACAAAGGCTGAGCTTCTTCCCAAACAGTTTGCAGCTCGAGTAAAGAGAAGAGATGACAGTTAGAGCAGGTCTTGGGGCGGAGGGGAAGGAGTTGGTGAAGGACAGCTGGGGAGACAGTGAGATTCACCATTTGCTTTGATACAGTTTTTTTCTTTATTATTGTAGGCTCTTTCTAGCAATAGGGTCTACTGCTTTTCTTCCTGGGAATTAGATTGAAACATATATTCAAAGAATGCTAAAATTTACGCTCCAGTAAAAATTATTCATGCTAATGGTAAGTAGCTTCTGCTGTAGTAAACCTTATTTTATAAGAAAGCTGCAAGTATTGTTTTTGAGACTTTTGGTGACTTTATTTTTGAAAAATCGCAGAAGTGTGCTTAAGCAAGTTCTTGAGATCTACAGAGTAACAGTCTTAATATATTAACAAAATGAAATGGCTAAAATAGTGTCATCATCTTCATAGTTTGGAGGTAGAGTAGGCAGAAGGATTCTGGAGATATTTAAATCACTCACAATAAAAGCAAAACAATCTTTTGGAGGCAAATAATACCAATATTATGCTACGTTGCAGAAGTGCTGTTTTAGGAATTATAAATAGTCAATATTGACCTCTGTCTAAACTAGGAGAGAATGATTTGGGTTTTGTTTAAAATTGTGAGTCAGGATATGTGGGTCTTGGATATGAAACACGCTTTGGAGATCATATGGGGGCTGTCTAAACGTAACAGCTGTATCTTCAGCAAGCTGGAAGAAAGTTGGTCTACCAGAATCTCTGTTCCAAAAGCATTGCCAGTTCGGATCCTTGTGTCTGGGCTTACTGGACCAGCATTATGTCATCTGTATGAGCAATTTTGGCTGCATTGCTGTAGCGTCTACTAATTTGGAATTATATGACTGCCATAATTCCTTAAAGTTACTTTTTTTTCATGAGCAATAAAAATACTGCTAGCATTGTGACTTATATCCTTCTAACAGCATATGACTGTTTATGGGTTATGTGACCTCTGTTCCTGAAATTCATATGATAAACTCATGTAGTTTGTAGTATTTTGATACCAACCCCATTACAGTACATCTGTATCTGTGAGATATGAAACCAGAACCTATCTGATGTGAAACAATTAGATTCCTTGATATATTGCAGGTAAAGGATGCGCATTTTCCTGTAGAACCATGTATTAGGATCCAACTGGTCATTTTAACACTGTTATTATGTGGGAGGACAAATCTTGAAAATCTGAACTGAGTGCAAACTGATGCAGTTCCTGTTCCTGTATTTGCAAGCCAAATGTTTTGAAAGGGCATCCTCCTTTGAGTCTCAGCCTGTGAACCTGGCAACCCAAACCTGACAATTCCTGTGCCCACATTCATTTTCGCTTCAAATCACTTTACCAAAAGCATCCAGCTGATGTTTAAAAATGCTTCTCATATTAACTCTGTTCTCTGGCAAATTCACCTGTCAAAACTTCCAACTTCCTGTTCAACATTTTCAACAGGGAGTGGTATTCTGAAGGCCAAAATAGCGCTGTGCTAAGATCTGTATGTAGGGATCCAAATAAATATGGCATCTTAAGCTAATTTTTAGTTGTTTGAAATGCAAATAAACACAAGCTTTACTCATCAGTGTAAACTTGCTGGATGATTCAGATGAATAGATGAAGCCAAGGCTGTAATTCTCTGAACAGATTATTCTGAGCGTTGAATCTGATAAATTTTTTTAAAGCCTTCTCTTCTACAGACCTAGGACAGTATTTGCTATTTTTTTGTGTGTATTCATTGCAAGGATCTTAACAAGTTTAGATACAAAGGTGCATTATTAAACTTCTTGAAGTAAAAAAATTGCTGAAATAAATATTATCAAACCCCAAGACTGAATGCTTATATTTCAGTCATGTTCACTGTATGCTCTTAATACTAGAGTAATATGGTTCCTGTTTTTCTGATGTGCGTTTGCATGAAAGAAAATAAAATATACCATAAATGGCAGTTATGAAGGCTTGCAATTTCCCCCTCAATTAAAATCATAGCTTATTTTGCAAGTTATCTATATAGTGAAACAGTATATGGGTTTACAAAACTTGTGGTTTCATATCAGTTATTGTATATAGAAAAATTATTGACTAATGATTTCTGCTCACATTTATCTGCTTTCAGAATCTGTAACTCCTTGCATATGAGGTGCCATAAATTTCTTAAGTGACTATGTAGTTATTACTCGATCTTATCTCATGATAGATGTGGTCACTATCATCAGAATGATAGTAAGAAGGTGAGTAGAGTTGAGCAAAACTTTAGTAAATCTGGAGGAATTTGTGGCTTCCTAGGAGCTTTGGCTTCTTCAGAGAAAGAAGATAATTTCTGCTCCTACTGGACCTCATGTAGCCTCAGAATGATGAAAATATACTTTTTTCATAATGAGCTTTCTTACCTTGTTTCTGAGTCTCAAAAATTTGGTGACAGTGACAAGTTGTCATTATTTCAGACTAGGTGGTCATGATTCATATCCTGCTTCAGCAGAAGCAGTTTTTCTTTCCTTAGTGAGAAAATAACAAGATACGAGTTTCTCTTTGCTTTTTAGTTTGCCTCCTCCAGTCTGACTATAGTTTTAGTAGCGTAATAAGTAAGTAAAGATATCCCTATGTAAATATTTTTTTCTAGTTCGTGACTTCTAGTTCAAAATGTTCTTCTAATATAAATTGTCAATGAATGAATAATGTTTGAAGCCATGAATAATTATGATTGATTTATTCAACTTACTTTCACCTGTAATCTGGCATATTTTATACTACCTGTTTGGAATTTTAAAACCTTATGAACTGCCTCAAGTATTTCCTCTCATGTTCTCCTGCTCTGTCAGATAAATTACTATATAATCTAATGAACTTCAGAGAAATTAACTTGCTGAGATTCCGTTTCTTTCACAGTTCCCAAGATTTGTACTACAGTGAATTGCATCATTCATTGGTCTGTCCACCAGGGTAAAAACTTTGTTACTAGCCACTATCAATGCCCTAGCCAATTTTCAGTTACTTCTTCAAATTAACTTAACCTGGAAATGCTGCTTGAATGAGTGGAAATGGCAGGGTCTATTGTCAAATACAGTTATTTCTCTGTATACTGCATCAAACCTAATACAAGCTATGTTTAGAGTGGATTTTTCTTCTTGAATTTCCATCAGTGACTTCTCAAGAGTTGATTTAAAGATGGGAATAGTAGCTGGGTTAGTCCTTTGTCAGATGAAAATGTTGATTATTTTCTTCTTTTGGAAGATGAGAGTGTTTCTGTAATAGGACTCCTTATTCTTGTATCTTGAAAACAAACAGATGTCCTACTGCTAGAGATCAGTATGATTGCATCTCCCTGTTTTAGAGCTTCTAGCATGTTCAAGAAAGATCAGAATTCTACCTGCATATTTCTGCTATTTCTAAAAACAACAGTTTGTTCCCTTGGGGCTATAGAATATACTTGTTTTATTCTGTATATACGCAAAGAATGGCTGTCTACTGTATCTAGAAAAGTTTTCTCTAAGAGCTTTTTTTCTGGCTGGCTGGCTTTTACTTGAGTTGAATTTCTGGAGCTATGGGATCTTTGTGTATGTGTAACTTTGTACTTAGATTCTTCAGGTCTTACACTTTATCCTTTCTCTTTGACATGAAGTGGAAAATTATTTTCATCTTACATTTTGTGAACACCATTTAGCCTTGCCTTTTAAAAGGCACGATTCCCTGTTCAGCTTCTGACTTGTCAAGAGTTACAAGGATAAAAATTTTCTAAGAGTTTAAATGCACTGGAAAACCCTTAGGTGCTTCAGAATATCACTTTGTGTCATCCTTTGTTCACGATTATCGTAATTCTGCCTACTGAAGTATCACCTCACACAATTTCTACTCAGCCACACCTTCTCTCCGTCTGAGATCAGATGTTCTGCTTCCCAAGCTGGCATAGTTTTCAGCTTGGGATAGTATTCATGGGGTCCATTTCTGAATGGTAAGTTGCTTAGAGATTTGCTGTTTTAAGGCAGCTCTGGTTTCGTGTACATTCAGGAACAAATATAAAGCTTTTGTAGGGAAATGATACTGTGGTGTTTGTTATGAAACACAAGGAAAGGATCGTGCCCAACTAGCAATGCTTTACCAGCTGAAAAAAAAGCAAAGAGGTTTTGGGGAGTTTCCAGATTAATTTGCACTAAGGAGGTGACATCCATGATAGAGAATTCTGTTGGTCTGCAGAGATACAGAAAGGTAGTTCACTTGTTTCCTTCTTCATTTAGCCTTTGCTTCAGCTTTCTCCATTCTTGCTGACTCCGTCTCTTTCATTGCTTGCATGTGCACTCTCAATCTCTGTTTTGCTGTATTCTCCATTTTTGGGCAAGTCCACCAGTTTCTGCTGTGCTAGAGTGTATGGATAGGATGAGATGTCAACCTAAAATGGACCAGTTCTGTTAAGATGCACTTTCTATTATTTGTTGGAAAACAAGGTGAAACTTATGTTGGTGAATTCTACTTTCACATTCTTTCTTCTGCTGTTGCTTCAGCTTGTTGGGGATACTGTATGAAGCCAGATAACAAAATGGATAATGACAAAATGAACCTTGCATGAGATAAATGAAAGCTTATGGGGAGAATGTTGCCTTATATGAGATATTCCTGCTTTAGGGAAAAGGATTAGCAGCTTGACTAACCCTGTTTATTCACTGAAGAAGTAACTTACGACTTTGCAATCTGGTTAATGTGCTCAATTTAGAACAGTATCTAAATATTGTAAATGAAATGTTGATTTCAGTTTTTAAAAACCATGAACTGTTGTTCTTTTTGTAAGCAACAAACAGATGCTAAATCTTTTGGGTTTTAATCTAGTTGTTTCTGTGATTAATATTTAAGCTAGCTGTTTACTATCAGTATGTCTTACTTTGGCCTCGTGTCCACTTGAATACTGGCTAGTTACTTTTGTTTTCAAACACTGTGTAGCAATGCTAAAATCTATCTGTAATTGGCATTATAGCATTGTATATTAATTTCTCTAGTGCTGAATAATTTTTTCCCTCTTCATTTCCTTTTGGTCTTCTCATTTTTGTGCTGTTAAATTACAGTGAATAACTTTTTCTGTTTTCTTTCTTTTTCATGCGAACTACCCCTTGGCTTATGTGTGTGTATGTACATGCTGCCTTTACTGGGAAAAAAATGATAGTACTTAGAAACTTGTCCAGCTTCACTGTCTTGATGGTAGAGTCTGTTTTCAGACTGATAAACTGAAATAAAATGTGATGTCTATATTTTGCACAGAGACAGGAGGTTAGAATTTATTTCATATCTAAGTTGTATGAAATAGTATTGTAGAATTGTATGAAACTGTGTAGAAATTTTCTATCCTTCAAATCTAACTTACCTTATTAATGGTGGAGATTTTTGCTAGCAAGTCACTCAATTTGTTCTGAAAATCCCACCTGCCAGTATTTGAAGAATTAATAGTTTCCTATAACTGCCTTCAAGTTGTTCTTCTCTGTATTTTAAGATAAGTTTACTGAGGCAATTCTTAATCTTTAAAAGTACAGGCATTCAAACTAAGAGTAAAACAATAGAATCATAGTGTTATCATCTGATTGGGGATTGTCAAACCTTACAAATAGTTATATAATATTTTGTAGTTATTTAGGTGATTCCCTGTGAATCATACAGTTCATATTTACTGTAATATTTAACCATACTATTGAAGGCTCTGAAGAAAAGAAAAACTGGAAGTCAGTTATATACTGTATACACTATATAAACCATTTATCCTGTAAATAGGAAATAGCTTTTCTGAATTTAATGTTTTTATAAAGATAAATAATTCCATGGATTTTTTATGATTAAATTTTTATCTGGGTAGTGTAGCATTTTTATCCCAATTGACACCTACTTTTAAAAAAGCCAAATGTAATCACTGGTTTTTAGTATGGCTTGTGGGTCATATGGATGCTGGATTCCAAACTGCTGAATATGTTTCCTTGTCTCCAGTTTTACTCATTCAAATATGGTTTGAAAATTAATAATCTTGCTCTTACTTTTTGATAATTTTTATTTTAAAGAGCTGATGAACTAAGTATTATTTACATTGTAATTTTTATATTTGATCTCAAAAGTTTGTAGTCTGTGATAATCAGAATGATGTGAATTTTTTTTAACTCTTTGAGAATGGTCAAGTCTTTCTAGTCTGATGATTGGAAGGAAATCTTCAATTGCTTTTAATAGTTTCTGAATGTATGCATTTTACATGAAACTTTGTTATGCTGAAGGGTCTATGTTTGCATGTACAATTTTTTAATATTTGATTTTATCTCAAGAAATGTGAATAGCAGCTTCTTCACTGGGTTTGTAAAATCAGGAGTTTTGCAGTAGGCCTTTCCATCTGACTTTACTGCCAAATGCAGTCCCTTTAAAGGCAGCAAATTTGCTAAGTCTAAGGCTTAGTAGTATCAAGGCTTAGTAGTATCATTACTATGGAATATAGTGCTTTAGTGTCAGGAAAAGAGAATTAGTCAGATCTTGAATATTGGCACACATATTCCTGATTAGTAATACTTACTGAAAAATACTTATTTGAAATTATTTTAAAGCATTTCACTAGAAAGATATTATTCCAGACTTTTTTTTACAGAAAGTTAAAAACATAAATCATAATAAAATCATCTAGGTTTTGCCATAATAATTATTTATATATCTTATGCTTGAAATCTGTTCATACCTTATTTTCTTCCTTGGTTTACTATCTTTGGTATTTCCAAATTTTTTTTCCCCCTTTTCATTTGAACATACTTGATCAGCTACTAATAGGTTTACTGAATTTTACTGTACCACATGGGCATAGCTGGCATCATGATTAGGTGTCCTATTTAGCAAGCAGAACACCTGTGCAATATCTTCAGTTTTACAGTAGTTTACACATGTGATTGTTAAGCACACGATTCTAAAGACAAATGCAGGCTCTGCTGCTAGTCTGGAGTTTCTGGTGTGGTCTTACTTCACAAGAACTGGTAGATTTTTAGGTGACTTCCTTGGGAAGTTTGTCTCAGCAGGCTAACCGTCATAAAAATGAGAGCAGCACAGATCTGCCATTCTGCCCCTGTGAATGGCATAGAGCTCGCTGCAGCATCAGCTGCGGCAAAACTCCCCTCTGCCCTGCCCGTGTGCTGCCCAAAACTTGGATCACTAATGTCCTTGGAATGTTTGCAATATGTATTTCCTCATTCTCGGGTCATATGTGCACACAAGCCTGAAACTGAAAAGCACTGCTTGACTTGTGCTTCAGTTCCGAACATACTTGTTGCAATCAAGGGACCCTTTTTCCTTTTCCTGTTTCTGTGAGCTAAGAGAAGTCACTAGGGCTTTCCAGGTACCAGGCATGGCTCAGTGCCACCACATCGTTATGCAAATTTAGGGCTTAGAGCAATCTTGATAAATGGTAAGTTATATACATGTAAATAGTTAACAGTTCTATTTCCTCTTTTTGTTTTTCAGAAGTAACTCCCTTGTGAGCATCCCAGAAATGGCAGGTATCCAGTGGGTTCCCGATACCTTCAAGCAAAGCTTTCTCTTCAGTCAATTATATCCTTAATTTAATGGCTTCTGCCAATAAACTATTTTGGAACCCCTTTCCCAATGGGTAGAAATACATGCTGTTTTTAAAAGTGTTAGGCTATCAGCTGTGCCAAGAAATTCTCTGGCAAACAACTAATTATGTCCACAGATAGAGTCTGACAAAAAATTTGCTTCAAGCCACAAGTCAGAGGCTTAACCATTGTTTGTGTCAAGTTACTTTACAGCTTGTGATTTCGGTTAGTTGGGTGGGAATGTGGCTGTCAAGCAGTGTTCTTTGTTTCAGACACAGGCCCCTGCTTTAGCCAGCTTATAGAGCCATACATAAAATGGCCTCTTTGCTTTCACTTAACAGGATGCTGTTCACCTTTCTGCTCTGCTGAGCACCATTTCATGACTTCACAGCCCAGGAATTAAACCCAACACACAAAGCAGCTTTACCAGTAATTGTCTGCAGATTAAATTAAATGCCTGTTCTCATACAGTGTATCTGAATTGTATCAGAGCCACTTCTCAGTTTACACACTTGTTCTGTCAGTAAGAGGCAGCTATGGAAAATGGTTGCTAGTCCTTGGGAGCCTGGGTCCCAGTGATTCCATGAAAGTACTGGGGATTTTGTGTGTTCAACATGATGTTAATTCTATTGTGTTTCATAATGAAAAAAATAGCTTAGTCCGCTAGTGTAACACCAATGTATTTTATTGATGGTAACTACTGCCAGTAGCTCTGTTTTATGCTGTGACTTCTAATTTCCCACTGTCACAGGGTTTGGCAGTTTGAAATTTTGGTTTTATTTTTGCTCAAAATTTTGAGGAATGAGTAAAATTCAGATTTCTTTAAAATTAGATAAATTGGTGTAAAATAATCTTGACTAGTTCAACTAAGTTGTGCCTTTTTCCTTTCACTTTCATGCATTACCTTTTCAGATGTGGAGCTATTCGTTGCAGGAAGAAAACATTTAAACATAACAAAATTAAAGAGCTAATCAGTTTCCCCTGAAGTGGATTTATGTGTGTGTTTTCTCATGATTGTTTACTGTATAACTGAATTGTGCAACTGTTCCAGAAATTCTTGACTCAGAATGTGCTGCAGCCTGCTTTTTACTTAAAAATGTTATCTCACTGCTGACTGTCCAGCTGGTGTAGCTGATGAATAAGAGTTTGGGGCTCATCATCTTTTTGAAAATTTTGCAACCTCTAATTTCTCATTAACAGTATGCTCCATGGTGGCCAAACTTATCCCACCAATCTTTCAAAGATCAGCACATTATCACATCGATATAATCTTTGCATAGTTTCTGTAATGTTATATGTGAGTCATCTCAAAACTTGAGTTTGGGACCATATTCGGTAAAGATGCAAAAAGAATATGGACTTACCTTCACATTTCTTAATGCAGGGGAGTCTAGTGAAAAGTAAACCCTAATTTGTTCAGCCTCAGTCAGATTTTACAAACACCCCTGAACTGTGATGGGTTTGTTTATGAAAAATGCCAAAGATCACTCCTTTCAGAAGAATAGTGTAGTCTTTAATGACCAGACAGCCTTTGGAGTGAGCTGGTTTTTAATGTTAAGGTTTTCATTCCTTCCAGTTTTAACATGTTCTTTTGAAACAGTTAATCGATGGGACAACACTGAGTCATTTTAAGAGTGGGTCAAGAATTAAGGTACTTTTTTTGAATTGCACACTGCTTTCTAGTCAGAAAAGGATATGGAATAGACTTTTGAAAATTAAATGCAGGATAATTGTTTCCTACGGATATTTTTTTTTTTGATAAAAGGATTAAGCTTTTTTTTAGCTGCATAGAATATGAAACTGTACTTGCTGAAGCAAAAAAAACTTTCCTTTTTTTTTCTCTTAAAATGGATTGAAAAGATTTCGTGGATATCATGACAGGAATCTTGTGTGCTAGCATTGGAAAGAAGACTTACAGTAAATGAAGTGTTCTATTTACTGCTGTACAGTCATCTTCAGACCACTTTTCTTGCATTTAACTGGTACTTCTGGAAATGACAAGTAGGTGGGAACACAAGATCCTCTCTGAGAGCTACTGCACTTAAAACATTTTGGCAGAAGGACCTTCTTTCATTCCAAAATCATGGCAAGTTTTTACAAAATGGTTCTAAAGTGAGAGAATATTGATGTATCCTTTCCTGAACAAAATGCCAAGATCTATCACATGAGTATCAACACAGTTTAAAGTCATGGCTTTGTCAGAATTTAGAGAGGAAGATTGCAGTATAGCACTGGAAGTTTCCATCAACATAATGGTGAGTGTATTTTTGTCAGCAACACAAGAAGGACTTCAAGAAAGAAAAGGAAAATATGAAGACTATATTTCTACCAGGACTGTAACATCAAAGTACTTTCTTAGGAAACACCTGAGGATGTATGTCTTGTGTCTGCAGAACCAGCTGCATAGCCTCCTTCCAGCACATCATTTGTATTCTCAGCTTGGCTTTGCTGAAGGTATCTAGTTAGGAAGCTGAAAGTACCAGGAAAATGAGAACCCAGTCTAAAATGTTGTTACCTTAAATGCCATGCTGTCAGGGCAGTATGTACACATCATACATGTTATTCCACGCTAGACTTCATTGCCTTTTTTTTTTTGCTATTGTTAACATGGTAGATTTACTTCTTCCTACTCAATCTCAGTCAGATTCAGCCTTTGTTCTCCATTCACGTGACTAGAACTCTCACTCAGGCCCTTATCATTTCATGTCTTGACAACTCCAGTCATCTTCATTCTAGTCTCAACAAATACTGGCTTACAACATGTGTATCTTTGAATGTATTTTTCTTCTTGTTATTTTGATGTTCCATTGTTCCCTCTCTTGTACTGTGGGATTATTTGCTTTAACTTTTTAGACCGCACCTTAACATCTCTTATGCACTTGAACTGCTGACTGTATGGCATCTGCAATGCCAGCCTTTATTGCCCTTTTAAGTGTTTCCAACAAGTATTTTTATATTTCCCTCTATGCTATTTAAAGCATGCCATTAACTAAAAATCTTCAGTGCTATTTCATTGTCCTTTCATTCCTTCCTAATTGGGACCTCTAAATTCTACTCCCGTTTGACTACATAATAATAGTACTAACCTATTATAATACTTTACAAAGCATGTGGGAATTCTTGGCTACTACCAAATGAAGCTCTGGGACTAAATTCGACCAATACTAAAGTCAACATGGCTCTTATTAAATATACTGTAGTCATATGCCTTAAGTACAACTTATCCATTACAGTATTACCTGTATTAAAGCTTACCAGGATAATGTTGTAACTGAATGTCTCGTCCATATCAGTCCATCAAATGTACTTTTCTCAACTCAAGTAAGTTGATAGTAAGAATATATTTGGTATTTTTGTGTGTGTGTTAAGAATAACAAGTTTTTTCAGATATGGCTACGGTCTTTTTCCTTATGCATGCTAGTATAGCATAAGCATCTAATTGCTATTTAGATACCTCAGGCTAACATTAGATTTCTCTGGGATCCTCAAAACTGCTGTTTACCAACAGCCTAAAAACAACAGACACCCAGATTCCATGAATATTATCTGTTCTTTTGGATACCAAGTTAGCTAGAAAGTTTGCCATGCACAATCAGCTCCTGTGCACCATGCTGACATGCAGCTTGGCAGCTAAGCCCCTTAGGGGTTTTAACACAGTGTTCACCTGTCTCCCTCCCTCCTGGTAGGGTTCTCTCTGCGGGCACAATGGATGGTGACTTTTGAGGCTGATGTGCTGCCTGCTCTGCTTGCTCTGCTTGGGTTTTGCTTTGAGTTTTGTAACTGTGAGGAAAAGTTGATTTGGCTCAGGTTCCTGGTGCCAAGAGACACAGGTAAACTAGGCATGGAGCTGGATATGAACTCTCAAGTTATCTTCTCCTATATTTTTTGTAATGACTGGCAGAGGTAGCTTCTTCACTTTACTTTCTGTCCTTGATGATTGCTTTGTAAGGTGCTTCGCTTTGCCCAGGCATTTTGTACAGGTCCTGGGTGCCTGTCTCAAGAGTGCTGATTTCTGTTACGTGGCAGGACGCTTACAGTTAGGCATTGTGGTGTTGAATGGAACAATACCGAAGCCCTTTTGTGGATTCTGGCATAAATTGCTTCTGAGAATGAGAATTAGGGTCATATGCACAAGGATCTAGAGGTGTCTAATGATGAAGAAAGTCAACTAATAGTATTTCCAAAGAAGTATAAGCAGCTTGTATTGTTTTTACATAATTTGCTAATTTCACAGTTTTCTAAGTCCCTCTCCCCAGTTTCTGTCTGCCTGTGAAATCCCACAAGTTTGTAAGAGGCAAAATATTTGGGTGATGAGCAAGTGGAAGGGAACCTTATCTACAGTTACCTACTTATGTATCACAGTGGCTTAGAACTACTTAATTACATGCTCATTAGTTCATGTTACAGTTGATACCAAGTTAATCCTATTAGTATTTAGTATGTTACACAGCTTTGGAAGTGATAATATGGGAGGCTTCTGGAAGGAAGTAGTTTGTGGCCTTAGATTGCTATGAAAGATTTCTTACTATCTTTGTTCCAAGCTGGGAGAAGGAAACCATGTGCAAAGACTCTTAGGGATCATGAAGGAGATTTCATTATTACAGAAAACAACAGTATTTTTGTTAGAAGCAAATGTACTAGAAGCTACCACAAAATAGTAATGTATTGAACTACTGTAAGTAAATTTGCCAAAATAGGGCAATGGCAACTTCATAAGTACCTATTTCTCTTTCTAATCAATGATAGCATAATCCAAGAAACTATTTCCCAGATGCAATAAATCTTAGCTTTCACTTCTGATTTAATTTTGAAGAATGAATTGTATTGAACTTCTCTTAAGCAATTTAGTAGAGATTTCTGTTTAGCCTGGACGAGATAATCATAGAAACTAAATTTAGAAGATCACGGTTAATTGCTACTGTGGCAAAGGGGAAGAAAAAGTAGAATTTTTAAGTCAGCAAATTTTAATGTGTTTAATTTGCAAATGTACTGTATGTCAGTGATTTCTGATAACTTTTAATTGTGAAAAGGCCTATAGGAAAGTCACCTGAAATTTAAATATGCAGATAAGTATTGGACCAAGAATTAGTGTGGGATTGTATGAAAAGCAGAAAAGAAGGAAAACACGGCAATAAAAAATAGTGGGATAAAGTCTGTCTATAAACATTCCCATGTCTGTAATCATTAACAAATGCAGTCTATGAATAGTCTGCCAAGTTTTTATTGTATTCAGAGACTATGCAAAGCTGCATTACAAAGTGTTTAGGTATAAATTTAGCATATTTAAAGAAACATTCCTTAAAGAATATTTGGGATTGAAAACTACATTTGCAGACAACGTGATAAATGCAAGAGGGATGTCTTGTGAAATGGACCTTTATTAAGCTTGATCGCTGCAAAATAAAAATCCAATTAAGGCATTGAAAAGATAAAGAAAGACCATCTGTGAGGGAATTTGCCACACATCTAACGGTAAGTTAATTTTTCAGATAAAGTGGGTACTATACTTTTCAGAGGATGAAGCAGAGAAGTTAGAAATCATTTTAGATTGAATTTTTGCCAGGAATGTGAACAACTTGGATAAAAGCAGTGGAAACGATGCTTGTAAGTCAGTTAAACACAAGGTTATAAACACATTCTTTCTTTCTAGATGGTGACATCGCATTCCACCCTGTTTCTGAAAATGCTTGCAGCAATATTCTGGGAAATGTATTTCTTACCCTGAGACATCTTACCTGATTTCTGAAAGCCAGCAGTGACCATATGCACTAAACTTCATTTTGTCCCAGAGATTATATTAGCCTGCATGGGATAATGAGTTTCATGTGATAGAGCAGAGGTAGCTTTTGTATTGCTTAACTGAAGACTGTTTTCCACTAAGAAACAGATTCTTGGTTGATTTTGTACTAATAGAGGGAGATAAAGTCTGTTTTGTTAATTTTTTTACAGGTAAGTTTCCAGGTTCTTGTAAACAAATTCCTTGACCAAGAAAAAAAGATTGCATATTTATAACTTCATAGAGAATTAATTGCGAAGCAAGGCTGAGTGGTGATTAGAGTACTTCACATGGCCTGGTCAAGGTTAGTATAGCAATATATCGTCATGACCTGCTTTGTTGCTCTGTACATAAATGAGGTTGCTGAGAAAAACTGAGACATTTGCTTAGAGCTTAGCCTAGATTAGATGAAGGTAATAGTATGCTATTGTAGGTGCTTTCTCAACCGCTGAACTTTGCCTGTGCAGATCGATAAGTTATGTAACTGAGAGTTTGATTTGTAGATGAAAAACTTCCAAAATTGTCCTATTAGTCAAGGCAGGAGATCTTCTCATTACAGTACCTATCAAAGAATCATCGATCTTCTGCAATGTAGACCTAATTTATTCAACAGCCAACTATCTAATACCTAGCAAGTATGCTTCAAAGTCAAAACATTATTTAAATACTGTTTAAACCCCTAAGTAGTGGAGAACAGTCTACACAGAAATCTTTGATTCTGTGTATTTTGCATGAGCAGCTGTGTTCAGCATGATCAGGAACAGTAGCTCTCCTGAAATGTTATTTAGATCTGTCTGGAGGTGATCAGGAAAATTAAAGGCATTAGGACAATGTGTGTGATTGAAGAATTTTAAATCCCACCTCTTACTTGCCTTATATCCCCTTCTCTTCAGTAAGCTTTACTAAAGATCTTTAACTGCTTAGCTTACATTAATATTGTGTATTTCTGTAGTGAAGAGCTTGCTGTGTAGTTATATATTCTCTGATTAAGATAAAAATGACTTAAAAAGAACAAGTAGAAGGACCCTGTCATGGGATATAGGAAGATAAAATATATTCTACAAGGAACTTAAGTATGATAATAAACATTGAGGTATATGTTTAATCTCTGTATATAAAATCATCACCCTTCTGATCACATCATTCTACTTTTTAATAAAGTTAAGCGTACATATATCACATTTTTTGTACTTCTGTAGTGGTAATATTATTTCAAGGTGGCTCTAAATATGTCCCAGTCTTTGTAATTGGCTTCTTTATTTTATCTAAGCTTTTTTAGGTATAGTTAAATATGTTTCCTATGATAGTCAAAACTACAGGTGCCACCTGCCATGGCAGGACTCATAACTAATCCAGTATTTGCTAGTCAAGTGAAAAAATTAGTATTACTGTAAAGTAAGCTGCTTAAGTACTTTGTTGCATCCATCTGCTCTTTTTTTTCTTTTCTTTTCAAAATACAGGCACATCCAGACCATGGCTACTCTTGATTCTGTCAGCTATTGTTCATGTTTAACAGAGAGAGAGGTATGTTGCATGAATAACACTTGAATCTTGATTTCATTGGCCAAATTGTATCTCTTTATTTTAGTATGGTTTGTTTTGTTTTGAGTTTCTTTTACCTTCTGGATGCCATGGCAATAACTTTAGGACAACCTATTGCAGAGAGTCTCCGCTCGAGTTAGTGAAATTAAGCAGCAGTGCAGGAGACTCATTCTTTCAGATAAAGCTTGCAGAACTAGTCTCTGAAGCTTTTGCCCCCCCAGATGTTTTGCTTGAAGCTGTTTTTAGGTATAAAGCCTCAGTTCTAACCTTTGTGAGGAAATAATGAATAGTAGACTGTTAAAAGCCAAATACCAACCATATTTGTTACCTTTTGCAATACTGCTTAAGTAAATTAAGTTTGCGAGAGCCATAAAACAGCATTTAATCCAGAGGTGGTTGTATAAAGAAATTGCGCCATCTTTCATAGCAATTTTGGTTTGTGGTTGGCCGATCTATGAGCCACAGCAGTCAAACTGAATCCAAAAGAATTATTGTGGATTAGGTTAATGTCACTAAGGTCAGAGGCTGGACCAGAAGTATGTGTATGCATGTATCTCTGTTCTTTGTCTTTTACATTTTTTCTATATAAAAGTCTGCCCTAATATATTCATCTATTTTCTGCCTTTTTCCAGTCCTCAGTGATGATAAGAACTATGCAGGCCTTAATACACACTGTGTAATACACATAGTACTTGTTCTGTTCTTAACATGCCTGATTTATTTTATATCAACCTATTGGCCTCTATCAACCAAAGCAGCTACAGGATTCCATAATATAAAAACAGTGGACACTTTGCTGGCATTTAATTAGTGTCAGTACTGGATCTATATAAAACTAAAACTGCAAAAAAAAAGTATTTTGTGCTGTGCATACATAGTTTTGATAGCCCAATGAATTCTTTTCTTTAGGAACAATTGACACCACAAATAAGATATATTTTTCAGTTTGGACACAAGTTCTTAGCCATTGAAGAGAAAATGGGAGGGATTTGCTGATAACTGGTCCTATCAAAAGAGAACTCAAAATATAGGAACTAGTTTTCTGCACTAAGAGAAACTGGTATATAAGGTCTGGTCTGTCTTATAGAAGACTCTCAGATTGTCTATGTTGGTCTCAAAGATGCCTAGCTCAAAATTTGATGTTAGTAAGCCTACTGGCATTTGACAAGCAGAGATGATCCCTACCAATTTCAGATAATGCGCTTAAATCTATAGTCCCAAAGAAAGACTTGTTTTTTAATAGTAGTAATCCTTTAATTGACTGGGTGTGGAAATACCACAGGGCCTCTTCTGGGTTCCCTGGTGAGAGGCTTTCTGTGTACAATCTGTTGCAGATGTTTAAAAAAAAAACCTGTTATAAAGCTCCCTAAGTTTTTAATCTTTTCTTTGAATATTTGTAAAGCTATTATGTTCAATACATTAAATGATACAAATGCTCTTTATGCAATGGTTATTAAGATGTAGAGTAAGTACTGGATGAAATAAAAGGGTTAAAAAGAAACTAGCAGAAAGTTTTGTCCATTGGGAGAAACAGTGCTTTAGAACTGTATATAAAGAAAATATAAATTATCTTGGAAAGAGGACTAGAAGATGAGAATATAGGCTGCTTCATTTTTATTCACATTTGTCACCTAAGAAGAAGTTTAGAGAAAGTGTAAAGCTGCAGTGGTTTTGTGTCTTTTAGACGCTGATAGCTTGTGCTTTCATTGGGGTCCAAACTAGTTTCAGGTGTCCTGCAAACAAGTGTGACATATTTGTAATATTAAAATATTTACTAATAATATTGTTTGCTATGCTGTCTTTCTGAGCACCTTAGAGTTGAAGTAGTCTAGGAGTAACCAGCAACATTTTTTTGACACACAGCAGGTTGAACCAACAGAATAATAAAATTATCCTGGCTATCAAGAGCTGGAAACATTGTATTAGCTTAGGAAATCTTATGCAGTATCTGCCAAGTGTGTGATCATAGTACAGTTCATAAAAGTGCGCTGAATTGTGCCTTATTTAGAATAAAGTACACTAAATACCTTCCTTAGAACTCTTTTGCAATGTAAGATATCTACATGTAGTGAAAGTATTCTTTCTTCATAGTCCTAGACTTTTAAAGCTCATTTTACTTGACAATTGTTTATTTCAACTGGAACTTCCATAGCAAGTTTCTAGTAGGACTGGCCAGAGCTAATTTTAAAACTGAAAAGAAGTACTTTAAACACAGAAAAGATCATTGGTAAAACAGGGCAAACATTTAAGAAGAAAAGCTACCATCAAAACTTTAATTTTAGTTACTTTTTGTAACTAAATTTCTGCATTTGTAACTACCTGCTGCACTGTAGAAAAAAAATAAGTAAAAATACTGGTATTTCTTTCTTTCTGTTGATCTTTTCAAACACATTTTAAATAAACAAAGTATGGCAATTTCAATGTAAATCAAGAGAGAGTATATGTATTCAAAAGCATCAAACTTTTGATGCTTCTTAGCTTTTTCCTCCTTATTCCTTTTCACTCACTTAGATCTTTTTTTTTCCTAAGCCTCACCATTCTGCATATTAATTTTTTCTTTTTTTTTAATTTGTTCCATTATGAAGACTTTTTCCTTTCCACAGCAAGGAATCATAAAGAATGGCTTAAAGTCCAACCTACTGTAGATGGCTGGCTGAATCATTAAATCATTAAATACCTAAAATGCCTTTTAACAACTGAAATCTTTATCACAAAGAATAATTTTAAACTTCTTTGCAGTTTTTTGTTGTGATATTTGATGATCTTTTTGTCAAATATATAATTTTGCTCTAACACTCTTTTTCTGGAATTAGGTATTAATTCACTGTTTAACATTCCCTATCTGTTCAAAATACTTCTGCCGAGATATTTTAAGAGAGAAGAAAATATAATTTCGTCCTCAGTTTTATATACTATACCATTGCAAGTACATAAGATTTTTGTACTGTAATAAATATGTAAGGGATGAACCTATTTTAGAAGCTATTGATTCTATAGGAATATACTGAGATTACAAGTCTGATTTGGGGAAAAGCTACAATCATGTCAATGAACTAGCAGGAAAATCCTTATAAGAATGTTACATGCAACTAAATTCAATTTCAAACAACTTTATTTCCTAGCTATCACTGAAGTTGATGTTAGCAAAGGCTAACAGCTTGCCATGATGGAAGAAAAGGTAGAAGTAATTTATTGCACTGTGCCAATATTCAGTGCTGTAGTAAGCATCTGAAAGACACTGAAGGCGGTCCAGGACAGCATTCTGCTTGCAAAATAACTGAAAGATTTGACATGCAGTAATTTGAAACCTGCTTGGGGCTATATTAACAATTTCCTAATTCCTCTAAAAATTATTAAAGGTAACACTAAATGAATTTTCAATTAAACTAAATGCCTAATTACAGTTTTATTAAAACTAGCATTGGAAGTGGAAATTCCATGATGATATTCAGTGACATAACTGAAAATTATTAGGAATTTCATGCTATATTCTTTGCTTTTACATTTTTGAGAAGTTCGATCTAAATCAATTCTGAACTGATATAGAATTTAAGCAGAAGACCAGGATCAGGGTTTTTTTCTCCTGCTCAGTGAACATAAAATCTGTGGACTTCCTTGTTCAGCTTCCTGACCAGTGGAATGGGAATAATACCATGCTGGAAAGTTTTTTAGAGTTGAAGTTTTTGAGAAGCTTTGAAGATTAAGTACAAAGTATTGCTATTCATTGGTTTTGAAATCTAATCCTTGAGCGAAAAAGAGGAATAAGACATGCCTGAGGGAGAAAATGATTCTGTCAGGGGCACATACGGTACAAACTGCTCTTTATGTACAGAGATGGGGCATTACTCTTGATTGTGTTACAGCGTAGAGTGCAGGACTTAAGACTTACAAGTGCAGTAGTTTGGTATTTGGGGCCCGGGGGAAATGAAATCCAGGGTAGCAATTGTATTTTGGTTTTATTTTTTGAGTGTCTATCACAGAAGAAAAACAAAGCATAGTGGATCTTGAATTTTTGTCTCTTCTGTTTCTGTCCCCCAGACTGCTGTTTGTCTCATAGAAATTTATCTGAACTGGATATATAACTCTTAAGATGTTGGGCATAGCCCTTCCAAGTTCTCATGTCCCTCAAGTTATGCTCTGAGAGTGGTTATCCAATTGCACACTGTCAGGTTACTGACAGGCTCTGATTGCCCTAACCAGCTAGCAACCATCTATCTGTAATTTTCTTCTGCAACCTCTTTTTGCCATCCCAAGTGTTTAGATGCCTGTGTTTGAAGTCAGCTCTGGTGCAGCATAGCTATGTAACCTTTTGTCAGACTGCTGTGAAGCAGTCAAGGTGTGAGAAAGAGCTGTGAGAAGTGGAAACCACTAAATGGCGAGAAAGAGCTGTGAGAAGCCTCACCTGGGGTCTCCCGCCTTCCACCTCTGCCCACGGACTCAGGAGCTGCATTTAAACTCAGGGCCTTGGCTTCCTGGCTTGGCCTGGCACCTGACTCACTGCTACAGATGTGTCTGGCAATCTGGGCTCTTGCCCGACCCTGTTACCATCACTGGACCTGCTTTGCTGTTCTTGTTTGAGCACTGGGGACTGCGTACCGTGTCGGTGAGGTCACTGCCCTGCCTGCCATGCCATCACCCTGAATGCCTGGCTTGCCTTCCCTTATGGAGCAAGGACAACTGGAAATGTGAGATCATCAGGCAGTATTAATTTTGGGGCTGAGAAAATATTAGAAACATTTCTGACTGCTTATATCTTTAATCCACCTTGTTTATTTAGGTAGCATGCTAGCTTGCCTGTTGTTCTATGTGCTGCTTAGGTAGGGTAATGACTCAATATATTCTGCTTCTTTCTAATCTTGGAGGAAGAGACAGTCCTGGTCTTCTGCATTTTTGTAAACAAACTGACAAATATACAAGTAGTTGGATGGGCCTGGACGTTTCTGTAATTTAAGTAGAAGCCAATCTGAAATACAGGTAGACAGTGTCATGGTTTATCCCAGCTGGCACCTAAGCCCCACCCAGCTGCTCACTCACTCCCCCTCGGTGGGATCGGGGAGAGAACTGGAAGGGTAAAAGTGAGAAAACCCGTGGGTTGAGATAAAGACCGTTTAATAGGTAGAGCAAAAGCTGTGCATGCAAAAAAAGCAAACCGAGGAATTCATTCACCACTTCCCATTGAGGAAAGCAGGACTCCATGACACGTAACAGTGTCTGGGGAAGACAAACGCCATCACTCCGAACGTCCTCCCCTTCCTTTTTCTTCCCCCAGTTTTATATACTGAGCATGACATCCTATGGTCTGGGCTATTCCTTGGGTCAGTTGGGGTCAGCTGTCCTGGCTGTGTCCCCTCCCAACTGCTTGTGCCCCCCCAGCCTCCTTGCTGGGGTGAGGAGCAGAAAAGGCCTTGACCCTGTGCAAGCCCTGCTCAGCAGTAATGAAAACATCCCTATGGTATCAACACTGTTTTCAGCACAAATCCAAACCATAGCCTCATACCAGCTACTTTGAAGAAAATTAGCTCTATCCCAGCCAAAACCAGCACACGTAGAAAAGCAAAGCATAAAGCCAAAGGTATGTTCTACCATAAGTTATACAGAAAAACTTAAATTTGATGTAGAGAGTAGCCATTCCTCTTCTGTGCTGCCTTAGTGCAATAATCTCAGAAGTCTAAATGAACAGGAACTTTGGATGGTTTTCATTCCTATTGACTGATTTTTTTTTGAAATTCTGTATAAATCAGCATTTTAATTAAATTGTTAAGGTAAATCTTTCTAATACAAGCATAGCTGATTTAATACAGATGTATATCTTGTGCATGTATTTTCAGATTCATCATAAATTTATTTTCTGAAAGTTGGAATTCTACATGTTGAAACATGAACTTTTGTTTGCGTGCCAGAAAAGTGAATTTTTGAACTATGCTCCTGTTTGTAGCTGTTAGAAAAGCAAAGTAGCAATGTAGATACATGCATGTTTATGAATGTACCTATTGCTCTGAGGAATTGCCTGTATTCATTTCACACAGTTTGTGAAATATTTCTGTGATTGGTACTGTGGTTCTACCCTTAAGTACTTAGTTCTTCTGATCATGTTTTATTATTAAATGCTGGAACTTGCAATAATTAGCCAGACCAATGGTAAAGGTCATTTTATTTTACTGGATATTTCATTTTGATCTGTTTAACCTTAAGTAGAGTAACATGGTAGCCTAGATTCACTTCACAAGACACACCAGATGTACAGCAGGGTCTAGTTTAGCTATTACATTGGTGTTTGTCAATCTCAGGAAAAGGAAGAGGATGCCCTTGCTTAACAGAAAAAGGCTGTATCTTATCCTACGTGTCTCTAAACAAAGAATTATTTGTCCTCTTTCCAATTTTTTGCCTTCGTTTTGATTTGTCTTACTAATGACTCCAGTTGTACTCTTGCATTTGGTCAACCAACATAGAGGATCTCCTTTTTCATTATGCACAGAACTTTCTCTTCACCCCTAGTTTAGTGAAGCATTGCTTCTCTAGAGTCTCAGTAGCTGTCCTTACTCCCATCAGCACTGCACACTCACTCCCTCTTCTCTAAATCCTTTACCACCTCCACACTACCAGTATCTGATAGTTTTTCTGTTGCTCAGCCTTTTCTGCTGGCTAGTTTAATGCTTTCAGTCTTAACTCTACTGACTGTGACTCTTTGACTAACCTCCCTGCTAGGCCTTCAGCTTTAGGTTTCTTCCCAACTTCGAGTCCCAGTACAGCTCCTGCTTCACATTAATGCGCTGCTTCTGTGCCAACTTGTATGTTCGTCTATTTGCCACATCTCACTCATGCTCTTGGCTTGAGTCACAAGGCTGCATTGATTTTCTCACACTTTTCCACTTGCTTTTCTGCTTCCATGCCTCACTGATCCCTCTCCTGATCCCTTCTTTCTGTGTTAACTTTTCATCTGTCTCTATGTTCATCTGTCTTCCTATCATCAGGAACATATTCTTGCTACTAGCTCCTTGTCCATTGCCAACCAATCTTCCTTATTTCATTCTCCTCTAAAAAATTTCTGACCAATATGTCATATCCAACTGCCCTTTTTCTTTGCTTCTTTCACTGATCACGTTGACTTGTGCCTTATCTTAAATTACTGAGTTGAAAGGTGAGAGATTTGAAACTGATATGAAACATTGGTTTTGGGCAGCACATTGTTCAGGGAACATCAATATGACCTGGGTTGTGTTTCCTTTCAGTCAATGATAAATCACCTGCTGATGTGGATAGGAGCAGTTGTATGCTTTATATTACTCTAAAGCATGTATTTATATCATGCACTGTTCAGCTGTGGGACTCTTTCTTTGTGTTAGACACAGAAAAGCAAGCGAGACCTAGTTTGCAGTCCTATGTCTTGAGGACACATCTGCTCTGATGTTTAATAACTTCTGCCGTATACTTTACAGTTTGTAAATGTTTTTTTTCCAAGACATGAACCAATTACCTTTTAAAGAAGATATGAATAGATTACAGAATAGGTGTTGGTATACATTCTTGACATTCTGAAAAAGCATGTGTAACCAGTAAAACTGCTATGTATTCCTCTAAATGTTAAGGCAAAATTTATAATTCTGTCATAAGTTTACATTAAGTTTGAAGTACTTCAGAAGAGATAGCAAGTGAAGTAGTTCTACAAACACCTACAAAAAACCTCAATTTGTGATTTTGGGTATGATTATTGTTATGCAGGCCGTGCAACAAAAACAGCAGGTAGGTGATATGTTGTGGCTTACTTGCATGCATATACTTCTTGCAGTACTTTTGTGACTCATGGCCTTGTTCTAGGATAAAGTCTCAGTGAACCATTCGTTTTCATTTTGTAAATGCGTGGTAGCCCAGATTCTATTTTAGAAAAGTGACTTTTTTAGAGGGCCTCTGCCAATGCAGCATGTTGATTTCAGACTACAATTTTCACATAAAATTACCAATTCCGCAAACTTGTTCTGGTTACTTGGAGTCAAGGCTGTGCAACCTTCAGCAATAAAGATACATCAGACAGAATGTAGGGACCAGTTGCAGAAATTGCTTCACACTGCTTACAGACTTGGGACGCTAATTAACCGTTCTGTTAATGATATATGAGACAAAGGAGCCATGTAAATAGATAAGACTAAATGCATGGGGAGCAGAAGTTTATGGTAGGAAGGTACTATTTTTATAGAAACACTTCTCTGATTACATTTCCATTTTAGTCTTATTAGTTCAATTAAGAATGACAAATTTTCCATTTTAAAATGTGCCTGATGGAAAATGAGTAGGGGTAGGAAGAACCTTACAAAAGGAGAGGGCAGGAGAAAGGCAGAGCAGGGGTACAGGTATTCCCTAGCAGATGATTTTTTGTACACACAGCATGAGTCAACACCAACAGGGGCCTTAAGTCTCCTGAATCCCTCCACTCCTGGTAATTCCACTCCTTAATGTGTGGGCAGCAGCAAGTAGGAAGACATTTTCCTTTTGAAGAAGAGGAGAGAAAAATCTCCTGGGCCTTACTCAGAGCCACATTAGAAGGAGAGCTTGCTTCCTCGTGACATTACTTGTGACTGTCTAAGCATGTTATCCTTAGTGTATGCTAAATCATTTGTTTTCTGTGCGTCATGGCTCTGGAGCATGGGAAATAATATAAAAACTGGTATTATAATCTTAATGTATGAGGAGAGTTTCTGACTACTAGCTGAATTGGCATGGATTTCTTTTTCTAGCAGAGAGCATCACTCCATGGTCTAAAAACAGTTAGGGAAAAATAGCATCACAAGTAGGAAAAAAAAATAGGATCACAGTTTATTTTTCCCACAGGTTTGTCACAGGTGATGTAGCTTAGCTGCTGGCATTTCATTAGATCAGTGTATTTTGTAGAAGCTTTTGTGTCTTATATGGGCTGTACCATATGGGATCCCAGTTACCGTGACTTTGGAAAATACCCATAAGTCTTACACATCAACAGACTATTGACACCTCTCATTCTGTACCTGTCAGTTTGCTCAGAAATCAAGTATAGTATTTCCCCAAATGTTTCTGGACTGTTGAAGTATAATGCCCATTTGAAAAAACATCGAAGATGTTTCAAATAGACCTACTGTTTACATCGCAGCTGGTTAGAGAAGGATCCCTGTACATCTGCCATCTGCCAGAGAGGATAAAGTGTTTTGTAACTGGCATTTCTTATTAATATGGTAGGCAGCAAATAGGGCAGGAAACAGGAACAGGACTCATGGTCTGATCCCGACTCTGATGGTGTTTTGTGCAACCCTGGAAAATGGCTTAAGCTGTCTGGCCTACTGGCTTCTTACATTGTGTAATCAGAACCATTTTGTACTGTTTTGTCATTTTCTGGTGGAAAAAAAAAAGCTACATGTTTTTATTGAAAACATGCTGTGATGAAAAGCTACCTATGAACTAAAATAAATGATGCTCTTGTAGAAATATTCAGCTGCATCTTTGAAACTTTAAAATAAACTGAGCCTCACTTATGATAAGGGAAGAAGGGAGTCTTGATCATATTCCTGCTTAGCCTTTAGTTCCTATCATAATTAACAACAAAGTTGACGGTGGTCCTCAGCCTGCTTTTACAGTCAGTCAGTATCGCTGAGCTCTATAAGCTAGCAGAGAGCGAAAAAAACCTTTGGTCACTGCCTTCTAAGCAGACTCTCCAATAACTGCCTTAACAGTCCTCCTTCCCTCAAACAGCAATGCTTTCCCACAGAAATTTGCAGAGAGCAGAGAACTGCTTTATACTAGTTAGTATTTAGACTGCAGTTCAAGGCTTTGAGATTTTTCATCTAGCACTGATGATAATCTCTTTGTAGCTCATTAAGCTCTGTAACCCAAATGAAAGATGCCAAAGGAGTGGTCTGTGAAGCAAATGCATGCTTGCTTCTTGCTGTGGTGTTACAGTGCACTTAATGCTGTGCAGTTATCTTGAATGATAACATATTTGGCAGCAAGAAGAAAATATCTCTGTGGAGATAGCGGAGAGAGTTTTTTTTAGTGTGAACTCATGTCACCCTTCTTTTTGTAGCTTATTGTCTGTTGATGAATTTTAAAGAAGCCCTTAAGGATTTGGCACAGAATAAAAGCATTAGGCTAGCTTCTCAAGTCAGACTATCCCTTAACCTTACTGCACACCCAAACCTGGTTTGTGTTGCTTGTTTTTCTCCCAGCTGGACCAAAGAAGGTACTTGCATAAAGAAGAATGAACTAGAAATTGTTGGTATCATTCCGAGAGTCACTTTTTTCTGACATTCTGATTTAAGATATTTCTGTAAAACTCTCTCCATCCATTACAGGTAGCTAAGGTTTTGTAACTGGTGCCACAAGCAGCTTAAGGGGTTCTCCAGCATTGTAGTACCTCATGCAGACTGATCTTCAGAAGCAATCAGTTTGTTCTGAGAAGAATTAGACATACTGATGAAGAGTAGGATGCAGGCTGGATGTAGCTATTAGTTTCAGTCTCAGCTTTGCTGAAGTTTTCTTGTCAAACTGATTGTGCTCTGCCTCTTTTCCATTTATTGTGTTTAATAAGTACCTAATCTGTACAAGGGGGTACTGTTATTTGAAAATCAGAAATGCATCTATTTTTCACCTGTGTTTTAAGTTCCAATATAGCAACCGCTGTTTCCCTTCAGTATATAATCCTGCAAGTACCTAAGACCTACCTTATTTGTTTCTCCACAGCCAATCATTTTACTGTCACTAATTACACTCTATTTTTATCAGAAAACTTAGTGTAAAAGATACTAACTTAGCAACCATAGCAGGTTTACAGTAGCTGTAGTTTTGGCAATGTTATCAATACATTGTCATGTTTTTATCATACATTAAATCCTTGATAGCTGCCTTTGATAGTTCTGGCATAATGTATTATGTGGTAGAGAGGGGTAAGAGCACCTGGAGCAAGGAGGATGAATGAGAAGTGGAATTCCCTCTTACAACAGGCACCTTACACTGCACAGGATTTAACACTACTATTACCAAAGAACTTATCTTCAGTGCAGATAGTCCAGTAGCCAGACAACTCAGTAGCACAAATACTACTGTTCTTTCCAATCTTCACTTCTAGTTCTGGGCCCTTATGACTCCCTGGCAGAGGTCAGGGAAAGCCCCTCTTTTGCTCTCACAGCTGAGGCTGATAATTACAACTGATACTCAACACAAAGCAGGTGGGCATTCAGGGGAAGCTGCTTCTCTTTCAGTCTGGGCAGAAATTTGGGCTGGTGACTTTCTATGCAGTGGCTGACCTCCATTGTTAGCTGTACTAGAAATGCAGACATTTGTTGGACTTTACAGAGATAACATCAGAGCAGAGCTCTTTAGGTAAGGATGGATTGACTGTCTTCTTTTCTTTAGTTACTAGGTAAAGAATGCAGCTGGCAACCACTGAAAGTGGTAGGATTTTATTTTTTCTAAGTATGAGTTGATAAGCAGATGCTTTTGGTACCTTAAGTACATACACTCAATTCTTCAGGGTTGTTTAATGTTCTTAGTTCTATCTGCCCTCGGGAAGACCTGAAGGTGTTCAGTATCTCTGGGAAGTGCTGAGGCATTTTAGAGCTAGTCCTTAATATCTCTGTTGGTGTATTTCACTTTATTAAAATGGCCTTCTTATTGCTATAGACTGTGATAGCTTAAGTACAAGCACAGACATGTCACTGTGTTGACTGTTAATGGATGGCTTGGTCTCTTCAGGTCTATCTGTATTAGATACTCTCTGGTATAATTATTTGTACTACGTTAAAATAAAGAACCGGCCAGAAAATGAAACCATTTGTGAGAGACCAGTAAGTGAGCTGTAGCAGAGCTGTGGTTGTTCAGGTAAATTTTAGAACAACCTCTGGGCTCTAATGAGCTCAAAACAAACTCTAAAAGCTGCTGTGCAGGAAATAATACTGCTAAAAAGTTTATATGGTGTAATGAGTCCAGACTTTGTTTCAGAGATTTCTGCAGGGTTTTGTTCATATGTCATTGAAGTATAAATCTCTGGAGACTTTACCTGCTTAGGTTGTTATACTCCTTCAATCTCTCTAGCTTTCCATAAGTGGAAAAAAGTTTTTTAACTTAGTTAACATTTTTTTATGTTTCTCTTTGCAGTGGTGGCTAGAATCTGGGGAGCAGTTTGTGTGGGTGTTACAGCTTTGCTTCATAACCATTAACCTTACTGGTAGGCTTTGAAAACAGCATTGTTTTCTGGAGAGCTGACCTCCCCTTGTACTGCATAAAGTTCTCTACTCAATTTTTTCCGTACTTTGGATTTAGAGACCTACTTACAACTGGGAAGGCCTGAATTGCCAGTTTACTTGATCTTGTTCTCATGTAGTGCAGGGGTTATGCTGGTGGAGGAACTGCAGTGATATGCCTGTGATGCAAATCTAGGTTGCGTGATCTATAACTGGCATCTAGTTTTGTGGAAGGGGAAAGAAAGGGGAAGGGTTGAAACTCGGAGAGTGTCCTGGTTTCGGCTGGGATAGAGTTAATTGTCTTTCCTAGTAGCTGGTACAGCGCTGTGTTTTCAGTGTGGTATGAGAAGAACGTTGATAACACCCTGATGTTTTCAGTTGTTGCTCAGTCTTGTTTAGACTCAGTCAAGGACTTTTCAGTTTCTCCTGC
>JAVKLA010000021.1:19203854-19237651 GCA_034782735.1 Sagittarius serpentarius | reverse complement strand
TTTTTTAAGATTCTATACTCATAAATGTAACATACCTGCTTGAGACCGACAGACAGAAATTGACACAAGTCTTTGTAAAAAAAAAAAAAAAAAAAAAAAAGAAAAAAAAAACCCAACCAAAAAAACTCCCCCAAAACCACAATCCCTATCTTATTGCAACATGAAGGTGGTATGTCGCCTCTCAGAATACATGGGAAGTTAATACATATAAGATACGTGAGCAGTTTTTCTTCCTGAAAGTCTTTCATAAACCAAATGTTTTCATGCAGCCTATAGAAAAGTAGAAATTTATGTATGTATTTGGTTTTTTGTAATATTACAAAAGAACTTTGTTCTAGTTTCCTCTACCATTGTTTGTATCTCCTTGCTGCTTCTCAGGAATGGCAGTGATTGAGAAGCAGAGTCCAGCTCCAGATCTGGTTTTGAAACTCTTGTAATTTTCACCAAATGGCTTGTGGCTTTTGTGCACACTGAAGCTGTTAGGAGTGGCAGTGATCAAGCTACAACTACAGACTAGTCATACATGTTTAGCTATTCATAAACTGGGCAAATGAGGCCTCTTGAGATATTAAGTTTAAGTAGTCCCAAATAATCATGAAAACTACTTCAGAAACTGAACTGCTGAGTTCTTCTATGGTGTAATGTTGATTCAAAGGCAGATGGGTAATGTTAGAGATCCTGACTTTATTCAGTGTTTCAACCAGTTTCAGTTTCATGGATTTGACACTTACTTTATGTTACTAAGGCCTCTTTCCATCTAAAATTCCTAGTTTGCATTCACACAAACCTCAGTTTACAGTTAATTTGATGTAGTGTGTCCCCCATCGTGACTGTATGCCAATGTCTACTAGTCCCCTTAGCAATACCTATATGAAGCATATGACCAGAATGTAGACTATAATGCAGTAGTGAAAACTCACAGCTGTTGATATATGTTTTAGTAGGGAAAGGGTTAATTCATGACAGGAATGCATTTTTAATTTCAAGGAACATATAAAGGAAACTGTTGGGTCTTAACAGCTGGCCAAGAGTGTTCAGAAAGACTTGAAGCTCCTACAGCAATTAATCCAGATCAAGAAAGGATTAACTTTGAAGTTTAAAATATCCTCCATGCCTGAGGAGAGACCAGTTTAATGTGCTTATGAATGGGGTAGATAGCTGATTTGTAAGAGTGGGAGTTAATTTATGGATGTGAAATCTGCTTTTTGACTTTGCAGTCTGGACTTTGAGATCTTCTGTAATAGATTAGTAGCCTGGGTGAATATTGAGTGAGAAATATTATAGATCATCTTAGATTAGTATAGACTGTAAGAAATATAAATTACTTGGCTTGCTATATTTATTGCCAGAGCCAGGAGTTTGAGTTTTCCAGCTTTTGATAATCAAGATTTCGAAGTAGACCAGCAGTAAATTTGAGAAACTTGAAATTCTTCTTGGTGGTGTTTTAAAATTGTACTCTATTTTAGCTTGAAAAATAAGTTGATTTTTTAAAAAAGGAACTTCTGGGGGGAGGGGCAATATCTATAATGAGCAGGATATTCTGCTCACTTTAGAGTAAGTCTTGGACACTAACCTGCAAGTGTATTAGCAAATTTCATACCAATTTCTGAAGAAATTTTCTGGAAATAAAATTACAATAAGGCTTATTTGTTTTAATAAAAATGCTTATTGAGATAATAATGCATACTATCACATCAACTGGAGTAAGTGACCAGTCACATGGAAAAGACGATAGTTTAATTGACCGGTCTAAGCTTTGAAAATTATAGTGAGATTTTGACATTTTGAACAGGAAGCTTCCCCCAGTCTTCCTGTTATGGCTTTGCGTTTTGATGGGAATATTCTGTTCTCAGTCCTTGCCAGTGTTTGTAAGGTGCTCTTTGACTTTTCTGTGATTATTTTCTGTCTTAAAACAATGAAATGCTGACTGCTGCCTTCATTCTTTTCACTGTCCTCCTTCCTCCTCACAAAAGCAGAAAGTGAAGCTATTAAGAAACAGCCGTCTTGCAAGCAGAGGGAACTAGATCCTCTGACAGCTTTCCCCTGCAGACTGCAAGTCTCTCAATCTTTGTCTTCCATGCAAACTTCGGATGTCTTTTTTGACATGAGCATGTCCTTTTGTAAAACTCTCCTTCATGTGCCTTGATGAAATTATGCCTGCTGTTGTCTTTAATGCTGAGAGCCTCTAATGACAACAGAAAATTGAGGAAAGGTAGTCTGGAGAAAACACTTGAGCTAACGTGTCTGTACTCTGTTTTATTAATACTTGCTGCGTGATCTCAGATTAGGGGGTATGATAACATGTTTCTAGCATGAATACTTCTCAACCTGTATGACGAAGTACTGCAACAGAGTTGAAAATGTTTTAAACATCTCTTCATCAGACAGCTGTGGATGTATCGTTACGTTGGCACTGACAGCTTTGGTATGTTGAAAGGGGAATGGGGAAGGCGTTTAACTTCAGATAATGTGGAAGGGTGTGGGAGATGGAAATGGAGATGGAGGTGTGACCATCGCAGCTGCTTCCAGTGAAAATCTGTGTCATCAAACTATGTTTCCAACAAAGTAAGGTTACCAACAAAACACGACACTGGCTTTGAATGTCAAGCTGGAGAGAAGGATGGGGAAGGAGAGGTTCATCTTGCACAAAAGGACCGAGAGGTTAACTAGTTCAGAAAAATCCTTGTGCATTGAGCTAGACAGCCAAGAGCTTAGGCTAAACAAGATCCTGGAGGAACAAAGGATCTTACTGTAAAATACAATCTAACATTGCTTTTTCTTGTTTCATTTTCCTTTTTGTAGGTTGTCATTTGGAGTTTAACATTTTGATGTGTTAAACTCGGACTTGAATTCTCTTGTTTGAGCATCTTGATCAAGTGTGATCTTGGGTGAAGTTAACAGGATTGTTGTTACTGTTGTCTGAATCTAGAATTACTTTTAGATATATGCCGTGACATACTTTAGAAGCTGGTCTCATTTTTCAAGGTGTTTCTGCTCAGAACATGCCAAGTCTCCTGCATGGGGTTAGGACACAGTTACCTGCATCTGCAAAGCAGAGCATGAGAAAGGAGGAACTGATGTGGTTTCGATGTTTGTCTTATGCTGACTTGCAATGCAGTTAGGTCGCACATCCAGATCAAGAATTAGAATGTACTCCTCGAAAGCGTAGAACAAAACCAATGTAGTTACTTCAGAGGCAATGAATCGATGTACGTATGTATCCTAATGTGCGGTTGTAGACAAGTTGAAATGAATGCAAACCGTTACGAGTTGGAGAATTTCACATTTAAGGGAGAGTCAGAGAAGTGAGAGTCTTCAGAGCTGGAGTTCCTCTGCAGCTCTGCTCAGCCAGTGAAGTCAGGATGCGGGCTGAGCTCAGGATGGGTCTGCTGCTCAGTGTATTCTTGCAGCTGGACTCACCTTTCTGTGCTTCAGTCTAGGGTTAGGGAGGCAAAGTCTTCTGAGCAAGATTTCCAGTGGAGTCCTGCCCCACCTGGAGAGCAGGAAATGGGGGCTTGCCTCAGGATGAGGCTGTAGGTCAGAATGTATTTGGAGCTATGTATTTGGAGCTAGACAAGTGTGCTCTGCTTTGGGATAAGGTTGAGGGCCTTCAGAGATGGAATTGCATTGGAGTCTTGCCTAGTCCAGGGAGCTGATGGTGCATTGTGGAGTTTAAGGGACGATATTGCTGAAAATCATGTCATAGGGAAAATCTTGCTGTATGTGAATGCCCTACTGTAAGAGAATAAGTAAACAGTTCACACTTCTGGCAAGATCCAAATTCACACTTAGTCATTGTTTCTCACTTTAAAGATATTTTCTTTTCAAATCTGCAAGATAAGATGAATTGAAGTTTTTATGCAACTCTAGGATATTACTTTTTTTTTTGTCAGCTGTCGGCATGTTGAGTGATATATCTTTATCACCTACTTAAGCCTGAAAACCTGAACTTATTTTTCATGCTATTTATTTTGGAAAACATAGTGAAGTGCTCTTCTCTTTATTTAAAGGAGAACAAATTGGCATTTGTAATAACCGAACTGACTTAGGGTGGAATAGCGATTCATTCAGCACAAGCCAAAACCAGGACATTTCAAAAAAAAGTCAGCATCACCACGTACTGAGAGAAATTACACCAATTCATGAATGCAACTCTTAAAAGAAAATTCTGCAAAACTTGGCCTGTATGGCATATTAGCCCCTGGCTGGTTTAATTTGTCTGGCACATACTCAACTCTGACACTAGCTGATCATATTACTCAAAGGGGGGGAAAACTGTATCATCTTCTGCATTTGTTTTTCTATATACATACCCCTTCTGTGTCATAGAACAATATGCTGACAGATAGTACTTAGTCACCTGTTGTGTCTGTTGATTGTATGCTTTGATCTAAAATTTATTTTGCCCTTCTTGGCAGCTGAGCTGTTTCTTAATCCATTGATAAAACCTGCTTAATAAGCACTTACAAAAACATTGACATCACCAGAAACAGACCATGTTGGTGAAGTCATGATGTGATGCCCATAAACACCAAAGGAGCCTTGTATTCAAGGGTTCAAGAAAAATGCTTTTTTTAGAGAAATAAGTAACAAGCAGTTTTATTCCTGCTTTGCATAGTTAAGTCTGATGCTTCCTTATATTTGTTTCAAATGTATCAATAAGGACAGTTCAAATAGCTGCTTTCTTATGAGGAATTTGTATCTTGCCATGCTAGAAGCTTTGCTTTCTCTGTGTTAAGACTATATGAAACGTTATTTGATCTTTCTTAATTATGTGTGTAAACATAATTTTGTTGTCATGAAACAGCTTTGAGAGCCATTACCTTGTCTTAGGGAGGCTTGCTGTGACTAAACAGAGCTGACAGTTTGCCATGAGAAGTGTAGATATTTAAAACATTTTTTGTGGTTGCTTTGTTTGGGCTTTTTCTGGGTCTTTTTCTTGGTTTTTGTTGGGATTTTCTGCAAAAGGTAAAGCTTTTTGGGTTTTTAGTTTGAGGATCCTGTTACTCATTAGGTTCCTTTGGTAATGACAGTGTGACTAGTAAGAACCAGTTACAGTAATCTTTATATGTAAACCTTGGCAGGGGAGTTATGAATTTTTGATATCTTGAGGACTTTATTGCATTAACATTTTGGCAAAATCAAGTCTTTCCTACTAAGCTGCATGACCATCTCTGGCCAACTCATACTGTCACCAAGCACAGTTTCACTTGCCATCAGTTGGCTGTCGAGTCCCTTCATTTAATTATCAAGGCATATTTTGTCAGCATGTAAGCGGTGTCTTCTGCCAGCTTTGGGAGCTTTCCAGTCTTGGAGGCATGCAAGGCTGCAGTGCAGGAAAACTGACTTTTGTTTAGCATTCTCTTTGCCTGGACAGCTTGCTTGATGTCCTGTGAAGGAGCATTGGAGAGAGCCTAGGTAACTAATTTAAACTAGGTGGGTAAAACTAAGTGACATGATAACATAAGAGGTGGTTTCCTCTTAAATGATCCATCCTCAAACAAAATATTGAAGTTTCCCCATGAAAGCTGTTAGTAATCTAACTTCCCTGTAGGTAATTGTCCTGGTTACAGGGAAGTTACGTGTATTTTAATGCAAGAAATACAAATTAATGGAGATGATGATTGTGGACAGAATTCTGGAATATTTAATTCTGAATCTGGCCATAGCAGCAACACTCAATGTGTTATTTAGATTCATACTGAGTTGTGTTCAGAATAGCTCTTCTTTCCTATAAACTAAAGTGACAAGGAAGTTAGTCCTTATTTTCCTTTATTGCCCCATGACTGTTCACTTGAAAATAGGAGCAAAATATTTTTATAAATTTTGCCCTACATGATTACCTAAGTGAAGTACTTACAAGTACCTAGGTTCCTGTAATATTTTTTTCTTTGATAAAGCAGAATATATTAAAATTCCTGAGCAGATGTTAAAAATGTGAATTCAAACTTTAAAATTTAAAAAAAATACCATTTTTTCTTTCTTTGGTTTGGCACAGTAAAGGCTGATTTTAAAATACAGGCTAGAGGAATACTAGTTAAACTGTAAAATACTGAGAAGCATGTTAAGGCATGACACTGTTGCACAGTTAACGATCATTCTTCTTTGGCTTGTTGCCTCTAGAGACATACTAAAAAGGGGAGGAGAGGGGGGTGAAGCAAGCAATTTAGAGCTTAAGTACAGATAGGTTTAAAAAGAATAAAAAAAAAACCCTAACAAAAAAAAAACCCAAACCCAAAACACAACAAACACAGCCTTCCAGAAACTCCCCAGCCCCTGGAAATCCATAATAAAAATACTCAGAAAAAAGCAAAACGCTGTTTCTTAATCAGCTATTTTTGCCTGCCAGACCTGGGGACATGTAAGCTGCCAGACATGCCATCTGTCACGCAGCCATTTTGGGGTTTGGCACTGCCAGGAATGTTTGCACAGCTCAGAGAGGGTATAGCAAGGGGTGGATGAATGCTAGCATGGAATAATGCTTATTTGAAACGTGTTTTTTCTGGGAGGAGAAAATGAATTTGTGTGTATGTATCAGGGGAAAAGGTAACGTATTTTTATCGTGGGAAACTCTCAACTGAAGAAAGAGAATGGACTTTGTGAGTTTTTACTTTCTTCTTGGGAAGGTTTTGGGCTTCTGCATGAGATGATGTGATGAACATGAGGGGAAAAAACCCCACAATGTAAACATACACTTCAGGTATTGTTAAAAACTAGTTGTTAGCTGTGTTAAATGTTCATCCTCTCTTTAGTGAATACTGTAAATGTCCATTGGTTTGAATATTAAGGTATCTCATATTTAAATTCTGGCTGACAAATATACCCATTTAAGTGGTATAAGAAAACGAGTATCTTGTGGAAGCATTTAATAGTTTCATACAGGTTTTTTTCCTCTCCTTGCTTTAATTATGAGACTATCCCCAAAAACAGTAGGCTAGAGGAAGAGAGAGATTCTTTCCTCCTTGTCTGACACTGCTTCTGCCAACCTCCCAGATCTTCTGACTCCTTCCTCTTAGGAGCCTTCTCCCACTTTCACCCAGTGCCTTCCCCACCCGCACACATACTAGGATCTTCAGTCATGTCTGTCCTTGCTCTCATGCACAAGAAATGTTCAGCGGCTACTTCCACCTCTTTTCTTTTCCACAGATCTCCAAAAGGCTGATGGGAGTCCTTGCACTTACTGTTTCACAACATCTCTCCATTCATCCTGTGACACTGCCCGTATCCACTCTGCTTCCAGTTGCTTGTAGTGCAACACTGAATTTTGCCACCCCTAGTTTAGGTTACAAGATTAAATTTTGTCTATGTTAACACTGGTCAGTTGCAGATGTAGCAGGAAAACACCTCAGCTCAGCTTTGATACTGCTGTTAACTTCATGGGCACTGAATTACATCCTCATTTTAAAGCTGCTGTAGAAAGGGTCCCCAGTGAGCCCATCCTCAGTTCACAGGCAAGGAATTGCGGATTTTCAAGGCTTCAGGTGAAGCCAACTATGCAGTAGTTTTATATGAAGGATCTTGATGAGATGATGCAGTGGTAAATCAATCAATGCAGTAATTCTATATTATCTACAAATGTTTTTCTTGATGTTGTTCCCACATTTATAGAGTTTTAAATGTTTTAATTGTAATGTTTTGTAAATAATTAGTTGCCATGGTTGATGTTCTGGCGTCTAAAAAAGACGGAAAAAATTTGAGATCGTGGTATAAACTAGATTATTAGCTAAATGTTATTGTGAGCATTTTTACACTTTGACACTGAAGTTATCATCTTGGATTGTACCACTGACAGTCCTATCAGATGACTGAGCCAATTCATTTTCCCAGAGTGTATGCAGACTAAAAAATACAATATCTTGTTTATAACCATCTTCTGATCAGAAAATACTGGTTTATAGCTGTAAAGAAAAATGTTTAAAATTCAGATTGGAAACACATGTTCAGCTGGAGAGAATACTAGGATAAATTCAACAGCTGTGGATTTGCCATATATTTAGGACTATGGCCATGAAAGCCTGAAGTACTATTCCTAGTTTGGGTGGGGTTTTTTGTTCTTGTTTGTTGTTGTTGGTTTTAATCCTTGTAGATAAGCAGATTTTAATAAAAGCTTTTGTTTGTGGGTTTTTTTTCTCTTTACAACAACAATGGTAAATGTGACAAGCTGACAGAAAAAGTGGTTGCAATGCACGTGCTGAAGAGGAAGGCCTAGGCCAGGAGTCAAACATTCCACATCAGTCTGCAAGATTAAAGTGTTTGTAGTTTAGCATTTTACAGTTTTTATTGGAGTCTATCCAGATATTTGTATGCAAAGAATTATTGCTCAATGATGTATTGTGTTGATACAATCTAGTATGTCGGGAAATTTCCACTCTAGTATGGTTGTGTGCCAAGTATGATACCTTTTGGGAATAATAAAATAAATGATGTATTTTGGTGGACAGCAACAGTAATTTTCTATAATTTTGGAAATATCAGAGTTTCTGTATCCCTAATCAGAGGCAATTAGTGTTTTTGCTAGTTTGTGCTAAGATTGTAATACAAAAAGCTGAAACCATAAACCATCCTGCAGTGTCTGTAAAATAATCCTCCTCTTAAGAGGAGGAGTCTCTGCATATATGCATACTTGGACTATCTATACTCCAAAGTGTGATTCTGCAAATGTGGTGCTAAGTAGCATTTTCTCCCTAAGCAGTTCAGATACCGCTGTGAAATTTGCTTTGTGGATGGTGTTTGCAAAATTGGGGTCTGGCTGCATGGCAAGTCCAGTGTAAAAGCTAAGGACTGGATTGTTTCACCACATTCATCGTCTGTGTATGCTGGAACCAGTTTCTTTTTGGAGCAGAGACTGTTTTTTTTTGTTTTTTTTTTTTTTTCTTAATGTTCAGGAACTACTGTGTGTACACAGTTTCTACTTGGCTGCAAACCGAGTAACTCCTGGTTTACACAGCATTTCCAAAAGTATTCTAGCACATTGTTGTAATGATATTCAGAGCTGCACTAATTCAGAATAGTTTATTTGATCATTAACTAGAGCCTGCATTAGTTGACAAGAGAAAATGATACCTGTTATACAGGAGTTAGTGTGCTTTGTAGTACACTAGTAGCTGACCCATTCAGTTTTAAATCTGCTCTTCTTCCCTTTATCTTGTATATTTTCTACTGTATAAATGCTATTTTGGGGGTTGTTGGTGGACACTTATTTATCGGTCTCTTTCACCTCCCAGAGCTCTGTGCAGGAGAACTCTGCTTCTCATCGTGACAAAGCTACTGAAACTTTTTGGTGACAGCAACCCCTGCTCCTACAGTAAGTGCAGCATGTCTGGTAGTACAGAGAGATTATTTCATAAAGCTTCATCTAAACCTTTGGTCAAACTGCAATACTGTAAGGAACAATCTTATGCTGAAGTGGATATGTAGAAATGTTCTGCTTTAGAAAGCCTGAGCTTACCAGGTTGACGTGTACTTAACAAAAATGTTTGAAGGAATGCAGGTCTGATGCAGAGATTGGTGCAGCCATGCAAACCCATTTTGAGCACAGTGGATGCTGGATCAGGCCTCTTTGCTTAAGTCCTTCCTCCTTCTGAGGTTTTTCAGGCAAGGCTGGTGCTCCACTGCACACACTGTGGACAATGAGAACTGGAAGAAATTACTGTGGTCTGGATTTTAGAACTAGGTACTGAAAATCAGACATGCAAGATCAGTCAGGAAGTTTTTGCATGAAGTAATTAGGAGCTCTTCAATGAGCTAGTCTTAGAGGTAGTAGTAGTAAGTTTCCTACAGTTTTTCTCTCTAACTGCCTTTGCAGCAGAATCTGTGTAGAAGAAACTAAGCCTGAAAGACGTGTGAAAATGAGGTATATTTGTTGTATATTTGCCAAAATGAAGTATATTTGGTTTACATAACAGAAGAATTTTTTGCCTTTTTGATAATATAAAGATTTCAATGACATAAAAAGCTAGTTTTTAAGCTGACTAAGAGGAGGGATCTCGCTTCTCAAAGTTTTGAGGCTGAAAATTCAATTTTCTTAAGTAACTAGATATCTGCTACCTGGAACTTCTGTATTAACTTCAATGGGCACCTTTCAGTTAATTTAATTCACTGGTACTCTTCATAAATGTTTTTTATTTGGCAGTAAAACAATTGTAGGAATAAGGATTAATCTGTGTGTTTTGTGAAGAGATTACACTTACCCTTTGTTGCATTTCATGTTTATGTTGGAATACCACTGACATTATGAAGTAAGTCAAAAAGGCTTAACTTTTAAAATGACAGCTGAAATCTTAACACTGAAAGCTCTTTGATGATTAGAAGACATGCTTTTTCTCTTGAGGAACAGTGATATGGGAAAAGAAAAAACTGCTAGTGGGATTCAGGTCTCTGTCAACATTTTAATTACCCAGCTCATGGGCTTTAGTCACTGTACCTACGTCTTTGTGCATAGCTTTCATTTACTTCTGTTACATTATTTTGTAGCTGTTACCTACTGACCACTGGGCAATGTCACACTAATGTAGTAGATAATAATGTTAGTACTGCTTGAAAAGAGCAGAGTTTGTGGGGTTTATTTTGCTTCTGGTTTAGTGGGGGTGTTTTGGGTTTGGTTGGGGGTTTTTGTGGGCTTTCTGGGGTTTGGTGTTGGTTTGTTGGTTTTTTTTTTTTTTTTTTTTTTTGACACAGTGAAGGGAAAAGTTTTCAAGGTAAATTCTTAGTAATTGGCAGGCATAGGATTATAAATGTTCTGTCACGTCCTGTGTAAACCCCTACTTCACCTATTCTGTTCCTGTGTGATGAGTTTTATTTTGTGTAGCGGTTTGGTGACAGTTCTCTGTGATTGGCCCCATGGTTGCATTTGTTGACATAAAATATTGGTTCACCTGCCTTGTGAGGAAAAGATAAGTGTCTTTGGTTTCAAGGGCTAGCTCTGTTTTTATGGAGCTGGTGATAACACTTACTTTTAACCTATTCAGCACCTTTCTTAAAACAACCCACCAGCATACAGGTAGAGTATTTGGCATGAAGAACTCCGGCTGTTGTAGGAATCCCAGAAACAACTAACTAATCTGTCCATCTCTTAGACGCTGTTTTTAAGCAGTGGTAATATATATAAATATATATGTACTTGTCAGTCCTATCTGCTTCGTGTCTTAGTCGTGAAAGGCTGGAAATAACCACATTTAAACCCAGTAAATACATTGCTATTATAAGTAACAAATACAGTTTTAGTAGCTTGCTAACAGTTCTAAGTAGTTTATTTACATACTGAACTCCACAGAAAACTTTATCTATTTATAAACAGGATGTAAAGATGCTGTTGCAGAAATCTATCCAAGAGTAATGGAAATTGGCCAAAATTTGGAAGAAGGAGAATGACGTTTTACTGTAGTAGCTTAGGGAAGTCAGTCAATCTTGTCATTACAATGACATGGGCATATACAACCTTAATTTTCAGACTAGCTAGGGTTGCTTGTAGCAGAATGCATTTTTCTAATTCATACTGTCCTTTGAACTGTGTATTTCTTTCCTTTTTCATTTTCATTGCCTTTTTTCCTCTGTTTCTTCACTTGTAATGTGTTTCCTCCAACTCTTTCTGCCCAATTCTTTCTCCCTCAATTCTTCTTTTCACTTGTCACTCCTCGTAATTTCATGTACTAGAAGTGTTGCTAGAGTAATGTAGAATTCCCAGAAAATAAGGGCTGGTTTCTATCAGAGAGTCTATTTCCTGCAAAATAATTGTATCAAAAGTTCTAAAACTTGCTTTGAGGATATAGAATGTACCATTCAAGTCACAAGGACCAGAAGATCAGTTCAGGAGATCAGGACATCTCTAATCTAGTCTTCGTTTGTGATACCTCGATGTGTTTTTTATTTGAAAGGGCTTCCTGTGCTTAAGCAAAACAGTTGTGTAGGGAAGGAAACCACTTTGCCATAGCAAAAGCATTGTGGTCCTGCTCCTTCATCTGTGCCAGGGCCTTGGAAAGCTAGCTGCTGCTGTGAGGAGGTTGGCACATAGGGAGAGGCAGCTACTGCTGGGGAGGCAGAGCCACCCCAAAAGCCATGCTTGTTGCCCAACCCTTCCAATACATGTACCTTTTCAGTTGGCTCAGTGTTGCTCTCGGTTCCCTTTCTTCTTCCCATTCCTGCCAGACCATCAGGCTGGCCCTGGTCCCATATTCTCATGCAGGCTTGCTTCTGCTGCAGAGAAGCCTTGAGATGATTCTGTTTGTTGGTTGCTCAGTGGTTTATGTGAAATGAGTTACTGACCTTTCTGCTTCCTTAGAGGCAATGATTACTTCACAGCTGACGTTACATGGTGTAAATAACATAGCTGAGAGCTGTAGGAACTGAATGATTGAGCACGAGAACAGAGTGAGCTTTTGGTTCAGCCCAGGGTGATGTATCCAGTGTGTGGGAACAGTTCTTTTGCCTTTCCTTCTCTTCAGTGCTAAGCTGGGGAGTTCTGCTGTTGGGGTGAGCAGCCTCATACCTTGTTTTCCAGAGTATGCAGTCAGTACCAGCATGATGAAATACAACATACAACCTCCTTGGTCTATAGATGGCATCACACAGTACTGCCACCAGTAAGGGTATCTCCATGTGATATTATTTCACAGACTTTGTTGCAGGATGTTTCAGTAAGAGGCATAATAATTGGTTTGGGCTGACTGTTTTGATCTCGATTTTTGTTATGGACCGAATGACCAGCTACAATTTCCTGTCATTGCCTGTAGTTTCCCTTGGACTTATGCAAGCTCTTCTCAATTAGCCTACTTCCTGAAGACTTTTTAGGAAACAAATCTGTTTATATGCGTCTACCTATATGCAAGGAAATGAACAAGTCAGATCTGTGAGGAACTGAAAACCAAAAAATCCTCCACGCTTATAATAAAACAGCACTAACCCAGCATTGTGTGGCACAAAACACTGCTGCTTCCATTTGTTACTAAATATTATGGAAGGATGCTGAAGGGGGTACAAAACCCAAATTTGATTATTTTTCAATAGTCGATCTCATGGTATTTTTCTTGGCAATCATACTCATCCTCCTCTTTCAGAGCATCTTTTTTTTTTTTGTCTTTAGACAAATATCCTTGCTGCTTCAACATACAGTTACTTATTTAGTGGGCTTTCCTAATAGGAGCTAGCATTTCTTGCTACAGAAGTTGGTAACACTATTAAAACTTCCCGCAGTTACTTGCTCTTATGAAGAAGTGTTGCTGTAATTTTTTCCCTACTATGAGGTTTTTCAGTGATTCATTTCTCTTTGGAAGTATTATTGGGTTTGATCTCATACTTAATTTGCTCTCATTTCTCATAAGCTTGCAGCGTGCTGAGAGCTTGCCGGTTTCAGAAACGTGCCAGTGTTAGTCTTGCATTTGAATCAGTTGCCGTTCACAAGCCACATGCTAACAGAAGTGGTTACTAGAGCCTCACTGTTGTCTTTTTGCAAGGAATGTTGATTTTTATGGTGGTGGTTATGGGTATAGTGATACCAGGCCTACTTATGTGCACAGCAGAGGTTACACAAGTGATATGGGACAAGACCTTCATGGAGTTATAAGGCCTTTTGAGAAAGGCTTGCAGCTCCTTTCAGGTCTTGACAAAGTTGCTCACCTGTGAAAGCTTTACCAGTAGAAACTTGTTGGAAGTAAAGCAGATCCAGGTGGCTATTGTGTAAATGTGGGGAGACCTTGTCTGAAAGGTTGCTAAAGGGAGAGAAAATTAGAAGAGGGAAAGTAGGTGTTTTAGCTTGTCCTCAGTTCTGGAGCTGTTTATACATATATGAGAGAGTTGTCTGTGAGAAATTGAATACTGAGATAATTTCACACTTGTGACTAAATGAATTTAATTGAAGTTATTTATTGTTCTTTCTCCCTGCTCCCACAAACACTTACTCAGTATCTTTCTGTGGCTGTCAAGAGGTCATTAGAGTAGAAAAGAAAGCATATGTTTTATTTCCCTGACTATCGGAAAAAAAATGGCTAGAATAAATAAAAATGCCAGGTTTCAGATATGCTCCAAACCACTTAAGACGTGTAAGTGAACACTGATGGGGAAATGGCTTCAACTTGTAACTGTCTGTTGGCTAGAGTTGTTTTTCAGTTCATTTTGGTCATAGATGATTTGAAGAAACTTTTCTTATTACTGGATCTTTTTAGGATTTGTTGGAGAGATGAGATGTACTTTCTTGTAGAATTTTTTTTTTTAAACAACTACTTAATTTCATCCCCCAGTAAAATTCTTTTCCCCTGGGTGATCTTAGTTTCATTTTGAGCAAAATGCAGGTTGCTACTTTGACCTATTCAAGGAAGTGTCTGTGTGTGCGTATCACATCACACACAAATACCCACATCAGTCTTAAGGCAGAATATCAGGCCTTGCTTTCCACAGTCTCAGAATTAAAAGATGATACTCCCTCAGCCCCAGTCACAAAGCTGAAATGGTTTCAGAATTTTCCATTACATCTGTATTGTTGACAGTTATTTTTCTCCCTGCAATATGGAGAACTTGGTTATGAAAAGTCTTCACTCTTAAAAAAAATTCTGGTGAATTTTGTATTTGCTTTTAAGGGAACAAAAATTCATAAGTGAAAAAGGTATAAGAAATAATTTTTATAATAGATTTCTGAATACATTCAAAGGTGTTATCTAGCTGATTTACCTGGGGTTTGGCTTTATATAGTGAGAGAACACCTCAAAGTTTACCTTGTGGTGGTTTTTTTTCTAGAAGTATATATTCTGAAAGCAGGATTCAGTCATTGTTGTTTAGTAGCAAAGTAGCTTTGCCTTTTCTACAAGTACAAGTCCCTCTTCATGGGTTGTGAGTAGGCTGTTTGTGGAGTTACCTTCAGATAGACATGGACTGTAAATGCCAAGTTACTAGTCTCTGATTTGAGTTAAAACAGTAGCTTCCTTTCATGGATCTAGTCTCACTTTTTGTTTCTGCCTATCTTGCATGTTTTGTAAAGGGCAGGTTGTGGGGGAAAAGGAGGAACAGGTTAAAGTGTGCTCAGTATCTATTGGGTTAAAAAAACCCTATGCTTATCATTTAGATAAGTACAATTAACATATGTTACCCTGCTTAGATGTTTACTGGTTTGGGTTGAGCTGCACAGTGTGTAGCTGCAATTGTGCTGAACTGTAGATATAATGTTTCCTGAGAATTCTAGTTTCAGGTCAATAACCTTGTCTCTGTACAGTATTTAAAATTTTCAATGCATGCTATTTCATTAGTCCTTGGTAAGCTGAAATCAATATGGGTTCTTGCACTTTTAAGCAATATACTGTATAAGAAACCATGCAAGGCAATCTCTTGGGGGCTTTCTTTTTTGTTGTCACATGAACTATATGTAACAAGAACCACAGAAAAAAACCCTGCTCTTCAAAGGACATATTCACTGAAGTGCTCAGTGTGATTCAGCATTGCCTTGAAGGCCAGGGCAAAATTATCTTAAAAGTACAGGGGGGAAGAGGGAGGTGCACAGAAGCATGATTGTACCCAGTCATTTGAGACAAATGTCAACAGCTTCATGCTAACCAAGTCAGGTATTTATGTTATAATGGTTACACTAGGGAAAAAAGTGTTTTCTTTCAGGAAGAGCATGTATACAAGGTATAGAAGGATTAAATCGCTGGCTACGTTTGCTATTAAAAAATAAATACAACAAGTACAAGATGAAGTGCTACTTGCCCTATCTTACTGTTTGAATCCCATGGGCAAAAGTGCTTCTGTCTGATGTTAAAATGAAACATGTAACTTGATTTATAGAAGTAAAGTGAATTTAAACAAAAACATCTGCTGTTTATCGAACACTTCCAAAACCGTATGTTTTGAGGAGGTGAAAAGTAGTTAAAAGCAAGTAGAAAAGAGTGCTGTTTTATCTGATAATTCTATTTCAGCAAACTTGGACACTATCACTTGAGCAGAGAGAGAGAAGACAGTTTTTACAGCTCTGAAAGTGTGTCTTACTATGGAAGTAACTACTACAACATTTTGAACCCATTTTTGTCGTATTCCCAGCTACATTCATGCTATGCCCTTTGGACGATTATTTTCCAACAGACAAATGTACGGCTTGCATGTCTGAAGCAACTGTGAATGTTTGGCAACAGAGCTGTTTTTCTTGCATCAAGTGAATGAGATATATTCAAACAAATGGCATGCTTTTAAAGATAGGTGGTGTGAAGTAGTGATCTATAAATTCACTTGCTTCTGGGTAACTGGTGACTTCCCAATGTATATAAGGTATGGAGTCATGGGAGAGCTGTCCCTGCAGACCCATTCTTATGCACTGGGCCATGTAGGTTTTGGGTGTCTTCACAGCAGTAATTTTGATAAATGTGCACGTGTTCTGAATGTGGATCTGGTGTTCTAAAAAGAGATATGAAAAAAGCCTGCTCCCAATTTCTTTGCACTAGAGTAAATATCAAGAGAGATGTAAAGGAAAAAGAACAGAATGCTAACGTGAGTCTGCAGGTGCAACACTTCGGATTGCATCTGTCATTCCCTATCTAAAGTCACTGTCTTGTTGCTGCAACTCTTTTCTATTTATTAATCTCCTGAGAAAATGCTTTTCCAGAGTTAATGCATCAGATCAAATCTGCAATAGGCACTAAATTTTCTTTCAGTCAGTAAAAAGTCACTTGATATTTCAAAACTTATTCTGAGAGTTTAGGGAATAAAAATTTCATGTGAATTTGCAGACTTTCTTCTGTGAAATATTGGAAGGCAATCTGTGGAAGCTGGTACTGTCCTGGTTGGAAGAGCTCCATGAGCTAGGGCTTTGGCTTTTTCCCAGGAATGTTTTTCTATTTCTCATATATGGAAATGTTTTAGTCTACTCTCTTTATATGTTATTAAGATGAAGTTGATTCATCACCATCTTTTTCCCTGGAGGTCACAAATAGTCTAGGTAATTTCTTAGAAATTTTAGTTGTTCTCAAATAGTAAATTATATCTGTATGGACATTCAGATCATGCTTTCTGGTGTTTGTCAGTGTGTGGGTAAATATGGGATCCATAAACAGATAATTGAGAAAATTGTACCCCATCTTTGATTTTGGAAAGTGGAGAATGAATTACTTCATTTCCCTTGTGAAACTTGTTAGTTCTGTAACATAAGTGCTTTCCCTAAGTTACTCATACTACTTTGAGAAGAAGGATCAAGTAGGGACTTGAAAGGAGATTCAAGTGGGACTTCAGTGACAAAAGCACCTCCCATCAGCAGAAACAAACACAAACTTTTGGTAGTAAGATAATTGATATGACAGTCAAATGAAATGGGTTGCAAATGCAATTGATCATAAAGTATAAGCTTAATAATTTCTATTCAGATTTATGAATAACTTATAAAAATATGGAAAGACTTTCTGATATTTATTTCATTTTTGAAAGTGAGATGTATAAATTACTAATGTGTTCTTTAAGAAAGATCCCAATCTCAGTGGTTTGAAAGAGATTAAGATTGTGTTGCTCACATCATACTCTTCCTCTATGTACTTTTCTGGGTTTAGAATTTCTCACTATTTTCTCTGTTGAGCATTTCTAAATATTAAGTGGTTTTCCCACACTGACTTCTGTAATCCAATCTGAAATATTTGCTATATTGGAATGATATAAAACAGCATACGTGTGTTTTCCAAGTGCCTTGCAATGAAATTGGTCCTTTCACTGTGCTCGGCAAACATCAGAATGATTTTCCCTGCAGACAGTCTTGAACACAGAAGCTATAAAATCATGAATTCTTATAGCAATCTATTTACTGTTAATAGTCTTATTCTGTATAGCGATATTTTGAAAACTTTCTTATTAGGCGATAATGGTGGGAGGGGGGAGAGTTCAAAATCAGCTGAAGTGTATTTAGAGACAGGTCAATTTTTGGAAAGAAAATGATAAATTTTAGACAGGTTGGAAAAGTAAAGGCAATGTGTGTGCATGCTGCATCTTTTGGGTTTTTTGTTTGGCTTTTTTCCTCTCTGTTGTCACAGACTCTGGATCTGAGAATTAGTTATGTTTATCCTTTAATCCTACTGTCTGGGTTTGTTTATGTAAGATTTATTATATAGCCGGAGTGGGTAGTTAAATTAAAAACAAAACTGACCCTCAGTCAGTGCAAGAATACCTAAGAACAGATGGCTTTACATAGCCAAGTTAAATTTATTCTCTACTCATTTTGTAAGAGTTGAGCTTCATGTTTCCTGAGTCAACATGAGATGGAAATTACTGCCAGTTGTATCTGCCTTTTTGCACTTAGCTCTCTAATGTATGACCAGCAAAACAAGGAGGAAGAGCAGCTGTGTACCTTTTCTATAAGTATTACCTTAAGATAGAAACTCACTTAATGGCCCTGTTTCATTATTCAGTTAATTAAAACACCATTATAATTGAATGTACTTCCTACTGGCTGTGTACAAATCTCACCCAGTAGGATTTTTGTTGGTCGCTGGTAACCTTTACTTTACAGAAAATAATTAATAGATAACAGAAGCATTAGGGCTTGGGTGAATAAACATGAAAATCATAACAATGTGAGTGGTCCTACATTTTTTGGGGCACAAACCCAGTTTTAATAAGTATAAATTTATATTAGGGATTGAATGTATTTACCTTAAAATAATTGCTGATATTGCAGCTTGTTCTGTTAGGGCACTGTAGTTTGAGTCTGGGTTCCTGGTGCTTTTTTGGCTTCTTTTTTTTCCCTTATTTGATGAATGTGCTGAAGCAGACTGGAAATAACCAGTTTGCCTAGTTGTCTGGACAGTGACTGAAGTAACAGTTGTGGAAATCACAGATGCTTTCACTCAGTGTGCATTTTGTATTCTGTACTCATAGGGCAAGTATAGAAAATTGTGGTGGGCTCGTCCTGATGTGCTGGTACGAGTTAGATTAAATTCCTCCTGGTTTAAAAGACCTACATGAGGTTTATTCATCTTTAAAATACCACTTAAATCCTGTTTTGATGTCTTAAGTAGGATTTAAACGATGTCTAGTGTAGGTGGGAAAAAATGACCCTATAGGTTACTAGAAATGTAATATTTGCAATTTCATAAAGCCATATGTAACAGGAGTCCAGGGCCACTAACCTTTTGTGCAATCCTAACTGTATATTCTCTCAGTAAATAGTTTCCACTTCATCAAAAAAACCAAAGGAACTCAAATGGTTAAGTGACCTAGCTTAGGGTCTTAAACAATGGATATTGCCAGCTCCATATGTTCTCTGACTACTCCCTATGGCTCCCTACACATTTAATTTTAAAGTGTTTTGTTTTGTTTAAAAATAACATTTTGGGGGGCTTTTGTTCTTTGCATTTTATATTGCTGCTTGTGAAACACCCATGCAAGCAAAAGGCAAAGTAAGTTAAAAAACACCGTAGGAGAAATGCTGAAATCAAGGTTGTATGGAGTAACTTGTTTTAAAACAAATCAAAAAAAAAAAAAAAACAACAAACAAACAAACAAACAAAAACAGAAAAAAACCCTGAGGAATCCCCCTGCCCCAGCTCACTTGCTTTGATGCCCCTGTCACTGATTGCATACTCATATAGTTGTTCATGAAAAATCTAGGTAGAAATGTCAGGTTTTAGTTATTACATCTTTAACAGTGATGCAAAGAGGTTAAAAATCCTAGTGAATGACTCTGTAAATCTGAGAGAAAAAATTTAGTGGAGTTCTGCAGTTGTTCTGGGCTGTCATATTAGTCGTATAGAGGAGACAAGCTTATTCTGAAAATATGTTTTTATTAAAGTCATGTTTCTTTGCTCTGAGTGCAGCAGGTTTATGGGGTGATGTGGGTGTGTGGTCCTGTGGTTAGAACAGGAGAATACAAGTAGGACAGGAACTCTGACTCTGCACCAGCTCTCCCATTAACTCTCTTTGTGCGATCCTGGGCAAACCACGAAACCTCTGCTGTTCATTTTGCCCATTCATACTGGATAAAATGCTGATTTCAGAATGGGCCGAGAACCTTAATTAACAGACATTTGATTTGCTTGAGGTTCTTGGAGAAGAGATGCTATGGAAATTTTATTAAAAAGTACACATAATTATTCACTCGGACTACAAAGTTTTGCTAGTATCTCAGCACAGCTATGCAGTGAAAGATACTGCGTTCTCTTGCTGTGTCAAGACTAGGTGGCTTTGGCTTCCAAAGGCTTAGAGTAGTGTTTAATTTACAGTTTTAAAAAATGAAATACCAAGTCACACATCTGTACAGTGTATTATTATAAACTATATTTAGGATAATATTGAGTATTTTTTGTCAGCTTACAGTTGGTTTATTACAAAGTAAGTCTAAATCTAATTCATTGCTGTCACAAGCTTGCTGAGGTGTGGTATAAGCACAGGTTTTACTTAATTTCCCCCCTTAGGCAAAATATTTATGTTAATTATGTGCAATAATTTTCTGTCTTTGTTCATCTTGGGAGCACTAACAAACAAATCAGGACATATGTTTGTCAGAAGCAGTGTGGACTGATAGAAGAACAACAAATCAGTGGGTGGGGACATGCAGGAAATGTTCTTTTGAGGCTTTGTATTTAGAGAGATTTGAATTGCAAGACTGACTTTCTGCACCTGAAACCATTGCCCAAGTGATGAATCAAACTTGAGGCATAATTTATGGGAGGGTAGTTTTAATGCAGTGCAACAGGCCTACTAGGAAAATTGGGATTTGTGGGTCTCCAAAATAAAAAAAATTGTCAGAGTAGGTGGGCTATTTCTTTTTTTCCACGAAGTATTCTGCTGAAGGGGGGGGGGGGGGAGGAATATAACCAAATGGTCATTTAGCCATTACTTTGGCCAAAGCATAAAATAAGAGGAAGGCAAAGTCATTACATCAGCAGAGAGTGGATTAAATTTATTCAGTCTTTGCTAAATACAAAAGTTGCATGCATGGGGGAAGGATTGCTGATACAGATTATTAAAACGTGATTGTAAAACATGTGTTCTCCATGATTGCCTCTGCTAGTTAATGAGAAAAGTGTGTGTTGCTGATTGTCTTATAAAATTGGGCTCTAAATCATTGAAGTTTTAAATTCACAGCAAGTCTAGCTTCTGTATGGGCTACCATTTGTAATATCTGTGTTTGCACCACGTGTAGCAATTGAAAGCAATTTGCAGTTAAAAGGATTGCACTCAATTACCTCTGTGACAACAGGAACCTACAGCTTCAATTAGTGGTCAAGCCACCATAGGAGGCATAGTACATTATTGTGAGTAAACACAGGATAAAGTGTACTGTGTTTTGCCTTGAGGAGCTTAAAATTGAAAGACGGACTGACAAACCATGGGCAAGATAACAAGGTGCTGCAGGCATAGGTTAATAAAAAAATGCAGATGTGTTTGCAAGAATAAGTTTGTTTTATTTTCTGTTTTGCTTTATCTTTTCAAGGGCAGTCATTCTATTGATGTTCAGGAGTTCTAGACCAGGACAAGATGATGAGCAGGCCTGTCAGGACAAGCAAATGTTGAGAGAGGTGAGCGTTTCATGAGCTCTTATTGCCTGACATAGATGGCAGGGTCTTTTGCATTGCCCTGTCTAAATTAGCTAGACCAATATCAGTTTCTCAAAAGACCTGACAGCAGCCATATGGTAAGAAGGAGATCTCTGATTATCTAGACAGACTTGTCCAAAACCAATAATTTGACACCAGCTTGACTTTCTCTGGGAAAATGTAGCGGGTGCCATGGATAACAGATCTGGCCAATACCATGTAAGGTTTTTCATACCAACTTTCATGCTTACCAAGCAGCATCTCAGTTGTTACATGGACTTGATGAGATGATTCTGAAATGCATATACTAGTTGGCTGGTAAAGCATATTCAAGAAATTGCTGTCAGTGATCCTTTATCAAATGAGGAAGTTGTTTTAATGGCATTTATACAGGATCTGCACTTTTGGGTCGAGTATGATTTACATGCTTTCCTTGCTGATAGGGATGGTAAAATAGAAAGGGTACATATTGCATTGGCAGGTAACACTATGCTACAACCAGTTTTTAAAATGGGAATAGCTTTGAAAACTGTAGTAAAATAATATTGAGAAAATATAAGAAATTAAGAAAAAGTGTTGAATTATGCACTTAGAAAGGAATAGTTAGATGGTCATTCTATAGAAAAAAATGTACTAAAAATTGCTAGGGCTTCTGGTGGATTGTGATGCAAATAGTGGTCAACATGATTTATTGTAAAAATGACAAATGGGATGTTTAAGTAGGTGTATCAATTGTAGCAGATGTAAAGTAATCCTCCGCTCCATTAAATGCTTGTACAGTTTTATCTGAACTAATGTTTTCTGTTATTAATGTTTTCTGTTATTAGCCTTAAGTGGCTAAAACAGTAGCAGGTTAAACATTAGGAAAGGTTTTGTTAACTCCAACAGTAGCCTGGTACTGGAATGGTTGCTGGGTTGTGGAGCTTCCACTGGAGATCCTCAGGAACTTGTTAGATCTTCATTAGGTGTGAGTTGGCTGCACCTGAAAAGAAAGGGTGGGGGCAGCCCAATTGAAATCTTAAACACTCTTTCAGTGTTTCTGTATATCATTCATATATATGTATGAGAACTCTGCTTTTGAGTTCTCTTATTACCCACTGTGCATGCTTAGCCCAGAGATTTGTGATTTTAGTGGGATGTAAAGTGAGAATTCTGCGTGCATTGCCAGAAGGCACTGATATTTTGATGCTTCCAGTCATTTACATAGTCTCCGAATCTTTTGAGGAATGGCATAACTACATGCCTTGGACAGCATATAAATTTACTGGCTCTGCATTTTACAAGCTGGATCTATTTAATACATGGCTCAGTTCATTGTGGTACACCAAGTTCATTTTGTAGGTTCTGTTACATCGAAGAACTTGCTAAGGGGCTCCTCCGTGACTCCAGTCCATTGACAATCACAGCTTTGCTAGGGTGTGATGTTTGTTTGGGAGATGTTGCAAGTGAACCAAAATCAAATCTAAAGTTGTGATTTTCTTAATACAGTGAAACATGTTCCAGATAACTAATATTTACTCCATTTTGAGAAGGGGATAGTTTTGTGTCTAATTCCTGTGGAAAGGGAAAGGAAGTTCTCGTATCTTTTTGCAATCTTAAGTGTAAATTTCCGAGTATTTGAACAAATTCAGTCAAATAAGTAGTAGCTTTAAACTGTAATTTCATGCCTTCTGGATCATCTAGATCATCCTGGAAAAGGTATGTAATTTCAAAGAGCTACTTAAACAGTGGGAAGCTTTTGAGGTATTTTCATATGCTGTCTCTAAGTTCAACCAACAAACTAAGCAAAGATCTTTGTAGAGAAAGAACAGAAGGAAGGCCAAAATGTGAAAAACTGGTTGGATGATAGCTGAACTGTGCTGAACTCTCTAGAGCTCTGTCTTGTGCCAGTGAAAGGCAACTGCTAAGAAACTGTGTTTAACAAGAAGCCAAAATTTCTTCTCTAGTTGTGTGTCAGGTTTTTAGGTGGAGTTACATGAACCAGTTTGTCATTGGGTCCCTACTGTATTCTCCCAACCTTCTCTATAATCCAGGCTATGTATTATAGATTATTTTACAGCCATTGTTTCAAAGAACTGTTTATCCCCTAATAATTACCTGCAAACATGCTGATACATATTGAGCTCAAAAAAAAAAAAGTGCATAGATATGACCTGAAGAAAGCAAGACTTTTGGACTGCTTTCATGCAGGTTACATAAGGTAATATTTTGTTGCATTATGTCAGTTGTTAGGAAGCATAGGATGACACCATTTCCTAGGGTTTAAGTGATTAATTAGAAGCTTGGGTTGAGATATAAAATTAAATACTTGTACCAGTATGGTCAGCTTTAATTTTGCTAACTGAAACTGTAATGGACTGCTATGTAAGGCTGGAGGTTCCCACCTCTAGCAAAAGTGGAATTGCAACTGGTATGCAGTTCTTCAGCAAGAGAGAAAACAAAACCTAATTGCTTAAACCATGCTGAAGTTATATTTTCAAAATATTTCTAAACCACTGGACTGTTTCCATTTTCATTACAAGATTGAAGATTTTTGAGTGGGTTTTTTTGTTCCCCTTATCCCTTTACTTCTATAATATCTAATATGTATTTAAAATGTCAAATTTAGTAGCCTTTATCACCATTGAAACTTTGGTAGAACTGAGTAAATGAACATACTGTGAACAAAGCTGCCTTTTGACCCAAGTTGTTGTTAGCTGTGTTCCCTGGATGTTAACAAAAATAAATTAAATTCACACATAGGCTAAATATTCCTTTCCAGTTCAGAATTCAAAGACTTCCCTGTTGTTGCCCAAAAATGAGTAGATAAAAGCACCTCCAGACTGATTTCCCCCTCCTTTAGTCCTGAGTGTAGTGCGAGTTTGGTCGCATGTTGGATCAGTGTTCCGGCGGTGCTCACTTGTTGTAGCCTGTAATGGTTCCTGGGATCTCTGGCACATATAAATGGCAATGGTAGGAGCAGCTATCACAGCTGTCGCTTCCCTCTGCTGCCTGTCTGCAGTTCGTGGCCTCGTAATGGGAAGGGACCCTTGTGTGGGGCCGGAGATCTAGGCCTGAGAGTGTTCTTGCTTGTGACTGAATTTGGTATGTTCTCCCACTAGATTACAGGACACTGGGATCCTGTGGTTATACTTGGTACGGTGCTGTGGTAGCCTCCATTTCTAGTATGGAAAGCCAAAGAAAAGCCAAGCAGGGGAAAATCAATGAAGAAACCTTTAATAATTTATTGAGGCCTATTAAATGGTGCAACACACAGGAGCCTTATGTCATTTCTTGTGTGGTTAATTTCTAATGGAAAGTTGACAGACGTGATATTTGAGTTACTTTTATCTCTTTTTCATTTAGCCAGCAGAAACTTCTAGATCAAGGAATGTAACTTTCAAAGCAAGTATTTTACCGAATTTTTTTTTTTTTTGTACAAAATGTGATGGTTCTGGTCATGAGTTTTAGAGGTGGCCTATCCAAGCAAAATTTTAGACAAGTGAATAAGCACATTTGTATGAAGATGTACATGGAGAGCAGCAGTGAGGAGCTGGATAAAAGAAACAGTTTTGAGAATAAGCAAGTCTGAAGCCACAAAAGTCATAGGTATGCTGGTGAAGTAATAGTTTACCCCCCGAGGACATTACCTTATACTGAGAGAGGATTGTGTGCTGCTAATGACTGCTGTAAGAGGAACATCCTTTATGAGGGGTGGGGCTTGGCAGAGCTCTGAAGCAAAATCTCTGATGTTGGGGCTTCTGTTATATCATTTGCTCTGCATCTCTGGTGGATTTTCTCTTAGAGCCCTGACATTGATAGTGTAATCTGGATGTTGTATGTCCCATCTCTATGCTTTTGATGCTTGGGGCATTAGAACAACACATTTCTCCACTACAAAAGTGGGCACTGGTGGTGGTGGTGGATCTTCCAAAATAGTTTTCTATGACACAAAGCTCCCTTTCCCTGCCTAGTATTTTGTGTGAAACACAACACTAGATGGGGGCAGGCAGGTATTCTTGTCATACTGAGGAAGGGCAGCATGACAACTTGAAAAGCAGCACCATTCAGACCTTTTTTTTTTTTTTTTCCTTTCTTTCCCTCAGCAATGAAGGCATCTAGCCAAAGGGTTTTTTTTTTTTACAGTTATTAGTATTTTTCAGTGCTAAAAGCTAACCTGAGATTCCAGGAAGGTGCAATTCAAATACAATATTAAACCACGCTAGAATATCTGTTCCAGAGTGCACCTCTGTGCAGTTTAAATAACCACTGAGGTAACACATCAGAAAGTCTACGCTGCAGAAATATTGGTGATTTTTCAACAATAGTAGTTAATTTGGCTGAATAGTTTTTACCAAACTGCCCCAGAGAAATTGTGATTAACAATTAAAATAACAATACTTCATGCTAGCAAAGACATTTTCAAATATCAAGAAGTTACTTAACTATCAATTACGCTTCATTAAGTGATTCTTGATGAATTCATCAACTAAATTAAGCTTCATTAAGTGATTCTTGCAGTATTGTTCAGAAATGTTATAATTATTTCTCTTTTAAATACAGGGAAACTGAGGTAGACAATTCAGGTGGTTTGCTAATGGCCATGTACAGCACTTACTCTATAACCAAAATTGAAGGCTAGATTCCCAGGGCTTCTCTTCTGGTATTAAAACCACTAGCCCTGATTTGATACCTGTTTAAAAAAAAAAAAGAAAACACACCACAACAAACAGACAAAAACACAAATGCACACACCCCACTCCACCCCCCACCCCCACAAAAAAACCAACCCAAAACAAAAAAACCCTTCCTTTTTTTTTTTTTTTTTTTTTTTGCAGAATCATCAATTTGACTGTACTGGGTACTTAAACAATGTCTGAAAACAATTCCGTTTAAATATATTTATTTTACAAAGGGCTTTAATTCCTGATAGAAATTAAAACAAGAAATTTGGTTTTCAGACCAAGTTTTGTCAGTCGTGGCTTTGCCATTTTTACGCTCTATGCTGTAAGTATGCTTTACAACTGTTTCTTAGGCTAGAAATGCAGCATCTTTTTCTGTCAGGAGCATTTCTGTAAAGTATGCATTTTGACCTTTCACAATTCATCACAGTAATGCATCCAATTTATTTGAAGATTTTCAGAATCCCAGTGGCTAGATAAAAGCACCCACCACAGAACTCGCCTCCAGTTGAATGACCTGCAGAACTGGTAGTATAAAATAGCTGAGAAATAGCATCCTAGATTTGATTTCTCTTACCATGCCTTTTAGATTTTCAACTCGCTGTAAAAAGTGGCAGGACTGAACTTGTGCAAACAGGCTGATGTGATGTCTTTCTGAGTGTGGCTGAGAAGCACAGGGAAAAGGATGAATAAAGTGCTTCTCTAGCTCTTGCATAACTGCATCAGACCCATTGGTATGTGCTTCCCCCAGCCCCTTGAGCAAACTGGGGCAGAGGAGCAAAGCCGTGAGTCTCTCATGGCTCAGCCAGCAGTGCTAGTATTGCCTTCTGCACATGACTTTCTCTGTCTTCAAGCACAAAGAAATGTACTCCTTGCTGAGGCTGTATTTAAAAGCACAATTTAACCCATAAATGAGGGCAGATTCTGTCTTTATCTAGTGACTAATATCGTTGTTCTCTGGAGCAGGGTGAGGAAGCAGCCTTTCAAAGCCAAGTCATTTCATCTCAAACTTTAAGTGTATAGGAATCAGGTTCTTACTGTCATCTAGTTATTGTGTCTTAGAGGATGCCACAACAGCAAGGAAGTGGTGCTAGCTCATGATATGTTGGTGGGTTTCATCGCTGCTGTTTAGTTGGACTATATGACAGGCTGCAGTGAGTGCAGACAATGGGTACTTCGGTACATGTAACAAATTATTGTGCATACAATCATTATTTTATGTATAAGGCAAATACTGACTGCTGTTTAGAAAATAATAATCTGTAAGTTTATTTTGTGGCAAAGGGCAAGTGGATAAATATAAGGGCTGGAGTTTACTTTTGGACTAAGCAAAGACTGTGGTGGTGGTGTTCTTGTTCAGATCATACATAATCATGATAGTCATGACTTCATTCTGAAGAGCAGGAAAACAGTAGCTGATTATTTACTTAGCGCGAACTTTCTTAAACTCCTAATCTATTGCGTGTCTGATAATGTAACGCAATGCACTAATTCTGCCCTTCTACAATACGTAGCTAGGTTAAACACCGCAACTATCTATAGGCTGTGTCCCTTCCTTTCCTGAGATAACTAGAGTTCTCTTTTGATAGTAATGGCTTCCCCTCCGGCGTGTCACAAGTTAGTTAGTTTTCTTTACAAGGATTCCATCTCTGAGTATTCTTGCACATGTATGTTCCACCGCTTGCTGTAACAGGTTGTGTGCCGAATGCCTCTAAGCCGGTGATTTTTATGGAGTAGCCCTTGCAGGGGCGGCATGTACAGCCCTCTCTGCCTCTGTGTGAAGGGGCAGTCGTGCTCCGCCCTTCCCTTTCTTCTCATGACTGGTGCTGCCAGCTGAATCTTCCATGTTGCCTGAAGCTGAAGTTGTTCTTGCTCCAATTGTTTACATGTAAATAACTTATACACTTTATTAATGAATGGAGTTGGTGTAAGGGGGGGGGGGGGAAACGAAACGTGTTTTCTTCTACGGTGGGAAGGAATTCTATTTTTATTGGACCCCTAGGGTGTTTCATTTGATAGTCTCCAGTGCTGACATCTCCAGATTTCGAACACTGCCCTTCTTGCCAGGATATTTTGCTTCAGCACTGATGAAGGTAAAGAATATCTGGAAAAGTGTATCACTTTGAAAAAAGGTATCTGAAAGAAAACGAAATATTTGCAGGTGTTGTAGGCAGATTGCTGGGTTGGTGGAAAGTCTTGGTTGTTGAGGCCCCCACTGCAGAACATATGCCCCATATTTGAAAGATCGGATTTTTGTAAGGACAATCTCATGTGTACTTACTCTGAGAAAAGGTGTGAATCTCCTTTCTAATGGGGTGCTTAGGAGCTACAGTACCTAACAACATAAGCAAGCTTTGAGTATGAAAGGTGGTGGGAAATCCAAGAAATCAACCTACAAGCTCTATGATCAGCCTACAGCTAAGCTTCACACGGCCCCTCAACTGTCAGTAGCAGCAAGTCCTTCAGGTACAGCTCATGGTGGAGTGATTGGTGTGTCCGCGGGACAAGACTGTGGCCACCCCAATGTCTATCCATCCCCAAGCCGTAGTCCCTGCGGCCACCCCTACAGCCATGTCTCCTCCTGTGTTTGGATCCAAGCAGGCACACGTACTCTGTTAAGTCGTATATCTTGAGATTTTTTTTCATCTTTTACTCATTCTGTGCCCAAACAGAATAAGTATGGATGTAAGTTGAGGGACTCGTTTCCTAAGTCTAAGTATCTGTGTGGGGCTTGATGACCTTGGGTCCTAATATGTACCTGCTATGGTCCTAATAGAGATGCTTCTCACTCTATCGCATCTTTGTCAGCGTTTGTTTTCAATGAAGAGAAGGATGAGCTGAAGTACTACAGAAAAACACATAGATTACTAGTATCCTTCTGTGTAAAGATATTCCAGAGATAATGCTTGTATATAAATATGGCCCCTTTAAACCCTGTAAAAAGGCATTTAGCAGACCTCAGGTCCTCTGACTTGTATAGCTAAGAATGAAAACAGAGAATACTAAAGATCTGAGGGGTTTCCTCACATCTGATATCAAACTTTATAATTATTACTGCAGGAAGTAAAAAGTCAAGATGGATGCAACTTTCCTATTTGAAAGGTGAAAACTGTTTCCAGACATAAGTGGTAAGGCTTTATGCTTCTTTAAGGATTCTGGGATAATGCATAATATGCTCCTAGAAAGGCAATGCCAACTTCAGCAACAGAGCCATCGGGACCAAGCTAGGAATACTGAAATCTGTAAGGGATGTCAGAGTTCTTAAAAGGGGAGAAAAAAAAAAAAAGGCAAAAAAAAAAGCGAACTCCACTTGATCAGCCACACTGCTGCTTTAGTTGTCTAATATTTTGAAGTAGCCTGAAGAACTGCAGTTTCATTTTCTATATTTCTTTGTTCACTGTGCTTCTACAGCATCTGACACTTGATCTTCAAAGGCTGTCGGACAGTGCTCTGATATTAGGTGAAATCATACTGCTTTCATCTTTTATGTTTCCACCATATAAGGAGTTCCCTCTTACAAGACTGTATGGTTTAAATACCTTGATTATGCTTCAACTGGAAGCAGTGGAAGATGTTTCATGAACTTCAAGAAGAGGGTGCTTTGCTTCCAAGAGACAAAATGGGTTTGGTTTGCTGACCTTTCCTTGTTATCAGAAACCAGACATCTGAATGTTAAAATGAAGTTTCATTTGGTTTTCCTAGTATCCTTTCCTCAAGTCAATGATGTATCAAGTAGATGATGTTGAGCTATATTGCTGTAAACAAACAAGCTGCTAGTGGACTGTGGAGAAAACTTGGCAGAGGTTCTAGTTTCTTTCCATTCTCTTTCTATTTTAGAAGGAATTAAGCAGCTGGTGTTTTCTGTCTGACTAAAACTAGGCTTTTACACATACCTTTACTGTGTAATTTTGACTTTATGAAAATGGAATGAATTATTGTTGCCATGATTCTAGTCTTTGCTATTAAAGCCAGGCTTGCAGGACCAAACTAAATCAAAACAACTTTTCTTTTAAATAGCTGCTTGAAAGTCCAGATTATGAAGTGGTATGTGGTATCATTTAAGTGTCTCAGAAATACTTGGAGATGTTGCAAAAGCTGATTCAGATGCCCTTAAGTCTGACAGGTTGAGCTTGCTCTGTTGGAGGCCTTGAAGAGCTGTCAATCCTTTAAGTCTGACTGGATTGTCTTGGAAGGCTGTGAAGATCATCCTTAAAAGGAAAATAAGAAAAAATGTTATGTGATTGAACTCTAAGGATGAGTTGCTTCAACAGACCTAGTTACAAATGTGGGTTCCTTCTTCCTCCATTGCTTTTGAAGATTGTAGATCTGAGCAGTTGGAGGCTAAAAGCAAAGCCTATATTTTTCTACTGAATGGCTGTGGGCATATTTTATGGCTCAGGTAATACAGCTGAGCTGTACTTCTTTTTTAATTATTTGAGGGTAAGGTTGGAGAATGCCACTTGCACAGAATTATAACTTACCTAGTCATCACTGCATGTTTTATGAATAGGAATTCTTTCAGTGCCTTAATTCCTAAGGAGCAGCAAGTAGTAAAGGTGGGATAATAAATGATGTCTGCTCAAAGTTTACTTTTAGCTGAATGTATATTGAAAGAAGTAAACTGAAGAGGGATTATCAAGTACTGACAGTTGTGGTCTTAAAACATGCTAAAAGCAGAAGTGTGTGACACTTAAAAACCCTGATTCAGAAGAACAGGAAGGCTTTGCAGCTGGTTACACGGTGGGATGTTGCTCTGTGCCCTCCATTTAAGCATTAGGTACCTACTTAGAAAATAATGTCACCAGGCTTCTGCCCCTGTGAGTATGCAGGCTTTGTTACCTTATTACATGACTTAAGGAGACAAAAGGCAGAAGAATGTGAAAGCCTCCTCAGTGCATCCCTAATGATCTTTTCTAGCTTCACAGCTTTCTAAGGACAGGCAAACAAAGGCATCCTCTCCTGCCATTGTGCTTGCGCTCCCTTAGGAAGGGCTGGCAGGGCTGCCGCCCTCAGAGGGACCTGGAAGTCCAAGTGGTCAAGGGGATGGAGAGGTGAAATGTCAGTCTGGAAAAACTGATTCCTACCCTCCCTGCAGATAGGTGCACACACATATGGGTGTGTTGGATGCTAGGCTTTGGCATCACTGAAACTATTTTAATTGAAAAAAAAATAAAAAACCCAAACCAACAAAAAAAAAAACCCAACAAACAAAAAAAACCCAACACAACCCCAAGATATAAATATTATCTACATGTCTTTAAAAGTATATTCTAGGCTTTAGAATTAAGGTATTTTGTATATTTTTGCATGGGTCGGTGGTGTTATTCCCTGGCCCTGCCCCTGACCTTAATGTTGATAGTATTTTTCATAAGTTTCTGATAAAGGCAGAAAAGTTTTGGTGTCTATAAAATATCTCTCAAAAGCTAGCACTCTGTAGCTTTGGTCTAGTAGATGGGAGCAGGAAAATGAAAATGCTTGTCTCGCTTTCTAAACTGAATGAAGTAGAAAAGTGAGCAATGAGAGTATGGAAAATGGAGGAGTCTTTTTAAGTATTCTTGTTTTAATAAACCCATGTTAATGATATTAGAAAATATTAATAATTTTATTTATACAGCTAAGGTTATGATTTGATTCTATTCATAGAATAACATGTTCTGAGTAAGAAAACTCAGAACATAGTTTTTATCACCTTGTTTGCTTCTGTGTCTTGGAAAATAATTGCCATGAATTTCAGGAAGCAGTTACCAACTTCAGTTTTTCTTTCTCACAGAAAAATAAATGTAAGGATTGTTTTATGGACTTGTGGAAAATATGTCTTTGGCCAGATCCTGCATTTCCAGTTCAAGATTTCAGAGGCAGTTTTGTCTGCATAAGGACTATAGAATTTTGATCAGTGTTTAAAGCATGGCTATAAAAAAATCCCCAAAACTAATTCTCCTACTTGAATACAGCTTGTGTGCATTGATTTGTTGTCTTCTCTCCAAGTAGTTCATCTGTTTAAATATCTTTCTAGAAACTGTGGTCTTTTAATATGTTATTAATTATACTTCTCCAAGTGCAAATAATTTATTTATATAACTTTCATGCACAAAGGTAGAAATTAGTATTAGGTAGTGATTGTTTTGATTAAGTGCTTTGAGTTAATTTTAGTGAAGATAATATAATCATTTGTGGGGTGTTTATAAATTAAGAATGGAAGACCAGACCCTGGCCTTGGCTCTAAAGAGGAAGAAAACATGTATTCATAACTGCTTTTAATGTGTATAGTTTACATGAACAGTAATTATGGAGCGTGTTTATGAAAACTCCATCTCTTTATAACTGAGTAGAGAAGTCCTCTCCACCCAAAGCATTCCCATTCTTCGTCTCTTTGAATTAAATAAAGAACAGGGATCCTTATGCTGTGATTTGTATTTGGTTAGAGACCTGATGTGTGACCTCTGTCACCACTTTGTATTTTTTTTTTAAATCACAATAGAGAAAACGCAGTATGACCTGAAAAACTTTGTAAATTAGACAGACTTTCTTTCAGTCACATGAAATAAATTAATATATCCTTCCCATTCTAAGAGGTATGAGTCAATTTTAAACTAGTTCACTTTTTAAAAAAACTTTTATTACTGTAATTTCAAATCTGCCCTAGTTTTAAAAAGGCTCAATAACTCACTGTGAAGCTTGGCTTGGGACTGTTGTTTGTTGCTTGGCAGTACAAGTGCAATGTAGCATCAAGACTTCTTTGTTATCAGCAGGATTTGGCATATTTATGGCAAACCAGGCAGGACCTAGCAAACACACACACCTGCAGGTCTTGTTTCTCCTTTATAGAAAGGTGATGTGCTTGTTAGCCTGGGTGGTGTTCGTTGTACTAGGAGTGTCAGAGACTATGTATATCTTAAAAGCAATCTCTTCAAGTAGGTTGTTAGTTCATCACCACCATGGTATTCATGTACTGTTAGAACGATAAAAGCTAACCCATCCTCACTCCTACATCCTGCCTTCAGAGTCTTTTGTCTTGCAGACTGTTGGAAGTTATTGGAAGTACATGCATCTGAGGGGGAGGGGTCACTGTAGGAAACCCATTTTTGGTCTCTTCCAATTCTTCAGCTGGGTTTCAGGCAGCCACTGTCTTCTGAGGAGGTAAATGGGATCTGTTCCTTCCGGAGCATCTGCAGTTAGTGCAGCCTGAGATGCTGGGCAAAAGACTCTCAAGAATAATGCTAGGTATCTCCCTTTCCCACTGCTTCCAGCAACATAACGGGGAGGGAGTATCTGACACTGGCAGAATCTGCTGTGATGTTGTGCTGAGAGGAACTGAGAAGAATCATTAATCATTATTTTAATGACCTTTGGGCAGAAATGCATTTGATGTTCATCTGTGAACAAAGGACCCAGGAGTGCCAAGTAAAAGGGTAAAATCACTTCCCTGGTCCTACTGGCTACACTAGTGTTCAGTTTTGGGCCCCTCACCACAAGAAGGACATTGAGATGCTGGAGCGTGTCCAGAGAAGGGCAACGAAGCTGGTGAAGGGTCTGGAGCACAAGTCTTATGAGGAGCGGCTGAAGGAGCTGGAGTTGTTTAGCCTGGAGAAAAGGAGGCTGAGGGGAGACCTTATCGCTCTCTACAACTACCTGAAAGGAGGTTGTAGAG
>JAVKLA010000021.1:19179308-19203754 GCA_034782735.1 Sagittarius serpentarius | reverse complement strand
GTTTTTAAAAGTCATGTAGATGTAGTGCTTAGGGACATGGTTTAGTGGGGGACTTGTCAGTGCTAGGTTAATGATTGTAGTAGGTGATCTTATAGGTCTTTTCCAATCTAGGCAATTCTATGATTCTGTGTACTGAGTGTCTTGGAGCAGTATTATCTATGACATTATGGATACTAATGTACCATAATATATTCTGAAATATGAATAGTACTGCTGTGAGGTAACTATTATCCACTATTATCCTCTAGGTACATGAGTGCACAGAGGAATAAAACAGAAATTAATCCCCTTTCTTCAAGCTGGCTGTGTGGCTCACGTCAACTCTTTCTTCCATGAGTTAGAGGAGCAGATGATGCTGTATCTGCTGCTGTTCTCCCTCCACAAGCAAGCATACGTGGGGTGAGAGGGGATTGCCTTCACAGGTTAGCAATGTTGGACAGAAGGCAGGTTGTGAGTAGATATACTGGGGGTGGGGGGGAGTACAGCTTTATTCTTTCCACTGTAAAATTCTGCTCCTCTGAAGCTCAGTTATTTCCTTAGCTCTTCTGTCAGTGATAGGGCTGTAGGCCCTCACCTACTGTAGAGCTGTAGGTAGGAATATACTTATTTGCATAGCTGCTCTTTGCAGTGTTTTCATGAAAACTCTTTAAAATATTAAATGCTTAAGAGACCTGCATGAGGTTTTATCAGTTCATCTTTGTTCTGATATGTCACTCATAATGACTGGTTTTAACACTGGTATATTGAGCTTCAAACGTTCTCTTCCATAGACTACACAAGGAAAAGATAAGTCCAATAGCACCTATTGGTTTATCTTGCTATTAGTTCATATTTTTTCTGTGTCTGACTTTGAAGTATTTGTGGCAGAGATTTTTTTTTAATCTCTTCCAATCCCCACCGATAAGTTATGAAGGCTACAGCCAGTAACCCTTTGTTATAATTGAAAAAGCCTCTGTGCCAATTCATTATTGATCTGCATGCAGAGATGTGAAACAACTTACCTTCAGTGCTTGATTCCCCAAATTATACAATGTGAAACTAACTCCCTAGTTACCTGTAGAGGTGAAGTGTGTGTTATTCTGCTACAGAAATGCTGATTAGAGTCTGAAGCATGGGTTTTTAAACTAATGTTTGCTCTCACATGATTAGTTGTGACACATTGTGGCTCTCCTTAGGTAGAGTCAACAAATACTTCATACTACTGTTCATTAAATCCTTGCTGGTCTACAACAAATGTGCCATTCATTTTCTTCAGTTAGTCTTGGCTAGCCGGACAGTGGAGGGCTTTCACTCCTGTTTGTATGGCCATCCCTTGTATGTGACTGCTAAACAATGGTGCACCAACTGCAGTAAAAGATGTGATTAATTCATAGCCTCAGAGCCACCAACAAATATATCAACTTTTGCAAATATGCTAATGAACTCTTAACCTGTTAGTAAAGTTGCTGCAAACACCAGACTTATCTCCTACCTTCTCTTACTTACATTAAAGAAGGTTCTTTAATGTGTAAAAATAACTGTAGTTATTACTAAGGATGCATAAATTATACCGTTAATGTTGTTAGTGTCTAAAATTCAAAGGTTCTTGTTTCATACTGACCTTTTGATCTCTGTATTTGTGTGCTATTTAATGCACTGTTGAGCAATGTTAAAATATCAGAATCATCCAATAATACAAATCATTCAGCAGTACCATCCAGAGCCTATTCATAGTTCACTGAAACCAGGCATTTCCTGGCTTGTTTTTGCTAACAGTTTTATGTGATGCTAGATTATACCTCTTGCCATTTGTATTCAAGTGATACCTAAGAGAACACCAAACTTGGCAATTGTGGAAGAAAAATTTCAGAACAATAGTAATGAAAAAAGTATTTCATTTTCAGTTCTTGAGGTGTTTGCACAGGTTTCTTGGTGTTCCTGTTTACTGCCTTTTTCTGTGCTCTTCCAGATTCATAGGGTTTATTTCAGTACAGAACCAGTAAGATTAAAATATCAAAATTGGTCACTATTTCTGGTTTTATCATTATTTCTCAGGAGCTGATCAATAAACAAATGAAAGCTTTATCCATCTTCTTTACAGTTGTTGAAATTCAAAGAATATTATCTATAGAAAATACTTGTTCTTTGAGTATTTAAGCAAAATGCTTGGGACCATTCTGTGAAAACATCTCACAGCAATTAAAATGAGTCATAACCTAATTAAATGATTTCCTACTTCATTTCACACAGTCATGACCCTCATGACATCTCCGACTGTGACATCTCCATCGCTATTTCCATTTAACCTCAGCCAAGAATTTGGGACATTTCTCATTATGGAATAGCTAAAGCAGACTTTATCTATGTGATTCTTACCACCATCAAGTCCACTAGTGTCACGTTCCTGGTATGCCTAGAGGCACTCGATGTAAAGTGGATCTTTTATAATAATTAGGACAGCAGAACAATATACATACTGTGGTCTTACAAAGACCCTTTTCATTGGACTGTAATGTTGTAAATTTCACTGTGCCCGAAGGGTTAAAAGTAGCTGTTTTCTACCCCAATAATAACTTTTTTAACAAGAAATTTCTTATAGATCCATTTTATTGTGGAAGTTCTTAAAAATAATAACCTCAAAACCAAAAATAAAAAAACCCCAAACACATTGTCAAGCTGTCTTTGATTTGCTTTTTAAATAGAATATTTTGCCAGACTTGGCAAAATTAGCAGAATGAATGTTTCAGATTTTGCATTAATGCTTTGCATATAACAGGCTTTTTGTTTCTTGCATGTAACTTGGCGTTCTCTCTCTTATTCATGCCTTTTGTTTTTCCCAGTTTCCTTCATTACGGTTACAGCTATTCGTCACGTGTTTATTTCCAGAATCTGCAGAAATTCTGGGCCAAAATGTTATCTATCACTTCTTTCCCCTAATGTCCATGTATTGTGCAAGCATTTATTCCCATATATCCATTTTTTTCTTTTCTTCACTCAAGGTGAAAAGAAGTTTTTTGCTTCTGCTGAGTGCTGTGTGTTTATAATGCTTCAGTTGAAGGGTGTAGGGTTGAATGTTCTTCTGGTGCTCTAAGCATGCCATGGGGACAGACTATGCAGTGCTGAATGAATCCATTTTGGGAGATTTTTTGGAGTCTTGAGCTGAAATTTGGGGATGCATTTGGAGAATACTTCCCTGGGTTCTGATCAGCTGCCTTTTTCATTACTTTTGTGGGGGGTGACAAACAACACACCTTAACGGTGTAATTTTTTTTTTTGTCTGAGAGTGTATCGTATGTCCGATGTTTTCCCTTAAATTATGAAACTCTTTCCCCTCTCCCCACTTTAAATTGTTGGGGACTTGTGTGACTCTTTCCCTCAACGCACACAGTTTGAACACTGTGCTATTATACCAGACTATCAGTTTACTTGCAGCATTTTTCTAGAAGAAAGTATAAATTACACTAATAAAGCAACATTCTGTTTACAAGCATGTTTTTTTCTTAATAGAGTGCTTTAATTGTGAGAACGCTGATTTCACATACCTGCTAGTGCTGCAGATATAAACACCTAGAATACAGGTGGGTTTTTTAACTGGCCTGGAAATGACTTTGTGGGAAGATACCCAGTTTCTGTGTGTGAAGGGGTTCATTCAGTACAAAGAAGAAATTGGTGGTGGTGGTGGTGTTCTATAACCACAGAAAGATTGAGTAATTAGGGGAAACCTATGGATCCAGTAAGGAATCTGGGACACTATCTGCTGGTCTTAAATTTATGTCAGCAGACGCTCATCTCTTCTTTCTGTTTTCCCTATTGACAGCTCTCTGCTGCTTCAAGGAACTACATTATGATTGGATTCCATTAGCTTCTTGCATCCTTTACTACTTGTTACAAGGTTTGTCTTAAACAGATCAAAAACATGATTATAAGCAGGAGATAGTGTTTGAAAGTAACCCGATGTGAACAGATTTAAAACACTGCACATGAGTGTGTTTGTGTCAATGACTTCTGAGGCATTACAAATAAGCATTTTTGTGACAATGATGTGAATGCAAATAAATACATCCTTTGGGTTCAGAGGAGAGCTTATATATAGAATGCTTTGGTCTTGTCCCTTCAGGATGTCCTGCACCTTTTCCCCTGACATTTTGGTTACATGATGTTTAAGTGGCCTGCAAAAACAAGGAGTGATGCAACAGGGAGCACGCGTGACTGTATGCACGCAGGCTGCAGTGCATCTGTATGTGGACGCAAACTCTTCTCCCCTTCTGAAAGGGAGCTTGGTGCTTTAGGGGTGTTTTGAAAGATTTGCTTTATATTTTGGAAACACTCACATACAATTTGCTGTGTTTTGGAAAAGTAGGTACATTAAATCTGGCAGCGTAATATCTAAAATGCCTTGTAATTAATGCTTAATGATATAATTAATCAAAGTAGTTTGAAAGCAAGATAAAATCAAGCACACTATGAAACAAACATTGATTTCTAGATGAGGGAGTTATTTCATGCTCCTAGTTTTGTAAGCTTTTAAAATGGGAGGGGGGGCAAAATTGTCTGTTAACACTGCAGATCCCCTTAGAAGTAATGTTTTCAAGCAGGCCTGAACTACTCTGCTTTTGAATGCTAACTACTGGAAGCTGATCTTCATTATACTGCTACTTTATTATACAGTTTGTTCTAGGAATTGAATGTCAACTTAGTGTCCTGTGCAAGACATTTCTATGTCTCTCTACCTGGTTTATTGTAGTAGTTGAAAGGATGGTTGTCTGTTTAAAATCCTTTCCACTGCTCCTCTATTCAGAATCATCTTGTCCTTCTGCCATGTCAGATGGTAAGATTACAGTTCCCGGCCATTACCAAATGAAAAGTATTCAGATAAGTTGCGGACAGTCACCAAACAGAGGAACAATGAAATATCTGTTCCCTGGGTGGGAGCAAAGCGATTCATCCTCTTTCTTTTGTCAACTGGTAGAACACACCAAGCTCTTGCAATTTAGGTTTTCTGTTTTCCCCTTTTGTTACTCATCTTTTAAGTATAGCAAGAAAGAAGCTTGCTACAGTGTTCATCTACTGACCATGTCATTCTAAGACTGACTAGTAAATCTTTTGAGCCTGTTAATGTATTTGTTTACAGGCATTAAAAAAGTACTAAAAAGTATAAAAAACCCCAACCCTTTCTAATTTCCAGAATACAAATCCTTGAAAGGGAAAGCACTGAAGCTACTGCAAGAAATGGGGTTATATTGAGAATGAGATTTATCTTATTCAAAATGTGATTTTCTTTTTTGTATCTTTTTGTATCTTTATGGGCCTGAACCTGTACTCAGTAAAAACAATGATATTTTTGCCACTGACTTCAGTAGGAACAGAGTAGTACCAGTAAATGCTAGAGCAGTTATGTAAACTTCATGGTGTTACTAAACTAAAAGAAGTTTAGAGAGTAAAATATATTCCTGAAGTTTTCAAAAGCTTAAATCAAAAAAATGTATAAAAATATGTATGTTTTGTTATGGCTGTTAAGCAGAGCTAAAGGATAAGCACTGAATCCTTTAGCAGTACTTAATCCCTCACCAGAATTTTTTAAAACAAATTGAAGAAAAGAAATGCAATATATCCAAACGAAAGCTTTTATCTTTTAGGCAGAACACTTTTTCTTGTTCTCAGCAGTTTGTGGGCTTCCTCATTGTAGTCATATCACTTAAATAAATTATGGCTAATGTAACACTGAATTTATACTAATTAGCTGTCTTAATTTTACATTCAGCAAAGCTTATTAGCACAGAGAATAATCAGCCTGTGCAATTCAATGCCCTCAGAGGTGCTCCCAGCAACCTCGAAGTAACCTGAGAGATGCTTTTCTTTTCTCCCTACAGGACCTATATAAGGCTTACTGCAATTAACTCTGTGGGCTCAGGGCCCTCTGAGGATGGGAGCTCTGAGGCTTGCTTGTGTGTGGGCAAACCTCTTCTGGCACCTCTGCTCAGAGCCAGACTGTGGTTCAGAGGCGGCATATGAGGCACTCGGGACACTTGTGTCTTTCTGTCTGTCAGTCTTGCAAATGTTATCTGTTTTCATGCTCTGACAGCTTAGTTTTTAAGGTATTTTATCTTCAGAAAACCTCATCTAGTGAAGTGCTATTTCCTTTTAATAGAGGGGAACTGAGGCACAAAGAAAGGGCCGATGAGGTGAGCTGCAGAATCCCGAGGGCAGCCCCTCATGCAGAGGGGAGTGCGTGAAGGGACCCAGAGCTCAGGGGAAGAACCCACCCTGCTGATCAGGCTGTGTGCACAGCCCTCAAGAAAGCCATTGGGAAGCACTGTGCCAGGGGTGTGTGTAAAACCACACCTCAGGGCGTGTGAGTGGGAGAGGAGGAGTAGTCCCAGCTTTGAAGTCTCATCCAGAAAGCAGGTTACCCAGGTTTAGGTCCCTCCTTTGCCTAAGGGGATCCAAACCCACTGCTCCCACCTCCTTTTGGAGCTCCTTAATCTTTGTGCTGTGGGCCGCTCTTGGGTGGCAGTTATCTCCACCCTTCCTGCTGAAGCTGTGCCCACACAAGGTCCTCACCAAAGCATCCTGACCTTCCCTTCTCCCGTACCTTCAGCGAGTACCAGAAGCTGCCTTGTGCACCCTTTCCTTGTTGTAGGCTGACCATATCCTACTGTAATGGAGGTGGAGGTTAAAGTTGGCCTGAGCAAGCCTGTGAGGAGATGTAGCGTGGCAGCTGGGCATATACATGTTGGAGAAAAACCTGTTTACTAGCAGCACAGTATTGGAGGTGGTCCTTCAAGCATCTTTTTTGCACTGAAAAAGATGTGCAACAAATGGAACTCCCCCCCACCCCCCGGCGTTTCAAGAGATTAAACATTTTTCAGGAAGTATCTATGCAAAACCTTTTGACTTTTGGCGTATTTATACATTATGGATGTGGCTTTGATTACTGTGTGTTCCTTATTTTTCAAGTGGAACCCTATAGTCTAAAGCTAATTAATGCCAGTATGAGAAAGAAAAGGCAACTAGGGCTTTGTTGTTCTGGTCACTAAGTTAATGTAGGTCTTGATACTGAATGCTTTGGATGGGACACTAGATGAAAACTTATGCCAGTATAATTTGCTAAACCATAACATTTAACTCAGCACTTATACATAATGATACAGTTGTTCTGACTGACATTATGTACTTATTAAGCTTTTCATCTGAATATCTGAGTGCTATACAAACAGTAACTAATTTGAACTTTCCTATGTCCTGAGAAATTTCAAATTGCAGCTTTTTAAGAAATAAAACCAATAAAGTAGATTTTCTCTAGCAAATAGTTTGGACATCTAACCTTGATGATACCCTAGCAAAGTTCTATTTTTGTTTGTATTGAAAGAATTAAATGTACAAAAGAAATATGTAGTTAGGGAAAGGGCTTTTCTTCCTTCACAGCTGTCCTCTTAAAATCAGAAGATAGCAGTTAATTGTGGGATACTCTGTCTGATTTGTATTGGCAAGAGCCACATATTTTTTTCATACAAATTGCATCTAATTCACTACTGGGCCTATGAACATGTATCCCAGCCTTTTCCCCAAGGTTGTGGGAGAGCAGAGTAACACAATAAATTGCTTAATAAAAGGAGTTGTTGCGCCTTCTTGAGCTCTTCTTGCTGTTACTTCTCTCAGCTCCTAGAAACTACTATATAAAACTCCATGATGTTTTGCATAGTCCTATAAGCACAGCCTGTTTTCATGACTAGAGCTCATATGTGTACAGCACGGATGCAAATGTTCAAAATGAAAATACTTTTTGATCATAAGATCAAAGTGTGTCTGGTGCGGAGCAACTAAAGTAGCTGGTATGCAAAGTTACTGTCACATGCATCTCGCCCAATGGCCAAAGACAGATTCCCTGCATATGGTCAGGGAGGGAAAAGGCAGGGCTTGCTTTTATAGAAAACTGTGTAGGGAACGGAGAGGCTTCACCTTCTTACTTTTTCCTTAGAGCTGAGTTTATTGTACGCTCAAGTGTGAAAAAGGGATGTAAAGGTTTCTTGAAATGAATTGCTAAAAATATATTAGGCTAGACTACTGTGGAAAGATTGTAACCCACATAACTGGTTTGCACATCCACCTGTTTTGGTGGGTTTTTTTCTCAGCTCTGCTTTTCATGGGTTGCAAAATAGCGTGCCCCAAAGATACTAATTCAGGCTGTGCTAGGTGAAGGAAGGAGGCCAGTTCCAGAGTCCAGCCACTAGCCAGTTTTGTTTAAGCTACGTAAATATTTAATTTTAAGCTACTGTGTTAAAATCAAACCAAGTTAGAATTATAGATTAGGTTTATGGACTTTTTTAGGACAAATTCTACTTTGGATATATCCTAGAGATTGTTTGGGAGTAGTGCCAGTAACAGCACTTTGCTACTGAGTTTTTTTCAGGTGAATCTTCATGATTGTTTAAAGAGCTGCCACCTTTGTATCATGTGTTACAGTAAGCCACCATTGTTCATCATATGAAAAAAAGGTTCATAATTTTACAGTGCAGGAGGAAAAAAAAATTTTTTTGGCTAATACCATAATCTGAACATCTGGAATCATTAGAAGATTCAGTAATACTCCTAAGCCTTGCTTTTGCCAAGGTGATGTATTTGAGAAATGCTCACCAAGACATAATATATCATCCTTATTTCCTGTGGTTTCTTTCTCAACCTGTGCAGGAATGAAGTTGTGAGACTAAGTTGCAGACAGCACTACTCCAGGTCTGTAGCTCAATTAAGTGCCTAGTAAATTACTCAGTTACGTGGTACTGTTGCCAGTTTAACAGTAACAAAGTGGAGGTAAAAAGCATCTGAATGAATAACTAACATACTCCCATAAATGTGGAATCTCCTAGGGGGAGAGCCTCTATTCAGAAGAAGTATTGCTATGGGGCTTGTGCCGTGCCTGTTCCAGGACCTTGAATTCCTGAGGAAACCTGGTGTTTTGGTCAAAGGAGTTCCCGTTCTGACTGCTCACCTTCCCCCAGGGGCTGGCTGCCTGCTCCCAGTCCCCTGAGGTCACTGGCACCCAGTGGTGTTTAAGCAAGATGTGTACTGAGGGAACTGGTGCCTTGTACTAAGGTCTGAAAAAGCAGAGGGCAAAGGGAGAAAGGGAATATGCATAGCAAGGAGAGAGAATGCGGATGAACGCAATTGTGTAGAGAAGATGCAGCAGATGTTATCACTGCTGGCATGGATACTGGATGAGTGGATTGAGTTGTTAAGTATAGATTATATCTTGTAGCAATTCTCACGATTCCTAAAACATGTCAAAATTGCCTGCAACACAGTGGATGATTTATATAAAAGATTAATATATTTTGTTTGCCTAATAAGGGCCCCTGCCAAGACACTGCATCTCCTCTATGTCTTGCTTTGGCTTCCCTACTGAAACAAGATGAGGAGGAGGGTAACTGTCACTGTAGCATACTTGTGATGAAACAGTTGGCCTGTTCGGCTGCTCCATGCAGGGAAGGGAGGAGGCAAAGTCCTTGGGCAAGCTGTGTCGGACACTAGTTAGCAGCAGCAATCTTTTGTCAGGAAAGCCAGGACTTTTTTCAAGCACTGGAACAATTAGCTGATGAGGTGCCTAATAAGGAAGGAATATTTTGAAATGTGTTAAAACTGCTGCTGCAAATCCTACTCTGTAGTGCTCCTTTTCCACATTTCTTTCCTTGAATACTGTCACGGAGTTGCATAGGAAGAGAGCAGTAAGTGCCACAGTCAGCTGTTGGCTACTTCTTGCTTTGCTATTATTCAAACCCATTTCTTCCCTGATGGCTTTTCTTCTGCTTACTTCCCAGAAAGGAAAAAAAAAAGTTATTTCCACATGCAATCTCAGTTCTCCCCTCAGCCAGAGGGAACGAAACACAGTCTGGATTCGGGCATGTCTGCAGTATAGTTTCACCCTGAGTTAATTGTTTGCTGTTTAGAAAGGCTAGTCTGGACACTGCCCGAATGTTTGTTTTCAGGCTGTAACTGTTTGCTGCCTATGCTGAAGATGAGGATGTATGAATTTTCTGTACATACAAAAGTGACTAGGTTTTTGTATATGAATATATGGTGATATGCTTTTTGCCTCTGTTAACTTGCTGACACACTTCTGGCAGTTTTTTCTTCTGTGGAATATTTACTGGGCTAAGAGGTTGGGCTTTTTTTTGTTTCTAGCAATCAGTTTTGGCTAGAAGTCCACCCTACAGTGGGGTGTACAGTGGGATTCTTCTCTTCCCTTTGCCAAATGATAGAAAAAAGTGATATTTATATCAGTGCCTTTCATTTGTGTATAAGTGGATTTCTTCCATCTAAATTGCTTTACCAGTGTAAGATTAATGTTAAGACTTTCTATAAACATCTGTTTTTATGCAATTTTGCTCCGTAAACATCGTGAAACTCAATTTAGCACATCTTGGGGATCTGAGTGTGCATGTCTCCTTCCCACGTTTATGCAGTGTAATAAAATCAGGACAAGAACGATGACAGAGGAAAAAATGGCACGCTACGTGGCATGATTCTGCAAAGTCAGATTACTGCTCAGGTTCACTCTGTGTGGATGTATCTTTTCTCACAGTCATGAATGTTAAACCCCTTGAAGTCGATGGAGTTAAGGGTTCTAGCTCTTGCTGGGTAGGCTTATAGCACAACATAATAAATACTTAATAATTATTCACTCCCTTAGCCAATATTTGAAGTATGAACCTCAGATACGAGTTCGGTCTAGCTTGTATTACAGTTACTGATTGGATTATTTTTATTCAGTGAAACCGTACCTGATTAGTTTATGCCAGCAGGAAAAGACTGGGCTGGACAGCAGAACAAAGACCTGTGTTAGCCTGTTGATCCGCTAGCAGTGGATCTGTGAGTTAGTGTCAGGAGCGTATGAATTTGGGTGGTAGCCCTGCTTGCATGCTCTGCCCCTCTCTCTGTCAGTGAAGTGGGGCTGTCGTGGGGAGCTGTTGGTGATTTTACTTGTTTGAGGTGGATGGATCTGCCTATGGTGCTGAAGCAATTCTCTTATCAGCGCTGGCATTCTGTAATGTTAATTACAGTAGGTCAAAACCCTTGAAATCCTGAATGTAAGATTGCAGCGCTGAGTTTTTTTTCCTTGATCAAAGGCATTGATAGGTTTCCAAAGCTAGGAAGCCAGGGATTGAGCATTCAGGTGCAGTGTTGTTTCTTCCAGCTACCTTTAGATATGTGTCGTATTCTTAGCATCCTGGTGGAGTAGCAGAGCTAAGCTTATGCTTTTAGTAGTGGCAGCTCTTGACTTGCATTTTGTTCTGTGAAAGTAATTGGATGTGGGAGCACTTCTTAGAAAGAGGTTAGGAGCTGTGACAATTAGGGTGTTTTCCTTTCTGCATATTTGACATCAGCTGAGCACCAGGTAAGTCAGGTGGTTGGATTTGTGGAAATCTAAGCTTTCACCAAAAAAATCTTTGTGATTATTTTGCTCAGTTACTCTGTGGACCTGCTCAGATCTGGCACCAAGATGCATATGCTCAGCAAGGAGAATACTAGAGTGTTATGAGAGCTTTTAAAAAACAGTGGGACAGTGCTGACTTAATTCATTTCCTTCTCATATATTACTATGACCTAGAAAAGTTGGGCTTAGGAAAGATCCTAAATATTTTCATGTTTGTCCTCAGTCTGTATTTTAACAAGAACTGGACACAATTCTTGCAGAACTGCAAGGAAGTCACCCAGTGGTAACTCTAGACAAGTTTCAATGTATGAAATTGCAAAAATTCTTGATGCAAAAGTTTTCTCCTGATCTAAACCAATATGCTTCCCTCCTTATTAGTTTACAGTTTTAAGTATGAAAGGCATAATGTTTGAATTATGTAGCAGGTCTACAATTTTCAAAAAGAGTCTAAGTGGGTTTTGGACTGCTTTCACATGTGATTTTTCAAAAGCAACAACATTTTGAAGGACAGTTCTCACTAGAACTCAAAGACACTTAAACCTGTACCTCTTCTGAAAGTGGGACTTGGGTTCCTAAATCGAGAGGTGGCTTTTGGTGTCTTACCCACACCCTGTCTCCCCTCAGCAAATCTTGCTAAGGAAGTCCCTGGGGGCTTACTCTGGGGTGGAGATGATGTTTGATTTGAAGTCAGTGACTGTCAGTCCTGCCAGACTGGTTGGCTTGTGCTAATCCTTTTTCAGAAACAGGGCCAAGCTTAGGCATGATACTCCAAATGGCGTGATGTTTGCTTAGCATCGAGAAAGATGGTTGAATGCAGTTGCTTGGGGACTACTGTTCTATTGTTTTTTGAAATGAGTAATTGCTTCAGAGTGGGGGGTATAGAGGATAATGCTGTTTGCTGAAAAGAAAATTAGGCATGGGTGTGCCCAAGTGACAAGTGAGCAGCAGACTTCTCAAACAGCATTGGAGAACGTCACGTTGTAGGCTTATATTTGTTTATGGATAGACTGCACTCAGATGAGAATGTATGACACTTGTGAATGTTATGGAAACTTTAATGTTTGTAGCTTGGGCTGGAATTTGACCCTTATTACTCCTAGTGAAACATGCAATGGATTGTTCAGCTGCATTTCTTATCCTTATGGATTTTAAAAAAGCAAACCAGAAAACAAACAAATAAAACAGAAACAACCCAAACCACCACCACCACCCCCCAAATACATTTTTGACCAATGTTAATGTACCGGAAGTTCTTTATATTTGAATGCTGAATGTAGTTGGATCTTTCAGATTTGGCACTTGTACATGTTTAGGCTTGATTTGTCAGTGAACATAAAAATAGATTATTTAATTAACAGTTATTTAAACTGAAGGCTGATTACACATTGCTTACAAACATTCTGCACTGAAATTAACCTAATTTTTCTCCGTTGTAATTTGAATTTGTACTTGTCCTTCACTGACATACTTTTTATCTACTGATGTCTAAATGATATTCATACTTTAAATATAGCATCAGGAAGAAAAATTAAATCAACCTTAGTCATCTTGTTTAACTGAGTAGCTTATGTATAGAGTTCTGAATTTCTGCAAACATTACACTGTTGGAAGAATTTGTTGGGAATTGTGAGGTGCTTCTGGAGCCTCTTTCTTCAATTTGAACTGTATGTTAACATGCAAAGAATTTCTTTACTTCTAAAGAAGTCTTGACTACTTACCAACTTTAAAGCAAAGGACAGAAATAAGACCTTATTTCATTAAGTCATCTCATCTTCTTGTCATTGAGCAGAATTTGAGTGTGTTCAATAATTGACTACATGATTAATATGTATAATTATATTAATGATCATATTCAGTTAATCAACATTTAAATACACTTACTGCATTTGCAGTTATTTTTTAAGGAAGATTTTGCAAGACTCTAATCTGTTTTAGCTAGTGTCTCTGACTGCCATGAGAAGAGACATAATCTGAAACACAAAGCTGCAGGAAAAGGACATGCGTATCATATACTAAATATATATAAAGCCATATGAAATGTTGAAAGCAAGTTCCAATTGCACCATTTTCCCACAACTTCCATTATTTGCTTTTTTCCATCTAGTAAGTAACTATTCAGGGCCTGCTCTTATTAGAGCTCTTAATTCAGTATCTAAAATACTTGCTGACTAGGTTTGGTACTTTCCATTCTTGTTTGATATTATTTTGTTCATTAGCAATTTGAATAAAAATGGAAATTTCTCAGGTTAATTATATATTATGTATAATGGCTGCCTTCCCACATACAAGCTTTTGGTGAGCAACCAAACTGTCTGGAACTTGTAGAGCACTAATCACAGTGGGTTGCTAGACAACAGAACCAGCCATAATGTTCACTTGTATTATATAATAACTAGGGCTTTCATCTAGACAGATCAGAAGATACATGATAAAATGTTTGGAGTTGTTCCTTCTGAGCCCTAGTGAAAGAGGCAGTCTTTCTTGGTATTGAATATTTGTGTAATAAAGCCTTCTGTGGCAATACAGATCTCCGTAGCAGTGCCCTTCAGTAACTTAAAAATACTCCGTTTATATGGGATTTTTTTAAGTAAAGATGAGAACCTCAGGACTGAGCTCAGTTCAAATGGCTGTACTGGCAGTAGTCTGTCTGAAGGAAACAATCTTGTCTTAGATGCCACAGCCACTAATACTGATTCTGATACTCCACTTCACCTGAAATTGCCAGGTATGGGTGACGGAAAAGGAGAAGAATTTCATGTTGGCAGCCCTGTCGCAGGCAAAACAGCAATAGCTAGAGAGCTCATCTGAGAGGAAGCTGGGCAGGCTTCGGAGTGATACCCACCCAGTGGGTGAACCACCGTGGTCAGGGTCGGTCTTCACAAAGTGTTTTGCTTTTGGTAGATTGCCAAATTAAAATGTAACAGCCTTGTCTGAACTTTCCCAACCAACTCTGTTCTCCACAGAACACATGTGAAAATTAATTCGCTTTTCATTAAGGCATGTTTTAGTGCACCGATTTGGCTGTTTTGATGAAAAATGTGAGTAGCCCAGTTCCTGATATCCTGTGATAGGTATTTTTGAACATTAGGCCAAACTTCTGTTTGTGTTTCCGTGCAGCTACTGAAAACTTGTTGGTGTCATTTGAACTAATGACAAAGTTTGGACTTTTATGATCAACAAATCTGAGATTGCTCTCCATATTCATGATTTTGAGTGGTGTTTAACATATATAAGTAATGGTAGTACATAGAGAAAAAGACAAATGATGGAGCTGAGGCCTTAAGTGAAACACAAGCAGCATCTTTTTTTTTTTTTTTTTTTTTTTGGAGTCCCAAAACTATAGATTTCCTAAGTATATATAGCTAACAATATTGAATATATTTAGTTGGACAGTTTTACTCATGGACAGATCTTTATAGTATATGTGGCTCTCCTTGTTGAGAAAGAAATACAGATACCCAGGAGATGGAGAATGAAACATATTTGTAGAAATGGCAGGTATTTATGCCACTAAGATGTAAATGAATCAAAAATCTTCCTCAAACCATAAATTCTTAGAGTATAAAATTGTAGGCTTGAGACTATTAAGAAATGTGGTTATGAAATGTAGTAGTCTAGTACAATGCTTTCCTAACACTCTTTGACCTCCTGTATTTTTTCAAGAGCTTGAATAAGTCTCCACACGTTCCCTGGTATATGGCTCCCGTGGCAGTAAGGGGTGGAGATTAATTTATACCTTGTCTATTGTCTGTACCACATCACAGGCTGGAAGTGTGGGTCTAGCAGAGAGGAAAACGGATTGGGAATTGGGAGAGTTGGCTTCTGTTCCCATCTTTGTTACTAGCCTGCTGCGCACCCAATTCAAGTCACTGCAGCTCCTATGCCTGTCATCTCAGTTGATGTCTGGCTTGTCTGTCTGTACTGTGATCTCATCAGAGCAAGGGCTGCTTTGTCCTGTGTCTTTTAAAAATACATAGTATAATAACTTCCTGTCTTGTGTGGTCCTATTACTATACAAATGCCAATAAGAATGGTATCATTTAGCTCTGTCTGAAAAATGTATAAATTAATCACTAGGTTCATTGGGTACATCTTCAGGGTTTCTAACTTGTCTCCTTTTACAAGCAGATCCTGATATCCTGGGCAAAACAGCGGAGCTTGTGCCCTTTTGCATACGCTGGTTGTTTGGTTACCCATCTTTGAACTAGGAAAACGTCCATCCTTCAGTTTTATAAGTAAAAGAAATGCCAAGGTACTGGCATGAAAGCAACTCGGCTGGAATGACTAGGACTTGGCAGTTATAAGCCTTGAGTTGAAAGTGTGTGGCAGGCTACTTCTGAACAGGCAGGTATCTCTCACCCTTATTATTTGCAAAGATGAAGCCCAATTGCTAATGACTGGAGGAAAAGAAAAAGGCTTGGAAATTCTGTGGGGAAAAATATTGGAGGGAGGGGCAATGAGAGAGAATTTAATGAAATATATGTTCTATAAAGGTAAACTATTCCTTTAGGCATACTAAAGCTATAGGAGTTGATAATTATGGAGGTGGTTATGAAGGTGAAATGCAGAAAGGAGTGTAAGTATGGGTCCAATTAATATTGTCAAAACATGGTAATTGTGTTCATTAACTAGATTAAATGATCTACATGTGAATCACTTCAGTAACACATGATGAGAGACTTTAAACAACTGAAATTTAAATCTGGCTCAGTTGGCTTGTTTTACACAAACTAGTTTGCAAAACATACCTAGAAATGCCATTGCACATGCTTTGCAAGCTGGCTTGTGTAAACTGGAGTAATAGGTCTGGATTTGCTTTTACCTTAAGCTTGCCTATTAAATTAAGCTAAATACCTGGCTTACCTTGTGCCACTGTTTTTGGAAAATCATGTCATAAACACTTAAAGCAATGTGACATCCCGGATCATAAAACAGCAGCTAAGGCTTAATGCTGTAGGAAAGGAATGTATTGTGGAGAAACACTGATGATATAAACTATGTATCATCTAGGGAAACACTTGTTCCTCCATATTTACCAAGTATAAGTTAAAAGTGAAGGAAAAAAAAAATTGAGTGACATTTCGTCCTCAAACTCTCAGCATTCTAGCCTATTGCAAATTCTGCAGTGGCTGGCCTTTACAGCTGAGTTAACAAAACCTCAGGAAAATCACAAGATTTTCATTGATCTCTTTCTTCCTGTTCACCTGGCTACAGTGTTGATACGCAGTGAAGATACTGCAGCATGGACTCCTGTCCCTCCCAGGCTGCTGTTTGTTAGATGGTGGTAGTGAAAGAGCTTAAAGCACAAGATGCGGGGTGGTTATTGCAGACTCTTCTCCCTTGTTACAATGCAGGAGTTGATTCATGCTGCCCGCTGCTTTCCTATTGTCCAGGCCTCTTGCTGGTTTTTGTCCTTTCTTGTTCATTCCCTTCAGCTACGTCCTCTCCAGTTTGTGTTTCTTGGGCTCAGTTCCATCCATTCCCAATTCATTTAGGCAGCGTGGAGGCAGGAAAGTTTTTCTTTTCCACCAGAACAGAAAGCAGCAATGTCCGTGCTTGTTACTACTCTGAATGGCTTATAAATCTCTCTAAGCCAGAATGCTGTTTTCTTACCTAACTGTACACCTGACAGGTAGGGAGCAGGGGATGCTGCTTTTAAAAATCCACACCCTGAAGTCAGTAAATATGTAAAAATTAATTCAAAATAATCAGGTGATCAGGTTATTCTGTTTCACATTGGAATCACCTGCTGGAGATCATTAGTTACCCCATCAGGGGTAAGCATAAGTAACTTACAATACACTAGCTTCAAACCTGCCTCTTCCTGTATTAGCCTAGGAAAGACATTTCTCATCAGCTCACTTCTGTAGATGATGCACAGCTGTATGTACTGTTCTGTGTGTTTACAGATACAGGATGCCTGGAGCTGTGTGCTTTATCTTCCTTTGAAGGATGGCAAAAATTGAGTGCTTGACTCTCTATTGTCTGGTCAGGGTAATATTTTTTGAGACCAAGCAGGGAAAGTAGGAGACACAGAAAATGTGCAGGGACAGGATTATAAAAAAGATGACAATCCTGGCTTTAAGCTTTTAACTTACTGGTGATTAATGAATCATCTGGTCACTCAGAAAAGGAAACCTGTAGTAGAATTATGGAGAGACCTGACTGTGAGAAAGTAAAGAGCAACTGTGAAAGAAAGGGAAACATAAAAAAGCTAGAAGTTTGCAGCTGAAAGCAAATCGTCTGCTTCTATGCTAGTGGTAGGAAGAATAAGCACCAACGTTTTCAAAAGGTGATCCGTGTCTCTCTTAATTTCCAAAGGCACTTTTCATCTGTTCTTAAGGTATGTCTATCAAGTGGAGATTCAGTGGAAGGCAGGAAAAAAAAATTATTAGGCTACACTGATAATTAAATGCATAAACTAATAGCCTGATTACATCTAAAAAAAAAAATACACTGTAAGAGATTAAAACAAGGGGATTACATTAAATTGAAACAGGGATTAAATATTTTTCCTAAAGGCTCTTAACACATTTTCCAAAGACCTGCTTATGAGCACAATTTGACTGATGAAAAGTATTTCTTCTAGAGATAATAGGCTAAATAATCACATAATTAAGCCATGTGAAGTGTAGTGCTAGTAAGCTGATGATAGTATGTTTCAGATATGTAAGAGCTCTTTCTATGAGTCACAGATTTTTTTTTTTAATTATTTTTTTTTTCCCCCCAGTAAATGCTACAAAATCCCAAGACTGACTTAGCAGGATTGTGTTCTGAGATCACTCTGCAGTGGTTTCACTGAGCAATTAAATGGGAAATCACTCTGCAGTGGTTTCACTGAGCGATTAAATGGGAAAGATTATTTGAAACCATTCAGAAAAGGGAAGCACACACACTTTGACGTTAGGGAACTGAGGCACAGAAGAGCGAAATTGTTTAACGTTTTTATTGTAACAGTACCTAGAAGGCCTTGAGTAGATTAGGCCTCCTTCTGCCAGATGGTGTACAGTCACACAGTAAATATCTTCATCTAAAGCTTACGCTCCAAGGGAAATAAAATACCATTCATTACTCAAGTTATTCTTCAAATCAGGAATAGAAACTGTATCTCCCTACCCCAATGCTCCGCAGTCGCGTTGCCCCCAGAATATCATCTAAGGAGATGTGCTCCCTCCTGGTGTGCAAAGTACTTGCTGCAAATTAGGAGAAGGGAAAAATTCAGAAGGTAACTTGGAAACATGTTTAAAGAGGAACAAAAAAGGGGTGGGGAGCAGGCAAGGGAGGTGAGCAACAGTGGCATAAAACAGCTGTTGAGAGTATGTCCTTAATCTGCATGATGTTATTAGGTAAAGAACTATAAGAATACTGCTGAGTTTGCCATGTACAACACAAATAATGAGTTTTTGCCAAGAAGTAGAAGTAAAGTTTCTTCAGGTTTCTTACCAAGTAGGATCCTACTTGGTATCTGTGGAGTCCCACCCATTTGAATGAGACTATTCATGAAATTCAGAGCAGATGCTGATGAGTAGGGGAGGAGCAGGTTGGCAGGAAGGAGGAAAAATGTTATTGGGAGGGAAAATTTTTTTTTCATGGCACATCAATGGGTTTCTGGAACATTTTGAAAACTGAGGGAAGGGGATTTTAATAAAACTTCCCAAATAAAGCTTAAAGTGTAAACAAACCGATGTGTAGGCAGTGTGTAAAGCCTGCAGAAGTTATATTCTAAGGGTATATTCTAATGCCCTGGTAGAGTTAGTACTGTATACTCTTAAGAAATCAATGGCCAACTCAGTGGTGTTATTTGGTGTGTGAAAGGGTGTGACAATTCACCCTGCACAGAAGGTTCTGCTCTGATGCATTTACACAAGTAATGTATTAAATTATGCAAGCAGTATTTTTTAAAATAGTATTTGACAATTCATCTTGAAGATATTTGGCTAATTTGCATATAGAGCCCAATTTTGCTTTGAGTTTTATTAAAGTTTTTCCCTTTCTGTTAAGCTTCCAAGTTCATTTAACAATGTGAGTTTGTATAAAAAGTAACATCTGTGTAGACTCCCTGCATTTTGCGATGCTCATTTCTTTAAACTTTGTATGCCAGCTCAGGAGCAATAATATCAAGTGACTTCAAAGGACAAGTGCTTCCAACAGTCTGCAATGGCTTGTATTTCAACTCTGTAACCAGCATAGCTCACCAGACCTGTTATTTTATTTCAAGGCCTGTGCTGCTCTTTTCATGTATTGAGCTACAGTCCCAGCTCAGGGCAAATGAAAGTGGGGGTGGGGGGAGAAGCCCAAAGTACTGTAGAATTTGGGAGGGGGGGCAGGTGTGCGTATGTCTCTCTAGACACAGGCACACAGACTATTTTTAAAGTAAACCTGGAAAATATATTTCATGCAAGCAGTCAGTAATAAAACTTGATGACATGTTTCCCTTCTCTCACACCCACTTCCTTGCTTCCCTCCTTTTGACTATATCTTGTCTGAAACCAAGACTAGGTTCTTTGGAAAAGGATCTGTCACTGTAAATCAACCAGACTCTGATTTGGCTGGCTACGCGCTGCGTTAGAATAAATGGCAATAATTAATAGGTCATTCATTTTGCATGTCAGTGGTGTTCATTACAGTAAATGTATTTGCTTCCCCTCTTCCCTCACCATTTAAGGCGTCAAATGATATCCCTACAAAGTGCTTATTCAAACTGGCAGATCTCTTATGTGTGTTAAGGACTAGAAATATATTGAATTTGAGACACTCTTCATTCTGATAATATTGCTTGATAGTGGGTTTCTGAAACAAGGTCAAGGCTAATAGCTGGGCTGCTTGACTCATTTTGGGTTCAATATAGGTGAGCGTAATTGATCTCAGTGAAGCTTCAGCTCCAGCCTTAGTCTTCCACTGGAAACCTTTTCTTTAGACTGAGTGGGGGGATATTTACTGTCTGAACTAAGCTTTTGCCAACATGCAAGTCAGCATAAGACAGTGCTCGTTGCTGAAAGAATCAGTTCCACCTTTCCAAGTGCCTTCAGTGTCTCATTTTTGCCACTGTACTTTGTCATTGGCAGGAGCATTTGTGTGACTGTACGTTGAGCCATCTCAGGGACTCACCTAAATTAAAGCTCATTGATTTTTTTTTTTTTTTTTTCCTGATCTGGTTCACTATCTGGTCCCACAAACTCTTGTGTAGGCACAAAAGAAAGTGCCATGTAGGGTCAGAAAAAATGTATCGAAGAGCAGCAAACAGACAGGACTTGTGTAGTAGTGCTTGATGATGCTTGTTTAAAGGGTGCCTGAAACTAAGGCCTGATTCTACTCTGAGTATGTCTCCTGGACAAAACTGCCTTTGATTTCTGTAGGTGTTGTGTCCAAGAGGCCTGGCGACCTTGGCCCTTGACAGTCCCTTTGGGAAGCAGATAGGGTGTTGAATAAATAGGACAATGTGGTACTATACAGATTTATCTTAAATAGTTCATAATGCTGTTAGTTTTTATTTAATTTATGGCTGCCTGTATCTGCTTGTCTGATCTTAGAATGAGAGAAAGATTAGACTGGACTTGACTCTGGAAGATAGAAGAGAATAATATTAAAAACAAACAAACAACAACAACAAAAAAAAACCAAAACCCAAACTGGTGTTGGTTGGAGCTTTCACCTCTCTTGGTGGTGCTGGAAGGTAGACTTCTGTCACATTAGGTTGGTTGGGGTTTTTTTTCTGTTGCTCGCTCTCTCTTCCATTCTCTCAGAACTGGAAAGGAGATCAAGAATCCTGCCCTTCTACCTGTGATTCTGAATCAGCTCGCCTACCCCTTGGCTATGTGCCTGGCAAAACCCCAGAGCCAAATTCCCTGTCAAAGCCAAGCATCCTGTGGCTTGTCTCTATTAACTAAGTGAGGATATACAAGTCTCGAAGTAGATGGGACGGGAGAAAAGTACCTGGTCCAATGCAAACAGTGATTTCCTGTTGTATACTAATGTTTTAATAATGGTTTGAGAGAGACAGGGATTTGTGAAGATGTTTGAATTCTGTGTGCAGGAACAAAAGCTGAACCCATTGCAGCTGCATGTGTAACTGTTTAAATATCAAATAAATATACCCACTTTCACCTGCACAGTATAGGGGCACATTCAAATACGTTCTCATAGGAAGTCACTGCAGCTCCCACCAAAACCTTGAGACTACAGTGCCACCTGCAGTGTTCTCAGCCCTGTCCTCATGGGACAGGGGCCAGCAGCACAGCAGGGTCATGATCTACCCCGTTGTATCTGGGGTACCGAGAGGCTAAGAGCAAGCACTGCATGGTGGCCCACAAGCATGTCCCTCAGCGACCTACAGCAAAAGTGGTTTTGTCCTGGTTTTAAGGCTTTTCCTAGCTGAGGGTGAGTAGGCAGACTTTGCTTTGCAGCTTTGAATTTCCTGGCTTCCTTCACCTCATGCTTCACAAAATACCTGACGCCTGTATCAATAGGATAATGATGTACGGCCTGTTGCAGCCTATTTCTATAATGTGCTTGCTTTTTATTTGCTTGGTGTGGCTAATGGTAGAACTTACGTAAAGCAATTTCAGGTTTATTGCTTACATCAGTCACTGGAGAAGCTATCAACGGAGACTTGCATCACCCACCCATTACACCCGCACTGGTTAATATAATGCAGGGCAACAACATGACTCCCCCACCCCCCAACTTATTCTTCAGCTCTACTTCCATGTAAATATTTTTAATTGCAGAGTGGGGTGAAATTCCTCACTCTAGACATGTGCTGCCACTTCTAAATGCCACTACGCTACCCCTGCAGTGACTAGATCTGAGGAACGCACACCCTGTTACTTGTACCTGAGGGAGCCCCTCATGCCGTCAGGAAGTGAGAGGACAGTGCTGTCATGAGACAGACTGGAGATGTCTGACTTGGTGTATCTTTCTACTCTCTTTGCAAGAGGGTAAATAACACCAACAAGATAACAAAATCCCAGACCTGAGATACTTTTTTTTTTTAATCACGTTCAATTGGGAACACTTATTTAGTCTCAAGAGTTTTATTAGCTCTAAAAATAGGTTCTTAAATATTTTCCAAGGTTGACTAAAATATGAAAAAACAATTATATAAACAGTGTTTAAAATAAACGACAGTTTGTTATAATTGAGACCCATCTGGTGGAATAACATTTATCAGGAATAATAGCATGTAGGGAATTGTACAGCCTCAACAAATCCACAGACAGTATTTCTCTGATTGCTTTCAAACTGACCAGTTGCAGAGTCTAGTCATCTGTTGCCCAACAGAATTCCTACCAGCAAGAACACTGCAAAAGAGTGGAACCTGGTCTTTGGGTGAGGAAGCTGCAAGGTTTTTATTGAAAATAACGAACTGGTCTATTGGTATACCCTCTTTTTTTTTTTTATACTTTCTTATTGTTAAATGAAAACTTTCATAAATAGCCTTACATAAATAATAATCTTGGAAGTTTTAAAAAGTTCATGCTGTCAGTTGGACCTGACTCAACATTCTCTGGTTTCTCGCTGCTTGACCTGTTTCTGCAATTATTCTGGAATACAGGAATCCTTAATGTCTCTTAGTGTAAGAGCAAAACATATATTTTCAGTAAGAGTTAAGCTGCAGAGGAAGATTTGGCAGGTAAGTGAAATGCGTGTTACAGCTGATGCCATATTTTTTTTTTTTTATTGGAATAACTGAAAAGATTAAGCTGTAGTGCAGGTACGGCTTGAGTCATGCTTTTTATCGTTGCATCTCTTGGCCTGAGATGAACTATATTATTAAAAATGGTAGCTCAAGCCGATTCTGTACTTTGTTTATCTACAACCAAGCTCAGCCAAATGTCAGCTAGCCTAGTGGAAAAAAAAAGTCGTTGAAGGCTGTGTACATACAGGCACTGCTAATTACTTTCAATGACTGTCAAATGAACATTGATACTAACAGATTTCTTAGTATGCCTTTAAACAAAGCACTCACCTATGCATAAGAAAAAGCACTACGCAGAGCAGAGTTAATATATCTTAATCTGTGTTTTGATTTAGTTTCGGTTGTTGTTTTTTTTTTTTTTTTTAAAGGAGTGATTTATCCCCTCTTTTTGTTGCCAAAAGGAACTGCAGTACCTTCCAAAAGCTTGTGCACTGGGCGATGCCAGTGTGAGTTTCACTAGTACTGACACCTCTCTTCCTCCGTAGTGTTTAAATGATCAGCAGCTTTATTCTCCGTGAGTTTTTCCCTGTAAAGGACCCAGGTGTATGTGTAAGCGACAGCCAGTGTAACCCGCCATCTAACTTTGCAATGCTGAGAAACTCTTGAGGAGATAACCGATTTACCCTACGGAGCGTACGTCCTGGCCTTCTGGCGAAGCGGTTCGCCGGAGCAGCCTCTGCTCCAGCGGGGCGAGCATGGGGAGCCGCGGGAGCAACAGGCCCAGCACGAAAAGCGTCGGAGGGAAGCAGGCGCCAGGATTTAAGGAGCGAGCAATCCCGGACGTGAATGAAACACAAACACGCTGCGGCTTTCTCTTCCTCAGATAAAAGTACCGGCGAGCCAGCCTCAGCGCTGCCCGCGGACGACTAGTTAGAACAAGTTTAAGCTCAGGAGCTAAAATTAAAATGTTTCCTCTGTGCGACTGCCTCCTGCACCGGGAGTTTTCTCGCCTACCCCACGCCCGCCGGCTGCCCCGGCAGCCTCGCTCCGCCCGCCCAGCTTCCCCACCACCACCACCACCACCACCACCCCCGGCGGCGAGCCGCTGCCGCGCTGCCCGGCGAGCGACGGGGGCCACCGGGCCGAGAACCGGGCTTGCCCGTACCGTGCCCGGTTTCGCTGCGAGCCCGGCCGGAGCCCGCCCCTCCTCTATCCCTGGCGCTGCGGGGCCCGGCCGGGCGGGCGCTAGACGAGGGACTCGCAGACGGGCACCGAGTCCGAGTCCTGGCTGTGCATGGAGCTCAGCCCCGTGTCCGAGTCCTCGTCGTTGTCGGCGCGGGCCTTGCTGATCGCCCGCGCCTGCTCCACCCAGCCGGCCGCCGCCGGCCGCCCCTCGCCCCG
>JAVKLA010000021.1:19163017-19177822 GCA_034782735.1 Sagittarius serpentarius | reverse complement strand
TGCCGCCGGGTTTTCCTCTCCCACCCCGTGGGCGCCCCCCGCGGCTCACGCCCCGGCAACTCCGCGCCGAAATCCGCCGGCGCGGAAACTGCACGGCAGGTCGCCGTCGTCGTCTTCCTCTCCGCCCTGCCTCTGCCGCCGAGGAGCGGCGTCGAGGGATCTTCCAAAGCGCCGAGGGACAAGCGCGAATCAAAGTGAAAGCCAGGACTAGTGAGGAATTTCCAGTTTTAGTAACTCGTCCGCCTGTAATTAGGAAATTCATGTTTGTAAAGCACTTCGCAGGTGAAATATGCAAAGGACGGGAATGTCTAAGTGTTATTAAAATACTAGCTGAGCCAGATTTTAATGGGAGCTTGTTGCATACTTTGATGGGAACAGGATCGGTCTCCGAGTGCGGATTAAAATGAGGAGATGTAAGAAATGGCAATAAAACACAGGGTTGTGGCACTGATTTTCATGGTGCGATTCCATCGCTGGGTTCACGCACCTGTGCTTTGCGACATGGCTAGCAAGTATTACAATGGGTAAAGAGGGTAAACTCTCTAAAACCTGAAGGCTGACCTGTATCTTCTGGGGGATTTTTAGAGCCAATAAAACTGGTGTGCCACACAGAGAGGATTTTTGCATGAATACAGTTTGTGTTCCAGTCAGCGGAACAGAACGGAGTTACGTATTGTAGCTTAACTACTGTAAATCTGCTGTTTGAAACAGTGAAGTTTGGAGCACGTAAAATAGCGAGTTAACAATTACGCAGCCTAACGTCCTCCTTTCCCCTGAAGTACACGGGCTCAGTGTAGGCAGCTGCTGCGCTGTCTTCTCCCGTGTTTACGTGGAAGGACTAGTCCTGGGGAAGAAAGCCTGCCTTCTGCTCTGCCTGCGTAAAGCAGCTAATTATGGTGGTGGTTTCTGCCGTGCAGGTGCAGCCTCCTGTCCCACGAGGAAGTGGGCTGAGGGACCACCAAATGCCAGCATTCCTGGAGCTGAAGATCATGCGGATCATGTGCCTGCTGCTAAGGTCCCTTTCCTGTATTACTGCAGGTTAAACAATTCCAAACCGAGGTGGCCACTGCATGTTGCAATAAGAGCACGCAAGATAGGAGTGTTGGTAACGGGCTGAATTTTGCTTCCTGACCCCAGCCACCTTACATTAAAGTTGCATGTCCCTGTCCAGTGGTAAAGTCTGTCACTGCTGAAGTCACTCTGCTCTCATGATGTGTCAGAAGTGCTGGATCAGTATGCTTTCTTTGTATAGAAGGAAGTGTTTGCTGATGGAAAGCTATTCCTGAGGTGTGCAGTCTTTTTGTTCAGCGTATCGATTATACCTGAAAGCATCATTCACGCCAGGGCAGAGGAAGGTGGACCCAGCAATGGCAGTCCTGTAAGAGATCAAAATGACTGTGACAGAGGGGGTCATAAGCACTCTGGGACAAACCCGACAGCTCACGCTGCCCCAGAACGATAGGGTGTTGAACGGGAATGGGATGTACAATTCCCCTTTGCCTCTGAAAGGCCCAAGATAAAAAAAACTCCAGGACAGCAGGAAAAGAAAAGCCTTGTTTTTCACATCAGGCTGGCAGAAACTTGGAAATTTCTTCTTGTCTTCTGCAGAATCGGGTGCAGCAAAGGGGTTAATGAGGCAGTAAGAAATTGTCTGACTCCTTTACTGGTGGTTCCTTGCCTTTCCCATTTAGTTTTGATCTCATTCTACATGTATTTCCTATGGGAATGTCTGTACCTACTTTGTTCTGGTAAAGAACAATACAGGAAGAGCAGGGTGTGATGTGAAGAGACATCTTATGCTCCCCACAGGTCAAGCTGCTCCAACTTGTCTGACTGCCTGTATCTATCCAGCATCCAAGCCTGGCTTTGTGCAATGAAATTGGAAGGTGATCGTTCCATCTTTCCTTGACCACAACTCTGTGTACAGAAAACTGGCTCTGCCTCCCCAGTGGAGCCCCCAAGGCAGCATTGCCAGACAGAGAACCAAGATGTTGGCAGTTTTGTTGGAGAGTAAGAAGACAAACACTTGACTTTGGTAGGATGAGCCTATCAGATGAGTATATATTTAATCTGTGGTTAAAAAGCTGGCATCAGAAATTTACATTGTTAGATCTCAAGTTTAGCCCTCAGGGATTTTGTTTCAGGCTGTCTGCAGACTCAGGAAACTGCCACCAAAGCTTTGGAAGTTTGAGAGCTTAAGCACATAAGCACCTACCTGCAACAAAGTTTGGGCCCTGCTGTGCTGAATCCCAAAAGGCAACTGAATGCATGCAGCCCTTTGCATTTCCTCCACGGTTCTTAAAGTATCCTGCAGAGGAAGGTAGTGTTATCTCAGTTTTACAGATAAGAATACTATAGCATAAAGGAGTCAAGCGCCTCTCCTAAGGTTATATAGCAAGGCAGCAGCAATGTCACAAAGCAAATCAGGTTCCTTCAGTGCCATTAGTCACTGGACTTGACTGCCTCGTGCTCTGCCTCCTTCCTCTCCTCCTTTTAATTATTCCATGAGAAAGGGAGATGAGAAGCATGTGTAAGTTCAACAGCTACAGATGGTGATAAAATGAAAGTGCAAACTCAGCAGCCGATATATTCTGTATCTCCAGTGAGGCAATAGCAGGCAGTGGCATTACAGCCTACTTCAGACGTCTCCTGCCTGGTGAAGGCAAGTCTCCTTCAGTTGACTGTGGCTGCAAACTGCAAGCCTCAACAGTGACATGCTGAGAGGCTGTGTCATTAAAACATCAAATTGGAGGGAAGGACAGTTGTTCCTCTCTTCACTCCCTTCCCCGCAGAGCAGTGATATATGAGGTCGTCTGTAATTTCTCAAATAAGAATACTGCACAATTTAAAGCATAAAATGTAATAAACATCATCGTCTGTAATCCAGAGGCTGTTTCTATACTGCTGTATCAGTGCACAGCTGCCAGCGGGCTCTGCTTCTGAAGCGCAAACTTCTTGACAGAATGCTGTCCAGAACATCACTGTGTGGCATGTATTTCTTTGATTTGTTTCATTCAAAATTCAAAGCTGATGATGCTCTTAACGGCCGCCTAACCTCCAAAAGGAGATGTACAAGCTTAACGTTTTAGGCTGTATTGAAAAGTCCAAGCCCAGGTATAGACTAGTTTATTTTTACCTGTTGCAGAAAAATTACAAGGCTGAATGGTGGGAAATCAGCCGTATTCTGGTATTTCACATGAAATTCTTTCTCTTCCTTCTCCTTTGTTGAGGTGTGCAAGTAAATTACCAAGTCTTTTGTGATAAGAACAGTGTTTCCCATTATAGGGTTGGATACTGAGGTGTCTGTTTCTTTTTTTAATTCTTTTTTTTTTCTTTTGAGCTGAGCTACCAGAATGAAACTGCAGCCCTGATGTTTTTGATAAATAAAATGATGCAAGACTTTATCTTTAATACTTTGAATCTAAACCAAATAGATATTGTATTTCCTGCTTCCATAATTCATACAGCAAGAAAGCAGAGAAAGTCTTAGAAAACTGTGTTTGAGACACAAAATTAATTTCTTTCAAAAGCATTTAAATGGAAAAAGTATAGGGATTCGGATTTAGGGTTTTTTTTCTTTTTTTCCACAGTGAAGTTGCTTTTACTTTTTAGATTACTCTCGGGACAATTTACTTATTTTTCCTGAGGTTACAGTTCAAAAGAATACAGTCTAAGTGAGGTGAGTAAAGGCAGGCTGCAACTGGTAATCTATTGAGCCATCACTGTCTGGAGAAGTTATTCTTTGCTGTGATGCTGAACAGCAACGCTCCTTTCCCGGCTCCTCTTCCTATGTTTCTGTTAATCTTATTTTGTGGGGTTTACCTATTGATCCTTTATACTTGTTGCTATCTAACATTTTACCTGAGCAAACACGGATGAAGTCCTAGGACATAATCTGACTGTTAATATTACAGACTTCTGCAATGCTTGCTTACCTTTATGGATATATGAATAGTGGAAGGGGCTACTTGAGCTTACAGGTCACTCTCTCACGGATGCTTTTTTCTTCTGTACCTAGTTTTGCCTGAAAGTATAAAGCTGAATAACCAAATCATGTTGTGAATAACCAAATCTTCCCTAGTTAGCATGCACAGAATGAAGCACTTGAAAAACTACCTCTCTATTAGCAGGAGTACTCAGACTTTAGTCAAAACAGTTTGTAGACTTAGACTTTCATTTGGAATAAAGTTGTTCAGTTTGTATCTGAACAGCTTTAGACGTGAAATAAAGCTTCTTACTTTCAGGTTTTCTGTTGAAGCTACTGAAGGAACTGGCACTTTTGATAAAGATGACTTGTAAGAAGGGTAATAAACTCTTGATCTACTTCTGTAAACTATAAACTCTGTGAACTTGACCCACTTCCTTAATTTTCTTGCATCTGATATGTCCTGTCTTGCTTCTGAATGCCTCCTGTGCAACAAGTACAGTTGACATACACAATCTGGAGTAATTCTTTGCTTTACATCACGGGTAAAACATGCTCGTGTGATCCATTTGGGAAGACTGTGGCTTGGTCTGTTTGAATAATAGCTGCTGATGCTGGGTTATACTGCTTTGAATACTTTATCCAACTACTTCTTTTTTCTTGTGCACACACCCAAACTGCAAACAGGTATGTCAGGAGGAAACGGTATTCCAGTGAAATCAGTGGGGGCTGCATGGGTAAATCCCTCTGCAGTGCTTTGAAAATGCGGGTATGTCTACATACCATTAAAGAAAACTATGATGACGTATGTTCATATCCCAGTACAGCCTGGAAATCTTGATGTTCTAGATGTAAATGCATGGGAAGAGACTATCCCTGCCTTGAAGGCTTAACCGATGTCATGCAGCATGTTAGGGGCACAGCAAAGATCAGTGCTAAGAATACCAGCTTCCAACTTCTCATCTTTGAACCAAGTCTTTAACAACTTTGTTTTGTTTGTTATGTACCTACAACTCTTAGGATGGAAAAGAATCCCTTTCCATTTACACCTCATGTTTCAGGTTTTCCTTCCTTACCGAATGCTATTTAGCATAAATGAAGAAGAACAAAAATAATTGAACAGAGCAGAGAACTTTTTTCCTTATAATGTGCATAATAGATATACAAAGCTTTGATTCTAAGTAAATCAGTGGAGTGCACTACTATGCTTTGGGGGAAAATATGAGAAAGATTAGACTCAAATGATGGCTATAACCTTCCTTCTCCAAAAAATGTTAAATTTATTTGAAAATGGTTTAGTACTACTCTAATAGCTTAGTCTTACCTTGAATACTCAGTCTTCATTGAAAAAAAAAAAGGAATCAGGAATTAGGTACAGTGACATTCCTTTCCTCAGCAGATATCCTCAGTGCAAATGTGACAATTTTAATCATTTAGCACTTGTAGCTTCTTTGCTTTTACGTTAAACGGTTCTCTTATCCCTTGAGAAAATGTCTGAGCCTCTCATGGTGATTGTTTCTTCTGTTTTGACCATTAAGCTCAAAACATGTACTAGGTCATTCGTTATCTTACTGAGATTTATAAGGAAGGCTTTTAACTACTTTAGGGCTAAAATATTCTTGCTGACTTTTTTTTTTCCCCTACTGACTTGTGAATATCCATTAGAATATATCTTCTTTCTGAGTAAGCAAGCACCGTGGCCTCAGTAACACAGATAATGCAGAGTTTCCCATACAGGCACTCAGATGACCTCTTTTGTGGGCCAGTTTTATATGTATGGAAGGGACTTGAGCTTTCTGGCCTTAATGGGGGTGATGCCTAGTGAAAAGTTCTCCTGTTGTTTTTTCTGTACAGGCCAGGTAGAGGAGCTGCTGCTCTCTGTCTGCTGGGATCAATGACAAAACTCTTGACAGGTTTTGCTGGGAGCTGGCCCTAAAGTGCTGATAGTTGGAAACGTTAGTTAGGCATGAAGGAAACATCTGTTTTCACCCTGGCAGTGTGAGTAATGTGGTTCCTCAACATAACTGCCGTGAAGAAAGAGGCTCCAGATCAACCTTGGCATTGCATTTTGGCAAGCATGTCCGACTCACATGTGCTCACAGGTATACTGTATGCACTACATTTCTGTAAGGCAATTCTTGCAGGTACAAAGAGAGGGTTTGAATTTAATTATGTATTATTTGAGCTGGAGAACAGTTAGTGACGTACATTCCTGACTGTGACTATGAAGTGTGTATTCTCATTCTACCACCCTACAAAAACATTCACTCAGAAATTTGTAAGAACCAAAAAGTCTTGTGTGCGAACGTAGGTATTGTCTATATATTGTGTATGGATCTTAAAACTGCATTTAGATTTAGTGACATCCTTTTCTCCAGTGAAATACATTGCAGGGAGCTTTCTAAAAGTGTCAGAAACCACCCTGAAGTGAGAGATGATAAAATCAGGATGTATTATTGCAGTAAGGTGTTTTGTCCTATAAATGTACTTAGCAGGCAATCCATTTTACCTGTTCTGTTTGTAGGATCAATAGTGGATTTCAGCTTTTATTATAGCACAGACTTATATTCAGATAAGGGTTTAAATATGTAGCTATGAATCCATAGTTTACTTTTCAAGTATAATGAAATCCTTACTGAATTAAGACTGTGAGATTATTACGTTCTCCAGCCTCATTCTGTCCAGCTGTGATCTTTCTAACTCTTTGCAGAAAACATTCCCAAAGCTTGACTTCTGAACTTCTGTATTGTTTCCTCAAGATGTTTGTATCTTTGACCGACCCGCTTCTAAACATTTTTCTTTTGTATTCTTGGTAGATCATCATAATACTAGCCTAACTCAAACCAAGACTTTATGAGTAGTTCAAGTGAGTAAATAAAATTCGTAGATGAATAAATAAGGATGCTTTACAAATGATTTCAACAGAAGATAATGCAAAAGGACTTAAAGAGAATATGAAGCTGGATATAGGCTGTGTGTATTCACGTGGCCCCCGACCCCATTCTGACAATAACAGTGGCAGCTGGATTAGATCCAGAGGCCAGTAGTCTCTTTAGAAAGCAAGATGATTTCAGTGATGCTGTTCTTTCCCTTGAGCAGATATGTCCTGGATGGGTTCCATGGACAGAAAATAAAATGAGATGCAACTTAAAAGCTGGTGGAAAAACTTGAGTGGTAATATGCAATGTGAGAAAGGAACCTAGGTTAAAGTAATGTGGAAAAAGCCCTGGAGTTGGTTGCATGCAGCAGGGAAATAGGGTGTGTTATTCGTTGAAGCATGGCTTTCCTGAGAGTCCCAGGAAGACGGTGTGATCTAAGGAAATGCTCAGTTTCCCTCAGGATGGCCCAGGACAGGCCTGAAAAATAATATTGTAGGAGATACCTGAATTGTCTAGCACTTGCTTTGTTGCTATTAAAAAAAAAAAAATGTTTTTGCTTTATCCTTTTCCTTAGCTTAATAGGATAGCATGATCCCTAGCTAAGCCATAAGTATTAAATCGTAATGAAAGCAATGGAGAGATGACAGCAAGTGCAGTGCAAGGAAAATAAGAACAGAAAAATTCAGGGGATGTCAAGAAAATCAGTCAGATCTGGCAGTTTCTAGAGTTTCGTTTTAAAGGAAGTGACAGCAACATTGATAAAAACAGGAATTGACACAGCACTGTAAAATACAGTGAATGATCCTGGCAGAAATGGGGACTCTATCTAGAGCCTGTGTCTGTGTCGTGGCAACCAAGATTTTTGGAAGGCCTAAATCCTCGCAAAACCAAGCAGGTATTACATGCAACAAGTGAAAATACCGATTATTAATGTGCCTGCCCTTCTGTGTAATGCTGTGCTTTTTGCCCAAGAGATTTTTCAGGTTAGCTTACAAATTGACAACTTAAACGTATTAAAGTATTAAAAGTGAGGTTGTGTCTGCCTCATTTACTTGTCACTCAGGAAAGAATGATACTCCATCCATCATCAGCTCCTTGTGCTGCAGTGGGCCGCTGCATTGTAATCCTCTTCTTATTGTAAAGAGCCTCCAGTCTTATCCTTTACTTTATAAACAATTCTCAGGGAGTCTCATGGGGCTTCTGAGGTGGGTGTATATTCTGCTGGCAGCTGATTACTCTGGATGCCTTGCATGCATTTCTGCTGAGTACTTGTAAAGTCAGTTGTCAAAAGCTGACTATTCAGTGGGAAAAATACCACCAGGCGGCCACATTTACAGTGTTTCCTGTTGACTGGCCATTAATGACTGAAGAGTCATAATTTTTTAATGATTTAATATTTACCAACTGAAAAGGCTGCTGCTGTTAATGGAGGATATATATTTTACATTGAGCGAGGGCTTGAGACTTATGTATCACTAATTAGTACATATAATAATAAATAAAGTTAATTTGGGTGGTTTTTATATGCAGAAAACAAATCAGTCTGTTACTTCTACTAGGAACATTCATCATAAATCAGATTTTTAGTAGCTTAAAGTCAATTAAGTTCTTAAAGCTACGGTGACTTATGCCAGCCTAAGATTTGGTCCAGACACCTTTTTTGAAGCTGTATTATGTACAGTTTCTTGTTGTAATTCATGGCAACCTTTGAATCCTATGTACTTTGTTTTAGCAAGGAAACAACTTGATTTCATTTATCATGATAAAATGCACTTTTAACTCTAAAACTTTGTCAGCTCCTTTTTTTTTAAATAGAAGGTGCTGTATAAACTGATACTATTTGAACTGAAAAAAATCTTAACTACAGATTTTAAGTCCCACATTGTTATGGCAAGTCCTCTATTGTTTTCTGTCTTTTATTCCTCCATTTCATTTCTATCCTGCTTGTACCAGCATCAGTCATTGGTTTTGGCAGTGTTTCTTGACACGAATACGAGGAAGGAAAGACAACCTTTGAGCATGAAAAGTTAAGTGACTTTTCTCCATCCTGGAGTTTTAGCACTCTTGACTTCTTGAGGTCTGTTTTTCCTAAGGAACTTGTCAGTATTCAGTGTGCTACTCGTAGACACAGCCTCAGACTTGTCAAGTTGGTTACCGCTTATAGATCTGTGTTTTGGGTATCCTAACATGCTTCTTGGCCACTGCTGTGCATGATCTAGCTCCACTGAACCACTCCTGCTCTGGACTATAAAAGGTGCTATATAAAAATAACAAAGCAAACCAATCAGTTAAAAAAAAAAAAGGAAAACTGAACCCGTCACTGTGTTTTGGGTTTGGTTTGATTTTTTTTTTTTAAGAAAAAAAGGAGAAAAAGAGGACAGGAAGGGAAGCCTCACATATTTGACAGAAACCCTAACATTAGTGGCATAGAAGCAGTGTCAGGAGTGAAAAATAGACCTTATCAAAACTCCCAGGAGAATTACCTTCTGAATGAGTGAAGGCTTGATGCAGAGAGATGTTGGGTTGCTGCCACAGGCTTCAAGGAAAGATGGAGATGCTCAGAGCTATATGGCACGATCCTCCAGCCTTCATAGCCTAGGAGAAGTTCAGCTCTCATCTTTCCCTTATTAGAATACATGCTTACTCATACTGCAGCCCAAGTTAGTGACATGAAGCCTTTTGGCTAAAAGTTGAAAGGAAGCTGAAATCCTATATCAGGGTGTTTGACAGTGAGGTTCTTAAAATACACCAGACTATATTCTGAGAAGTGGAGTCTACCTGCAGCTCAGTGCCCTCGTGTAACACAATGATTGGTGTGAGAGAAATGTCTAGATATCCACAAAGCTCTCACCATCTTTAACGAGAGTGGATTTGTGTGAAAACTTCTAATCCAAGGATTGAAATGAAACCCGAGTGCAGTATTTGTTGAGCAATTTCCCCAAACTTTCTCTTACGTATAGTTTTCTTTATTCATAGGGCTAATAGTGGGTTCCAAATGGTGGGTTGGAGGCCTTCAGGTAAACAGAGCTCTGGAAAGGTCACAGCAGGGCCAGGGTCCTGTCAGGCTGGTTACTCTATAGGCACGTAGTTAGAGATTTATACCCTTTAGGAGTAGGACTAGCTAAAGGTATGCTGGGGAGAGAAAGCAACTGCACTTCTGTTTTACAGAGGGAGAACAAGGATGCAGAAATAGACCAGGCAAGTTTGAAACTGTACTGGCTCTGGATTTTTAAGTCTCACTTATGTGTTTGAAAGCCAGCTTTTCAGTGGTGGAGTTGCCTGAGTTGGGGGGTGTTGAGCTGGCAGCCCCAGCCCAGGGCACAGGGGCTCAGCTTTGTGCCCTGAAGCCAGAGGTGCCATCACCTGCCCTGCTGCTGCCCTCCCTGCACCACCACCAGCCGGGACAAGCTGGTGCAAGCCAAGTAATATGAGGCAGTGACTCCCACGACTATTCCCTTGGGGCCTATTGCCCTTCAGTGGCCTATTTCCACGACTCTGTAGCATCTTCCATAGCTGATGCGCTGCAGTTGTCCAGCCCGCAGCCAGGTGTGGCTGGCTGTGTTTGAAACCTGAGTTTGTTTAATGAGTGGAGGGTGGTATGAGCAGGATGCGTGATGAATATGGATGTGTAATGGAATTGACTTCAGTTCTCTCTAGCATTATTTGGCTCCTGCCTCTCTTTTCCTTTTCAGTCAGAACAGTAGAAAATTCTTTTGAAGGGAGATAATTTTACAAAGCGCTGAGTTTGGTGTTCCAGAGCCTCTGGCATTCAGCAGGGGACTTGCATGCTTTTAATCTGTCTCCTGTGTTCCTATATTAAAGGAAATGTTTTCAAAGTGATTTGAGCAAGTTACTTGTGTGAAACCTGTTAACAAATAATAGGATATACGCATGTAACTGTTACTTGGCTTTCAAAGTTTGCCCTTAGGAGCAGAAAAGATTTCTCATTGCTAGAAAAACTTTTTTTTCTTTAAAAAAAAAGAAAGAAACATAAAGGAAAGGCTCTTATATGTGATTTTTCATTCCTGTCTCTCTTCTGCTGTCTTTAATCATGCAAACCTCCCACCAAGGTCAAGGGGAGTTCTGGCTGATTTACAGACTACAGGAACTGGAAAGTTGATGTAGATTTAGTGACTGTCTCCAGAGGACTGAGGGACACAGTGGAGGCAAGAAGCAAATCTCAAAGCCAGGAATCTCCTTAATCATCTTCCCCTTCACCAGTGTTTCGCTCCTTGAGAGAGAAGATCCCCACTATTTGATGGGACAATTCTTTAGGAGATCCTGCCCACATGACTGCGGCATTTTTCTGTCAAAGAGCTGATCTTGTAACCGTGTGTTTGGGCTAGCGAACGCTCCCATTTCCCAGTGGGTTGAAGAATGCTGAAGTGATTAAATGCCACAGACAGTTTTAATAGGGTGTAGTCAAGGCGAAAAGTGTATCATAAGTGTGCATGTATGACGTTGCTTCTTACAATGTCAGTTTTGCTAAGAAATGAGATTTCTTCAACATTTTATATAATCTGGAAATAGACAAAATAGCAGCTATGACAAACGGTAAGACCAGCTGTGCAATAGTATCTCTCCATGCAGTGTGTTGTGGCAAACCCAAGGTTGTACCTCTTTCACGGACAGGTTAGTCACCTCCTGTTACTGAAGAGCAGCTGATACACACTGATTTGTTCCCATGTGAAGCAGCAGTTTGCAGCTTTCATGCTCTGCAGTGTCCAAGACAACACTAGGACCTGCATTTCCAGGTGGGAATGCAGGGCACGAGTGGGCCAAAGTATGTGGGAGGGGAAAGAGCAAAATGGGCTGGGAGTAATGTAGGCAGTACAAATTTTGGGAGGAAAGGATTCCTGGCTTGGAATATTAGGTGAAATGAGAAGCACAAGGAGCTTGGTATGCAGCATGAGGTAAGTATTAAGAAAATGTGGGAAGGTAGTGCACAGGGAGCAGCAGTCATAAGTGGCAGAGAGTAGAGGATATGTCATGGGACAGTCATGGAGCAGCAGCCTTATTTGTGTCCATAAAAAGTATGGCCCACCAGCAAACCACTGGAGTAAAACATGTCATTATTTGTTTTCATTTGTTGTTGCTTCCCATCAGGAGTAATTGAGCAACAATACCTTTCTTGTGGTGACTCTGCTGCTCTGCAGTCTCAAGAGTCAGTGTCTTGAGCTGACATCTGTTGTAGACCAAGTAACTGCAGCCTGGTATTTGAAACCCTGGTCTTCTGTGCTCATTTGGTGCATTTTTGGGGGATCAAGTGCCTGAGAACTCTTTAGGCAGTCACAGCTTTTAGCTAAGACTTTATTGATACTCCGTACTGTGCTTGGTTTTGGCTGGGATAGAGTTAATTTTCTTCACAGTAGCTGGTATGGGGCTATGCTTTGGATTTGTGCTGGAAACAGTGTTGGTAACACAGGGATGTTTCCGTTACTGCTGAGCAGGGCTTGCACAGAGCCGAGGCCTTTTCTGCTCCTCACCCTACCCCACCAGCGAGGGACTGGTGACCCAAGGGATAGCCCGTACCATAGAATGTCATGCTTAGCATATAAAGTGGGGGGAAGAAGAAGGAAGCGGGGGGACGTTCGGAGTGATGGCGTTTGTCTTCCCAAGTAACCGTTACGTGTCATGGAGCTTGGCTTTCCTGGAGACGGCTGAACACTGGCCTGCCCACGGGAAGTGGTGAATGAATTCTTTGCTTTGCTTGTGTGTGCAGCTTTTCTTCACCTGTTAAACTGTCTTTGTCTTAATTCATGTGTTTTCTCGCTTTTACCCTTCCAGTTCTCTCCCTCATCCCACCGAGGTGGAGAGAGCGAGTGGCTGTGTGGGGCTTAGTTGCCGGCTGGGCTTAAACCATGACGGGTACTTAGCAGGATCTCATTTGTTCTGTATAGTATAAATCTGCAGGACTGTGGCCAAACTTAAAGCACTGTAATTTTGAATCCTTTTCAGTTTCCTTAAGCTGGTGGAAACCTCTCCAGAGGTACAGTAGCACAGACCAACAGTGATAAGTGAGTCGCAGGGTGCGTCTGCTATTCTGCCTTGTTATTCTGTTCTGAGAAACTCCCTCTGCTTCCCTTACCTGCCTGTACTGAGCAGCGTGCTCTGCTCTGGGCTTGTCTCATGATACAGCAGGAGAGGCTGAGGTCAGAGATTTGGCTTTGTCAAGAGCAATGTGACAGAGCTTAGAGGAGTTGTGTGTGTGAAAGAGATGGCCATTCAGGGAACGAACAGTCTGCTGTCTGCTCAGCACAATGGAACGCTGTTTCTGTGATTTTGGTATTATGCAAGGGAAAAGTGAAGGGCCCACAAAGAAAAAGAAAAAAAAAAAACCAACTGGGAGAGAAAGGGATACTGCTAACAACATTACTCCTTTGGAATTCAGACTATGACTGTTTGCCGAGTGGGGTGTATGCACTGTTGTTTAACTACTTTTGCATGACTTATTAGACCTTTCCAGTTGGATTTGCCCAAATACATCTCTAGTGATAAAATGTGGCAACGTAACTTACCAGTCTTCCCTGCCGGAAAGAAAAGCCCACTGATTTTCTTATTTCACATTCCATCAGTACATCTGCAACCACCCTGTTTTGTGTAGAAGTAATTTTTCTGCAGGTCTTTTCTGTCATTAGAGCTCCGCCTAATCTGAACAGCTGCTCACACTGGTTGGGCTAAGATTTAGGCCCACAGTGAAGTAGCAGGATCTCCTTCCTAACAGATATTGGGGGGAAGGATTTCCCCCTTCCTCCCTTCCACTCTGACCTGGCACCTTCATCCCACCTTACTCTGCTCTGCATTGTTCAGCTCCGCCTGCAACGTGCCAATGTACCTGCTGTTGTCTTCCTGATTTTTTTTTTCCGCATTGGCATAGTACGGGTTAAAAATAGGCAGCGATCTGTTCCATTTCAGGTGTCAAAACAAGTTCACACAGTGTTGGAGAGAATGATGTCACTCCACGACTTCTAGATGATATTGACCTCGCGCTGAGCCTGCTCCAAAGCCCGGAGCAGTCAGTGGGAGTCTGGGGGTGGCTGGGTCCGATCCATAATCCTCCTGCCACTATGGAATTAACACATCAATTTTCCGAGGTCCGTGTTTCAAAGTATATTAAATGTTTTGAATTGTCTATCACAGACTATGCTGGAACGGCTCCACATGTGCCTTACTCCCAGTAACTTTCTAGTTGTCTCCCAGCCGGGCCTCGGGCGAGCTCTCCTAGCACCGCACCAGCGTGGGCGGCATCAGCGCCTCTCCTCCCCGTGGCAGCAGGCACCGGCGCTGGTTGCTGCTGTTCTCCAGCCGCTTCCGAGACCGCTAGCCGACCGGTGCTTCCGACTTCCTGCTCGGAGGGACTTGGGCTAACTCGGTGGAATGCGTTCCCTGCAGAGGGGCACGGGGACGGCCTCCGCAGGAGATGGGGGAACCTGGTGCCCCGCAAAGCTTTGACGGGGTCACCGTCCTGCGGAGGCTACCGGTTTCCGCGGCAGCTGTGGGTGGCGGGATGCACGCAGCACGGCGGCGGCTCTCCTTTCAGAATCCTGCCGGAGTTCCGCGCCTCCCGTCGGCAGCCGCTCGCCGGTCACTGACCGGTGCTGCCGGGGCTCGCCGTTGCTAGCGGAGCGCGGAAGCCGTAACGCGCCCCGGCCGAGCTGCTGCGTGCAGACAGCTGCGCCCGCACCCGCTGTACCCGCTGTTCTGCGTCGGCCCCTGCTCTCCCGCCGTCCGGCACCCTCCCCTTCCCGCGCGGCGCGACAGGAGTCTGTCGCGACCTGCCGCTTCGCGGACCCGCGCCAGCGCTGAGCGGCTGAAAAGGCACTCGCCGGTCCCCGGGTGGGAGGGCTGCCGGCGCCTGCCCGCTCCCGCCAGCCTCCAGCTGTGCCGCCAGCCTCCAGCTGTGCCGCCGGCCGGGCGGGTGGTTGGGGCGGCACCTCCCCCCCCCCCGCCGGCTGCGGGGGCGGCGGCTGCAGGCCGAGCCGTGAGGGCGTGACACCGCCC